>JAQPPZ010005099.1:2400000-3063901 GCA_028583015.1 Wollemia nobilis
CTACGGGTATCAAATTTGGTTTGGGCTTTGATGAAGGAGAATCCTCAAAGGACTCAAAGGTTGTAACTGTAGAACCAATAAAGAATAAAGACAAGATCAGGGTTGATCAAGACAAACCGTATCATGCAAAAGAAAACAATAAGTCCAAGCTTGAAAGGAGTTCTGCAAATGATGGATTTACCAAAGTCACATATCAAAGAAGAAGAAGACCCATGGCTCCTACTACAACATGGCAACAACCATTACCCAGGTACACTCGTTCCTTTTATGGTTATTGTTTTAAATGCAATGCATATGGTCATAAAATCTCAAGTTGTAGATATAATGTAGAACAAAGAAATTTTACTAGTAGAAATATTTTTTCTCCTTTGATAGATTATCTTTGTAGAATGTTATAACTGTCATAACTTCGGACATATTGCAAGGAATTGTCGTAGCTCTTTTGCAGGAAATAAATACCAGGGAAGAAAGTATCAATCAACTGGATCAAAACAGAACAGAAAATTTCTCGAAAAAGCTGTCACAAGCCAATGAAAGGGAGAAGGTTAAGCAAGTGACCAGATCTGCTGTCAAATCTCAGTGGAAAGAAAAGGAACAACCGAAGAAAGACAAGGAATCTCTGATCGTTCAAACAGCTCTCAAAGCACAGAATAAATCTGCTCCTTGGATTCTGGACAGTGGATGCTCCAGTCACATGACAGGAGACAAACAGAAGTTTGATAAGCTACGAGACATACGAAGGTGGTTACGTGAAATTCGAAAACAATGATGGAGCAAAGATAGTGGGTAAAGGATCAGTTAAGTTAAGTGACGGTAAAATCAACTCTAAGGAAGTTCTTTTTGTGGTAGGTCTGAAGCATAACTTACTGAGTGTAAGTCAAATTTGTGACAGAGGTCATGAAGTAATTTTCAAGAAGGAGGGCTGTGAAGTAAGAAAGACAAAAAATGGAAAGTTAATAGCCACTGGACTGAGAACTTCTGGAAATTTGTATACTCTCTCGGAGACTTCAGAAGGAGCTTGCTTGGTTGGACAGGAAGAAGAAAATTGGCTGTGGCACAAAAGACTCGGTCACATAAGCTTTGATAATCTGGTAAAAATCAGCTCGAAAAGAGCAGTAAGAGACATACCCACTATTGGTAAACCATCAAACAACATTTGTGAGTCATGCCAAAAGGGGAAGCAAACCAGATCTACTTTCAAAGCAAAAGAGTATTTCACAAGCAAGCCGTTAGAACTGATTCACACTGATTTGTGTGGACCCATGAGGACAGAAAGCATAAATGGATACAAATATTTTATGCTGTGTATAGATGATTTTTCCAGAATGACATGGGTACTCTTTATGAAACAGAAATCAGAAGCCTTTGAGATGTTTAAAACCTTCAAAAATCTTGTTGAGAATCAATCTGGAAAAAGAATTAAATGCTTGAGATCTGATAGAGGAGGAGAGTTTATTTCAGATGAGTTTGCAGAATTCTATGAAAAACATGGAATAAGAAGACAGTTTTCAGCAGCAAGAACACCTCAGCAGAATGGAGTAGTTGAAAGAAAGAACAGAACTGTGCAGGAAATGGCAAGGACCATGTTAACAGAGAGCAAAATTGCTGACGAGGTTACGGAAAGAGGCAGTTCATACTGCAGTCTACATTCAGAATAGATGTATGTTGAGGCCGCATGAAAGCAAAACACCTTATGAACTGTGGTTTGGCAAAAAGGCTACAACAAAATACTTCAAAGTGTTCGGCAACAAGTGTTACATTAAAATAACTGAAAGCAATCTTGGCAAGTTTGAAGATAGAGCTGATGAAGGAATTTTTCTTGGTTACTCAACAAAAAGTAAAGCTTACACATGCTACAACAAAAGACTAAAGAAAATTGTGGAGAGTGCGGATGTGAAGGTTGATGAAGGCAAGAAACAAGAAATCAGCAATAATGAAAACTACCCAACCTATGAAGAATTTATTGAAGAAGATGAAGATCAAGAAAAGGAAGAGAGACAGAAATCAGATTCAGATGATTTGGAAAGAGAAGAAAACAGGAAATTCAGAAAGAGGCAGCTGGCAGAAAAATCATCCCAAAGAGCAGATTATTGGGGACCCTACAGTTGGCATTCGGATAAGAAGAAGAGTAGTAAATAACTATTCTCTGTTATCCAAGTATTGAGCCCAAAAATATTATTGAAGCAAGCACGAGATGAAAGTTGGATGGAGGCGATTAATGAAGAACTAGATCAAATTGAGAAAAATAATACCGGGAATTAGTACCAAGGCACTGAAAATAAAAACATAATTGGTACTAAATGGATATTTCGAAACAAACTGAATGAAGACGGACGAGGTTGTAAGGAATAAAGCAAGATTAGTCTGCAAAGGATATGCTCAAGTTGAGGGGATTGATTTTGAAGAGACTTTTGCACCAGTGGCCAGACTTGAAGCAATAAGACTATTTTTGGCTTTAGCAGTTCATAGAAATTTCAAAGTTTATCAGATGGATGTAAAATCAGCATTTCTGAATGGAAATCTTGAAGAAGAAGTATATATTGAACAGCCTGATGGTTTTCAACTCTGTGACAATCCTAACTTTGTTTGCAAGCTGAAGAAAGCATTGTATGGCTTGAAACAAGCACCTAGGGCTTGGTATGCAAGATTGGACAGCTATCTCACTAAGCAAGGATTCAAGAAAGGTATGGTTGATAGCAACTTATATATCAAAACTGAAAATGGCAATTTTATTGTCCTTGTTGTTTATGTAGATGATATAATATTTGGGAGCAGCAATGATGAATCATGCAAAGACATAGCAAACAAAATGCAGAAAGAATTTGAAATGTCTATGATTGGTGAACTTTCATACTTCCTGGGATTGCAAGTTAATCAAAATGAAAAAGGGATTTTTATTTCTCAAATTAAATATGTGAAAGAAATGCTGAAAAAGTTCACTATGGAGGATAGTAAGCCTGTTAGCACCCCCATGACAACAAGGCTGCAAGTTGAGCAAGGATGATAAATCTCCAGATGTTGATCAAACAATGTACAGATCTATGATTGGGAGCCTGTTGTATTTGATAGCCACAAGACCGGATATCTTACGGGCGGTTTGCATGGTTGCAAGATTTTAGGCTAGTCCAAAAGAAACTCATGTGACAAGTTGTGAAAAGAATTTTTAGGTACCTCAAAGGTACTATGGAGTATGGCCTATGGTATCCAAAAGGAAAGGACTTCACTCTTTTTGCATATTCTGATGCATATTGGGCAGGATGTATTGATGATAGAAAAAGTACAAGTGGAGGAGCATTTTATCTTGGAGATAAATTGGTGGCATGGCACAACAAGAAGCAAGAATCAGTCTCTCTATCCACAGTCGAGGCAGAATACATTGCAGCAACAACATGCTGTACACAAATATTATGGATGAGACAAACACTGAAAGATCTAGGTATTCACTTCAATGAGCCCATTTCAGTCAAATGTGATAACACTAGTGCAATCAACATTTCAAAGAATCCGGTCATGCATTCCCGCACCAAACATATTGCAATCCGGTATCACTTCTTGAAAGATAAGGTTGCAAGAAGGAGAGGTCAAGTTGGAGTTTGTTCCAACTACAGAGCAAGTAGCGAGACATATTCACCAAACCTTTGCCCAAGGAAGTTTTTGAATACCTTAGGGGTAAGTTGGGAGTAGTCACACTTCCCAAGCAGCGACTAGCTATGGGGAACACATTCTCGGGGGGAGCATTAAAATTATTTATGCACGAGAATGTTGTGCATAGACTCGGGGGAGTCTGCAGCGACCCTTTGGTATTATTGGCAAAGGGGGAGAAGAAATTGAGCAAGGTTACGAGTGTGTTGCCAACAATTCCAAAGGGGGAGATTGTTGAGCAAGGTGCAGCAAAAGCATTGCAAAAGTATTGTCATTGTTGTCAACACGAGACAGAATGGTGCGATTGATGCGGTTCGGAGGTCGATCGGATCAAGTGCAGTGAATTTCAAGGAAAACAGAGGGGACCCGAGATCCAAAAATTTGCAAAAAAATACAAGGAAGAAAAGCGTCGCGATATCGCGACATGTTTCTCCCGTCAATTTCGCGACAAAACCGAGGAGAGAGAAAATGCATGCCAAATTGTCGCGATATCGCGACATAACGGAGGAGAGAGAAAATGCATGCAAAATTGTCACGATTTCGTGACATGGCTGAGGAGAGAGAAGGCGCAAGCAAAATTGTCGACGATTTCGCGACAAAAAGGATGAGAGAGAAAGTGAAAAAAAAGCGACAAAAAGGAGGAGAGAAAGTTCATGAAAAATTGTCGCGATTCCGTGACATTTTGGAAGGAAAGAGGCTAAGTCGAGAAACTATCACGATTTCGTGACAAGTTTGGAGCAAAGGTGCCAAGGACGAAAAGTGTCACGATTTCGCGACAAGTTTGAAGAAGCAGCGCCTAGGATGAAAACTGTCGTGATTTCATGACATGTTGGAGGCAAAGCAGCAAAGTGAAGAAAGTGTAGCGATTTCGCTACATGTTGGTTTCTGGTGAAGCAGACTAAATACACTAAGTCAGAAAGTGGTAGCGATTTCGCTACAAGTCCAAAATGCAAGGCGAAGAGTGGTAGCGATTTCGCTACAAGTTCAAAATGCAAGGCGAAGAGTGGTAGCGATTTCGCTACAAGTTCAAAATGCAAGGTGCAAAGATGTAGCGATTTCGCTACAAGTTCAAAATGCATAAGGCACAAAGGTGTAGCTACTTCGCTACAAGTTCAGAATGCAAGGGAGATAGGTGTAGCGATTTCGCTACAAGTGCAAAACATAGAACAAGAAGGTGTAGCGATTTCGCTACAAGTCTAACTTAGCAAGTAGAAGCAAGAGGAAGAAAAGAAAAATACTAAGTCAAAAGAGTGTAGCGATTTCGCTACATGTAAGGTTTCGAGGCTGCATGAAGTGAGAATTGTACGGAGGCGAAAGCGTCACGATTTCATGACAAAGCGAAAGATGACGTCGACAAAGCGAGAAGTGTCACGATTTCGTGACAAGTTGAAAGAAAAGCCGCAGGAAGCCGAAGCGTCGCGATTTCTTGACAACTTTGAAGATGACGTCAGAAAAGCGAGAAGTGTCGCGATTATCATGACAAGTTGAAAGAAAAGCCGAAAGCCGGAAGCGTCGCGATTTCGTGATCACGATTGAGGATGACGTCAGCAAAAGCGAAAAGTGTCACGATTTCATGACATGTATCATTTTCGTGGAAGCAAGCGAAGGAAGGTTCCGGAAAGTGAAAAGTGTCACGATTTCGCGACGTGTTTCATTTTCGTGGGTGTATGCCGAGTAAAGTAGGAGGAGGCAGAAAACGTCGCGATATCGCGACATGTAATGTTTTCGCGGTTGCATACAAAAAGGAAGTCTAGGAGGCAGAAAACGTCGCGATATCGCGACAAGTCAGTTTTTCGCAGTCAACATACCAGAGAAAGTCAAATTGGGAGAAATGTCACGATATCGCGACAGGTAATAGTTTTGGCGGGAAAAATCCAAAGATGCATGCACAGTGACAGGTGTCAAATAAACATGCAGCCAATTACAGGAAAGTTAACGTGGGTCAGATCTGCAGTTAAAAAGTGACAGGTGGTGAGGATGCTTAGAGAAAATTCATGCTGCAGTTAACTGGAGTTACAAGGAAGATACGAAACAACACATTTAAGAAAAGAACGGCTGTTGCAGGGCCGTAATGCAGCAGTGCTGGCAAAGGTGGCAGTTACAAGAACAATCAATTAAAAGTCAGAACGGGCGTTACAAGGGTGGATACCAAGAATCACGATTACAGAGAAATTGATTATCAGGTTGCATATTTCAAGAAATGATAGTCACGGTCAGAAGAAAGTGGTCGCACAGTATTCAAAAGAAGAAGAAAGAAGAACATCAGAGAGCCGAGGTACGCAGAAAGGCTGTCAGGATACATGTCAGGATACGCAGAATAAGGCTGTCAGAAAGTGCAGAGAAGAATGTCAGAATATGTCAGTAAGAAAGCGGCTAAAAGGCAGAACGAGTCAGAGAAGGTTTGACAGATTGATTACAGCCGAGAATGCATGAAAAATTGGAGGGAAAATTTGAGCCGTTTTGAATTGAGCCGTTCGAGGAAATCAAGAATATAAGGATCGAACAGGCATAGTTAGAAGGTTACTGCAACTGTGCTTTATCGTGAATATCAAAAGGCGTGGTTGGGTAAGAGTGTTGTATGGAAAAACAGCCATAGAACTAAAACCTGCAATTTTATTCTAAAAATTCAAGAGAGAGGTTTTAGATTGGAACAGAAGATATTGAGTCTCTAACAATTCTCTTTATACTTCTGTGAGATTAAATTGCATGAGCTAGACCAGTAAGGGTCTTGCAATAGAGAAGGCATTTTTATGTCAATATTTTTGTTAAAAAATTGAAATCCAAGTTGGTGCTTGGTAAAAGGAGTTGGTGCTCCTATCATTTGCAGCAGAAAAATCAGGGGTTGGTGCTCCTTCCAGTGGGTGTTGGTAAATAATTTGTAAAGATTGAATCCTTGCAAATACTTGGATTTGGATTGTAGTCCAAACAGTCATTATTTGAGGAGTAGCCACATCGGTGAACCTCGTTAAATCTTGTGTTGTGTGATGCTCTTGTGTGATACTTGCTTTATCTATTTTTAAGCTTGCATGTTTAAGTTTTAAGAGTTGCAGATTCAAGTTTTTAAATAGTTACACTGATTCACCCCCCCTCTCAGTGTCATTGTGAGAATATCAGAGGGGAGGTCATTGGGTGACTTTTGAGAGGACGAATCTCAAGCCCAACACCCAAAATTTGGCCATAGAATACCCCCCAATCTATCGACAACACCTTGTAAGGGATTTTGGACCCATCCCAAGTGGATTGGTGCCAAAATTAGGCCCCAAATGGTGGGTGGCCCGCCAGGGCGCCCCACACTGCCACAGGCCTAATTTCCCCTTTTAGGAATGATTGGGAATCTATAGTAGATTTTTCTTTTAGTTATTTTCATTTCTTGCATTTGATTTCTATGTTGTTTAGGTAGTCTACAATTTTAATTTCATTTCGTTTTGACTAATTGCCATTATGCTATCACATTTTCGCTCTCACTAACTTGCAGATAAGAAACATCAAATTCTTATTGATGGAGGTCAAATTGGGAAAATCCGACCGTCTGGGTCTTCCCAAAATGCCCCCAATTAGCTAGCCCCAAGTTTGCAGGTTTTTTGGAGCTTCCGAGGTAGGACATTGGGACAGTAGCTTTTTAGCATTTTGTTGCAGGTGAATTCGTCCCACCCCAGAATGAATTCAAAAAAGTGAGGAATTTCCTGATTGTTCCTTCTGAAGTGCCTTTCTAATGATATCTTGATACCCATGTCAAATTTTCATAGCATTTGGACTTGTTTTGATCATAGTTTAATTCATTTTTCTCATTCATTTAGTGTAGGCTTGGGGATTTGCATGCATTGTTTCATCCGTAGGTGCTACTGATCATTTCTTATTCTTTTGAAATTAGGGTCTGGACATCAAAGGAGCAGCGAGGAGTCCAGATTCATCAACGCAATTTGCGGCAACATTTGGTCCATCCATTTTACATGTGGGCACATGAAAGAAGGAAAGGCGCCCATGGATGTAATTAGAAAGAATGCTTGAAAACTCCTAGCCCTTGGAAGGGGAGGATGCTCATTGTAACCGATTTTGAAACACATCAATAAAAGGGCTGTCCTCTTTTGATTCACATTTGTTTTAGTTTGATTTGATCATGCTTTTCCCTCTTTTCAT
This sequence comes from Wollemia nobilis, assembly GCA_028583015.1. Classification (NCBI taxonomy): domain Eukaryota; kingdom Viridiplantae; phylum Streptophyta; class Pinopsida; order Araucariales; family Araucariaceae; genus Wollemia; species Wollemia nobilis. The sequence continues at coordinate 2,407,780 of JAQPPZ010005099.1, forward strand.
GCACTTTCAAGTTTTTAGGATTTAGCGCTAAGTTTGGTTTCTTTGTTTGCATATCGCATGTTAGCTTTCCATTTTTGCTTCTGTATCCTTGTGCTTTCAGTGGGGATCATGGTGGGACCCTGTCCTCTACCTTTTCTGGATCAAAAATTTGATCAAAAATTGCCTTGCTTGTAGGTACCTTTTTTTTTGGGACGCGGGACTACTGTTCGTTCCAGTCTGTGGTGAACACAGAACTTTAATTCATGTCACCCAAGGATGAATTGGAATGTGCCCCACCCTGGAAAGAATTCAGTCCTGTAATTCGTTCCACCTTGGGATGAATTCTAGTCTGTGAAGATTTCGGGCAGAAACTCAGGACCGAAAGATTGGGACAGAGAAGAGGTAAGCATCCTGCATTTTTTTTTGTCATTTTTTGCTCAGTGTTTCTGTTTTGGATTACTTGTTTGCTTAGGGAAAGTTTTCATTTTTTGTTGTTTTCTTGTTTCCATTTTGCAAAGGTAAAAATAACCCCACACACCACATGGCAACTTAAAAACCAAGGTGCTAGTCGTAAAACCCCAGCCCTTGATCAAGACCAACGACGGATTTCATCACCACCTTGGCTTGAATTTTTGCATCCATTACCCCGATCGCTTCTGTTGCTAGACGTAAATCCTGATGAAAGCTGACCGAGTGTAGCTGGGGTGATTCCCAGCACACAAGGATAAGTCTTCTATTGTAGGTGTCATAAAAATGGTGATTCCCCTTCCGTACCACCTACGTTCCACGTACCATCTGCTCTCATGTACCTATAGTTTCCCTCACGTAAGGGTGGGTATATAGAGAGGTTGGTATATCGGCCTAGCAATGGTATATCGAAGGGGTGACCAATTTTGGGAGTCATAAGAGCCCTCATTTTGCATTTAAACGGTCTCTAAAAACCTTCAAAACCAAAAACAAAAACAAAAACAAAAAAAATCAAAAACACACTAAACAAGGTTTAGGACACACTCTCAATATTTAAATGAGATAATCATCGTTTGTGTATGAGTGTGTTCATTTCTGTTTAGTGTAGCATAAAAAATCATAAAAGAGATAAAAAAAAATCTACATAACTTGTAGGAAAGCACCACCATGGTGTACACACGTAGCCAAGCCCAATCAAGGGCGAAAGCTGCGAAAAGTGTACAAGGGGGCACAAGTTGCCTTCACTAAAGCACCAAGGACTTGGTCATACCGCCTTGGCAGCCTGACCCGCAAGAGAGTCCGCATCAGTCCATGTCAAGATGGAACTATAGGGACACCACTGTGAGGGACACGTCCGTTCATCATAGCCTCTTTCAGGAAGAGTCCTTACACGTGGCACTCAACATAGATAAGAAATCTCCCTTAGAAGCTCAATATGAGTGGCCACCATGCGATGAAGCACTAGAGGGGCATAGTTTCCATGGGGAGAGGCCACATGATGACAGTTTCCCCCCTTTGCCCCCCATCATTGTTAGAACCAATAGACAAAATTTAGAGTGTAAGGCTCTTCAAACTGGGTGAGATAACTCTGCCCACCCCTTTCACACATATGAAAAGGAGAATGAGGAAGATGATTACATTCCTCAAGAGCAATATACAGTGTAGGCGCCATGCACTTCTGCACCAGATAGATAGAGGGAAGCAGCCTATTAAAATCTCGGATCATCGAGATTGAGGTAAGTACATAGGAGAGGCATCTAGGCCTCCTAAGCTCAAGATGGCAGAACAAATTGACCTGGCAGTCACCAGACATGCCACATGTCAGAATATGTCAGTAAGAAAGTGGCTAAAAGGCAGAACGAGTCAGAGAAGGTTTGATAGATTTATTACAGCCGAGAATGCATGAAAAAATGGAGGGAAAATTTGATCCGTTTCGAATTGAGCTATTCAAGGAAATCAAGAATATAAGGATCGAACAGGCATAGTTAGAAGGTTACTGCAACTGTGCTTTATCATGAATATCAAAAGGCATGGTTGGGTAAGAGTGCTATATGAAAAACAGCCATAGAACTAAAACCTGCAATTTTATTCTTAAAATTCAAGAGAGAGGTTTTAGATTGGAACAGAATATATTGAGTCTCTAACAATTCTCTTTATACTTCTGTGAGATTAAATTGTATGAGCTAGACCAGTAAGGGTATTGCAATAGAGAAGGCATTTTATGTCAATATTTTTGTTAAAAAATTGAAATCCAAGTTGGTGCTTGGTAAAAGGAGTTGGTGCTCCTATCTGTTGCAGCAGAAAAATCGAGGGGTTGGTGCTCCTTCCAGTGGGTTCTGGTAAATAATTTGTAAAGACTGAATCCTTGCAAAGACTGGATTTGGATTGTAGTCCAAACAGTCATTATTTGAGGAGTAGCCACATCGGTGAACCTCGTTAAAACTTGTGTCGTGTGATGCTCTTGTGTGATACTTTCTTTATCTGTTTTTAATCTTGCATGTTTAAGTTTTAAGAGTTGCAGATTCAAGTTTTTTAAATAGTTACACTGATTCACCCCCCCTCTTAGTGTCATTGTGAGAATATCAGATGGGAGGTCATTGGGTGACTTTTGAGAGGACGAATCTCAAGCCCAACACCCAAAATTTGGCCATAGAATACCCCCCAATCTATCGACAACACCTTGTAAGGGATTTTGGACCCATCCCAAGTGGATTGGTGCCGAAATCAGGCCCCAAACGGTGGGTGGCCCGCCAGGGCGCCCCACACTGCCACAGGCCTAATCGCCCCTTTTAGGAACGATTGGGAATCTATAGCAGATTTTGCTTTCGATCATTTTCATTTCTTGCATTTGATTTCTATGTTGTTTAGGTAGTCTACAATTTTGATTTCATTTCGTTTTGACTAATTGCCATTATGCTATCACGTTTTCGCTCTCACTAACTTGCAGATAAGCATCATCAAATTCCCATTGATGGAGGTCAAATTGGGAAAATCCGACCATCTGGGTCTTCCCAAAATGCCCCCAATTAGCTAACCCCAAGTTTGCAGGTTTTTTGGAGCTTCCGAGGTAGGACATTGGGACAGTACCTTTTCGGCATTTTGTTGTAGGCGAATTCGTCCCGCCCCGGAACGAATTCAAAATGGTGAGGAATTTCTTGACTGTTCTTTTTGTAGTGCCCTTCTGGTGATATCTTGATACCCCTATCAAATTTTCATAGCATTTGGACTTGTTTTGATCATAGTTTAATTCATTTTTCTCATTCATTTAGCGTAGGCTTGGGGATTTGCATGCTTTGTTCCATCCGCAGGTGCTACTGATCATTTTTGTTCTTTTTGAACGTAGGGTTTGGACGTCGGAGGAGCAGCGAGGAGTCCAGATTCATCAACGCAAGTGGCGGTGACATTTGGTCCATCCATTTTACATGTGGGCACGCGGAAGAAGGAAAGGCGCCCATGGATGTAATTAGAAAGAATGCTTGAACGCTCCTAGCCCTTGGAAGGGGAGGATGCGCATTGTAACTGAGTTTGAAACACATCAATAAAAGGGCTGTCCTATTTTGATTCACATTTGTTTTAGTTCGATTCGATCATGCTTTTCCCTCTTTTCATGCACTTTCAAGTTTTTAGGATTTAGCGCTAAGTTCGGTTTCTTTGTTTGCATATCGCATGTTAGCTTTCCATTTTTGCTTTCGTATCCTCGTGATTTCAGTGGCGATCATGGTGGGACCTTGTCCTCTACATTTTTGGATCAAAAATTTGATCAAAATTTGCCTTGCTTGTAGGTATCTCTTTTTTGGGACGCGGGACTATTGTTCGTTCCAGTCTGTGGCGAACACAGAACTGTAATTCGTCTCACCCAGGGACGAATTGGAATGCGCCCTACCCTGGGATGAATTCAGTCCTGTAATTCATTCCACCCCAGGATGAATTCTAGTCTGTGAAGATTTCAGGCAGAAACTCAGGACCGACAGATTCGGGCAGAGAAGAGGTAAGGATCCTGCATTTTTCTCTATCATTTTTTGTTCAGTGTTTCTATTTTGGATTACTTGTTTGCTTAGGGAAAGTTTTCCTTTTTGTTGTTTGCTTGTTTCCATTTTGCAAAGGTAAAAAGAACCCCACACACCACGTGGCAACTTAAAAACCAAGGCGCTGGTCGTAAAACCCCAACCCTTGATCAAGACCAACGGTGGATTTCATCACCACCTTGGCTTGAATTTTGCATCCATTACCCCGATCGCTTTTGTTGCTAGACGTAAATCCTGATGAAAGCTGACCGAGTGTAGCTGGGGTGATTCCCAGCACACGAGGATAAGTCTTCTATGGTAGGTGTCATAAACAGGGTGATTCCCCTTTCGTACCGCCTATGTTCCATGTACCATCTGCTCTCACGTACCTATAGTTTCCCTCACGTAAGGGCGGGTATATAGAGAGGTTGGTATATCGGCCTGGCAATGGTATATCGAAGGGGCGACCAATTTTGGGAGTCATAAGAGCCCTCATTTTGCATTTAAACGGTCTTTAAAAACCTTCAAAACCAAAAACAAAAACAAAAATAAAAAACACACTAAACCAGGTTTAGGACACACTCTCAATATTTAAATGAGATAATCACTGTTTGTGTATGTGTGTGCTCATTTCTGTTTAGTGTAGCATAAAAAATCATAAAAGAGATAAAAATCTACATAGCTTGTAGGAAAGCACCACCATGGTGTACACACGTAGCCAAGCCCAATCAAGGGCGAAAGCTATGGAAAGTGTACAAGGGGGCACAAGTCGCCTCCGCTACAGCACCAAGGACTTGGTCATACCGCCTTGGCGGCCCGACCCACAAGAGAGTCCGCATCAGTCCATGTCAAGATGGAACTATAGGGACACCACTGTGAGGGACACGTCCGTTCATCATAGCCCCTTTCAGGAAGAGTCCTTACACGTGGCACTCAACATAGATAAGAAAGCTCCCTTAGAAGCTCGATATGAGTGGCCACCATGCGATGAAGTGCTAGAGCGGCATAGTTTCCATGAGGAGAGGCCACATGATGATGGCTTCCCCCCTTTGCCCCCCATCACTGTTAGAACCAATAGACAAAATCCAGAGCGTAAGGCTCTTCAAACTGGGTGAGCTAACTCTGCCCACCCCTTTCACACATATGAAAGGGAGCACGAGGAAGATGATTACATTCCTCAAGAGCAATATACATGGGGGCCATGCGCTTCCGCACCAGCTAGATACCATGATCACCCACTGAGGCCAGAGCCTCGGGTGAATGCCGCCAACCTCGACAGAGGGAAGCAGCCTATTGAGATCTCGGATCATCGAGACCGAGGTAAGTACATAGGAGAGGCATCCAGGCCTCCTAGGCTCAAGATGGTGGAGCAAATTGACCTGGCAGTCACCAGACATGCCACCCGCCAAGCGCAAATCATGTGGCTTGAGCAAGATCAGCAGTAGCTAGAGCATTTATATCACCTTAGCAAAGAGTGCATTAGGTACCAAACAGATGAGCTACTACATAACCCGATGCCTGAGAGGGTTCCAACCCCATGCACCCAAAGGGCAGAACCATATGCGAGGCATAATCCCTTGGTGCGAGATAGGTCTCCGTGACCTTACCAAGTGCTGCCTCCGAGACCTCCTAGACCTGAGCGGGAGGCCACTCCCCGAAACAATGATGGGTACCCTCCGTGGGGACCCACCCAGGGTCATAGGTCTCATCCAGAGACTCCTCAGGAAGCTTACGAGGAGTACGAGCAAGAAGAAGAGTGGGCCAAAATGCCCTACCTAGGCGGAGGAGTCGCCATCCGACAACCCCTTCATAGGCCTCAAGTCTCCCACAACCCGCAATGGGAGCAAACTAAAGAGGAAGAGATTAAATCTTTAGATGCATACAAAGCGCTGCTAGAGCGGTTGGAGTCTATGGAGACCAAAACTTTTGGGCCTCAAAAGCCCACTTTACGCCAGCTCCGTAGTCATCCTGTGCATCCGTCAGTGCCAGCACCTCCTTACCCTGAGCACTTTAAGCTGCCTCAGTTGGCAACCTTTAGAGGTGAGGAAGATGCTCAAGAGCATGTGACAAGGTTCCTGAGCCAATGCTTCGGCATTCAGGACAATGATGCTTTGTTATTGAGAACATTTATAACCACATTCGTAGGCCCTGCCTCGGATTGGTTTACTCAGTTACCAAAGCACAACATTAACAATTTAGATCAGTTAGTGGATGCGTTCCTCGAACGCTTCACCTTCAATACCAAGAAGAAGGCGTCACTAAGTGACTTAGCCAGCCTCAGGCAGTATGAGGAGGAGACCATGGTGGCCTACGAGAATCGGTGGAGGACATTGCTCTCAAAGCTGCCCTACCTCCCTCCTATGTCCGACCTCACTCAGATGTTCTCCAAAAGTTGTTTGAGATCGATCTCTATGCTATTGCAGCTGCAGCAATATGCCACCCTAGAAGAAGCTCTGGCGCAAGCCAGAATTATTGAAGAGATCAAAATACAGGATGGCGAGATAGCCAAGCCTAAGAAAAAAGAGTGGACTAAAAACACTAAAGCTGGGACTACGCAACAAAAACCCGTTACGGTTAACCAAGTTGCTATCAATGTCCCTAAGCCTGTGCAAGCAACTCAGCCTCAAAAGGCTAATTATCAAGCAGTGCCTCCCAACAACTATGACAAAGAAAATTAGAGGCAAGAACAGGGTCAGCAACGTCGCCCTAGGCGACAATTCACACCCTACACAGAGTCCAGGGACTCCTTGTTTGACCGCTTGTTAGCGGCAAACCTGATCAACTTGCCAGAGATTCAGACTATAGATCCCAATGCGCCCAAGCCTAAGGGGTATAGAGAGGACTTGTACTGCAGGTTCCATAGGCGGCAGGGACATGACCTAAATGCCTGTTGGAAATTTAAGGGCTTGGTGCAAGACCTGATTGATAACAAGACACTAGCGGTGGATAATCCCGTCGCACCAAGCAATCAGCAAATGGAGGTCTTCAAAGACCCCTTGCCTGCTCATGCTCCGTAGGCGAAGACCCTACAAGTTAACGAGGTCACACAGAACTGCCCCATGCAGGGGTATGTAGGGATGATAAGTATAGTGACTCGAAATAGGAGGTATCCGAGCATGAATGCTCCTGCGGCAGTGGCAGGAGAGGTGCCAACAACATCGCAACCACAACAGCACCTTGCACAACCTCCTCCGCCTAAGCCGGTGGCCACACTTCGGACCAAACTAACTCAGAGTTTGAGGACCACCTCGGCTAGGCTCTCCATATATGAGCTTATACAACAATCTACGCCCCATCGAGAAGCTCTAATGGAGATTTTGAAAGCCATCGAGTTGCAGCCCCATGAGACAAATTCTTTCAACAACTTTGTGGGGCATGTAAAATGATGCACTGAGCCGGTCATCACATTTCGAGAAGACGAACTAAGATCAGTGACTGATGACATGGCGGATCCACCCCTGCACGTTATCGCGTGGGTCAACGGGATCCCATACAAGAGGGTGTTGATAGACACTGGCTCGTCCAACAACATCATCACAACTGTGGCTCTCAAGCATCTGAAGTTGCCCGCATCTCACATCACAGCTTCCACCTACACTCTGCGAGCATTCAATGATGCAATCTGCTCGACAGTCGGCACAATAGTCCTACCAATCCAAGTAGGACAAAAGACCATACCCACATTGTGCCACGTATTGGAGGGTGAGATGGCCTACAACATCTTGTTGGGCCGGCCATGGATCAGGGACATGAAGTGTGTCCCTTCGATAGCTCACCAATGTTTAAAGTATACATTTGAAGGGGAGGTGCATGTAGTCCCGATGGACTTAGAACCCTTCAAGTATTGTAATGCGGTGCAGCTGATGCCGCAATCGACCCTGCCATCAACGCATTTGGATTTTTAGTTAAATCCATCTAAACAGGGTCCGATTCCGTAGGCATCCCCATTAGCAAGTTCTTCAAAATCCTAGTCGGGCTCATCTTCATCATCTAGTCCTCCACCAACGACATCATCTATGGAGGCCAGACAGAAAGACAAAGGGAAGGAACCCCTGGAAGAGGCAAAACCTTTGGAAGAGACATTGCCATCAGTATCAACTATCTCTACTGAGGAGATGCCTAGCCGGATGGAAGTCGAGGCTTCTAGCCCACCCGACATGGAGTGGACTCAAGGAGAACTTCCATTCCCTCCCCCTCAACCGCCAACGATCACCGTTGAAATGGCCAATACGGGCCTGGGGGAGTATCTGGTGTGGAATATTGTAGCAACACCCGCACTAGAGTCCATGCAGGACATGGGGAGACCTCGCCTTCCCATCGGCACCATTGTTCCCCTAGGCTACCCGCCGAACCAGAAAAATTTTGTGTATGGGGGCCTTGATCATGGCGTTGCACCATGCACGCAAGAGGACGAAGATGAAGAGCCTTTTGCTGAAAATGTCAACTATTTGTCTAACCCAGACTTTGCTCTGAGATACCTTGGCCAATGCAATTGGCACGGGTATGGGTTAGGCCGATATGAGCAAGGGATACGTGTTCTTTGCCAACCAAGATACCAAATGCCATACGACAAGTCAGGAGTAGGGTTTAACCACCCCCTCCCCTTGGACATCTTGGTGGAGAACATGCAAGGCCTAGGGATAGGCAACAAGGGGGGATTGGCATCAGATCCATATGCCAACCCTAACACCACATATACATTGAGGGATTATCTCCCATTAACGGCAATCAACCTTGTTGGCTCTAGTAATCCCTTCCCTTCGCTCGAGAGAGGAGAAAGCTCGAGAGCTCATTTTCAAGGAAGGTCTAGACAATGTCAAGAAGGGTCCTCGGAGGATGAGTCGAAATATGAACCAGCATCGTATGACCCCTTCGAATCAGATAGCGATCACTCGTAGGTGATCCCCATGGATGAATATCAAGAAAGCCTCTTGACAATGTTCCCCCTGGATGCTCCCATCGAGCAAGCACCGCTCCAAGAACATCAAGTCCCCCCGTAGAGAGCGGAACAACCTAGGTGGGACCACATCAATTTGCTTGAGCAAGGCGAGCCTTTAATGCCGCAAGCAGTCGGAGCCAACGAAGGCCTTTGGATCTCCGATAGTGATTATGAAGATGAAATAGAGATGGCATATCTTAATCACATGCGATAGATGCAGCATCGGTGCCCCTTGGAGATTAATGACATATTTGAACAATTAAACATAGTGCCAGGGCATGAGTGGTACGTAGACCCAGCGCGGTGGGACCAAGTGTTGGATCCGCTACTCTGGGCATACGAAGAACACCTTCCACCCAGAGACCCTATAGTGACATCAGTGTCGAGGGTAGACCCTATCTTCCTATCCGCACATAGGGCCGATCCATTCGTGCCCATCCCTCTAGAGCCAGATCCAGAGCATAAAGAGCATCCAAGATGTCCGAGTAACCACACCTATGGTAATGGAGACCAAAATCATTTCATCAACATGATCTCCATTGACTTAACCGCCCCCATCCACAATCCGGCTGATCCGACATAGTCATTGTATCTAGACATAGATGCCATAGACTGGGATCACGTCGATTCCCCTCCATCCCCATCCGAGTACTGGCCTTTCGATGAAATGCTTCATTTTACCCCTAGGCCAACTCAGGATATCTTCCATGCTAAAGAGGGACCCGAGGTTCCTAACGATGATCTAAACTCAGCAAATGATATCCACTTGATCCCAACTCCACATCAGTTGGAAGACGGATCCCACATGTCGATCGAGGAGACGACTGACGTAGACATCGGCTCAGATCCAATGAATCCATAGATCATCAAGTTGGGGGTAAGTTTATCCCTCGAAGAGCAAGCCGACTACATTGCCCTTCTCAAAGAGAAGAAGGAGGTTTTTGCATGGTCATACAGAGACATGTCGGGGCTAGATCCGTAGCTAGTCATGCATAACCTAACGCTTGATCCGACAGTCAAGCCAGTTAAGCAGAAACTACGCAAGATGCACCCAACAGTGGCCTTAATGGTCAAAGATGAATTGCAAAAGTTGTTGGATGCACAGTTTGTCATCTGCATGGATTATCCACCATGGCTGTCCAACATGGTGCCCGTCAAGAAGCCTGATGGGAGGATTCGCATATGCACTGATTTTTGAGATCTAAACAAAGCGAGTCCTAAAGATGATTTCCCCTTGCCGAGCATCGACGCATTGGTAGATGCTACAGCGGGTCACGAAATGCTTTCCCTCATGGATGGTTTCTCGGGATACAATCAAATTTGTATCAATCCCGAGGACCAGCTCAAAACGGCGTTCACAATGCCTTGGGGAACATTTTGCTATAAGGTCATGCCTTTTGGCCTTAAAAATGTTGGCGCCACCTACCAACGTGCCATGACATACATCTTCCATGATTACATGCACAAGACTTTGGAAGATTACATGGATGATTTGTTGGCCAAATCTCTTTTGCGCCCGGATCATCTCGGTGACTTAAGCAAGATCCTCGATCGCCTCATGGAGCATAAAGTCAGACTGAATCCCAAGAAGTGCATTTTTGGCGTCACATCTGGAAAGCTCTTGGGTTTTATAGTCTCAAAATGAGGCATCGAGGTGGACCCAAACAAAGTCAAGGCAATCCTTGAAATGGTTCCCCCAACTACCATCAAGCAGCTCAGAAGCCTGCAAGGAAAGGTCACGTCGATCAAGCGCTTCATAGCGTAGCTATCTGACAAGTGTCGACCAATGAACAAGTTGTTGCACAAGGGGGTAGCATTTCACTGGGATGACGAGTGCCAGTCAGCCTTTGATGACATCAAACAATACTTGGCTTCGTCACCAGTATTGGCACCACCTAGACCAGGAGTGTCATTCTACTTATACATCTCAGCTACTGAGGTGGCACTGGGAGCCATGTTAGCCCAGAAGAATGAACTTCATAGAGAATAGGCTACTTACTATCTTAGCCGCACCCTGGTCAGCTATGAACTTAACTATGCATACGTTGAGAAACTCTGCTTGGCAGTGGTGTTTGCTACCAAAAAGCTGTGCCATTACATGCTGAGCAACAAGACGTATGTTGTGTCTAAGGAGAATCCATTGCGATACATGATGAGTCATACTTATCATAGTAGTCGCACGACAAAATGGATCATGTTGTTGATGGAATTTGACATAGAGTTTATTGGACAAAAATCCATAAAAGGACAGGTCATAGCCGATCAACTAGCAGAGGCTCCTCTCGAAGACGATCAGCCTCTGGTCATAGAACTACCCGATGATGGGGTCTTCCATGTCTCAGAATCACCAGATTCTGACGAGCCTGAGTCACAGGCCGACATAACCCTATTTTTTGATGGTTCTAAATGTGAGCAAGGTGGTGGCACGGGAATAGTATTCTTCACACCGCAGGGTGCTCCTATGCCCCTGTCATTTAAATTAAATTTCCCATGCACCAACAATAATGCAGAGTATGAAGCCTTGCTCATAGGTCTTCAGACAACAATCACCATGAACATTAAACGATTGAACATCTTTGGTGATTCGTTGTTAATCGTCAATCAAGTCAAAGGGGTATTCCAATGCAAATGCCCAGTTCTGCAGGCCTACAAAGCCCTTGTGGACAAATTCCTGGCAAAGCTTGAATGGTACGACATCGAGGCACTCCCTCGGTCATCGAATCATTTTGCGGACACTATGGCCTCTTTGGGGTCGTTAATCCCGCAAGACCTTTCTGGTGATATGACAACCATTCAAGTCAAAACACTATCGCAATCAGCGATGGAGCGAGCAAGCTCCGATTTAACGCCAGGAATCCACTTGATCCAGATTGAGCCATCCATGGACCGGTTCTCTCGAATCCACGATCATCTGAAACATGCCAACTAGGGGTCCTTGTTCTCCCCTACTCCCATTAATAGCAATACAACGTTATTCTTGCAAGTTCTCTCCCACTCAGCTTTTGCTAGGGATGAACTTCAAGAGGGACTGGTTGTTCATACCATCGAGGCTTCTGATCAGTAGGATTGGTATTCCCCCGTCAAGGACTACCTCAAGTTAGGTAATCTCCCGCTTGGATTGACGCATGCCACAAAATGAGCATTCAAGCAGAAAGCGGCAAAGCATGTCTTGTTAGGAGACATTTTGTACCATCGTAGCTATGAAGGGATCCTCCTTCGATGCTTGGACCAGCAAGAGTCCACTTGGGCGATCGCCCAAGTGCACGATGGTACATGCGGTGGCCACTTCAGCGGTATGGCCATCGCCAAGCGCATTCTTTGCATGGGCTATTATTGGCCATATTTAGAGTGAGATTGTTGTGCATATGTGAGGAAGTGCGTGAAGTGTCAACATCATGCTAATTTGACACACGTACCTTCCTAGGCCTTGCAGTCGATCCAATCGGCTTGGCCATTTTTGTAGTGGGGCTTAGATCTCATCGAAAAGATCTCCCCTACATCGTTCGGCCATCACACTTTTATCATAACGGCCACAGAGTACTTCACCAAGTGGGTGGAAGCGGTTTCGCTAACCTCTACGATTGGACCCCGCATTGTGGAGTTCATTTTGCATAACATCATATGTCATTTTGGTATTCCATCCAAGATAATCTCGGATAATGGGACGTCATTCAAGAACAAATATGTGCATGCTTTGACCATAAAGTACAAAATTTAGCATAATTTTTTGACACCCTATTATCCGTAGGCAAATGGGCAAGCAGAGGCGTCAAACAAAATGCTAGTTGCTATCCTTAAAAAGACAGTCGTAGACAGTCATAAGGATTGGCACATTCAGATCCCACTTGCCCTATGGGCTTATCGCACTAGCATTCGGATGCCCACTAGGGCAACTCCATTTTCGCTCGTGTATGGCTCCGAGGCAGTCATGCCTCTCGAGTTGGAGATTCCCTCCCTACGCATATCAATGCAAGAGTTCATCGATGATGACACTGCACGGTAGGCCCGGTTAGACCAGCTTACGTTGCTTGATGAACGACGCGTTAATGCTCTCGAGCATTTACGTATCTATCAAGAGCGACTTAAGAAAGCATACAACATGAAAGTTCACCTAAGGGACTTTCGGATTGGTGACTTGGTCTTAAAGGAAAACCAACAGAACTCTAGTTTGTCATCCCATCTAAGGGACAAGTTCACGGCAAATTGGTTAGGTCCCTATGTAATTGATAGCAAAATAGGACCTGGAACATACCGGCTAGCCTCTCTTGATGGAATCAAGGAATTAGAACCCTTGAACATCAGTCACTTGTGGCCATTCCATATCTAAAGCAGCCAATCCCAAAATGCTCCAAGGATTCCCATAATCGCTTGGTCAACCCAAAAGCTCCAAGGATTCCCATAATCGCTTGGTCAACCCAAAAGCTCCAAGGATTCCCATAATCGCTTGGTCAACCCAAAAAGCTCCAAGGATTCCCATAATCGCTTGGTCAACCCAAAAAGCTCCAAGGATTCCCATAATCGCTTGGTCAACCCAAAAGCTCCAAGGATTCCCATAATCGCTTGGTCAACCCAAAAGGCTCCAAGGATTCCCATAATCGCTTGGTCAACCCCAAAAGCTCCAAGGATTCCCATAATCGCTTGGTCAACCCAAAAGGCTCCAAGGATTCCCATAATCGCTTGGTCAAAAACAAGAAAAATTAAAAAAATCAATAAAATCATCACAAATAAACAAAAAGTTGCATCTCATTTCCATGCATACGCAAAAATCATCATAACAGTAAAGAGTTTTTTTGCATCTCACCTGCATATCCACACAAATCAATCCATCAAAAATACAAAAACATATAGCTGCATTAAGCATCACATCCATACATTGCATATTTGTGGTCATACAGGTCAAAGCACCATAGACTGTCATTACTTGGCAACAACCATCATCTTCTACATTTTTCCGCTTTATCAAATAGCTCATCGCCTATAACCGCCACTCACATTATTCTCCCACATCATAGTCAGTTGTTCCTAATGTATCGAGAGTTTTCGTCATTCAGTCATCATTAGCTGTCTAGCCACATACTGTACCAAGTCAGACAGATTTTACGAAGGTAGAATTCTACTTGGATCACACCTTGTTACGTAGCATCCCAACACAAATTAAAACATATAACAACATTCCCAAGTTGTGTGAATGAAAGATGAAACCTGCAAAGCAATCCAGGTCACCATAAGTGAAATGGTTATCTTGCTCATCCCCCTGTGCGAATGACCCCAAGAATGCTGAGAGTTGGCAAAAGGACAAGCATCCTCCCTACCCAATTCCCCAAGAATCCCAAAGTTCTCAAAACAAAAATTGCAAAACATCAGAACAATTTGCAAAAGTCAAAACTCCAAAATTTGATATCCCAAAGTGCACACATCAAAAGGCACAAACAATAGTGATTCTCGTCACTCCATATCCTAATCCCTTGCTCAAAAGAAAAATATAATACAAAAATAAACAGTGATTTTTATCACTACAAAAGAGCAAGTATCCCAATACAATTGAAGAAAAGAAGGGAGTTGAACTTGAATCCCTGGAACTCTCAACATTTCGACAGGTCATGAGGCAAACCTCAATACCGGTTTGGTTGATAGCCTATCGGTCACTGGTGGTAAACCTCCCGCATGACGATATATCTGCCACATTAACTTGTGTGCAGATCAATGTTTGCATGTGGATGAGCTAGCTTATGGTATCCTATGATAGCACCGCAGATTAATCTGACTAAATACAACAAAGGAGTTAGTGGAGTTAATCAGGTGATCCTCAGTACAGGTTTGGTTGATAGCCTATCTGGCACTGGCGGTATCCTGACAAACACCACATAAATGAACTCAATTGCACACACAGGGATGTGAAATAACTTGGTCCAAAACAAGTCCGATTCATACCTTGTTCAAAAGTCTTGTGAGATAAAGTACAATCGTGGCTAGTTAGTTAAAACATCTGAGTCTCAGAAAACCTTAACTACATTTGAAACCAACTTGCTATATTTTAGTCTCACTCAAAAAAAAACATGTATGCCTACAAAGCTATTCACCGCAACAATCGCCTAGGACAAAAAGCCATAAAGTTCTGCACAGTCTATGGTGCGACTACCAAACATCACAAATTTAATCCATCCATTCCATTTTGCATATCATATAAATTAGAAACATTTGCATTCATCAACAACATATGCATTCATCACTATAACTTAACATGCATACATCCATATTCATCAATCATCATGCATAAAATCAAATCATCACATGCGCATAAACAAAATCAAGTCTATATATATATATCATCAAAAATGCCCATAGGCTACAAAGAGTTGGTCCTCTGACCCCGCAACAAAATCCAAAATCCCAAAACCCCCAGCCTAAGGCGTCGGCCACCATGATCACGCAGGATCGGTGCGACGGGAACTACCCCCATGGTGTGGGTCCTATGGGACCCCTCAGGGCGGCTACTGCTAGCCCTCGCATCACGCCTGCTACCGCCTCCCTCATCCAATCACCTACGATGAGATGATGCTGACTGCTCAGTACCACTGTCCCTCATCCGACGTGAAGAGCCACCTCCCGAGGGCTCAGGTAACCGCCCACCAAGCCGGATAATCTCTCCCTCCATATCCAGCCGATGTCGAGACCAATCCTCCCGTCGAGACCAACCTGCCTCCCACCGCAACCACTCTACCTCCCATCGATGGTAGTAAGCTACTGCATCATCGCTTGCGCCCTACGTCCATAGGAGATCTCTCTCCTATGCAGCATTGGTGTCCCCATCCCCCGATGGTGTGCAACGAATGCGCTCTCCCGCTACCGACTGAGCCCGCAGGAGATCCCTCTCCTGCAAAGCTTCCCCCAACTCCTCATCCCGCCTCCTAGCAGCTCCCCAACCATGCATTCTCTACACGTAACCCAGACTCCGTGTCCTCCGCTTCCCCTGAGGCATAGGCATCTCTGGAACAGCAGCCTGCTCTAGCTCCCACTGCTCCGTGATGTCCTGCATCTCCGGCTGATCCGGAACCCCCAAATCCACATCCTCATCCTCCACCTCCACCATATCTACATCCTCCCGAGGAGCTCCCCAAGCCTCTCCTGGTGCCTCGGCACCCTCCCCACCCGTTGCCTCCATGCCTCCCAATGGCCCCTCTCCCCGCCATCATCGTAGTACCCACCACTGGTCGTACTCTACGGTAGTCCCGACGTCATCCGTACTGTCGATCACCGCATCTGAATCCTCGCCTAGTGGCACGATGACGGGTCGATCCAGAGTCCTCTCATCCCCCCGACATCGATAGACCATGGGCTCACCAACAACCCCTGGCGCACCCCAAACTATCATGTCACCCGACTGTAAGGGAAGAACTCATGCTCGGTCCCATGTCGCCCAATCAGCCATCGCTCCCTACATACCCATCGGAGCCACTCTCCAGCCTCCGGCCAGGCTGGACAATCCCGATAAGGGTGCCAGAACACCTCCCCTAGAGTAAGCCCAGCGAAGGCATCGACATAGTGCCCTACGACACCTACCCACCACCGACTCTGTCCCTGCTCCTCAGACCGCCGCCATAGACATCGCATAACCTATCTCCTTATCCTCCATCTCCACTCGAGTCATCCACGGTAACCCGGCTGGCCTCTCCACCGCTATGTGTTGCCAAGCCCAACTCTGCAACAGATAGCTGCAGCTAATACCCTTCCGCCTTCGATAGTGGACCTCGTACAACTCACCATAAAGTTGTGCCAGCAACGTCTGCCCCCACCTCATGATCAATGGTGCCTCTGTCGAGCACTCTACCAGTCGCCAGACCACATCCAGTAGGTTCCACGGGAACCTCGCACCTAACGAGTCAAGTAGCAGCATGTTGGAAATGAGGCCCATAAGGAATGCGTGCCTCACTCCCAACACCCCCCTCACCAGCCACCATCGAACCAGAATCCCGCCCATCTGGAAGTCAGCCTCTACCATCTCCACTGGGCTCTCCACGCCCAGCTCCTCCCCATGCCCGAAGCATCGTATCAGTATAGTTGTCCTGGTCACGCGATGACGTTCTGATCGGTAGTCCATCTATCAAAATCCGTAGAAGCCGATAGACATCCTCCAAGGTCACTATCATCTCCCCTATTGGGAGATGGAAGGTGTTGGTCCGGGGATCCCACAAGTTGATCAGGGCCGTCAGATAGGCCCGATCCCCGACCATAGGCTCCAGTCGAGCCACCTGCTTGAGCCCAAGGGCATCAAGCCAATCCTAGTCAGCCACAGTTAGCGCCCCCGTGCTTCAGCAAAAGTAGTAGATACACGGTACCGGCTCTTAACAACCTGCAAAAGAAAACAACACAAAAACATTAAAATCATGAAAAAAAATTGTACAACAAAAAAAAAACAAAACAAATTTTATCCTAGGGTTTCTAATCCTAACAATAAAAAACAAAACAAAATTTACAAAAATTAATTTGTCAATTCTAGGGTTCCTAATCCTAACTGATAAATTTAAAAACAAAACAAACAAAATTTAATTTGTCAGTTCTAGGGTTCCTAATCCTAACTGATAAATTTAAAAACAAAACGCAAAACTCAAAAAAATTAATTTGTTAGTCCTAAGGTTTATACAGTTGTCAGTCTCAGGATTTCTGTATTTTCAGTTTAAAAAGTCTGTACAAACAACACAAAATTAAAATAACAGTTTTTAACCTAGGGTTTTCACCTACGTTTTAAAACTGACAAGCTCAGCCTAAAAAACTAGGGTTTTTCATTCCGTTTATCCTAGGGTTTTAGTTAAAAGCAAAAATAAAGATTTTTCACCTAGGTTTTAGCTACGTCCTCCGTTCAATTTTTAGCTAAAGTCTTGGTTTGTGTTCAGTTCAGTTTTTAGGGTTTCCATTTTAATTTTGAGAAAACAACATCACAAAAGAAAAATAAACAAATAACTTGCAATTTCGAAAACACATAACAAAAGCAATAACACTAAGGAGCACTTACTGGTCTCGCTTCGGCTCCGTCGCTCGATCCGGTTTGTGCACTCATGATGTCGGGAGAAATTCGAGCGCTTCGCTTCGTAGAATTAACCTCCTCCTCCCAGAGCTCCAAATCGTAAGAAAATTCAGATGCAAATGAGCCCAAACCCTAGTTTTGGCCTTTAAATAAGCCTTTTTAGCTTATATTCGTCCCCCCTAGGACGAGCGCTCTGGTTAGCGCTCGTCCCACCCTGGGACGAATACTAAGCTGGAATTCGTCCCACCCCAGAATGAATTCAGGGCAAAAATTTCAAAAAACAACAAAAATTGAACAAAAATGCACCAAAATACCTAATAAACTTGCCCGATGAGAGTGCTTTGGCACTTGACATCCCGGGCATGCAAAATAGATGTCGGGGTCACAAATCCTCACTATCCTATTCCCTAAGAAGGCTACCATAGCCGGACCGCTCCACGGGAAGACGAATTTTTGAGAATTTCATCCCCAAACGACATCGCCAAAAGGGTCAAAAACCCACCCAAAAATAAGTAATAACATTGCCGAATGAAGGCGCCTTCATGCCTGACATTCTTGGCATCCAAAATAGACATTGGGGTTACAAATTGTCACTATCCTACTCCCTAAGAAGGCTACCATAGCCGGACCGCTCCACGGGAAGACGGATTTTTGACAATTTTAGCTCCAAAAAGCGTCACCAAAAGGGTTAACACCCACCAAAAACAGGTCTAAATGTCGAAAAACTGCACACACATTCAAGGATAAGAATCTAAAGGCACCCTTTGCACAAGTCATCTTGGGTCAAGTGACTCGTCGCTTTTCTCATGAAGGTCATTCCCTCATCGATTCGTCGCTTGAGGGGGTAGTCACACTTAGTCACCAATCAACAAATACACACCCAATTAAGGGAAATGGCATGCATTCAAAGAATCATTGACAAAGACAATCACGCTCCTGCTTGGGGCAGTAAACAAGCAATAATCACAAGCTGATCAATCACTTGGCATTCATGAATCATGAACTCAAGGTTCCCATAGACAAAAGGTTGTGCCCTTTGCCTATTCATGACTGATCAATGTCCAAGCTCAAGTAACACCTCATCGAAAAAGGTTAACACTTGAATTGAGTTCCTTCGCTCGTCAGAAGCAAGGATTCAAGAATGCATGCCCTTTCCATACTTGGGGCATCAAAAGTTGGTTAGGTTACTAAGAAACCCTAATCATTAGTGCTTTGGTTATCTATTTTTGCTCGACGCTGCGCCATGCACAATGCATCCCAAAAAGGGGCATCTGTAGACACCAAAACAACACCAATCCGATTATGTGACTGCAAACACTGATCGCTTTGACACACACAGCCCCAAGGGCAGCCCCCAGAGGTCAAACAGTGGTCCTAACCACTCTCACAGTAGTTTTGGAAGGTCAGAGGTCAATTTGGCACCTTCAGGCACTTTGCTAAGTATCCGTCCCACCCTGGGACGAATTCAATATGGGATTCGCCCCACCCAGGGACGAATTCTGAATTCGCTCTAGGGTGGGGCGAATTGCAGGTTTGATGGGCAAAAAGTCAAATCTTGACAAATGGCAGCTCAGATCCGCCACCCAACGCTTCCTTCATCGCATGGGAGTATGGGTGAGCATTTTTGAGCGTTAGAGGCATCTGCAAGGTCAGTCATGAAGTCCCAATTCAGGGAGGAATCTCCTTCCCCCGGGAGGGCATGGCTGCCATGTGGCGCCCCTGCATGCCCATTTCAAGAGGCCTCCAGGTCTATAAATTGGTGAGTTTCCTCACCCCAAAATATACAGAGTAGGAGCATTTTAGAGCAACGAAGTGCTGCCATTTTATTTACACGCCTCACACCTTTTGGATTTGCGCCTTTCACATCCTTGATCTCCTTTAGAGGGGAGGTCATTGGGTGACTATTGAGAGGACGAATCTTGAGCCCAAAACCCGACATTTGGCCATAGAATACCACCCAATCTGTCGACAACACCTTGTAAGGGATTTTGGACCCATCCCAAGTGGATTGGTGCCGAAATCAGGCCCCAAACGGTGGGTGGCCCGCCAGGGCGCCCCACACTGCTATAGGCCTAATCGCCCTTTTTAGGAATGATTGGGAATCTATAGCAGATTTTGCTTTCGATCATTTTCATTTCTTGCATTTTATTTCTATGCTGTTTAGATAGTCTACAATTTTGATTTCATTTCATTTTGATTAATTGCCATTATGCTATCACGTTTTCGCTCTCACTAACTTGCAGATAAGCATCATCAAATTCCCATTGATGGAGGTCAAATTGGGAAAATCCGACCATCTGGGTCTTCCCAAAATGCCCCCAATTAGCTAACCCCAAGTTTGCAGGTTTTTTGGAGCTTCCGAGGTAGGACATTGGAGACAGTACCTTTTCGGCATTTTGTTGCAGGTGAATTCGTCCCGCCCCGAAACGAATTCAAAACGGCGAGGAATTTCCTGACTGTTCTTTTTGCAGTGCCCTTCTGGTGATATCTTGATACCCCTATCAAATTTTCATAGCATTTGGACTTGTTTTGATCATAGTTTAATTCATTTTTCTCATTCATTTAGCGTAGGCTTGGGGATTGCATGCTTTGTTCCATCCGCAGGTGCTACTGATCATTTCTTGTTCTTTTTGAACGTAGGGTTTGGACATCGGAGGAGCAGCGAGGAGTCAACATTCATCGACGCAAGTGGCGGTGACATTTGGTCCGCCCATTTTACATGTGGGCACGCGAAAGAAGGAAAGGCTACCCATGGATGTAACCTAGAGAAGAATGCTTGAACGCTCCTAGCCCTTGGAAGGGGAGGATGCGCATTGTAACCGAGTTTGAAACACATCAATAAAAGGGCTGTCCTATTTTGATTCACATTTGTTTTAGTTCGATTCGATCATGCTTTTCCCTCTTTTCATGCACTTTCAAGTTTTTAGGATTTAGCGCTAAGTTCGGTTTCTTTGTTTGCATATCGCATGTTAGCTTTCCCTTTTTGCTTCCGTATCCTCGTGCTTTCAAATTCAAGCTATTGCTTTAAAATAATGACCTTTTGAAATGCCATATAAATCACTCCCCTTTAATGAAATAGTGATTTTCATGAAGGAAAGTTAATTTATTGCTTGTAAAATAAATATGCAAGGATTGAAATCTGATTTGCCTACAAAAAGAGAAATTATGTAAAATCCAAAATTATAAAATGCCCGAAAAACAACAACTTTAAATAATTTTTATAAATTCATATTGGCTTCAAAATGATATCAAACATGTTCTAAACAAAACATTAAAGCTTGTTCTGAGTTAAGATTTGAATAAAAAAAGCCATGCCAAGTTATTTGGCTTTCCTTAATATATATAATATTATTCAATAAATAAGGTAAAAAATCATGTGTTGTTAATAGTTGAATAAAATAAGGTAGGCTAGGCTACCTTACTTTATTTTATTGTCTGCCTTATATTTATATAGTATGTTTTATATAATTGCATAAGATACAATTTCATATCTCTACGTCTATATTTAAAAGTGATTTGGTTTGTGTGTTCAGATGCTAGTGTTGACTTGGAATCACCAAAGGGAAACTTGAGCATAGCGTGATACTATTATAATTATCGAAATATCATGGAGGACCCTGACATGAAGATTTTTGAGATAAATGATTTGGTGTTGTGACACTGATAGTAGCATGGTAGCACCTACAAGGCAGGTCACATGTTTGATGAGATCACTAAAAGGAGGTGTAATCAGAAAAAAAGTAAATGAAATATGTGATTGATTTTTTCTCTGCAATAGAGTGAATAGTGTAGTTTTAATGAGACAATGCAACATTAGGGCGAAAAGGTCAAAATTGGTAGTATGGCAAATGATGAATGACTTAGATGTACCTATCGAGTTGATGATATGACCCACATCAACGAAGCGTTGGTTGGTTGGATAGCTCTGATGGTAATTATTTGAATGCACAAACTCTGGTGCTGGGTTAGGTCTCCAGAGCAGTAGATGCAATGTTTTACCATGATATATGTATTCTATTCCATTTCAATGAGCGTAGTCGTTATGCAGGCTTTCAACCAAAACATTGGCAACATCATGGTAGATGGGGAGGAATTTTATTAGTAGATGGTGATGTGGATCCATTTGGATGACATGGCACTACCCACCCTACATGAAATAATATGACTAGGATACCCATGGGCATGCATCCTCATGATTTGTTGAAAATTTTACCAACGAACCGAGATAATGAATGAGGCCATCAGTACATCATGGCAGATATGGCAACATAGACAAATAGTTGGGTAAATTTTAAATATCCAAGTGAATTAAAATGTGCTATAATTTCAATTTGTGGTGGTTATGTAGTTGGTTAAGTCGTAGATATGGAGAGTATTCACCAATAAGGAAGATCATTGTGATGGTTTGAAGGACACACTATGGTGGTAATGCATGAGTGAAGAATTTGATTACGTTTTAATTGGACGAAAGAATTACCTAATAGTAGTAAGGAGAAAGCATCACTTCAATGGGTTAAAGTAGTACATTTCAAACAAACATAGTTTATCATTCGCTAGATGGAGGCTTCATAGTTTATGTTGGACGTAGCATATATAGTAAAGCTGATGTATAACTACGATTACATGGACACAGGAGAACAAAAATCATACGTAGTTCATGCAAAACCAGATGTAGAATTAACTGGATTGACAAAAATGGTGATGTGGACTAGTCAAAGGCGTATCTAGCATGTGGATGTGGATGCTCTACCAATAGTGTGGTTGTTTCAATGTATTGGATGAAAATGGATAACCATGGTATACAAACACTAGATGACATGACAATATGGAATTCAATGTGGTGATGGAGGATGTACAATGGAGGAACCTTGGACATCAACATCATGTAGTACTAGTGACACAAAAATGGGGGTATTTAGATCCAAAATATGTAATGTAGGATAGATGCATCCATGATAGCATCAGTTATATGCAACCACGACAGTGTCATTGTCAAGTTGAAAGAGATTGTTTGAGTCTACAGATGGAAATAAACACTATAATATATATATATATATATATATATATTACATAATTCCAAATTTAGACGTGTGATTTTTTTGATATGGAAGACGCTACGCTAAAAGAAAAAGCCATGAAGTATTTAATCAAACATGTATGTAGTGGATGTACAAATACGAACATAAAATTAAATTAAAGGCCATCATATGAGCATGTAATTTCATAACCGCTCCTTGAATGAACGAAATAATCACAAGAAAGCGTTACATCCACATGTTGTCCACAGTATCTATGATGTCAGAACAAAGTCATTTTGGTAACCATACTTTTGGTCCCGTTAGCGCATCATAAAAAGAGCCACTAGCTAAAATAAAAAGGAAGAACTAAACTTTTGGGAGCCAAGCTACGAACAAGGCAACAAGCGAAAGCCAACAGTTGGATATAGAAAATGAAGATACAAACAAAAAAATTTAAATATCCATTTCCAACATAGAAATAAGGTTGGATTTTTTGTAGGCCAAAGGCTAGACCTTTTGGGAGGTCATGGTTGGATTTTTTCACCACATGATGCCAATTTGGGGTAGGGTTTTTTGCACTCATGTTTGATGTTGAAGGTCTTTTTCTGCAATATATTGGAGATACATCAAGTTTATGCATGTTAATGGTTTACTTGTGTGTTTTTTTTGATATATTGCACCATTTCCTTAGAAGCTCGCACCGCATTAGATGTTTGATTGTGTGAATTCGGGTCACACTAATGTTGGTTTTGTGTAGAATACTAATGCTTGCAGGGTCTATGGGAAAATTTTGGGTTGCAACAATTCTTTTTACTTCTTTTATTTTATTTTTATTTTTCTAACCCTTCTTTTTGTATTTTTTTTAAACTTTGGTGATTAAAATAAAAACAGAAAAAAAATTAAAATTCCCAAAAAAAAATGCACGGATTGGAAGAAAAAGATTTAATGTTTTATTTAGAACAAGTTAGATTTCATTTTGAAGCCAATCTGAATTTATAAAAATTATTTAATGTTGTCTTTCAGGCATTTTATAATTTCAGATTTTACATTATTTCTCATGTTGTAGGTAAATCAGATTTCAAGCCTTGCATATTTATTTTGCAAGCAATAAATTAAATTTCTTTCATGAAAATCACAATTTCATTAAAGGGGAGTGATTTATATGTCATTTCAAATGTCCATTATTTTAAAGCAATAAATTGAATTCCCTTTATGAAAATTCTATTTTCATTGAAAGGGGTAATTTATTTATTATATCAAATGCTATCTTTATCTTCATTATTGAAGCAACATTGAATGAATCCAATTACCACTTAAGGTTCACATCTAGAGATGGATTTTAATATTTGTTTCAAGTTCAATGAAAGGTTTAATAATGCAAGATAAAACTTGTTTAAAATCTGCTTAATTAAAGGAAGATAAAATCTATAAAAGGAACTAAGGATTTACATTATTGTCATATGAGGGCCAATCACATTTTACTTTTATTTTATGTTTCATGAACAATTAATAGCATAGAATAATAAAATAAACCAACACAGAACCCTTGCTAATAGTTACTTACAATCACTAAGGTATTCCTAGGACTTATTTGATACATATTCACAATATTACAATTACACATTAAGTAAAAAGAACCTTGGAGAAATTTCATTTCTTTGCAATAGAGGGTTTTTCTAATCAAAATATTGATTGTGATGGTGATTTTGCAATTGAGCAAAATTTCCACTCAACATATATTTTGTTTTCTATTACCAATGTGTCCTCTATAACCCTAAGGAAAAGTTCATCTCAATTTCCTTAGTCCTGGTAGCTACCTCTAGGGTCTCTCTAGGTTGGTTTACCTATGGATAAAACCTTCCAAGAATGAATCCCTTACCCCAAGGTAAACTAAGGAATATCCTTTCCTTTCTTTCTCATCATTCTATATTTAAAAGTCACATGTGCATAGTCCTTATTCTATTGCAAGTATAAAATAAGTGTATAACATTCATCTTAATCTTATAAAAGCACATTTACTTTAACTTGACAACATAATTTGATTAAGCATTTAAAATCATTTCCTCTTTAAATAAATCACAACAATTCAATTAAGATATTAGATGCATGTAATAGTTACATAACAAGATCCATATAAGATACACATTTAACCCATATTTTATCCTATGAAACCCTTTGGGGAAAAACCTAACCTCAAAAAATATCCATTTTCATTGCTTGATGCTAATACTAATTACATAAATGAATTTCTTATTTCTTTTTCAATACTTCAAAACCAATGCATAAGAATTCCCATAACTCTTATGTCTCATAGATCATAAATAGTGAGGGAACCCCAATTTCCCTTGAATGAAAGTCCTTAATCATTCTTTCAAAATACCCATAAATACCCTTATTAAGTATACATATTTAATAACAATGGAACCCCCATAAGTTCCAAACTACTTATTAGGCTCCAATCCCAATCCCCTCAATTCAAAGTACATAATACAAATGATTCCTCTTTTCATTTAAAGAATACCAATATATACATTCAAATCCCAAATGGTTCAAGATGATATTCAATACATCCAACTAAGCTATTTATTTTCTAACAATGAATTAGTCCTTTTTGCAAAGTCTACAAAACTTCATTAAACCATCCCAAAATCCATAATATTATCTTACTAACGAAAATAACATCCTTTAATCATCTAAGACTATCAAGACCTTAAAATTGTCCCTTTTTCATTTTATTTCAATAATTTCATAAAAAATCCCTGTACTATTTTTCTTTAATAAGGATTAAGCATTATATTTAAGCCATTCAATATATACATTTTCATAACAACTTGTTCAAAATGAAGCAATCAGCTATAGACAACTCTTCTTTACTACATTAACCTCATTAAAAAGATCAATTCCATATTCCACTAAAATGGTTTATCTTTTAATCTAATGATTATCTAATCTATAATAGATTATTCATTACTAATAATTCATCTTTAACTCACACAAATTATCCTTATTCCAAATATTAGTTTCCTATAATCTATAGTTTCAATACAAAGGTTAAATTTTGTTTTACATTACATGAAAATATTTATCTTTCATCCATAATTTATTTCTTCCTAACAAAATAAAATAAGGAACAAGCCAAAATTAAATGGCAAAGAATTTATTTTTGCAACTGACCATAATATCATTACTTACCTATCATATTATTAATCAAAAGGGGCTTTTGATTTACAAGGAAGTCAACATCATTAGAATGTCTTGTTCAAATATTCATCATATCATCTACAAGCCAATCTCTTACTCGTAGTGCCTGGAATATGGCTAGGGCAAGGATTAGGTGGTGTCCTTGTGAAGTTCCCCATGACTACCATTATGGGTAGTTAGCTAATACACAAGGTCAAAGGATTAATTTAGGTGCTCGGGTGCCTTCCTATCTTAGGTGTGGTACTATTAATTTGAAAATCCCTTTGGTCCCCTAAGGTTTAATCAAAACCTAAGTTTCACTACATGCCATATAGTTAGTTTGTGAGGGTTCTAAACCGGTGCCACTTAGTGGCTTCTAAGCTTCATAACTAATCAAAGGTATTCCCTTATAAAATATTAGAGTTTTTTATTTTATTTTTCATTATCATCATGCAAAATAGGAGCTACTCCATATAGTGATTGTTGTATTCAACATACACAAGTAGCAGACCAAGTTGTGCACACATATCATGTCTACAATTTTGAGGTCCATTAAGGGTCTAATATTTCATATCAACCTAAACCATAGTTCCCTTTCTTGCAAAATATAGCCAAGCACACAGTTTGGTGCTAGTCAAAAATCATACCATATGTTAAAAACAACCAGGTACTAGTGTAGAATCCATTAATTTATATGGTTTTATAGATAAAAAAATATATTAGGTTGACTATTGGATTTGTATAGGGATGCAACCAACCTAAACATGAAAGTGAGAAAGGCTAAAATTTAGCCAACCTTAAGCCCTACGTTCTTTTGGAGAGTTAGATGCACATAACAATTGAGCCAAGTACCCTGTAATGATAATATTGTTTTATAATGGAGGTATCTCTATGTTTTATACAAGCCAATTGATATTTATATACACAAATAAATAAAACCACGAGTTTTATTCCATCTCACAAATTTGAAGCATCTTCTTCAATACAATTACAAAGAGGAGTACCTTATAATTTTAGCACATGCTTATTTTGAAGAATATTCGAGTGCTCATTGAAGGATAGATCCCTTGCTGCTATATATTTCTTCCACAATGTCCAAAATCCTTCTCTATTATAAATGATCTCTATCAAATCAGAAACCCAACAACCCCCTTTTCTTCTTTACCATAAGGGTGTTAAAGAGAACTCATAAATAATTTTTTGAAGGTAACGAGCTCATAAATTTACGCTATTGCATTTTGCTATGTTGGGATTATTTTTCAATTTGAAGCTAATGCAATGTCCTTATTTCATTTATTCTAAAGTTGAGCACTTTAATTTTCCTTTCTTCATATTAATAAATCCTTTTAATAAAGAAATATTAAACATTAAATCTTTTTAGTAAGCAATATTAAGCCTTCTTACGATAGTCCTTCATCAAGCACATTAGGAATGTCAATTTAACATCAAATAGCATGCAAGTGTAGAAATGACATGTCAAATAGCAAGGGTATAAGCTAGATCTAAAATAGATATCACATGTCAGATCATTTTGACTATATAAGCCATCAGTTTTATGCCCACTTACGAGGGCATTTATTCCTGCAAAAATATAATTCTATTAGTAACATACCATTTATCATGGTTCGGGCATTGGCTATTCTTTGGGAGGTTCAAGGTTCAAACCACGACATGGGGTGAGTGTGTGAAGGGGTGGGTGTGGTGGCTTTGTGTTAAATTCTCTATTGATAAGTATAGCTCTTGGTTTTACGAGGGGTCATGGTTGGGAGGAGATTGTTCAGCCCTATGTATCAGTTATAGAGGTTTCTCACAATAACCTAACAAAAAAAAAACATACCATTTATCATCAAAATCGTAATAAAGCCATATAATCTATCATTAAAGATAATATATAAATTCATAAATCCTTTATATGAAAAATTTGGCTAGGGGAGGGTTATGACAATGGGTATGCTTTAATTAATTTTTTTAAAATGTAATGTTTTTCTTTTTGTAATGGGAGTGCCTCCAAATAGAATCCACACATAGCTTATTAAAAATAAACTACATATAAAAAACTATCATCATTGATAGAAAATATAATATGGATACATATATTAAATTATTGCATTTTGGTATGTAACATGGAACACAATAAAATCATATAATGTCATTGTATCACACACTTTAGGATGATATTAAAGAGATCAAGTTCATGTTTGTTGATGACCTAATGGTATATAGATACCATGCATCAACCATTTTTAGGATATTTATTAAATTCATAGATATTTCTAAAAGTAATGTCACATAATTTTTATTAACTTTGAGGGTTATCTTCCTAGATTTTATTGTTCTCATAAGGAAGAAATGATGGGGTTCATCTCATGTTATATGTCCATGATATATCTCAATTTCATATACTATTATATATATATATATATAGATATGTGTGTGTGTGTGTGTATTCTAAAGATAAGAATAAGAGGTAAGATTAAAATTAATTTTAATAATTAAATGATTTAATAATAAGTTCATGTATCTTTAATAGACATGCTTCTTTTACGTGTTAATTCAAACACAATTTTTATGTGTATATGTAATATGAGAGACTTGATTGGGTTTTGTAAATTGGTTATACATTTAAAGGGTTAAAATTATTATGAGACTAACATTAAAATTATTGTATGTAAATAGTTCTATATTCTATATCATTTAGTTAACTTTTATACTTAGTATATTTTCCTTAGGAGCATCATACATGTATTTTTTATAATGTATGTATTGTTTTCATATATCAAGTCTATACATGATTTGATGCTAAAGATTTTACAGCTTATAGGTCTATGAGTCTCTGCAATACTATTTTTAAAATTTTGATGAAGACCCTAGCGAATAGATTGAAACTTCTATTACCAGGCATCATTGATATCTCGTAGAGTGATTTTGTGGTTGGGATGCAAATTTTTGATGGAATAATTACAGTCCATGAAATCATCCATTCGGTTACCAAAAGTGGTAATTTTAGGACCTTGCTCAAGCTAGATATGAACAAAGCTTATGATAGGGTTGATTGGGAGTTTCTCTTCAAATTCTTGCATAAATTTGGCTTTAGTCAGGAGTGGATAAGTTTTATCAAATCATGTGTATATTCAACCAAGTACTTGATTCTAGTGAATGGATCTTCGAAAGGATATTTCAAGAGTTACAAGGAATTTTTCAAGGAGATCTATTGTCCCCATACCTTTTTATTTTTTTGGTGAAATCTCTAGGGTGGGCCATCAAAGCTGATTGTTCTATTTTAGGCCTTAATTCAGCTACGTCCATCAGTACCATATCCCATCATTAGTTTATCGATGATACTGTTATGTCCTTTCAAGCTTCAATTTCGTAAGCAACATCAGTCAGAAGTATTCTAGAAGATTATGAACAAGTGATGGGTGATAAGGTTAATTTTAGGAAAAGTATTATTTTTTCTTCAATACTCCTCCAACAAGGTAGTTGAGGATTAGGAATATTATGGATGTAATATTGGGTCTCTCCCTTCAACCTACCTAGAGATGCCAATATTTTTGGGGCTTCAAGATCATGCCTGTGGAAACTAGTTGTCGAGCATGTCTAGAGAAAAATTGCAAGCTAGAAAGAGGCTTTCCCGATCCAAGAAGGAAAAGTGATATTAGTTAAGGCCACTCTTCAAAGCATCCCGATGTATTTTATTTCTCTATTTTGAATCTCAAGTAAGATTCTTGAAAGAATAGAACAAATCTAATGCTCATTTCTTTGGTTAGGACCAAGTGAGAAAAATAAATTTCATCTACTGTGGTGGGACCAAGTATGTAGTAAGTAGGAGGGTGGTTTATGCCTTAGAATATTGAAATACATGAGCAAAGCTCTTGTTGCCAAGTAGGGTTGGAGACTGGTTCAAGAGGAGAAAGTGGGATGGATTGAAATTGTCAAAGCTAAATACCTGAATTATGGGAAACATTTTATTAGAGATCCACTACCCCTATGGGGTTTAGTTTTTTGGTCTAGCCTGATATGATGTAGATCAGATATCCGTAGAGGGGGTAGGTGGTGTTTGGAAGATGATAGGTTTGTCAAATTCTAGAGTGACGTGTGGGCGATTAAGGTTTTGCTGGAGTCAAGATCAGAGTTGAATTTAGTTAAACCAATTACAAATCATTTTTAGGGGAATAAGGTTTGTGATTTCATTGAAATGATTGAAGAACGTCCTCGATGGAAACCATTTGACTTCCTAGGATTTTTGGTAAAGTAAAGGAGGGCATTTGATGAAATTTTTAATATCATCAAATAAATTATAATTCTTGGAAGAGAAATTTTGGATATATTCATCTGTATATTAGATAAGGATGGGAAATTCTCTATAAAATAAGCTTATTTAGTAGTATATGGTCCTTATGATCCTTGGTTTTTAGAAGATAAAATTTGGCTGAAAGGACAAACTCCGAAAATCAATATTTTCTTCTAGCTGACCATACAAGGAAAATTTCTAACTTTAGATAATCTCAAAAAAAGAGGTATGATTTTACCTAATGCTTGTTTCTTGTGCAAAAATGCATAGGAATATCCACACCATCTTATTTTTAGTTGTCCTTTCTCGAAAGAGGTTTTCAGATACTTTTTCAAATATTTAAACATGCAATGGGTGTTTTCAAATAGCCTAGAGGATGTGCTGACCCAATGGGTTTCTCCATTCATGTCTCTTCACCTTTGTTGGTTTCGAAAATTTAGAATTCCTCATATTTGGTGGTGGATTTGGAAGGAAAGAAACTCAAGGGCATTTAAGGATGTTGCTCATTCAACTAAATTTGTGGCTTTGTAGGTGATTTATTTTTTCATGGAGAACATTAGAACCCTAAATTTGAATGTTGTGACTACAAAGTAGGAATGATCAATGGAGATATCTATTGGATTCAATAACAATCCTCAACTAGTGAGACCTGTTGTGCCTTCGAATATAGCCAAGGTTAAGTGGGAGCCACCTCCAATTGGTTGGTTGAATTTAATTTCTATGGTGAATCTAAAGAGAATCTGGGTCCTACAGGTATTTGAGGGATTATAAGGAACCATAATGGATTGATAATTTTATCCTTTATTGATAATATGGGCCATCAAACAAGTCACTTTGTCGAAGCTAGGACCCTATTCCAAGGAGTTTCTCTATTGTATTCTGTAAGTTACAGTAATCTAATCATTGAAGGGGACTCCCTTAGTATTATAAATATGGCAAGAGGGACTCACTATCCTACCTAGACCATTTTGAACCTTCTTTTAAAAGTTCAGAGATACATCCAAAATTCATAAGAATTTTAGTTTAAGCATACATACAGGGAAGGTAATTGAGCAATCAATCTATTGGCTAACAAAGGAGTTATTAAAAATGGTCAAGTGGTGTGGTAGGATAATTTATAAGTTGATATTACTTCTATAGATAATGACCTCATACACAATTAGCATTTGCTCTGCTCTGATCAAGTTGTTGTTGATGACTTGGTTGAAAAACCTGAGGACGCTTATTGATTTTGGGTTTTTGCACAAAATTTCATATCTTCAAGTTAGTGTTTCCTCCCTGCAAGCCATAATCTCCAATGCAAAATAAATTCTTGCCTTTATGGGTTGGCAGGCCTAGGAAAGCAACGACCTCATGGGGGATATTGGAACTGGTGCATGTCTTGGTTTGTGGTTTAGGTTCTATTATTGATCCATGTTCGGCTACTTATCTCTGACATACTGATTTGGTTTCAATTTGTTTTAAGTTTTAAATTATGTATGGTCTTACCTATGTAATGGTTTGGCTTTGGAAGATATAACTCCTCTTATTGGTAATTCCTTGATTATTAACATATGTAAGTAATTTTGGCTCCCTATTTTTGGATGGGGCTTAGTCTCTTTTGTTCAAGGTTTGGAGATCCTTCCAAAACTCCTTCGTCCATCTAATCAAAAAATTATTGGTTGGGAAGCATTCCCTTATTTAAGCCTATGTTATTTTAGAATAATTATATTGATGTATCTAACTTTGCATTAGTAATCTTGGAATTTCAATATTAGAGAACTTATTTATTTTATATGTGGTATATCAATTAGTAAATGTTTTCAATTTTAACACTCTTTAAATGATCCTCCTTTTCCTCATCCCCTAAAGGATATGATAAATTGTATTTTTCTAGTATGAAAGTTTACTACTAACTATACTATATTTACTTATATGTTTTCTTTTTAAAAATCTTATTGAAATGATATGTATTCTAAATTTGTATAGAGATAATAAAATTCATTGTCATCTAGCTTAACTAGTTACGAAACCATCAGTCAAATATTAGATTGCACTCATCATTGGATCATTTTAATAATTAGTAGCTATCAACTATGTGTGGATTATAATCATCATATTCCATGTAATATATATGATATACCATTTTTATTACTTGTAAGAGAGAGTTAGATTAGATATTTTATCTTCAATATTTTGTTACTAGGATTGAGGAAGGTAAATTACCACTTTTATATATATTTATATGCTTCTTCATCTAGTTTCTTTGAGTTAACCCATAAGTCGTGACTAACACATTTATTTTAGGATGTTATCACTTTGAAACACAAGGTATTATAAGAGGAAGATATTAATTTTAAACATCAATTAATATGTAAATAATACATTATATATGATAAACCTTCATTATCATAATAACTAATTAGTGAGGGAGATGTTCCTCTATATAGTGAATTTTTAAATATTTTTGCTCTTACTCAAGACGATAAACACCTACCTTGACCATGTTCCTTGTAGTTTAACTCATGTGATTTAAACTATATGGATCCTGCACATTACTAATTTTATCTCTATCTCAAGTGATAAATTTATTCTCTTTCATATAAATAATTATGACACCATTAGTATTACAAATTTATATCCCTCAGTGCAAAATAGTTTCACTTAAGATTGTTATATTGTTCAATTTTTTTTTTGGCTTTGATGCTCTACATACATAAACTACAATAGTAAAAAAAATAATATCATGATGAATCATAAGCTATATTTTAAATTTATTATTTGATGTTCTAATATTTTTAGATAAAATAATAATATCAATAGATAAGTAATTCACTTTTATTAATATTATAAAAATATTATATTATATATAAATAGTACTTGTTTTTAGAAAGACTCAATTTACCATGGATTTGATTTAAGTGTCAAAACATAAAAATATGCAATTGAAAATATAATAACAAATAAATAAAAATTGATTTATAAACATGAAAATCCATTTTATCCTTTATCTGCCTTTAGTAAGGTACACAATACTGGCTGACAGGAAGTTGCCCTAGTGGTTAAATATGGTGGTTGTTTCTTAAGTGGTCTTGTGTTCAAACCCCTTGAGGGTGTTTGTTGATGTAATTTGTAAATGTTCACCTGAAATACACAATACTTTATAAACAACACTTTCATTCTAAATTAATTTTAAAAATATAAAAAACAAAGAAGAATTACTTTATGAAGTAAACTCTATATATTATTTTATTTTATTTTATTTTTTTTTGTTGGTAGAAGGGACATTTTAAAGGGTTCTCCAATTTATTACAAGTAGGATTTTGAAAGGCACCCCCAAACCTTAGATCTAGCAATAAGATATTAATTAAGAAAGAAAATACAATAGATTGTCACGCCCAAACAACCAGCTGGTAATAGGGTTAAACATAGGAGAAACCAACACCCAAAACAACCTAGGGTGCTTAAGAAAATAAAGAGCCAAAAATATTTCCTAAAACTAGATCAAATATACAACAACAACATCCATTATAACAAACAACTAAACCAACAACAAACAAAAATCATTTACTGGAAGCCTTTCTCAGTGAGGTCTTGGGAGGTCTACCCACCTTTATTTGAGCCCCAAAAAATATTTCTTTTTTTCATGCCACACTCCTGAACACATTTGTTCCAAGTCTCCACGATTGGAAGAACCTCATTCTCTTCAATATGTAGAGACTCAAAACTATCCATTAGAAAGGTTTGTACTCCGTTAACAATTTTAGAGTCAATATTCAATCTCCCTTATCCTCAGTGCTCTATTGTTGAGTCTCCCCACTTTCTTTTCGTTCCTTACATCAATACGAGCTTTCATGTGACTTTTGGTCTTCGACCTATAAAACCTTTTTTAAACACAATTTTTGGAGAGGCTCAATATATAATTTTATTTACACATATAAAATTAATAAATTTAATTACTTTAATTCTTATTAATAATACATTAGTATTTTATTTTTAAATAATTAAAAAATACTATCATAAAATAAAATAGGTAAATATATATTAAGATAATAAGAAATTTTTAAGGATATGTTGGTGATTAGGTTTTGGTTTTTCATATAACTACAAATTACATTTTTTGGACAATAAAGACTTTAGAATCATATGTTGGTGATCAGGTTTCATGAAAACCACTCTTTCTTTGTTACCAATGATACTTACTAACATATATGTTTGCAAGTGTTTAGGTGAAAGACGTGTATTTACATACAACTCAAATAATAGCATGGTAAGAAGTTGTAGAATAAGATTATGTTTACCAAGTTCTTTTATTATGATTATGGAATGTTGTTTCTTTTAGGTTCACAATGCCATTAAACTTGATTAATTATGTAACGACCATGGCTTTGGTTAGAGTGGATTACCATATGATGGATAAGTGTCAGTATCTCTTTGTTTTGAGGGGTATTGATCATTTCTTAATGGAAGGAGGAATGACGAATGTTAAGAAGTGGAGGTAATAAATTTTTTATTTTTTATTTTTAGTTTTTAAATAATATTTTTTATACATATTCATCATGAAAATAAACTCGGGTCACATTAACAATAATACAAATGAGTTCAGTAAACCATACCACACTCACAAAAATAAAAGTAATAAATTATTACACATTCCTCCTAAAAACCATACTTTAAATGTTACCACCATAATCATTGATACTATGATAGTTATTCTTATGATCTTTAACATCTGATCTTATTTTCTTCTTTCTAAATAAATCTTAGTCATTGTTTTATATAATGGACATAAATGGTTTCCACATGAATGAGATTAGTTGTTTGCAATCATTTTCAAAATAAAGTAATTGTTTTAGGTTGCCTTAGGGTGATTATGATAGTAGATGTAGTTTAAATAATATTTTAAAATAATTTTACGTTTGGTAACCTATATTTTATTTTATAAAAATATTTTTTTAGTAGTGGACTTTTCAATTTTAATAGTAAAGTAAGATCTCCAGTGTAATTTATTTATTTTAATAATATTTACAAAAATAATCAATAAGTTCTCATTTCTTAATGATTTTCATAAAAAGATTAAAATATAAAAAAATATTTTTTTTTTTCCAACTTTATATGCCCAAAATAAGCTTTAAGAAAAGAGAATTAGTACATATTTTCCTTCCCAATTTTATATGCCCCAAAATGAGGCTTATCAAAGCGTCAATAATTCACAAGACTCTACAATTCTCATCAAATATGATATTTACCAATATTTTTTATTTATTTAATTTTTTGAATTTACATGGTGGTCATAAATTTGGGTAGATTATTTTGTTTTTTATAGTCACATTCTGTCCTATAATCACCATGCTACAATTATTTTTGAAAGCACTGAAAAAAGACAAATGTTTAATAGATTTAAACCTTGACTCTTTGGTTAACCTATACCACAAACATTTATCAATATTATTTATAAACTTAAATTTGTTTAACTATTGAAGTCTCAAAATGAAATGAGATTATTGGTTTTTCAAACAAAGAAAACTACTATTTTTTTTCGATCAATATAAACGAAAAAAAATATTCTTAACCATTCTAAACTAATTATATCCTTCATAAAAAAAAGAAATTTTATTGTTATTCTTACGATTTTTGTGTTTTTGGAATGTAGTAGTAGATATTCTTGCCACACAATCAATTTGCAGACTTAAAGTCAAATTCAAAAGGAAGTACTACTAATTAAAATCATGGTCCCCGTTTCTGCATCAGTCAATACATATAAATTAAAAACATGGTCCCTTAACTATGTTTCAAGAGGAGCAAGAATTTGCTGCGTGCAGCCTAGGGTTGTTTCAAGCCATTGATGTTTAATAATTGATAACCAATAAACTTTACCCTTTAATTGTAAAATTAAATCCCGGATGAAGTGATGGTAAAGGTTGACAGTGGTCAATTGACTGTCTGTATTAAGGGTGATTTGTTCCCTCATTGATACCTTATTAAGGGTTGGCCCCATCTCCTTGATCATAAATTGCATCCATTAGAACATCAGCCTCTTGGTATTTCTGACCCAATCGGGCAGTTACATCCTGGATCCCAGTGGTCACTTTGGCGATCAATTCTTCCGATTGATAGATTTGACCCCGTTCGCAAATAAAAGAAGAAAACAGTACCCAAACAAAAGATGTTACCAATTATGAAAAAACTGTTAGAAAAATTAACCTAGATTTCATGCCTGTGCCCAACTGCGCTCCGAACCTTGGGCAAAACCGGATTGCGCTCTAGACATGGGCGAAGTCGGACTGCGCTCGCGCAGTCCGGGATCCTGGCAAAAGTGTGACATGACATCGCACCTACCTTCTGACAGATGTGACGCCTGACAGATCCCATCACCGCAGAAGTTAATGCCAGTTCGACATTTGGTCAGGCGAGTGAATGCCAGTTCGGCGATTGGATAGAAACCCTAGTTGAGGGCCTGTCAGAACCTGTCAGAGGATAACCCTTATCTGAACCTGTCAGAGGATAACCCTTATCCTCCTCTCCCCGCGGCTATAAAAGGCAGTTCGGGTCTTCAAACAAAGAAGAAGAAAAGGGTGTGTGAGAGAAGTTCTTGAAAGAGGAAGCAGAGAATAGAGCAGAGAAAGGAGGGCGAGTGATTCAGTGAGCAGTGTGGCTCAGCTGATTAATGTCCGAGCAGCAGACTCGACATTTCCCCTTTTAGTTTATCCTGTAGCTTAGCCTGTAGACGTTGTTATTTCCTCGGTTGAGGAATACTGTAACCCTATTTGCATATGAATAAACTTTGTTGTTCCGTGTGGCATCTTTAGGGTTTGTAGTAGCTTATTTGCTAACATTTGTTGTTCTCTGTTCCGACGTTTCTCTCCTCTCATACAGGTCTTGCCAAGCCAGGCAAACCCAACGGCAGCCGCGAAAGACGAAGAAGTCGAAGGCCAAAGTTGGCCAAGTCTGAAGCTTGTCAGTCTGCGTTGATCGAAGTTCGTCAGCCAGCGAAGTTCGCACTTCGCTGCCAACTTCCCTCTTATGTTCGGCAAAGTTTGTGATCCGACGAAGTTCATACTTCACACGAAGTCTGCACTTCGCTAGTTTTTCCAGTGCAGTCCGTACTACACGCGAAGTTCGCACTTCACCAGTTTTTCCAGTGCAGTCCGCACTACGCGTGAAGTGCGCACTTTGGCAACATTTCCAGTGTAGTCCGCACTGCGCTCGTGAGTGACGGACTTCGCCCGTGGGTCGGCGTCATCCACACTTCGCTCCTGAAGCTGGGAGCTGGCCGTGCGCCCTGCGCAGTCCGAACTGTCGGACTTCGACGATTGAAATTTAAAATCATCCTTCAAATTGGTATCAGAGCTGATTGAGCCATG
Organism: Wollemia nobilis; assembly: GCA_028583015.1. NCBI lineage: Eukaryota > Viridiplantae > Streptophyta > Pinopsida > Araucariales > Araucariaceae > Wollemia > Wollemia nobilis. The sequence goes on from JAQPPZ010005099.1 coordinate 2,445,523, forward strand.
ACGCGGAGATAGAAGATGGATTCCAAAAAGAATTCCCTAGGTTGCAAATCCCACAATTTAATGGCAAGAACTATGATTACTGGAGCATCCAGATGAAGATCCTGTTCGGATCTCAGGAGCTATGGGACTTAGTCAAGAATGGCTACCCAGAACCGGCAGATGTAGCAGCACTGGTCGCCCTCTCTCAAGCAGACAAGGATCTGTTGAAAGAGCATAAGAAGAATGACCAAAAGGCCCTCTTCTACATCATGCAAGAGGTTGAGGAGACCATCTTCCCGCGGATTGCATCAGCCACCAAGGCCAAACAGGCCTAGGAAACCCTGGCAAGTTTGTATCAAGGCACCGACAAAGTGAAGTTGGTGAAACTACAGATGCTCAGGAGAGAGTTTGAAAATCTGTAGATGACAGAGTTCGAGTCTGATTTCTTCACTCGGACGATGGACATTATCAACCAGATGCGGTTGAATGGAGAAAATGTGCAGAGCCAGAGAATCATGGAGAAGATTCTTAGAAGTCTACCTGCCAAGTTTGACTCGATTGTGATAACAATCAAAGAGTCGAGGGATTTGACAACCCTCTCGACAGACAAACTCATGGGTTCCCTACAGACCCATGAACAGAGGCTAAGCTACTCAACTTAGTCTTCTTTGGAGCATGCCTTCAAAGCGCAAGTCTCAATCCGAGACAGCAAAAGACAAGACTCCCACCACAGTGCTTCTAGTTCTCAAGGAGGAAGAGGCAGAAGCAAGCGTGGGAGAAGGAAAAAGCAAGGAGGGAGATCAAACCCTCAGGACGTTGAGCCAAGTTGTAACTTTCATTAGCAAGGAGGAAGAGGCACTGGCAGAAATCAGCAAGGTGGCTCTCAACAGAAGAAGGACATGTTAAAGGTCTAATGCTACTACTACAGTAAGTTCGGCCATTATGCCACACAGTGCAGAAAGAAGATGGCAAACAAGAATCAGCAGCAAGCCCATTATACGGAGAAACCTAAAAATGTAGTAGGAGGAAATGTGCTACTGACTTACAGTATCAAAGAGGAGAGTAAGAAAAACATCTGGTATCTTGACAGTGGTTGCAGCAACCATATGACTGGGAATAGGGAGATGTTCTCACAACTGGATGAAATAGTCCAGTCCGAAGTCAATATGGGGAACAACATCAAAGTTCCTATGATGGGGAAAGGAAAGATCCTCATCCGAACCCGACACGGTGAAAGAAAAACAATTCAAGATGTTTTTTATGTGCTTGGGTTGAAGCACAATCTGCTAAGTGTTGGACAACTTGTGTAGAAGGGGCACACTGTACTGTTCAAAGACGGTGTTTGTTCCATCAAAGACAAAGTGCATGGACAAATCGCAATAGTGTCCATGACAAAAAACAAAATGTTTTCGCTATAGATTCAGAATGAATCTTTGATGTCTCTGAGTGTAGTTGAGAAGGATGCTACCTAGCTGTGGCATCTCAGATTCGGTCACCTGAGTTTTAGTGGCCTGAATATGCTACACAAGAAGCAGATGGTGAAGGGTTTACCCCTTATTGAGCAACCCAACCAAGTTTGTGAAGGTTTCCTGGTCGGCAAGCAACGCAGGGATGCATTCCCTGTTGGACAGTCTTGGAGAGCATCACGGCCATTGGAGCTGGTGCACTCAGACATCTGTGGTCCCATGCAGACCACCACACTTGCTGGTAACAAGTTCTTCCTGACCTTCATTGATGACTTCAGTCGAAAGACTTGGATTTATCCAATCAAGTTGAATTCAGAGGCGTTTGCAAGGTTTAAGGAGTTCAAGGCTCTGGTTGAGAAATAGAGTAGTCATTATGTGAAGACTCTCAAAACTGATGGAGGTGGAGAGTACATCTCCAACGAATTCCACAACTTTTGCAAACAACATGGAATTCAAAGGCAGTTCACTGCCAGATACATGCCGTAGCAGAATTGCGTAGCTAAGAGGAAGAACAGAACAATCATGGAGATGGCACAGAGCATGTTGAAGGCAAAAAGTTTGCCACATGAGTTCTGGGCGAGTCGTGAGTTGTGCAGTTTATCTGCTAAACCGATGTCCCACCAAGAATGTGACGGACAAAATTCCAGAGGAAGCCTGGAGCAAGTTGAAGCCAAGTGTGGCTCATTTGCGAGTTTTCGGGTGCATAAGATATGCACATGTTCCAGATGAGAAAAGGCAGAAGCTGGATGACAAAGCTGAAAAGTGCATCTTCATAGGATACAACGAACCATCAAAGGCATATAGGCTGTACAATCATGTGACAAAGAAACTTGTCATCAGCCGAGATGTGAAGTTCCTGGAGGATGAAGCCTGGAACTGGAAGTCAAAGACTGGTCAGTCTGAACTAGCAACTGTTGAATCTGTAGACTTGGAGGATGACAGTGCACAGCCACCTGTACCTTCAAGCAGCAACAGTGGTGCTAGTAGTAGCACAACCTCATCATCCCGATCACCTCCACTTGCAAGCAAAATTCAAAATATGAGGACTCCTACGAAGATTTGGAGCTTGCAAGACATTTATGAGGTAACCCGTAATCAGTTAGATGAAGATTATTCTGATTTTGCTCTCTTTACTGAATGTGATCTAGTGGAGTTTGAAGAGGCAAGTCAGAATTACAAATGGGTGAATGCGATGGATGAGGAGATAGCAGCCATTGAGAAGAATGAGACATGGCAGCTAACAGATCTTCCAACATGAAAGAAGACCATTGGGGTCAAGTGGGTATATAAAATGAAGTTTAATGCCCCAGGAGAAGTTGACAAGCATAAGGCCAGATTAGTGGCGAAAGGCTATAAGCAGAAGTTAGGAGTTGACTATCATGAGGTGTATGCACCTGTAGCCCGACTTGACATAGTTAGAATGATTCTGGCACTCGCAGCTCAGAAAGGATGGAGTGTGTACCAGATGGATGTCAAGTCTGCCTTCCTCAATGGAGTGTTGGAATAAGAGGTCTACATAGACCAGCCGCCCGATTATGAAATACAAGGGCAAGAAGGCAAAGTCCTGAAACTGAAGAAGGCCCTGTATAGGTTGAAGCAAGCACCTAGGGCATGGTATAGCCGTATTGATGGCTATTTTTAGGAGAATGGGTTTCAGAAATGCCCATATGAGCACTCCCTGTACATGAAGACAAATGCAGCAGGTGAGCTCATCATTGTCTGCCTGTATGTAGATGATCTGATATATACTGGAAATAGTAGCAACCTATTTGCACAGTTTAGAACAGCCATGAAGTCCGAGTTTGAAATGACTGACATGGGGTTGATGAAATATTTTCTTGGCATTGAAGTTGACCAATCAGCAGATGGCATCTTCATTTCTCAGGGCAAGTATGCGAAGGATGTCCTGAAGCGCTTCAAGATGGAGGACAACAAACTTGCCATCACACCTGTAGCCACAGGTTTGAAGCTGAGCAAGTTGGATATAGGGAGGTCTATAGATCCAACCTTATTCAAGAGGCTAGTTGGCAGTCTGATGTATTTGACTGCAACTCGGCCAGATCTGATGTTCAGAGTCAATCTAATCAGTCGTTTCATGGAGACTCTGAAGGACACGCACTGGCAAGCAGGCAAGAGGATCTTGCACTATGTCAGTGGGACGCAAAACCATGGCCTATTTTACGCCAGACATGACCAGTTGGAACTGGTAGGCTACACAGACAGTGACTGGGCTGGCAGTACCGATGATCGAAAGAGCACCTTCGGGTATGCTTTCCATCTCAGATCAGGGGCAGTCTCCTAGGCGTCCAAGAAGCAACCCATTGTTGCATGTCCACGATCGAAGCGAGAATATGTCACCGCCACGACAGCTGCATGCCAGGCAGTATGGCTGCGAAGAGTTCTGAGTGAACTGCACAATCCTCTAGAAGGCGCGACAACATTTTTTTGTGATAACAATTCGGCCATTGCACTGTCAAAGGATCCCGTGTTCCATGGCCGGACGAAGCAAATTGATATTCGTTATCACTTCATCAGAGAGTTGGTGAAGTCCGAAGAAATTCATTTGTAGTTTTGCAGATCCAAGGAGCAATTAGCCAGATATTTTCACGAAGCCTTTGAAGGAGGAAGACTTCAGCAGATTGCGAGAGCAGCTTGGAGTCAAAGCGATCGTGAAATCAGGTTTAAAGGAGGGTGTTAGAAAAATTAACCCAGATTTCACGCCTGTGCCCAACTGCGCTTCGAACCTTGGGCGAAACCGGATTGCGCTCCAGACATGGGCGAAGTCGGACTGCGCTGTCGCAGTCCGGGATCCCGGCAAAAGTGTGACATGACGTCGCACCTACCTTCTGACAGATGTGACACCTGACAGATCCCATCACCGCAGAAGTTAATGCCAGTTCGACGTTTGGTCAGGCGAGTGAATGCCAGTTCGGCGATTGGACAGAAACCCTAGTTGAGGGCCTGTCAAAACCTATCAGAGGATAACCCTTATCCTCCTCTCCCCATGGCTATAAAAGGCAGTTCGAGTCTTCAAACAAACAGAAGAAAAGGGTGTGTGAGAGAAGTTGTAGAAAGAGGAAGCGGAGAATAGAGCAGAGAAAGGAGGGCGAGCGATTCAGTGAGCAGTGTGGCTCAGCTGATTAATGTCCAAGCAGCAAACTCGACATTTCCCCTTTTAGTTTATCATGCAGCTTAGCGTGCAGAAGTTATTTCCTCGGTTGAGGAATACTTTAACCCTATTTTCATATGAATAAACTTTGTTGTTCCGTGTGGCATCTTTAGGGTTTGCAGTAGCTTATTTGTTAACGTTTGTTGTTCTCTGTTCCGGCATTTCTCTCCTCTCATATGGGTCTTGCCAAGCCAGGCAAACCCAGCGGCAGCCGTGGAAGATGAAGAAGTTGAAGGCCAAAGTTGGCCAAGTCTGAAGCTTGTCAGTCTGCGCTGAGCGAAGTTCGTCAGCCAGCGAAGTTCGCACTTCGCTGCCAACTTCCCTCCTATGTTCGGCGAAGTTCGTGATCCGACGAAGTTCGTACTTCGCACGAAGTCCGCACTTCGCCAGTTTTTCCAGCGCAGTCCGCACTGCGCGCGAAGTGCGCACTTCGGCAGCATTTCCAGCGCAGTCCGCACTGCGCTCGCGAGTGACGGACTTCGCCCGTGGGTCGGCGCCGTCCGCACTTCGCTCCCGAAGCTGGGAGCTGGCCGTGCGCCCTGCGCAGTCCGAACTGTCGGACTTCGGCGATTGAAATTTAAAATCGTCCTTCAAAAACAACAGCGATGATGCAATGGATTATTATCTTTTGAATTGTATATTTTAGCGCCCACAGTATAACTCTAATTGGCCAAACTACAAGGATTTGAAAAGCATTGAAAATGACTTTGAAAGTATATAAAGCAGCTTTTGGTTCGCGGAAGAGCCGTAAGAGAACCCAAAATACTATCCATATGATACAAAGCTGTAACAGCGCAAATTCCGTATCATTTGGACTGAGTGTGAGGTGAGCCAATCTAATATCGCCATATTGCAGGCACTCGAGTCTTATAAGTGAAGGCGTGATACTGTATAATACATGCGCCTTTAATTGTCCCAGGTCTTTGTGTAGAAACATCTGTTAATAAAAATTTTAAAAATAAAAGAATAAAGCTCGGGATGGGGTAGATAGTCAAAGACGAACCAAACTTAAGATTTTTGTGTTGAAGTTGAGCAAATTATAGACTTGACAGATTGATATGTATTCCAATGCTCTAGTGAGGTTTGCAGATACTAATTTAACCCTGCATTTCCTGTGAAGTCGAGAAAGATACTAATTTAACCCTGCATTTCCTGTGAAGTCGAGAAATTGTCCATCAGTAGCTTGCTTATCTCCAGGCAAGTTGTAGTTGTGAACCGAGAGAACCATCTTAAAACAACTAAGAAGAAAGTACTAGACAGTTTATCGGGTCGAAACAGGTGGGTTTATCCAGGTAAGGTTTAAGTCTTGGACTCAAAACATAGATATGACATGTCATTGGAGTATAAATAGGAAGGCATCGCATCAAAGTGCAGGACGTGAAATTCATAAATTCATAGCAAATAAGAGGTATATAATGTTTAGCTAAAAGGACGCTAAGACAAAAATCTCAAAACATTGCTATTAACTAATTAATCATCTTATTAGGATTATTATGTTGGATAGGTGTAATTTTTAAAATTAAATGTATAGGGATATTTTCTATCAATAAATTTAGTTTTATTTATTGCACAAATAAAAAAATTACAAATTTAATCATATATATTGCCTTCTACGTTAATAGACAATATGATATTCGGATTGCCTTTAAAGTGGGCCAACATTATGCATACTTGTTTGCATTTTATTCCAATTAAAATTCTTTTATTGCAAATAGGTGGTCGACCGTGAATCTTTTTTTCCTTTTCCCTTTGTCAGCTCGATTAAATTAATTATGAGGTAAACGTCATCACAATCCTCAAAGACAAAGTAAGCTTACTTTTCGAAAGTGGAATTTGCGGGAATTCGTCCAGAGAATTCTCTTATAGGTGTTCCCTAGAGGAATTGATAATACTTTTTATTTAATGGGATGATTCTAAAATCTTTTGGAATTTACTGGATAAAGACACTCAAAATTGTCGAACTAAAACAATCGACAAAACGCAAGTTGAAAGCATTGGAAGCGAATCTTTTCCATCAAAATTGTCGAACTAAAACAATCGACAAAACGCAAGTTGAAAGCATTGGAAGCGAATCTTTTCCATTTAAAGTTGATGTTATGTAGCTGTTATCCGTGAAATTATTGCGACTATTTTCGTCTTTTCTGTGCTAAAAGTAAGTGGCAATACTGTAGTTGATTGCTGTTTTCCAGCCAATAAAATTTGCACTGAACCAAATTGTAAAATCACGGATTATGAGTTTCCGTTTGGACTATGCAGAAAATGCATGAAGTCCGTGTTAATTTATATTAATTGAATTCCGATTACATTTTGGCGTCTTCACACTCACGAAAATAATAATAATAACTAAATAATAATAATAACTATAATTGTAAGGTGCTAACATAAAATAACCTTAGTAATGCATACCAAATATTAAAAATGTAAGATACGATATAAAATAAATGGAACGACAGCTTTTGTACATCTAAATGTCATACAAAACAGGATATAATAAATGCAACCACAATTTTCTGTACCTGTAAGAGAAAACGAAAAACAAATGGACAACCACATTATAAGCATTAATATGTCAGTCATTAAAAATTAGGAGGCCAAATCCATTCAAACTCTCGACTGTTTTAGATGTTTATTTTTTATGAACGAATTTATATTTTCTTATTCACGCGGGATATTTTATAGTTTGGAAGTGTTAGCATTATATGAAGATCGAGAAAGTTAGTAAAATCACAAAGACATACAAAATTTTTAATACAAAGATATACACAATCTTAAATACAAAGACATAAGATTGACATGAAAAATAGATATAAGAATATTTAGTGCGTGTAGGTTAGGTGGATTGGTAATTGCTACATGGATTGGTAATTGCTTGTCTTGTGAGGTATTTATCAAGAAGAGACCTGGATTCAAACCTTGGGGTATCAATTTGCAAAGGTAGTACTATACTCTAAATCCTTTGAGTGCGCAACAAACTAACAATGATGGTACGAACCCCGAGTGATCGATGGTCTCCCTCTTATATTGGGTCAACAACAACGAGATGGAATAGGTTTGTTGGGAGCAACTCATGTGGTTTGAACCTTGTGCTTGTCAGCTACTAAAAATAGTGTGGTTGTAACGAACTCCCCTATGTATAAAAAGAAATTAACAAGAATATTTGCATTGTTGTAGAGATATAGTACAAAATTGTATGCACTTACATTAATCTATGAAGAGGTACTTATAGTTTGTTAGAAAATATTTTAGAGGAGTGATTGCATTTAATTATTTGGACACCACTTGCATTATCGATGATGTGACCCAGGTTCAATATCCATGGTGGATGTCTATAAGAAGTATTACTCAAATAAATAAATAAATAATTATCTGGTCAATCCTTCTTCTTAATTAGATAATACAACCATCCATCCCATTAACTAGACATTGCCACAATATATCTTATTGTTTTAAAAATAGAACACATATCCTATTTTCCACTAACAAAATTAATTTCCACCCAAGAGCTTCCCCATAAATTAATTTTGTTCTAAGACTTGAAGACCAAACATGATAGAGATATATGGGTTTTGCTTACCTCTTTGAATCTTATGGTTGATTAGGTACTCATTTAAAATAATATCTTTGTCATATATTTCACTATATCATGGTACTCTCTCCATGATTGTTTTGCATATCTATGCAGCAACTAGAATGTTGTATGCCTCTCCATCCTTCACTTAGGGTATCTTATCTACATATTGCATCTCTTTGAAGTCTTCAATTGGATAACCCATGATCATATCACACAAGATTTTTCATGTGGTCAACCCATAACCACCATTAAATTTTATTATGACCTCCCTTGACCATCTATATACTTTGTGGCTCCAGTCAACCACCTCCTGACTCATGGTTACTCTCACCCACGTCTAACATATATGATTTATTTCAACCACATCCATACCCATGGTTACTCTCAATCCCCTCCAAAGCATTTTGTACCTCACCCATAACCATTATATGTACACAGATTTTTATTTTATTTTAAGACCAACTTATCCTTACAAAATACATCATTTAAACACTATTTTTAATACAAATATTTCAAATGTCGTATGCCATTACACTCATTGACAATGACTTAAAAACCAACTCATTATATTGCTACATATAATAGCATTTTAAAGGTGTCAAGCACCACCAATCATACACCTAAAATACATCTCTCTAAATCCTCATGACAATATATCTTGACATAACTATAACTCTTTATTATGATACTTTCAATTGAAACATGTCAATGTCCATACTCAAAGACACAATATACTCCACATACTGACCATATTTGACCAACTATAAACTTTGACATTTATGATTATATCATTAGTTACAATACACTTAAATGCCTTAGAGCATTTAACTCTTAGATGCCTTATTTTTACAAACCACACTTTTGACATACAAAAACAAAATATATAATTTGTATGTGAACATTGTTTTTAAATTCAAAATATATAACCTTCCTCTAATCTGAGAAGGCATGTTCGTTTGTCCCCTCTATATGTAAAATTATTTAAATTAAAGTTTGATGGATCTTCTAAAGGGATTCCTGACCTTGCTAGGGCATGAGGAGTGTATGGGATAGTAATGATGATCTTATTCTAGCCTTTGTGGACTATCTTGGTACTCAATATTCTATTTTTGTAGAGGTGTGGGTTGCCTTTGTTGGTGTGATGCATTTAAAAAATCTTGGTATTCGTAATGCAATAATCAAAGGTGACTCTTTGTTAGTGATTAATATGCTTAAAGGGGTCTATCAACCTGGTTGGAAGGTTTCTAATATTATTAATGAAATGATTTGGAACTCTCACTCCTTTGATAATGTGGCGTTTAAGCACGTGCTAAGAGAGGGCAATGCGGTGGTCGATTTATTGGTGAATCTGGGTGTTTCATCCCAAGGATTTTCTGTTGTGTGGAAGTATTTCCCCATGGAGATCATTAGTCATGTTAGAGATGAAGATCCTTAATTGTTGTTAGAGGTTTATTCATGGGTTGTGTTCGTGGTGGACCGTTTGATGCCTCCGCAAATCTTGGGTAGTGTGTTGCATGTACATGGAATTTATGGAGTCATTTGAGTGTGATTGGCTCTACTCCTACTTTTTGTACCTTCACCCTCTCATTGGGTATGTGGATCTCCTTACAACATGTGCCTTTGGAGATGTTGGTAATAATTGTTGTACCTTTGCCCTCCCATTGGGTACGTGGTTCTCCTCACAACATGTGCCTTGTGGAGTCATTGGTAATTTTTAAATTTTGAATCCTTACCCTTGAAGTGACGTGGTGGATGTGGGATTGATCCCTTGGTGCTTCAGTGTAGAACTTCCTCGATTCTCTCTGACCCTTTTGTTCATTCCTCTTTTCTACTCTTGTCTCTTTAGTTGTTTCTCTGGTTCACCCTTGGGGTGTTTGTTTGTGTTCTTTGGTGGTGGTCCTGGAGATTATATTCTTGTAAAATGTTGTGGGGTTCCTTTCAAAACCCTATTTTTCTTAACAATATAAAAAAAATTAAAATTAACTCATCTTTGGCTTATTTGACCATATAATGGCATGATATTTAACCATATACCTATGCCACAATTGGTATTTATGATTTTTGAATTGTGTATTCACTATAAGACATATATAAATTAGTTTTCACATCAACATGAAACTCCTAACATTTAAGCACATGAACAAATATTTTTTGTTCTTTCTCCATGGTTCTATACATTGGGTTTTAAATGACACCATGTCAAAACATTTGTACTATAGTGATAAAAAAGCTTCAAAGGAAACTAACAAATGGAAACATTAATATTTTTATAATTCTCATCACAAATACGCTTATTTATATTTTTATTTGAATGATTTGACTATATATTCAAAAGTTACATTAATGAAGATTGTTAATATAAAGAGATACTAGTCATAGTACAATGGAGGCTTTGGTAGTCTAGTAAGGTAGACCTCTAAAGTACCAAACAAATAGAATATCTAAAATCTAAGTATAAATTCATGAGGTTATGAAACTAAGATTTATTTCTCTAAGCTTATGTGTTATAGTCCACACCTAACCTGAGATAACAACGATAATAAGTGGCATTGCATCAAACTTAGTAAGAAGAGTATGTTGGAAAGTTGTTATTTAATATGTAGATGTTTTAAAAGCATCAAGGTGAGATACTCTTTCTATTCAAATAATATTTATACTTCTAAATAAAGGTTTCAAATATTAAACATTTATAAGAGTATAATTGACAAGATAATGAAAGGGTGATACTTTGCTCAATTCTCTTGAAATTGAAAGTCAAAGGATTATTTTTTAAGGGTAATAGGGAATACATGACCCTTGCTCGATATAGCCTATGCAACTAAAAAATCTAAAGTGTGAGTTAGTCAATAGAATATTTAGATATAAAAATATTTAATCAATCAATAAGTTTCACCTTTATACATGAGATACACCTACATGAAATCATATTTAGGAGTGTTGAAACCACACCTTTCACTTTTTAAATATTTACTTGAATATTGCATGTATCATATATGACTGCTAAAAAATCTAGTTGTCTTTGCATTCCTCTCTCTAAGTGGGACATGAAAATGATGTACTCTTCAAACAAAATAATAATAATATAATCTGAAAATAACTAATAATTATTTATGTTCAAGATAATAGCTATATTTTACTCTACATAATCTATTTCTATACTCATTAAAAAGTGTTGGAAATTTAGACAATTTATTTTCCCTCTATTATTAAGTTTAGAAAAAACTTTATTTGGAAATCAAAAGACACAAGTGGTTATAAGTGATAGTCATAGTTACATGTAAGCCTGCTGAAAGCACGAGGATATGGAAAAAAAAAAGGAAAATCCAAGACGCAATGCAAACGAAACAAAAGATAATGCTAAATCCTATGAATTAAAAGTGCATGAAAGGAAATATGCATGTACGAATCGAAACCAAATAAAAAGCCAATATGGAAGACAACCATTTTTATTGATATGCTTTAGAACTCGGTTACAATTTGCCTCCTCCCTTTTTAGGGGCTAGGAGCGTTAAATGTGTTCTTGTTACATCAACAAATAGTATTCCTTCTTTCGCGTGCCCACATGTAGAATGGGCGGACCAAACGTCGTCGCTGCTTGCGTTGATGAGTCTTGACTCCTTACTGCTCCTCCAATGTTGAGACCTGTTGGCATTTTTGCCACATTGTTTTGATTGTTGATTATTCCTGCATAAAATGTTGAAGTTATCATTCCTCTATGAGTTTTGTTGCCAAAACAGCTAAGTCCAAAGACTGTCGCGATATCAAGACAAAAAGTAGCATGGAGAGCACAGTTTGAAAACTATCGCAATATCACGACATGTCACGTTATTGTGGGTTTGTTGAGGGGAGAGAATTCAAAAGCAAAGGTGTCACGAAATCGTGACCTATCACAGTTTCACGATGCCAAATGCAGAAAAGGGCTAAGCAGCAAAGTCGTCGTGATTTCGCGATGTGTTCCAAAATCACAGTCAAAGTGGTTAGCAGAAGCATCGCAGTAAAATTGTCACAAAATCGTGACATGTCATGTTTTCGTGACTTACAACAGCCATGGAGCAGAGTAAGAGAAAAGGTCACAAAATCGTGACATAATTGGGCAATGACAATGAACCTCATAGCGATTTCATGACAGAATAATGAACAAGGTGCAAAATGTGAAAGACGTCGCGAAATCGCAACGTGTTGCGTGGTCGCGGAAAAGTTGAAACAAAAAGCATAAGGCATGAAAGGCGTCGTGATTTCATGACATTTGTGGAGATGAAGTCCAACAACAAGGAAACATCACGATTTCATGACATATTGGGGCGGAAGGACCAAGTGCAGGGAATTGTCACGATTTTGCGATGCGTCAAGTTTTCGCGAAGAGGAAACAAGGAGGCAGCCAGATTGTACAAAATGTCATGATTTCATGACATGACAAATTTTTGCGGTCGAAAAGTAGTAAAGTCCAAGGAGACAGAACCTGTCATGATTTCGTGATATGCTGAAGATTAAAGAACCACTTGAGGCAAGAGTTTCATGTTTTCGTAGGTTGAGAGCTAGACTGTACAAGGGAAGAGAAAACTGTCACGAAATCGCAACATGTTGCAGTTTTGCGGGTATACAGAAGAGAAGGACAACATAAGTAAAGGATGTCACGATTTTGCGACAAGTCATAGTTTCACAAAAACAAAGCGGACAAAGAGCAGAATAGTATGGAACGTCGCAATTTCGTGACATGTCACGTTTTCATGAGCTAAGGTGGCGAAGGAGACCAAGGAGCCGAATATATCGCGACCCATTATAGTTTTGCGCCAGAAGGCAGTTCAAATGACCCGATGAAGCATTGCGATTTCCAAGGATTAAAAGTACTCCAGAATTAAATGTTTTGTTGCTTTCCAATGTGATCAAGGTAGAAGAACATGCCCAAGCCACTAGAATTGAAGACACCTCCATTATTCAAAGCTTCTGTTCATGATTTTTCTAACGGTTCAAGCATGTTTCGAGAATGAACATTTAATGAAGATGACCAGTTCCTTATTTCATTTAATTTTTGGTTTCTCCGAGGTTGGTTTAAGGAGATCATTTCCTTGTTTCTGTTGCATATTTTGTAGATCTCGAGGAAGTCTGTTGCCTGTTTTAAATGTTGTAGAGAGGTAAGACCTCTATAAATATCAATGTAGATCTCAGAAAGAGGGATCGAGAGAGAGACTTTTGCTGAAAGCTTTTCAAGTTCTTTGCATGAATGAAAGATATTTGGCCTCTGGTTTTGCAAGCAACTGTTTGTTTTGTTTTTCCTTCTATCTTATACATTCCTAATTTACGCTCGTATTTCTTATCTGCTGCTTAATTTGAATTCTACATCTGAGTTTAAATATTGCTAGTGAGGAAGTGAGTTCTAGAATGTGATCTTGGAGGTTATCTGCATAAGGTTGTAAGTTAATTACGTCGCTATCTTCTATTATATGTTGTTAGTGTGCTTGAGGATATCTGCTGTTAATCTTTCCCGATCTGAAAAATTTGGCCTGTGGCTATATTTCCCATTTCTTTCTACATATTTCTGATTTCTTTCCTGCAACTCTAGTCTTCAACAGTATAGAATTTAGTAAGGGAACCAGCCCTCTCTAGAGATTGGTCTGGGAGACATTTCTTTCTCTCAGCCTTTCAATGGTGGCCGGGTCTAGGGTGCATTTATTTTAAAATCCTTTCCTGTGGCAGATTTGTGACCAACAGTTTTTGGCACGTCCAGTGGGACAGACTGTTTTCGTCTCAAAAAGATCCCATAGTATTGAGGGTTTAATGTTCGCCTTCATGCCATATAGTTAGAACATTTGGTGACTCTGCAATACCCAGATTTCTCTGAACATGGATACAATGAAATTTGTACTTCATGATCACGAGATCAAAGTCCAAAAAAGTTGAAGATCTTGTTGAGTTTTTTGAACTTGACAGCACAAAAAAAGGTGAACACTCTAGGTTGGTTTCCCCATCGCTTGCATCATCTGCCATATCCACAAAAATCCCTGGTATTGTTACTAGTTTTCCATCTTCTCAGTCATATACACTAGTCCCAATGGCCCAGTATCCTCCACCCTGGTAGTTTTCAGCATGGAATATCTTAGGAGCCTTGAATTTGTAGGTTCAAAATCTAGTTCCCCAGGCTGCTTTGAAAGCCTTGCCAACCTATGATGGTACGGGTAAGACTGCATATGAACATATTCATGATGTAGCTTCTTTGACAACCATTCATGATATAACAGATGAAGATGTGATGGTCAAGTTATTAGTGTTATCCTTGAGAGGAAAATTGTTGTATTGGTATCAATCTCTGCAACCAGGCACTATTGCGTCATGGGATCATCTAGGAGAACTATTAGTTAATAATTTTCATGAACAGGCTGACCCATTTTCATTACTACATCAGTTTAACACAATTCAAAGGCACCCACAGGAGGCAATAGCAGATTTCAACGTTCATTTTACCAGAAGCTAGCAGCGAGTGCCTGAAGGTCTTTGCCCTACCCTTGAGCAAGCTACTTTCTACTACCTTTGAGCGTTCAACACAGACATTGGTTTGGCGATCAGGCAGTCCAATGTGATGACCTTCCTAAAATTGTACTAACAATGCTGTCGAGTACGAAGCATTATGCCTAGGTTTGAGAAAGGCAAGAAAGTTGGGAATCAAACAATTGCAGATTTTTGGTGATTCTAAGCTGATTGTAAACCAAGTAACAAACAAGTGTATTTCCAAGCAGCATTATCTCAAAGCATACCACAACCAAGTTTGGGACTTGTTTGAGTCTTTCACAGCTATGAATATCCAAGCCATTTCATGAGAGCTGAATAAGCATGTTGATCTTCTAGCATCTCTTGGAGCAAATTTTTCTCCCATTAAGCAGGTAGTTAAGAAACCAAAGATAGTAAGGATGGTGTACAGGCCTAGTGTCCCAAAAAAAGATACTTTTTGGCAAGTCTTCAAGAGTGATGAGCAAATTGTTAACTTTTTTATTCAAGAAGCTGCCACTATCAAAGGAAGAACTTTAGAGCATGAAGAGCACGAAGAAACTGATGGTCTGATTTAGTTGTGGAATAATCATATTTCGAAGGGTCTTATCACTCTAGAAAGTTTGTTTGATTAGCATGATCGGTCTAAGAAACATCCTATTGAGATCGAAAAGAGAGAGTACATGGAGTTGCAGTTGGAACCCAATAAGGTCATTAAGATTGGGACTGATTCTACTCCTGATGAACTGCAAGAGATCAGGCAACTGTGTCAAGAATTTCCAAGCAGCATTATCTCAAAGCATACCACAACCAAGTTTGGGACTTGTTTGAGTCTTTCACATCTCTAAATATCCAAGCCATTTCATGAGAGCTAAATAAGCATGCTGATCTTCTAGCATCTCTTGGAGCAAATTTTTCTCCCATTGAGCAGGTAGTTAAGAAACCAAAGACAGTAAGGATGGTGTACAGGCCTAGTGTCCTAGACAAAGATACTTTTTGGCAAGTCTTCAAGAGTTATGAGCAAATTGTTAACTTTTTGATTCAAGAATCTGCCACTATCAAAGGAAGAACTTTAGAGCACAAAGAAAATGATGGTCTAATTCAATTGTGAAATAATTATATTCCAAAGGGTCTTATCACTCTAGAAAGTTTGTTTGATCAGCATGATCGATCTAAGAAACATCGGATTGAGATCGACAAGAGATAGTACATGGAGTTGCAGTTGGAACCCAATAAGGTCATTAAGATTGGGACTGATTCTAATCTTGATGAACTGTAAGAGATCAGGCAACTGTGTCAAGAATTTTTTGATATTGTGGCCTGTAGTTATGAGGATCTGATGGGATATGATAAACAGATTGTTCAACATACTATTGATTTGGAAGAAGGAGTCAGACCCTTCAGGAAAAAGCAATGACCAGTGAATCCAAATATTGAAACTCTCATGAGTGCCGAACTTGTGAAAATGTTGCAGGCCAAGATTATATACCCGGTTAAGCACTCGACTTGGGTTGCTAATCTGGTTTTGGTTCGAAAGAAAAATGGAGACATACGACTGTGTGTAGATTTTCAAAATTTGAACCGTGCATCTTTGAAAGATCACTATCCCTTGCCTCGCATTGATCAGATACTGCATGTTGTTGTTGGGGCTCAGCATTTCTCACTATTAGACGGTTTCTCTAGATATAACCAGATTTGGGTTAGGGATAAGGACCAGTACAAGACATCATTCACAACCAAGTGGGGCACTTTTTCTTATCAGTGAATGCCTTTCAGATTATCAAATGCTGGGGCCACATTCTAGAGAGCCATGGACATTGCATTCGAGGAGCTTTTGAACAAGATTATTGTCATTTATCTTGATGATATGACTGTATTTTCACATAAACGAGAAGATAACTGTTCTCATCTGAGGCAAATCTTTGGAAAATGTAGAGAATTTGGTATTTCCATTAATCCAAAGAAGTCGGTTTTGCGAGTGAGGGAAGGTAAACTCTTGGGGCATGTCATTTCGGAAGATGGTTTGGCAATTGATCCATCTCGAGTCGAAGCATTGAAGAAACTATCACTCCTTGCCAATAAGAAGGAGCTACAGTCTTTCTTTGGGCAGATTAATTTTATCAGGAAGTTCATTTCTGATTTTGCCCAGGTTGTCAAGCCCATGACTGAGTTTTTGAAGAAGGATTTAGAATTTAAATGGACAACTCAGAGGAAGGATGCATTCCAGGAAATTAAGGACAGAATAGCGCAGGCTCCCATATTAATTTTTGTATGCAGTTGGGGAAGATGAGAGCTATGTCACAGTACTCACATAGAAATGAGATGATGGAAATGAAAGGCCCATTGCTTTCCTTAGTCAAGTTATCTTACCTCATGAGGCAAGATATAATTTTATTGAAAAATAGGTATATGCTATCATGAAGTCTCTTAAAAAATTCAAGCACTTCATATCTTAGAGTAGGACAGTCATCTATGTTATACATCCCGATGTGAGGAATTTCATCATTCAGAGTGAGATAGGTGATAAACGCGCTGGTTGGGTCACCAAAATTCAAGAATTTGATGTTGAGATTCATCCGACCAAGCTAGTGAGGGGTAAGGCCTTATGCCAGCACTTAGCAAAGACTGCAGCATCTAAGATAGTTGATTATCAAGCAGATGATCTTGCTGGAGATAGTAATATGATGAACCTCTTAGTTCAAGAACAAGATCTGGTAGATGACCTCATTAACTATTTCATAATTGGTAGATGTCCTTCACAATTAAATGCCTCACAACGGAGAAGGTTTTGTCTACAAGCTCTTAGGTATATGTTGCTACCCGAAGGATTGTTTTTCAAGAACATTGATGGCGTTCTTTTAAGGTGTGTCAAAGAATCAGAGAAGGTTAGACTCCTGGAGGAGTTTCATTCTGGCATATCGGGAGGACACTATGCAGGTAGACCAATGGCTTTAAAAATTATTCGGGCTAGTTACTATTGGCCAACCTTGTTCACAGATGCTTTCAAGATTGCCCAAGCATGTGACAGATGTCAGAGGTATATAGGAAGGGTTAGAAATGCATCATTGACCTTGCATCCAATTCAAGTTGAAGCACCTTTTTAGTAGTGGGGATTGGACTTTATTGGGATTATTGATCCCAATTCTTCAGTTGGACACAAGTATATCTTGACATCTATAGATTATTTTACGAGATGGTCTGATGCTATTCCAACTAGGGTTGCAAATCAAGAGGTGGTGATTTCTTTCATTGAAGGGCTGATCACATGTTTTGGCAATCCTGATGCTATTATCACAGAAAATGGGACTCCATTTGTTGGAGTTGAGCTAGCAGAATTTGCAAACAAATATGGTGTTTTCCTGAAGACATCCTCTAACTATTACCCTCAAGGAAATGGCTTGGCAGAGTCCAAAAACAAGAACTTGCTACAGATTTTGAAGAGATCTTTGGGGGATAACAAGAGATCATGGCACCTTCTATTGAATCAAGCTTTATGGGCAGATAGGATTTCAATCAATAAGTCTATCAAGACTTCACCATATGCCTTGGTATATGGAAAAGAGGCAAGGTTTCCTGTTCATCTAGAATTGCCAGTATTGCAGCAGTTGCAGGGATTTCAGGATGATGAAGTAGATATAGATTCCATGGATATGTGGTTGGCTCAGTTGTTGTAGTTGGAAGAGCAATGTTCTTTGGCCTATGAGGAGTTTGCTAAGCATACATAGGTTATTTCAAAGTGGTTCCATAAAAATTCCGCTGATCGTCCACTTAAGTGGATGATTTGGTCCTGAAATGGAATGAAAGGAAAGCTAATCCAGGAATGCACAAAAAGTTTGATGCTCTGTGGGAGGGTCCGTTTCGCATTATCAGTATCGGTGCAGTAAATTCGTTTCATTTGGAAGATTTGGATGGCAACCCACTTCCTATTTTGGTAAACGGATTTCATCTGAAAGCCTACACTCCATGAAGTGTGAGTCCAACATTACCTTGTACAGTTATTTTGCTTTTATAAAAAAAAACAAAAAAAAAAGAGAAAACAAAAAAAAAAATGTGCATTTCATCTGTCAACTTTGGCTCTTTTTGCATGCGAGCCCGCAGGTACATTTATTTCTTTCTTTTTTCTTCTTCCTTCCCAGTAGTTAGTGGCTTCTTCTCTATTTCTTCCTTCCCATCTTCATTCCCTTCTTCTCCTACTCCTTTTTCTTCTGCAAGTAATTAAGCCACTACTGTTGTTTCTTTTTCCCTTTCTAATATTCTCGTTTCTTCTTTTCCTTTTCTTCTAATTTCATTGTCATTTTAGCATTTATCCGAGTTCCCACCATCCCTTCCACTTCCATTCCATTATTCATTTTCCCTCCATCCCCACAGTCGGTAACACAGTAGCCCCTCTTTCGGTGCTGTATCTACCGCATCACTCCCTCCACTCCACCATTCCATCATTTACTATTTCCATTTCATAGTCCTCACTCCACTTATTTCCTTCATTTCCATTTTTGCAACCCCAGGTGCTTTCATGGAAATTCTTTTCCAGCACCTGGTGAGCTAAGCCCAATACAGATTTAGTTAAGTTTTCAGTAAGTCAGCAAGAGTTGTTGCAGCAGTCTACATAGATGTTCTCTATCAGTCAGCACTTACTTTCTTGCTTCTCATGTTTTCTTGACTCTGTTGCCCAATGGATTCAGGCCTGGGATTCATGCATACAACAAAACTGTATACCTCGTGAGCCGCCAAGAATGTTGGCATTTTTGCCACATTATTTTGATTATTGATTATTCCTGCATAAAATGTTGAAGTTCTCATTCCTCTACGATTTTTGATGCCAAAACAGCTAAGTCTGAATACTGTCGCAATATCACGACAAAAAGCAGCATGGAGAGCATAGTTTCAAAACCGTCGTGATATCACGACATGTCGCATTATCGTGGGTCTATTGAGGAGAGAGAAGTCAAAAGCAAAGGTGTCGTGAAATTGTGACCTGTCACAGTTTCGTGGCACCAAATGCAGAAAAGGGCTAAGTAGGAAAGTCATCATGATTTCATGACGTGTTCCAAAATTGCAGTCAAAGTGGTCAACAGAGGCAGCATAGTAAAATTGTCGTGAAATTGCGACATGTCATGTTTTCGTGACTTACAACGGCCATGGAGCAGAGTAAGAGAAAAGGTCGTGAAATTGCGACATAATTGGGCAATGACAATGAACCTCGTAGCGATTTCATGACAAAATAATGAACAAGGCGCAAAATGTGAAAGATGTCACAAAATTGCAACATGTTGCGTGGTCGTGGCAAAGTTGAAACAAAAATCATAAGGCATGAAAGGTGTCGCGATTTCACGACATTTGTGGAGATGAAGTCCCAAAAAAAGGAAACGTCATGATTTCACAACATATTGGGGCGGAAGGACCAAGTGCAGGGAATTGTCACGATTTCGCGATGCATCGTGTTTTCATGAAGAGGAAAAAAGGAGGCAGCCAGATTGTACGAAATGTCGTGATTTTGCGACATGACGAATTTTTGTGGTCAAAAAGCAATAAAGTCCAAGGAGACAGAACCTGTCGTTATTTCACGACATGCTGAAGATTAAAGAACCACTTGAGGCAAGAGTGTCATGTTTTCACAGGTTGAGAGCTGCACCATACAAGGCAAGAGAAAATTGTCATGAAATCGTAACATGTTGCAGTTTCGCGGGTATACAGAAGAGAAGGACAACATAAGTAAAGGATGTCACGATTTTGTGACAAGTCATAGTTTCGCAGAAACAAAGCGGAGAAAGAGAAAAATAGTATGGAATGTCATGATTTTGCGACGCGTCGCGTTTTCACGAGCTAAGGTGGTGAAGGAGACCAAGGGGCCGAATACATCGTGATTTTGTGACATGGTTGATTTTTGCGATCCGTTATAGTTTTGTGCCAGAAGGCAGTTCAAATGGCCCGATGAAGCATTGTGATTTCCAAAGATTAAAAGTACTCCAGAATTAAATGTTTTGCTACTTTCCAATGTGAGCAAGGTAGAAGAACGTGCCCAAGCCACTAGAATTGAAGACACCTCCATTATTCAAAGCTTCTATTCATGATTTTTCTAACGGTTCAAGCATGTTTCGAGAATGACCATTTAATGAAGATGACCGGTTCCTTATTTCATTTAATTTTTGGTTTCTCCGAGGCTGGTTTAAGGGGATCATTTCCTTGTTTCTGTTGCACATTTTGTAGATCTCGAGGAAGTCTGTTGCCTATTTTAAATACTGTAGAGAGGCAAGACCTCTATAAATATCAATGTAGATCTAAGAAAGAGGGATCGAGAGAGAGATTTTTGTTGAAAGTTTTTCAAGTTCTTTGCATGAATGAAAGATATTTGGCCTCTGGTTTTGCAAGCAATTGTCTATGTTGTTTTTCCTTCTATCTTATACATTCCTAATTTATGCTCGTATTTCTTATCTGCTGCTTAATTTGAATTTTGCATCCGAGTTTAAATATTGCTAGTGAGGAAGTGAGTTATGGAATGTGATCATGGAGGTTATCTGCATAATGTTGTAAGTTAATTACGTCGCTATCCTCTGTTATATGCTGTTAGTGTGCTTGAGGATATCTGCTATTAATCTTTCCCGATCTGACAAATTTGGCCTATGGCTATATTTACCATTTCTTTCTGCATATTTTTGATTTCTTTCCTACAACTCTAGTCTTCAACAGTATAGAATTTAGTAAGGGAACCAACCCTCTCTAGAGATTGGTCTAGGAGACATTTCTTTCTCTCAGCCTTTCAATGTTGGCCGGGTCTAGGGTGTATTTATTTTAAAATCCTTTCCTGTGGAAGATTCGTGACCAACAAGACCCTACATTCAAAGAAATAGAAAACAGTCAGTAGCACCTATAGATAAAATGAAACATGCAATCCCCACGCCTCTAACTAGCACATGCAAAATATGAATAAAATGATAACTGAAATAGATCCAAATGAATTGAAAACTTGACAGGGGCATAAAAACATCATAAGGAAAACACTACAAATGGAACAGTCAAAAAATTCACCACATATTCGTATTCGCTCCAAGGCGGGACGAATAGACCTGCACCAAAGTGTCAAAAGGCACAGTCCTAAATGTCACAGTTGGGAAGCTCCAAATCACCTACAAAGTTGGATTTAGCTAATTGGGGGTATTTTGGGAAGACCTAGAAGGTTAGATTTTCCCAATTTGGACTCTATCACCAAAAATTTGATGATGCTACCTGCATGTTAGTAAAGGTGAGAAATGATAAAAACATGATCAAAAATACTCAAAACGATGTGAAATTTAAATGAAAACCTATCTAAGAAGTATAGAATTAGATGCAAAAATAACAGAAATGAAATATGCCACATATTTCTAATCGCTCTAGGATGGGGCATTTAGAATTATGATAGTTTGGGGGGTTCCCGAGGGCAGGACGCCTGCTGTTTGGGACTTTGTTTTGGCACCAATACACTTGGGATGGGTCCAAAACACCTTATAGGGTGTTGTCAAAAAATTTGGTGGGATATTGTGGACAAATTTTTGGGTTTGGGCTCTGGATTTTCGCTTCCAATAATAACCCAATAACCTCCCTCCAAAAGAGAGATTAAGGATGTGAAAGGCACAAATCAAAAAGGTGTGTGTGTGGATGAAAAACGGCAGCACTTCGTTGCTCAAAATGCTCCTTCTCTTCTCCTTTTCTTTGGTGAGAATACTCACCAATTTATAGACCTAGGGTCTCTCTGTTTGAATGCGCATGCGAGGGCGCCACTTGAGTTGCTTGCCTTATTTTGAGAGAAAAGATTATTCCCTTATTTAGAGTCTCCTTGCATGAGGCCTCTAAAATCAAATACATGCATGACTAAAGTCTCTCTCCTTGATTTGGAGTCGTTCCTCGCAATTGCATGGCCTAAATCTGTAGTTAACTGGCGGACCTGTCGAGGTTTGACTTTTTTCCAGTCAAACTTGCTATTCGCCTTACCCTGGGACAAATGCTGATAATCGTCACTGGGTGGGACAAATGCCAGTTTGTAATCGTCCCAGGGTGGGACGAGTAGGGAGCAAAGTGCCAAAAATGTGCCAAATTGATCCTTGACCTTCCAAACTACTGTGGGAGTGGTTAGGACCACTGTTTAACCTCTGGGGGCTGCCCTAGGGGCTGTGTGTGTCAATGCGATCATCGCTTGTGGTCATATAATCGAATTGGTGTTGTTTTGGTGTCTATAGATGCCCCTTTTTGGGAAGCACTATGCAAAGCATAGCGCTAAGTAAAAATGGATAACCAAAGCACTAATGATTAGGTTTTCTTAGTAACCTAACCAACTTTTGATGCCCCAAGTATGGAAAGGGCACGCATTCTTAAATCCTTGCTTCTGATGAGCTAAGGAACTTAATTCAAGTGTTAACCTTTTTCGGTGAGG
Organism: Wollemia nobilis; assembly: GCA_028583015.1. Taxonomy (NCBI): domain Eukaryota; kingdom Viridiplantae; phylum Streptophyta; class Pinopsida; order Araucariales; family Araucariaceae; genus Wollemia; species Wollemia nobilis. The sequence goes on from JAQPPZ010005099.1 coordinate 2,468,595, forward strand.
TGTTACTTGATCTTGGACATTGTTCATTCATGAATAGGCAAAGGGCGCAACCTTTTGTCTATGGGAACCTTTAGTTCATGATTCATGAATGCCAAGTGTTTGATTATCTTGTGATTATTGCTTGTTTATTGTCCCAAGCAGGAGCGTGATTGTCTTTGTCAATGATCTTTTGAATGCGTGCCATTTCCTTGATTGGGTGTGTTTTTGTTTATTGGTGACTAAGTGTGACTACCAATCACACTTACCAACACAAGCGACAAATCGATGAGGGAATTACCAACATGAGAAAAGCGACGAGTCGCTTGACCCAAGATAACTTATGTAAGGGTGCCTTCAATTGTTTTTCAGTGAATGCTTAAGCAGTTTCTGAACATTCTGACCTATTTTTGGTGGGTTTGAACCCTTTTTGTGATGCATTTTGGAGCTAAAATTGTCAAAAATCTATTTCCCCATGGAGCGGTCTAGCTATGGTAGCCTTCTTAGGGAGTAGGATAGTGACAATTTGTGACCCCAACATCTGTTTTGGATGCCACAAATTTCAAGCACAAAGGCGCATTCGTTTGGCAATGGTATTGCTATTTTTGGATGTGTTTTGACCCTTTTGGTGATGCCATTTGGGGATGAAATTCTCGACAATCCGTCCACCCGTGGAGCATTCTGGCTATGGTAGCCTTCTTAGGGAATAGGATAGTGAGGATTTGTGACTCCGACGTTTGTTTTGCATAGTTATGTAGGATGATGTATGCATGTGGTATTATGAATGCGAGGTGTCTAATTATATGATGTATGCATATGGAATGAATGAAATGAGTTGGTGATGACTTATCGATGGCACCATAGACTGTACAAGATTTACTGGATTTTTGTACTTATGTGACGACTTTGTGGAATGAATTTACATGTGTGAACTTTGTTTTTGTATTTTTCATATTATCTGATGGTGATGTACGTAATGAAATGTACCAGTTGTTTTAAAATGTAGTTAAGTTTTTTTGAGATTCAAATATTTTAACGAACTAGCCAAGACTGTACATTTATCGCACAAGACTTTTGAACAAGGTATAAATCAGACTTGATTTTGACCAAGTTATTTCACATCCCCGTGTGTGCAATTGAGTTCATTTATGTGGTATTTGTCAGGATACCGCTAGTTCGAGATAGGTTGTCAACCAAATTTGTACTGAGGATCACCTAACTAGCTCCACTAACTCCGTTGTTGTATTTAGTAAGATTTAATCCATGGGACAATCTAAGGTACCATAGGCTAGCTCATCCACATGCAAACATTGGTCTACTCACACACAAAGCTAATGTGATAGACATATCATCATGTGTTTAGGATACCGCCATTGCCAGGTAGCCTGGCCACCAACCCGTAATGAGGATTACCTAGATGATTTTTCGAATGTTGAGAATTCCAGGGATTCAATCTCAGGAGTCTTTTATTTTCTCAACATGTTAGGATACTTGCTCGTATACATAGTGATGAAAATCATTGTTTATTTTTTATTTTTTATTTTTTCTTTTTGAGCAAGGATTTTGAATAGTGGTGATAACCACTATTATTTGATTTTGCACTTTGGTTGCAAATTTGAGCTTCATAAGGTTTGTGGCATGTGAATGGCATTGATCCTTTTTGCCTTGGGTATGACTACCCACCTTATTCAGGGACATGTAGTATGAATTCTTACGACTTTAGGAACCAAAGGGAATTGGGGATAGTATGAAGTAAGGGCCATGATCTTTTAGACCTTGGGGATGACTACCCATCCTTGTCAGGGGTGTGTAGTATGAATCCTTACGATTTTGGAGACCAAAGGTGATTGGAGATGTTCATGTTGGTGGCTTGAGGGGATTTTGTTTTTGAATGGTCATTGATCCTTTTAGGCCTTGGGGATGACTACCCATCCTTGACAAGGACATGTAGTATGAATCCTTACAACCTTAGGGACCAATGGTGATTGGGATTTTTGCTAGTGGTGAAAACCATTGTTGATTAGGGGGAATGGATGGGGAAGAGCTTGTCCTTTTGTCAATTCTCAGTGCTCTTGAACCATTTGCACAGGGGGATGAGCAGGCTAATCTTTCACCTACGGTATCCTAGACTGCTTTGTAGTTTTCATCTTATGTTCACACAACTTGGGAATTATTTTATGTGTTTTAACTTGTGTAGGGATGATACATAACGAGGCGTGACCCAAGTAAAACTTTCCCTTGTAAAAATCTGTTTAACTTTGTACAGTTTTTGGCTAGAAATTTAAAGACAGCTGAATGACGAAAACCCTATATACATTAGGAGATAACTGACTATGCTAAAAATGGAGATGGTGTTATTCTGGATGTATGCATTTATAAAATGGGTGAAATGTGGAAAATGAAGGAATTGTCGAGTAATTGCAGTCTATGGTGTTTGGGACATGTATGACTAGAAAATATGCAATGGATGGATGCGATGCCTAATGCAACTTATATTTTTGTATTTTGATTTTTACGAGCATGCATGGAATTGAGATGCAATTTTTTTGTTTTTTTTGATGATTTCATTGTTTTTGGTTATTTTTGAATGTTTGTTTTGACCAAGCGGTTATGGTAACCCTTGTAGTGTTTGGTGTCACCAAAGGGTTTATGGATACCTTTGGGGCATTTTAGGTTGACCAAATGATTATGGGAATCCTTGGAGCTTTTGGTTTGACCAAGCAATTGTGATAATCCCTAGAGCTTTTGGGTTGACCAAAGGGTATATGGACACCTTTGGGGCATTTTGGGTTGACCAAGCGATTACGAGAATCCCTGGAGCTTTTGGGTTTACCAAAGGGTTTATGGACACCTTTGGGGCATTTTGGGTTGACCAAGAGATTGTGGGAATCCTTGGAGCTCTTGAGTGGGCTATGGCTCTCTAGATGTGGAATGGCCTCAAATGACTGATGTTCAAGGGTTCTAGTTCCTTGATTCCTTCAAGAGAGGCAAGTCGGTATGTTCCAGGTCTGATTTTACTGTCAATCACATAAGGACCTAACTAGTTTTCCGTGACCTTGTCCCTTAGATGGGGCGGCAAATTAGAATTATGGTGGTTCTCTTTTAAGACCAAGTCACCAAACTGAAATTCCCTTAGGTGAACCTTCAGGTTATATGCTTTCTTAAGTCACTCTTGATAGATACGTAAATGCTCGAGAGCATTGATGCGTCGTTCGTCGAGCAACGTAAGTTGGTCTAACCGGGCCTATCATGAAGGGTCATCATCGATGAACTCTTGTATTGAAATGTGCAATGAAGGGATTTCCAACTCGAGAGGCATGACAGCCTCAGAGCCATACACCAATGAAAATGGAGTAGCCCCAGTGGGCATTCGAATGCTAGTGTGATAAGCCCATAGGGCAAGCGGGATTTGAATGTGCCAATATTTATGACTATCTATGACGGTCTTTTTGAGGATGGTGACTAGCATTTTGTTTGATTCCTCTAATTGCCCATTTGTCATCGGATAATAGGGTGTGGAAAAACTATGTTGAATCTTGTACTTTGTTGTCAAAGCATGCACATCTTTATTCTTGAATGACATCTCATTATCCGAGATGATCTTGGATGGAATACCAAAATGACATATGATGTTATGTAAAATAAACTCCGCAATGCGGGTTCCAGTCGTAGAGGTTAGCGAAATTGCTTCCACCCACTTGGTGAAGTAATATGTGGCTGTTATGATGAACGTGTGATGACCCGACGATGTAGGGGAGATATTTTTGTTTAGATCAAAGCCCCACTGCAAAAAAGGCCAATCCAATTGAATCAATTGTAAGGCCTAAGAAGGTACGTGTGTTAAATTAGCATGGTGTTGACACTTCATGCACTTCTTTACATATGCGCAACAATCTTGCCCTAAATATGGCCAATAATAACCCATGCGGAGAATGTGCTTTGTGATGGCCATACTGTTGAAATGGCCACCGCATGTACCATCGTGGGCTTGGGTGATCACCCAAGTAGACTCTTGTTGGTCCAAGCAACGGAGGAGGATTCCTTCATAGCTCTGACAATACAAAATATCTCCTAGCAAGACATGTTTTGCCACTTTCTATTTAAATGATCTTTTTGCGGCTTGTGTCAATCCAAGTGGGAGGTTACCTAGCTTGAGGTAATCCCTTATGGGTGTGTACCAATCTTGCTTATCAGAAACCTCGATGGTATGAATTGCCAATCTCTCTTGAAGTTCATCCCTAGCAAAATTTGAGCGGGAAATAACTTGTAAAAATAGCATTGTGTTGCTATTAAGAGATGTTGGGGAGAACAAGGACCCCCAGTTGGCTTGGTTTAGACAGTCATGGATTCGAGAGAACCTATCCTAAGATGGTTCAATATGGATTAGGTGGATCCCTGACATCAGGTCATAGCTTGCATGTTCCATCACAGATTGTGATAATGTTTTGACCTGAATGGTTGTCATTTCACCAGAAGGGTCTTGTGGGATTAGTGACCCCAAGGAGGCCATAGTATTCACAAAATGATTCGATGATCGAGGGAGTGCCTCGATGTCATACCATTCAAGTTGTGCTAGGAATTTTTCCACAAGGGCTTTGTAGGCCTGCATAACTGGGCATTTACATTGGAATACCCCCTTTACTTGATTGACAATTAACAACGAATCACCAAAGATGTTTAAATATTTGATGTTCATGGTGATTGTTTTTTGAAGACCTATAAGCAAGGCTTTGTATTATGTATTTTTGTTGGTGCACAAGAAGTCTAATTTAAATGATAGAGGCATTAGAGCCCCTTGCGGTGTGAAGAATACAATTCCCATGCCACCTCCTTGCTCACATTTAGAACCATTGAAGAATAGGGTCATGTCAACCTGTGACTTAGGCTCATTAGAATCCGATGATTCTAAAACATGGAATACCCCATCATTAGGTAGTTCTATGGTTAGAGGTTGATCATCTTCAAGAGGAGCCTTTGCTAGTTGATCGGCGATGACTTGACCTTTTATAGATTTCTGTCCAACGAATTCTATGTCAAACTCCATCAACAACATGATCCATTTTGCCATGTGGCTACTATGATAAGTACGACTCATCATATATCATAATGGATTCTCCTTAGACACAACATACGTCTTGTTGCTCAGCATGTAATGGCATAACTTTTTGGAAGCAAACACCACTGCCAAGCAGAGCTTCTCGACGTATGCATAGTTAAGTTTATAATTGACTAGGGTGCAGCTAAGATAGTAAGTAGCTTATTCTTTGTGTAGTTCATTTTTCTGGGATAGCATGGCACCCAGTGCCACCTCAGTAGCTGAGATGTATAAGTAGAATGACACTCCTAGTCTAGGTGGTGCCAATATTGATGGCAAAGCCAAGTATTGTTTAATATCGTCAAAGGCTGACTGACACTCATCATCCCAGTGAAATGCTACCCCCTTTTGCAATAATTTATTCATGGGTCAGCACTTGTCAGATAGCTGTGCTATGAAGCACTTGATTGACGTGACCTTTCCCTGCAGGCTTCGTAGTTGCTTAATGGTAGTTGGGGGAAGCATTTCAAGGATTGCCTTGACTTTGTGTGGGTCCACCTTGATTCCCTGTTTGGAGACTATGAAACCCAAGATATTTCTATATGTGATGCTAAATACGCACTTCTTGGGGTTTAGTCTGACTTTATGTTCAATGAGGCGATTGAGGATCTTGTTTAAGTCATCGAGATGATCTGGGCGCAAAAGAGATTTGGCCAAAAAATCATCCATGTAATCTTTCAAAGTTTTGTGCATGTGATCATGGAAGATGTACGTCATGGCATGTTGGTAGGTGGTGCCAGCATTTTTAAGGCCAAAGGGCATGACCTTATAACAAAATGTCCCCCAAGGCATTGTGAACGTTGTTTTTAGTTGGTCCTTAGGATTGATATGAATTTGATTGTATCTTGAGAAACCATCCATGAGGGAAAACATTTCATGGCCTGATGTAGCATCTACCAATGCGTCAATGCTCGGAAAGGGAAAATCATCCTTAGGACTTGCTTTGTTTAGATCTCAAAAATTGGTGCATATGTGAATCCTCCCGTCGGGCTTTTTGACAGGCACCATGTTAGACAACCATGGTGGGTAATCCACGCAGATGACAAACTATGCATCCAACAACTTTTGTAGCTCATATTTGACCATTAAGGCTACTGTTGGATGCATCTTACGTAGTTTTTTCTTTACAGGCTTGACTGACAGATCAAGCGTTAGATTATGCATGACTAGCTACGGATCTAGCCCCGACATGTCTTTGTAGGACCATGCAAAAACCTCCTTCTCTTTGAGAAGTGAAATGTAGTTGGCTTGATATTTGGGGGATAGACTTACGTCCAGCTTGATGATTTGTAAATTCATTGCATCAGAGCTGATGTCTACATTAGTCGTCTCCTCGACTGACATGTGGGACCCATCCTCCAACTGGTGTGGAGTTGGGATCAGGTGGATATCGTTTGCTAAATTTAGATCATCGTTCGAAACGTCAGGCTCCTCTTCAACATGGAAAACATCTTGAGTCTGTCTGAGGGTGAAATGGAACATCCCACCACAAGTCCAGTACTCTAATGGGGATGATGGTGTGTCAGTACGATCCCAGTCTATAGCATCTAGGTCTAGGTGCAATGACCATGTTGGGTCGGCTGGATTATGGATGGGGGTAGCTAAATCAATGGAGATCATGTTGATGAAATGATTTTGGTCTCCATTACCATAGGTGTGGCTGCTCGAACATCCTAGATGATCTTTGTGCTCTAGATTAGGCTCTAGAGTTATTGGCACAAATGGATCGGCCCTATGTGCGGATAAGAGGACAGGGTCTGCCCTAGGCACTGATGGCTCTATAGGGTCTCCAGGCGAAAGATGTTCTCAGTATACCTAGAGTGATGGGTGTAGTAATTGATCCAACTGCACCTGGTTTAGGTGCCACCTGTAGACACAAAAATAGCACCAATCCGATTATGTGACTACAAACACTAATCGCTTTGACAAACACAGCCCCCAAGGCAGCCCTCAGAGGTCAAAAAGTGGTCCTAACCACTTTCATAGCAATTTTGTAAGGTCAAGAGGCAATTTGGCACATTTAGGCACTTTGCTCAGTATTCGTCTCACCTAGGGAAGAATTCAAAATGGAATTCGTGTCACCCAGAGACGAATTCTGAATTCGTCTCTAGTAGGGATGAATTCTGAGTTTAACGAGAAAAAAGAAGAATGGCACCAAGTGGCAGCCAGAGACAGTCATTTGATGACTCTTGCCTCGCATGCATGTGTGGGTGGACAAATAGGTTGTTAGAGGACTGCCACAAGGGCAGTTATGAAAGCCCAAGTCATGGAGGACTCCCCTCCCTCATGGGAAGACATGACCGCCACATGGCACCTATGACCAACACATGGCACTTATGCTTCCCTCTCAAAAGAGACCCCATGGGTCTATAAAATAGGGGACTTTTCTCACCCAAAAAATGGATATTGGAGGCGATTTCAAGCAACGAAGTGTTGTCCGATTGATTACCCACTTGCATCCCTTTGATTCACCTTCTCACATCCACTAATCTCTTTCGCAAGGGAGGTTGTTGGGTGGCTTTTGGAAGCGTGGATCCAACCCAAACCCAACATTTGACCACCTCACACCACCAATTTGGATACATCCCAATCCTAAGAGGTTTTGGACCCATCCCTAGTGGATTGGCTCCGAAATCAAGTGCCAATGGTGGGAGGCCCACTTGGGCACCCCGCATTTTCCAAGTTTTGTTTTAAAAGCATTCTAGATTATTGTTTCAGGTTGCATCTCATGTTATTCTATTTGATTAACTCATAGCTTCAATTTCATAACATTTTGATCAGATTTTATCATGCCTTTTGTCGCTTTATTATCCTACTAACTTGCAGGTGGCGATATCGAATTCCCGAGGATAGAGGCCAAATTGGGAGAATCCGACCATCTGGGTCATCCCAAAATGGCCCCAATTACATAACCCCCCTATTTGCAAGTGTTTTGGAGGTCTCGAGAGTCAACATTGGAGCAGTGTCAGTTCGGCTTTTTCAACACAGTAGAATTCGTCCCACCCAGGGACGAATTACAGTCGAAATTCGTCCTGCCCAAGGACGAATTCCAGGTGAAGGCAGATTGGCCAACTGTTTCAGTGGCAACGGCCTTCTGGTAATATCTTCTATCTTCTGTCAGGTTTTCAGGTCATTTGGACTCACTTTACTCACTGTTTTATACAAATGTTTATATGCATCTTTTCGATTTTAGAGAACAGACACTTTTTATTTGCAGCAGGTGCTACTGACATCTTCGCTATTTCTTTGTTTGCAGGAGGAGTAGCAGAGGTCAAGGACTCATCAACATCGGTGGTGACATCGTCTTGGCCCGCCCATATCAAGTGTGGGCACGTGGAAAGAGGAACCCTAAGTCTTGATTGTAATCAAATTCTTTTAACGCTCCTAGCCCCTGAAAAGGGAGGAGGCATCTTTGTAACAGAGATCAAGAGAGTTTAATGAAAGGGCTGTGTTTTCTCCATTTGCTTGTATCTCATTTCAATGCATCTCTTTCATTTCATGCATTCTACATTTCTAGGACTTAAGCATATTTGATTTTGAATGCATCACAATTAGTGTTTCCTTCGCCCGAAATCTTGTGCTTTCAGTGGCGATCACGATGGGACATTGTTCCTTTGTTTTTAAGATCACAGAAACTGATTAAATTTTTGTGTTTTGTGCTTGAAAGGTACATTTTTTTTTTGCATACTATTATTCGTCTCTAACTGTGATGAATTCTTTACTGTAATTCGTCTGACCCTAAGACGAATTCAAATTCGTCTCTAGCAGGGATGAATTCTGTTTTGAAATTCGTCTCATAGAGGGACAAATTCCTTCCTGTAGATTTTCAAAGCAGAAATTCAGAAGCAACCGGTCCAGGCAGAGAAGAGGTAGGGATTTTTATAATCTCTGTTAAATTTTTTGTTTCTGTTTCTGCTTCTTTGATTGTTTTCATTTTATCCTGCATTGCTTAGGGAAAGTCATTTATGCTTGTTTCATTTTCATTAAATAAAATGAATCCCACACACATCACGTGGTAAATTAAACCAAGGAGCTGGTCGTAAGACCCCAGCCCTTGAGCAAGACCAACGGTGGGTTCATCACCACCTTGGCTTAACTTTGCATCCATTTCCTCGATTGTCACTGTTGTTAGGCGTAAATCCTAATGAAATCTGACCGAGTGTCACTGGGGTGATTCCCATGTGCGCGAGGATAAGTATTCTATGGTAGGTGTCATTAACAGGACAATACCCCTTTTGTACCGCCTACGTACCATGTACCTTCTGCTCTCACGTACCTATAGTCTCCCTCTCGTAAGGGCGGGTATATAGAGAGGTTGGTATATCGGCCTGGTTGGTATATTGAAGGGGCGACCATTTTGGGAGTTATATGAGCCTTCATTATGCATTTAAACGTTCTTCAAAAACATTCAAAAAACAAAACAAAACATCAAAATGCAATAAACAAGTTTAGGACACACCATTAATCCTTAAAAGAGATAATCACGGTTTGTGTATGTGTGTGTTCATTTCTGCTTAGTGTAGACAAAAAGAAAAATCATCATAAAAAAAAGATAAAAATCTATGCATTTTGTCATTCGCTCCAAAAAGCTCCAGGGATTCCTGCAATCGCTTGGTCATCCCCAAAATGCCCCAAAGGTGTCTATGAACCCTTTGGTCAACCCAAAAGCACCCCAAATGTGCCCATAAGTGATGCAAGAGCATCCAAAAAAATATGGGAAATCTTGTATTTTTCCCTAAATTTTAGTGCATCTTGTCGGGGCCATAACTTCTCAACCGTAGCTCCGATTGACACGAAATTTTACAGGGAGTTAGTTGGGATAATTTTAAATAAATACAATTCCCTAGAATCCTATTTGCCTAGAAAAGTCAGTTTTTGAGGCTAAATTCCATCATATAGTGCCCCGAAATTAGGTTTTAAAATTGCGTGCCCAATTTTTTGCACTTTTTGAGCTGTTGGATGTCAATATCTCCTAATGTATTTAGAGTTAGGACTTGAAACTTAATTTTTGTCTTATCTATGGTAAGAGGGATGCACATGCCAATTTTGGGCCCCATCTGATTCATTTTCAATTTTAGGGTTTTTAGAGAGGCATCGTCATGGTGCTCACCCGTAGCCAAGCCCAATCACGGGCGGATGCTATGGGGAATATACAAGGAGGCACAAGTCACCTCCGGTATAGTCCCAAGGATTTTGTCATACCACCTTGGTGGCCTGACACACAAGGCAGACCCCTCCACACCTTAACGGATAGGGACTACAGGGACACCTCTTCTAGGAGCACTCATGTTTAGCATAGCACTCAGCACACACCCTTCCATGAGGGGTACATTCATAGGAGAGCTCCCTTAGATGCTCGCTATGAGTGGTCATCGTGCGATGAAGTTCTAAGTCAACATAGGGTTCGATGGGAGGAACCACATGATTACACTATCCCTCCTTCAACCCCTCTAGTTGTCAGGACTACAAAGACAAATCCAGAGCACAAGGCTCCTCAGGCGGGGTGGGCCAACTCCACCCGTTCCTTTTTCACTTATGAAAGAGAGCATGATGAAAACCCTTACCTTCCTCAAAAATAATATACATCACGGGAGCAACATGCCTCTGCACCTACTATCTATCAGGACCACTCACTGAGGCCACTACGACCGAGATAGATATGTAGGAGAGGCATCTAGGCCTTCTAGACATGAGGCAATAGGACCAACTATATTAGAATCTATCAAGCACATCACACGTCGGATGTAATTCATGCAGCTTGAGCTAGAGCAACTACGTTTAGAGGAACTGTACTATATTAACAAAGAGCACCTTCAGCGCGAGAAGGATGAGTTGTTCCAACACACTATGCAGGAGAGGACTCCAACACCTCACACACGTAAGACAAAACATTTTGAGGGGCACAACCCATGGGGATGAGACAAGTCATCATGACCTCATAAAACGCTACCCCCAACACCTCCTAGACAGGAGCGGGAAGCTGCTATCCCGATTCTTGAAGGACATGAGTGGGAGGCCGCTCCTATAACCAAGACGGCTGCCTTCCTCAGACATCCACCCAGGTTTATGAGCCACCCTTAGAAATTCATCAAGAAGCTTCTAAGGAATCAGAGCGAGAAGAAAAGCGGGATGAACTACCCTACCAAGGCATGGGGGGTGCCATCTGGCCACCCCTCCATAAGCCCCAGGTTCCTCAACAAGAACCAACCAAAGAGGAGGATCTCAAGTCTCCCGATACATGCAAAGCACTAGAGCACTTAGAGTTGGTAGAGACCAAGATTTTGGAGCTCCCAAGGCCCAACTTACATGAGGCTCCTTTCGAAGAGGATCAAACTTTAACCATAGGGATACCTGATGATACAGTCCTCCATGTCTCAGAATCTCTAGATTCTGATGAGCTGTACTCACTGGTTGAAGGTGAGGATAAAACAGAGATAGCCCACAGCAATCACATGCGATAGCATCGACATCCCATAAAAATTGAGGAAGCATGTCAATAGATAAACATAATACTAGGGCATGAGTGGTGCGCCAACCCACCACAGTGGGACCAAGCGTTACATCCGCCACATTGGGCATACAGACATCAAATTTTCCCAAAAATCCCATAGCAACATTAGTGTCGAGGGTGGACCCTGCCCTCATCTCCGTGCATAGGGTCGATCCATTCGTGCCCATACCTCCAGAGCCAGATCTGGAGTGCAAAGACCATCAAGCTGGGGGTACCTCTATCCCTTGAAGAACCATAATCCAAACCAAAAAGCTCCAAGGATTATCACAATCACTTGGTCACCCCAAAAGCTCCAAGGATTATCGCAATCACTTGGTCACCCCAAAAGGCTCCAAGGATTATCGCAATCGCTTGGTCACCCCAAAAGCTCCAAGGATTATCGCAATCGCTTGGTCACCCCAAAAAGCTCCAAGGATTATCGCAATCGCTTGGTCACCCCCAAAAGCTCCAAGGATTATCGCAATCGCTTGGTCACCCCAAAAGGCTCCAAGGATTATCGCAATCGCTTGGTCACCCCAAAAAGCTCCAAGGATTATCGCAATCACTTGGTCAAACCCCAAAAGCTCCAAGGATTATCGCAATCGCTTGGTCACCCCAAAAAGCTCCAAGGATTATCGCAATCGCTTGGTCACCCCAAAAGCTCCAAGGATTATCGCAATCACTTGGTCACCCCAAAAGCTCCAAGGATTATCGCAATCGCTTGGTCACCACAAAAGCTCCAAGGATTATCGCAATCGCTTGGTCACCTCAAAAAGCTCCAAGGATTATCACAATCACTTGGTCACCCCAAAAGCTCCAAGGATTATCGCAATCGCTTGGTCACCCCAAAAGCTCCAAGGATTATCGCAATCACTTGGTCACCCCAAAAAGCTCCAAGGATTATCGCAATCGCTTGGTCACCCCAAAAGCTCCAAGGATTATCGCAATCACTTGGTCAACCCAAAAAGCTCCAAGGATTATCGCAATCGCTTGGTCACACCAAAAAGCTCCAAGGATTATCGCAATCACTTGGTCACCCCAAAAGCTCCAAGGATTATCGCAATCACTTGGTCACCTCAAAAAGCTCCAAGGATTATCGCAATCACTTGGTCACCCCAAAAGCTCCAAGGATTATCGCAATCACTTGGTCACCCCAAAAGCTCCAAGGATTATCGCAATCACTTGGTCAAACCCCAAAAGCTCCAAGGATTATCGCAATCGCTTGGTCACCCAAAAAGCTCCAAGTATTATCGCAATCGCTTGGTCACCCTAAAAAGCTCCAAGGATTATCGCAATCACTTGGTCACCCCAAAAGCTCCAAGGATTATCGCAATCACTTGGTCACCCCAAAAGCTCCAAGTATTATCGCAATCACTTGGTCATCCACAAAAGCTCCAAGGATTATCGCAATCACTTGGTCATCCCACAAAAGCTCCAAGGATTATCGCAATCACTTGGTCACCTCAAAAAGCTCCAAGGATTATCGCAATCACTTGGTCATCCCCAAAAGCTCCAAGGATTATCGCAATCACTTGGTCATCCCAAAAAGCTCCAAGGATTATCTCAATCACTTGGTCACCCCAAAAAGCTCCAAGGATTATCGCAATCACTTGGTCACCCCAAAATCTCCAAGGATTATCCCAATCACTTGGTCAACCCAAAAGCTCCAAGGATTATCGCAATCTCTTGGTCATCCCAAAAAGCTCCAAGGATTATCACAATCACTTGGTCACCCCAAAAGCTCCAAGGATTATCGCAATCGCTTGGTCACCCCAAAAAGCTCCAAGTATTATCGCAATCGCTTGGTCACCCCAAAAGCTCCAAGGATTATAGCAATCACTTGGTCACCCCAAAAGCTCCAAGGATTATCACAATCACTTGGTCAAACCCAAAAAGCTCCAAGGATTATCGCAATCACTTGGTCACCCCAAAAGCTCCAAGGATTATCGCAATCACTTGGTCACCCCAAAAGGCTCCAAGGATTATCGCAATCGCTTGGTCAACCCCAAAAGCTCCAAGGATTATCGCAATCACTTGGTCACCCCAAAAGCTCCAAGGATTATCGCAATCGCTTGGTCACCCCAAAAGCTCCAAGGATTATCGCAATCGCTTGGTCATCCCAAAAAGCTCCAAGGATTATCGCAATCGCTTGGTCACCCCAAAAGCTCCAAGGATTATCGCAATCACTTGGTCACCCCAAAAGCTCCAAGGATTATCGCAATCACTTGGTCACCCCAAAAGCTCCAAGGATTATCGCAATCACTTGGTCACCCCAAAAGCTCCAAGGATTATCGCAATCACTTGGTCACCCCAAAAGCTCCAAGGATTATCGCAATCACTTGGTCACCCCAAAAGCTCCAAGGATTATCGCAATCACTTGGTCACCCCAAAAGCTCCAAGGATTATCGCAATCGCTTGGTCACCCCAAAAAGGCCCCAAAGGATTCAAGAAAATTCAAAAACAACAAAAATCATCAAAAACAACAAAAATTTGCATCTCATTTCTAAGCATACTCAAATTCATCAATAGAGAGCTCTTCTCGCCCTTCATCTTCATATTCACAAAAATCAATCCATCAAAAATACAAAAATACATAGCTGCATTAAAACATTGCATCCATACATTGCATATTTATGGTCGTATAGGTCAAAGGCACCATAGGCTATAATTGCTCTGCTAGTCCATCTTGTTCCACACTGTTCCATTTTACAAAAACAACAAAAACACCATGCATTGCTTTTACCACACTAGAGTCAATGGTATTTTAATGTATCAAGAGTTTTCGTAATTCAGTCATCATTTTGCTCCTTAGCTACGTAATGTACCGAGTCAGACAGATTTTACGAAGGTAGAGTTACACTTGAAATACACCTTGTTACGTAACATCCCAACACAAATTAAAACACATAAAACAATTCCTAAGTTGTGTGAACGAAATATGAAACCTGTAGGGTAATCCAAGTCACCATAAGCGAAATGGTTATCGTGCTCATCCCCCTGTGCGAATGACCCCAAGAATGCTGAGAGTTGGCAAAAGGACAAGCATCCTCCCTACCCAATTCCCTAAGAATCCCTAGTTCTCAATAGTTGCAAAAAATCAAAAATTTGCAAAACATCAAAAATCAAATATTTGACATCCTACAGTGCACACATCAAACGAAACAAACGATAGTGATTTTCGTCACTCCATATCCCCAATACCTTGCTCAAAAGAAAAACAAATCAAAATAAACAGTGATCTTATCACTACAAACGAGCAAGTATCCCAATACAATTGAAGAAAAGAAGGGAGTTGAACTTGAATCCCTAGAACTCTCAGCATTCTAACAGGTCATGAGGTGATCCTCAGTACCAGTTTGGTTGATAGCCTATCGGTAACTGGCAGTAAACTTCTCGCATGACGATATATCTATCACATTAACTTGCATACAGATCAATGTTTGCATGTGGATGAGCTAGCTTATGGCATCCTGGATAACATCGCAGATTAATCTAACTGAATACAACAAAGGAGTTAGTGGAGCTAATTAGGTGATCCTCGATACAAGTTCGGTTGAAAGCCCATCTGGCACTGGCGGTATCCTGACAAATACCACATAAATGAACTCAATTGCACACACAGGGATGTGAAATAGCTCGGTCAAAAACAAGTTCGATTCATACCTTGTTCAAAATTCTTGTAAGAAAAAGTACAATCATGGCTAGTGAGTTAAAACCGTCTGAGTCTTAGAAAACCTTAGCTACATTTCTAAACCAACTGCGCTACTTTTCATCCTTACAATACCATCAGAAAATACAAAAAAATAAAAACCACATGTATACATCCAAAGTCATGCATCACAGAAATCGCCTAAAAAAACAAAATAACAAAGTTCTAAACAGTCTATGGTGCCATAGCCAAACATCACAAATCCCATTCATCCATTTCATCTCTGCATATCACATATAAATCAAAAACATTTGCATTCATCATAGCATATGCATCCATCAAAATAAATCAACATGCATACATCCATATTCATCAACCATCATGCATAAGATCAAAGAAAATCAAAACAACAAAACAACAAATAAATGCAACACAAAAACAAAAAGCAATAAACATTGCCAGACACAAGTGCTCTTGCACTTAACCTCTTGGCATAGAAAAATTGATGATTGGGGTTTACATTGTCACTATCCTACTCTCTAAGAAGGCTACCATATCCGGACCGCTCCATGGGAAGATGGATTGTCGACAATTTCACCCCCAAATGGCATCACAAATGGGTCAAAGCCCACTAAAAAAACAACAAGAAAATCAAAACAACAAAAAAATGCAACACACAAACAAAAAGCAATAAACATTGCCAGACACAAGTGCTCTTGCACTTAACCTCTTGGCATAGAAAAATTGATGTCGGGGTTTACATTGTCACTATCCTACTCTCTAAGAAGGCTACCATAGCCGGACCGCTCCACGGGAAGATGGATTGTCGACAATTTCACCCCCAAATGGCATCACAAATGGGTCAAAGCCCACTAAAAAACAACAAGAAAATCAAAACAAAAAAAAAAAAAAATGCAACATAAAAACAAACAGCAATAAGCATTGTCGGACACAAGTGCTCTTGCACTTAACCTCTTGGCATAGAAAATCGATGTCGGGGCTCAAATTGTCACTCTCATACTCCCTAAGAAGGCTATCTTAGCCGGATCGCTCCATGGGAAGACGGACTTTCGACACTTTCACCCCATTATGGCATCACCAAAAGGGTTAACACCCACCAAAAATAGGTCCAAATGTTGGAAAAATTGCACATGCTAAATGGTAAACCCTCTAAAGGCCCCCTTGCATAAGTCATCTTGGGTCAAGCGACTCGTCGCTTTTCTCATGAAGGTCATTCCCTCATCGATTCGTCGCTTGAGGGGGTAGTCACACTTAGTCACCAATCAACAATCACACACCTAATTAAGGAAAACGACATGCATTCAAAGAATCATTGACAAAGACAATCACGCTCCTTCTTGGGCAGTAAACAAGCAACAATCGAATCAATCAAACACCTGGCATTTCGTGAATCATGAACACAAGGTTCCCCTAAGGATAAAAGGTTGCGCCCTTTGCCTAATCATGACTAATCAATGTCCAAGCTCAAGTCACACCTCACCAAAACAGGTTAACACTTGAAATCAAACTCCTTAGCTCGTCAGAAGCAAGGATTCAAGAATGCATGCCCTTTCCATGCTTGGGGCATCAAAATTTGGTTAGCTTACAAAGAAACCCTAATCATTAGTGCTTTGATTATCTATTTTTGCTTGGCGCTGCGCTATGCACAACGCATCACAAAAAGGGGCATCTGTAGACACAAAAACAGCACCAATCTGATTATGTGACTACAAACACTGATCGCTTTGACAAACACAGCCCCCAGGGCAGCCCTCAGAGGTCAAATAGTGGTCCTAACCACTTTCATAGCAATTTTTTAAGGTCAAGAGGCAATTTGGCACATTCAGGCACTTTGCTCGATATTCGTCCCACCCTGGGACGAATTCAAAATGGAATCCGTCTCACCCAGAGACGAATTTTGAATTCGTCTCTGGTAGGGACGAATTCTGATTTTAACGGGCAAAAAGAAGAATGGCGGCAAGTGGCAGCCAGAGACAGTCAGTTGATGACTCCTGCCTCGCACGCGTGTGTGGGTGGACAAATAGGCCGTTAGAGGACTGTCACAAGGGCAGTTATGAAAGCCCAAGTCATGGAGGACTCCCCTCCCTCATGGGAAGACATGACCGCCACATGGCACCTATGACCAACACATGGCGCTTATGCTTCCCTCTCAAAAGAGACCCCATGGGTCTATAAAATGGGGGACTTTTCTCACCCAAAAAAGGGAGATTGGAGGCGATTTCAAGCAACGAAGTGTTGTTCGATTGATTACCCACTTGCATCCCTTTGATTCACCTTCTCACATCCACTAATCTCTTTCGCAAGGGAGGTTGTTCGGTGTCTTTTGGAAGCATGGATCCAACCCAAACCCAAAATTTGACCACCTCACACCACCAATTTGTAGACATCCCAATCCTAAGAGGTTTTGGACCCATCCCTAGTGGATTGGCTCCGAAATCAAGTGCCAACGGTGGGAGGCCCACTTGGGCACCCCGCATTTTCCAAGTTTTGTTTTAAAAGCATTCTAGATTATTGTTTCAGGTTCTATCTCATGTTATTCTTTTTTATTAACTCATAGCTTCAATTTCATAACATTTTGATTAGATTTTATCATGCCTTTTGTCGCTTTGTTGTGCTACTAACTTGCAGGTGGCGATATCAAATTCCCGAGGATAGAAGCCAAATTGGGAGAATCCGACCATCTGGGTCATCCCAAAATGGCCCCAATTACATAACCCCCCTGTTTGCAGGTGTTTTGGAGGTCTCGAGAGTCGACATTGGAGCAGTTTCAGTTCGGCTTTTCAAACACAGTAGAATTCGTCCCACCTAGGGACGAATTGCAATCGGAATTCGTCCTGCCTAGGGACGAATTCTATGTGAAGGCAGATTGGCCAATTGTTTCAGTGGCAATGGCCTTCTGGTAATATCTTATGTCTTCTATCAGGTTTTCAGGTCATTTGGACTCACTTTACTCACTGTTTTATACAAATGTTTATATGCATCTTTTGGCGATTTTAGAGAACAAACACTTCTTATTTGCAGCAGGTGCTACTGACATCTTCGCTATTTCTTTGTTCACAGGAGGAGCAGCAGAGGTCAAGGACTCATCAACATCAGCGACGACATCATCTTGGCCCGCCCATCTCAAGTGTGGGCACGTGAAAAGAGGAACCTTAAGTCTTGATTGTAATCAAATTCTTTTAATGCTCCTAGCCCCTGAAAAGGGAGGAGGCGTCTTTGTAACAGAGATCAAGAGAGCTTAATGAAAGGGCTTTGTTTTCTCCATTTGCTTGTATCTCATTTCAATGCATCTCTTTCATTTCATGCATTCTACATTTCTAGGACTTAAGCGTATTTGATTTTGAATGCATCGCAATTAATGTTTCCTTCGCCCGAAATCTTGTGCTTTCACCACCTATGCCTTGGCCCTTTATGTAATTGTTCAAACATGTCATCTATGTCCAAGGGATATTACTACTGTCGCATATGATTGAGATAGGCCATCTTAGTTTCATCTTCATAATCACTGTCATAGATCCAAAGGCCTTCTTTGGCTCCAACAGCTATTTGCGACATATGAGGCTCATCTTGCTTGAGAAAATTAATGTGGTCCCATCGGGGTTGTTCTGCTCTTTGCAGGGGGACATGATTCTCTTGAGGTAGCATATGCTCAATTGGAGCATCCAAAGGGAACATTGTCACCTGTGAATGATTGCTATCTGACTCGAAAGGATCCCAAGGTGCTACCTCATACTTCTACTCATCTTCTGAAGACCCACATTGGTCTTTTCTATATCCCTCTTGTAGGTGAGTCCTCGAAATTTCTCCCTTTTTGACCGAAGGGAAACGGTTGTTAATGTCAACAAGGTTGGTTGTTAGCAATGGGAGATAATCCCCCAATTTATATGTTGTGTTAGGATTGGCATATGGATCTAATTCAAACCCATCCTTGTTTCCTATCCCTAGGCCTTGCATGTTCTCTACCAAGATGTCCAGGGGCAAGGGGTGGTTGAACCCTACTCCTGACTTGTCATACGAAATTTGATATCTTGGTTGGCACAGAACACACACTCCTTGCTCATACCTTACCAACCCATATCCATGCCAATTACATTGGCCAAGATATCTCAATGCAAAGTATGGATTGGACAAATAGTTGACATCCTCAGCAAAGGGTTCTTCATCTTCGTCATCTTGCATGTAAGGTTCAGTGCCATTATCCAAGCCCCCATAAACAAAGTTTGTCTGATTAGTTGGGTAGCCTAGAGAAACCATAGTGCCGATGGGGAGGTGAGGTCTCCCCATGTCCTGCATGGACTCAAGTGTGGGTGTTGCTACAATGTTTTGCACTATATACTCCCCCAGGCCCGTGTTGGCCATCTCAATGGTGATCATTGGTGGTTGAGGGGGAGCGAATGGGAGTTATTTCAGAGACCACTCTATGAAGGGTGAACTAGGCGTCTCGACTTCCATTCTACTAGGCATCTCTTCGATAGATATGGTTGAGACTAGGGGTGGTTCCTCTTCTAGGGGTTTCTTTCCCTTGTCCTTTGGTGTGGCTACCGTAGGTGGCATCGTTGGTGAAGGACAAGATGAGGAAGATGGACCCGATTGGGGATTCAATGGACTTGTCAACGGGAATGCCTGCGAAATAAAACCCTATTTAGATGGGTTCAACTAAAAATCCAAATGCATTGATGGAAGGGTAGATTTTGGCATTAATTGCACTGTATTGCAATACTTGAAGGGCTCCAAGTCTACCGAGACTACATGCACCTATCCTTCAAATGTATACTTTAGGCACTAATGAGCTATTGAAGGGACACACTTCATGTCCCTGAGCCAAGGCCAGCCCAGCAAGATATTATAGGCCATATCACCTTCCAAGATGTGGCACAATGTATGATTAGTCTTTTGTCCCACTTGGATGGGTAGGACAACTATGCTAACCGTCGAGCATATCACATCATTGAATGCTCAAAGAGTATAGGTGGAGGCCACGATGTGAGATGTCGACAACTTTAGATGTTTCAATGCTATTTTTGTAATGATATTACTAGTTGAGCCAGTGTCCACCAACACCCTCTTATATGGAATACCATTGACCCGCGCAATGACGTGCAGGGGTGGATCTGCCACATCACCAGTCACTAATTTCAATTCATCTTCTCTAAAGGTGATGATTGGTTCTATACATTATTTTACATGTCCCACAAAGTTGTTGAAAGAGTTTGCTTCATGGGGCTATAGCTCGATGGATTTTAATATCTCCATTAGAGCCTCCCGATGGGGTACTGATTGTTGAATGAGCTCGTATATGGAGAGCCTAGCCAACGTGGTCCTTAGAATTTGGGTAAGTCTAGTCCAAATCATGGCCATTGGTCTAGGCGGGGGAGGTTGCATAGGGAACTATTGAGGTTGTGACGCCGATGTAACCTCTCCTATGGCCATCGCAGGGGCAGCTCCTGGATACCTCTTGTTCCTAGTCACTATGCTTATCATCCCTACATACGCCTGCATGGGGAAATTTTGTGTTACTTCATTGACTTGAAGGGGTTTTGCCTGTGCATCATGGGCAGGCAGGGGGTCTCTAAAGACTCCCATTTGTTGGTTTTTTGGCACTATGGGGTTGTCTACTGCCAACGTCCTATTGTCAATTAGGTCTTGCACCAAGCCTTTAAACTTCCAACATGCATTAAGGTTATGTCCTTTCCGTATATGGAACCTATAGTACAAGTCATCCCTGTACCCCTTAGGCTTTGGCGCATTGGGGTCTATGGTTTGAATGTCAGGTAGGTTGATCAAGTTTACCACTAATAAGCGATCAAATAGGGAGTATCTGGACTCTGTGTAAGGTGTGAACTGTCACCTAGGGCGATGCTTCTAATTTTGTTCTTGCCTATGATTTTCCCTATCATAACTATTAAGAGGCACCACCTGATAGTTAGCCTTTTGAGGTTGTGTTGCTTGTGTAGGCTTAGGGAAATTTATAGCAACCTAATTGACCACAGTGGGTTTTTGTTGCATGGTCCCTATTTTGGTGTTCTTAGACCATTATTTCTTCTTTGGCTTGGCAATATCGCCATCCTATATCTTGATCTCCTCAATGATTCTGGCTTGCACCAGAGCTTCCTCTAAAGTGGCATATTGTTACAGCTGTAATAGCATGGAGATCGATCTCAAACAGCTCTTTGAGAACATTTGGGTCAGGTCGGACATGGGAGGGAGGTAGGGCAACTTTGAAAGCAACATCCTCCATCGGTTCCCATATGCCACCATGGTTTCTTCCTCATACTGCCTGAGGCTAGCTAGGTCACTTAGTGACACCTTTTTCTTGGTGTTGAAGGTGAAGCATTTGAGGAATGCATCCACTAGCTAATCCAAGTTACTGATGCTATTTTTTGGCAACTGAGTGAACCAATCTGAGGCAGGGCCTACGAATGTGGTTATAAATGTTCTTAGCAACAAAGCATCATTGTTCTGAATGCCAAAGCATTGTCTTAGGAATCTAGTCACGTACTCTTGGGCATCCTCCTCCCCTCTAAAGAGTGCCAATTGGGGTAGTTTCAAGTGTTTAGGGTATGGGGGTGTCGGCACTGATGGATGCACAGGGTGACTGCAGAGTTGGTGTAAAGTGGGCTTTTGAGGCCTAGAAGTATTGGTCTCCATAGACTCTAAGCGCTCTAACAATGCTTTGTATGCATCGAAAAATTTGATCTCTTCCTCCTTGGTTTTCTCCCATTATGGGTTGTGGGGAACTTGAGGCCTATGAAGGGGTAGCCGAACAGCTTCCCCCCTGCCTTGGTAGGGTGTTTCAGCCCACTCTTCTTCTTGATCATACTCCTCATATGCTTCTTGATGAGTTCCTAGGCGAGACCTATAAACATAGGTGGGTGCCCGTAGATGGTGTCCATCGTTGTTTCTGGGAGTGGCCTCTCGCTCAGGTCTAGGAGGTCTTGGATGAAATGTTTGATAAGGTCACGGGTACCTATCTCGCATCAAGGGGTTGTGCCTCTCATACACTTCTACTTTATACGTGCGAGGGGTTGGGGCCTTCTCAGGCACAGTGCTCTAAAGTAATTTGATTTTCTGACGCTGAATGCGCTCTTTGTTAAAGCGATACAAATGCTCTAACTATTGTGGATATTTCCTGAGCTGCGTGATTTATGCTTGGTCGACAGCATGTTTGACAAATTCCAAGTCAATTTGTTCTGCCATCTTGTGTTTAGGAATCTTGGATGCCTCTCCTACATGTTTATCTTGGTCTTGGTGATCTGAGACCCCTATGGGCTACTTTCCTCTGTCGAGGTTAGCGGCATTCACCCGAGGCTTTGGCCTCAATGGGTGATCTTGATACATAGTAGAACAACCCAAGGCATGCTTCTAAATTGAGAACGATGGGTAAAGGAGAAAAGAGTAGTGTTGAGGCTGAAGATTTTGTAGAGCACATGAAGAGTTTGCATGAAGAGGTAAAACAACATATCGGTAAGATGAATGCTCAATACAAAACCAAGGCCGATCAGAAGCGGCATTCCAAGGAGTTCCAAGTGGGAGATGAGGTCATGGTTCACCTGAGAAAGGAAATGTTTCCTAGAAAAACCTACAACAAGCTAAAGATGAAGAGGTTTGGACCATGCAGGATCATAGGTAAAAGAGATTCGAGAAATGCTTATGAAGTGGAACTGCCAAGTGAGTTAAAAATCTCACCTATTTTTAATATTTCAGACTTGGTAGAATACCATGAAGGAGGTAATGGTGAGACACCAAGGATAGATTTGTGGGATATTCCCACATCTACTCCAGCAACAGATGAGGTCGAAGAAATACTAGACACGCGGGCTGGTAGAACTACCAGGCATAGGCAGTATTCTGAATATCTGGTCAAATGGAAAGGTAGGCCTATTGAAGATGCAACTTGGTTGTCAAAAGCAGAGGTTGACCGTCTGGGTCTTCCTCCAATAGTACTGAAGTGAAGAACACTTCTCAATCCACCCCGGGTGTCTGATGCAGGAGCATCCGGTGGCAGCAGAGCAATCTTGCATCAACTACAAAATTTTCCAAGTATTAGCTTTGATGTCGTGATATCGTGACATGTCGCATTTTTGTGACTCAGGGAGGAGAGAGAATGCAAAGAGCCAAAAGTGTCACGATATCGCGATAGAAAAAGTGTCACGATATCGCGACATGTCACATTTTCATGACTCAAGGAGGAGAGAGAATGCAAAGAGCAAAATGTGTCATGATATCGTGACAGGAAAAAGTGTCGCGATATTGCGACAGAAAAAGAAAACATGACATGTCGCGATATCACGACAGGAAAAGTGTCATGATATCGTGACAAGAAAAACTGCCACGATATTGTGACATGTCGCATTTTTGCGACTTAGGAAAGAGAGAGAAAGTGCAAAGAAAAACTATCGTGATATCACGACATGTCGCATTTTCACGACTCAGGAAAGAGAGAGAAAGCACAAAGAAAAACTATCACGATATCACGACATGTCGTATTTTCATGACTTAGGAAGGATATGGAAGGCGCGAAGCAAAACTGTCATGATTTCGTGACATGTCACAAAATCGTGACCGAAGTAGGAGAGAGAAGGTGCCCAAAGAAAATGTCGCCATTTCATGACATGTCACGAAATCGTGACCGATGGAGCAGGAAGAAAGGAAGAAAAAAAAAACTATCGCGATATCGTGACCCGAATACGTGAGAAGGAAGCAGAGAACAAGGTGTCACGATATCACGACCAAAAGAAAGAAAGAACAATAGGAAAGAAAAGTGTCTCGATATCATGACATGTCGCAATATCGTGACCCGAGGGGGGAGAAGATAGCAAGAAAGAAAAATATCGTGATATCGTGACATGTCAGGATATCGTGACATGTCACGATTTCACGACCTAAAAGAAAAGGAGGCCATGAGGAAGAGAAATGTCACGATATCATGACATGTTGTGATATCACGACATACTACTAGTTCTCAGTTCAAGAAAGCCCGCATCCCTAGACAATGTTTTTTGAGGTGGTCAAGGCCTCATTAGTGCATGATTTCTTGCTCGGTAAGCTTGCTGAGCATGGCGGCCATTCAAAGACTACACCCAGAGGTTAGATGGCTCATCAATGCATGTTTTTTTAGCTAACCCAGTGGCAGTTTCCAGATAAGGAAAATATAAAAAGGCTTAGTGAGACTGGATGTATTCTAGCAGGTGGGTCATTAATGGCCTAGAGGGTCGAGACCTCGAGGGAGGTCCAGACAGGGATATAGAAACGGGTGATGCATGAGAGAAAAGGTGGGGAAGAGACAGAAGGAAAACTATGCCTGTGGGCTAGTATTGTAATTTTTTCTAAAAGTTTAATGAAAAGAAAGTTTGAGTGATTCTCTGTAAGACTGCGTCCCCATCATATTCCCTTGGACGTTTGCCACTTTGTGCTACCACCACATTTTACCCCTATCGCCCACTCTGTTATCACCTTACCCATCACCAAGTGTTAAAAATATACTCGATCATGGAATATGACTCATCCATGCCATCTCCTAGCCAGCTTCGCTCCATCCCGACCATATTGTTGCCTCTGCACCGCCCCTACCACTACCTCGACCTCCAACCGACCACCCCACCTCTTCTCAACCTCCACCAGCTTCACTCAACCCCCACATGACCTCCACTGTTTCCCCACCACCTAAAAATTTGACAACAAATTTACTGTGACAATATAATAGGACAAGAAAACAAACAACAAAAATTGAAAAAAAAATGTCAAAACAATTTTTTGAAAAAAAACAAGTTTTTGCACAAATTTTGTCCCAAAAAATAAATTGCACAAAATTCTTGAAAATTTTTATCCCAAAACGGAAAATTTGAAACCAAACTTTTGTAAAATTTGGGTACCCTTTACCAATTTTTTTTTTTGCAAAACTTACAACCAAGACAAGTAAATTGTAAACTTGCCACAGCCCACCCTGACGGATGGGAGAAGATCACAAGATATGGTGAAATATATTGTGAAATAAGTCTCAAAGGAAGTTTCAAAATAAATGAAAGAAATGCTGCAAGGAATGATGATTTGGAAAGATAATTTAGAGGATAAGATAGCTACAAAAATAGCAAAATTAACTATGAGCATCAACACCTCCAATACATAATTATCAACCAAATTGGATGCTACAAATCACTCTATGGAATTGGTACAAAAAAACTTGATGTTAATGCATAATGGACAATAAAACACAATACCAGCACAACAAACATTACTAGGGAGGCCACAGACGTCAATCCTCCCACGTACAACAAAATTGGATTTCCTAAATTTTGGTGGAGGTGACCCCACAAATTGGATATATAGGACAGACCAATATTTATGCTTATATAAAATTTTGAATATCCAAAAGTCTGTATCGTATCATTTCACTTAGAACAAATTGCTACACAATGGTACCAATGGTATGTAAAAATAAAAGGTACTCCCACATGGACCGATTTTACACAGAATCTAATGTTGCGATTTGGCCCAACCAAATTTGAATATTTCACAAGAGCTCTCACCAAACATCATCAAACATCAATCGTAAGATAATACCAAGCGCAATTCGAGAAGTTGGCAAACCTTACATCAGGACTCGATGCATCATTCTTTCAAAGTTGCTTCATTAGTGGCATAAAAGAAGAAATTTTACTGGAAGTACAAATACTCAATCCTATCAATATGATGCACGTAGTGGCATTAGTACAAATGATAGAAGAGAATATCAATAACCAATGATGAATAGGAAGAGTCTCACCAAGGAAACCACCAAACACCTACACCAACCAAAAACTGAATAAATCCATGTCGATTAAATGAATTAGCTAAGAGGAAATGAAAGAAAGGTAAGAGAAGGGCCTCTATTTGTGATGAAAAATTCACCCCTAATTACAAATGAATTTCACCAAAATTATATATTTTGGATACAATTGGAGATTGCACTCCCAAAGAATAGGATGACATCGAAGTCGAAGTAATAATATATATTCTAGAAGAAAATAAAGAGGATAAAATAGAAATATCCTTTAACACTCTCGCAGGATGTTTGGCTCCACAAACTATGAAGGTTAAGGGGTACTTTAAGAAACAAAACCCCATTGTGCTCTTAGAATCTGGAAGTACTCATA
Source organism: Wollemia nobilis (assembly GCA_028583015.1). Classification (NCBI taxonomy): domain Eukaryota; kingdom Viridiplantae; phylum Streptophyta; class Pinopsida; order Araucariales; family Araucariaceae; genus Wollemia; species Wollemia nobilis. Next base: position 2,494,958 of record JAQPPZ010005099.1, read on the forward strand.
ATTTTATAGATCCTAGGTTGGCCAAACAAGTTAATTGTTTTATATATCCTTGTAATAACTTCAAATTCATGATTGACAATGGTGGAAAAATCCATGCAAAGGCAAATGCCAAAATATCAAGCTCATTATGGGAGATTATAACATGAAAGGGGATATGTATGTACTACCATTAGGAGGATGTGACATCATTTTAGGAGTACAATGGCTATGAACGCTTGACAAAATTCAATGGGATTTTGAAGAATTATGGATGCAATTCACACAAAAATACCAAACTTACACAATTAAAGGGTTAAAAATAGGCCCTCACAAATAGTAAGTTCCCGTAGAATGGAAAATATTATTTGAAAAGGAGAAAAAGGCATGGTTGCCCAACTATTTTCCTTGCAAGCCACTAATAAAGAACAACCAATGACACCTAAATTACAAAAACTCCTAGAAAAATATTATCAAATATTTAATGAACCGGAAGGATTGGCTCCACAACACATCCATGATCATGTCATTCAATTACTTTTGGGGCACCAACCTACTAATATTAGATCTTATCGATAAGCATATTTACAAAAGATAAAGATAGAAAAATTAGTACAATACCTACTCATGGCAGGGTTCATTAGACCTAATGTAAGTCCTTACTCTTCTCTGATAATACTAGTAAGGAAGAAGGATGGATCATGGTGCTTATGTGTTGACTTTCATGCCCTCAACAAAATAACCATAAAATATAAATTTCCTATTCCTGTTATCGATGAATTACTAGATGAACTTCATGGGGCTGCAAATTTTTCTAAACTTGATTTACGATCAGGCTACCACCAAATTCAAGTTAAATAAAGTGATATACTCAAAATAGCCTTTCGTACTCACAAAGGACATTATGAATTTTTGGTAATGACATTTGGTCTTACCAACGCCCCTTCCACATTTCAAAGTCTTATGAACAAGGTATTTCACCCTTTCCTTCGAAAGTTTATTTAGTTTTCTTTTATGATATTTTGATTTACAGTCAAATATGGGAATATCACTTAAACCGTATAGAGCAAGCACTCAATATATTGAAGGACAATCAATTATATGACAAGAAGTCAAAATTCTCCTTTGGAAAACAATAAATTTAATACCTTGGACATATTATATCCAAAGGAGTTAAAGGAGACCCTCATAAGATTGAAGACGTGGAAAATTGGCCTATTCTAAAAATATTGAAAGGGTTGCATGGTTTCTTAGGACTAACAGGCTATTATTGCAAGTTTTTCAAGGACTATGGCAAAATTGTAGCTCCCTTAATAGCACTACTTAAGAAGAATGATTTTTTATGGTCTCCAAAATCTAATGAAGCCTTCATTACCTTAAAAAATACCATGTGTACCACCCCCATCTTAGCCATGCCAAATTTTTCCAAACCATTTATTATTGAGAGTGATGCTTCAGGATTGGGAATGGGAGCCATACTCATGCAAAATGAAAAACCTTTAGCCTTCACTAGAAAATCATTCTCAAAAAATAATTTAGCATGTTCCACGGATATTTCCAAAGATATTTCCATGGATTTTATTGAAGGACTTCCAAAATCTACAGGAAAAACAACCATTCTAGTGGTGGTGGATCGTTTATCTAAATATGCCCATTTTTACCCTGTGGCCCACCCTTATACCGCTAGTACCATCACTCAATTTTTTCTTGATAATATATTTAAATTACATGGCATGCCTTCCACTATAGTTAGCGATCATGACCCCACTTTCACTAGTAAATTTAGGCAAGAATTATTTAAACTCCAAGGCACTTAACTTCATATGAGCTCTGTGTACCATACCCAAACCGATGGTCAAACCGAAGTTTTCAATAAATGTTTGAAAACCTATCTTCGTTGTTTTGTTTCTACTCAACCCCTTCATTGGGTAAAATGGCTATCGTTAGCAGAATGGTGGTATAACACCTCATATCATATGACCATTAAGATGACTCTATATGAAGCCTTATATGGCCAAACACCACCATCCCTCACTTATTATATTCCAAGAAGTACAAAAGTACCAGTAGTGGAAATGGAACTTTCCACTAGAGATGACATTCTTCGCATTCTCAAAGAAAACTTACACATCGCACAAAATCGCATGAAGCAACAAGCCGACCAACATTGCATAGAGCATGTTTTTCAAGAAGGAGATATGGCATTTCTTCATCTTCAACCATATCACCAAACATCTCTCAAACTCAAAGGTTCTCAAAAGTTCACACCCAAATTTTATGGACCTTATAAATTTATACAACGTATTGGGCTAGTTTCTTATAAGCTAGAGTTACCCAAGAATTCTAAAATACATTTGGTCTTTAATGTCTCTTGCCTTAAACCAACCATTGGTACACACATCACTACACAAACTCAGCTCCCTGAGTTCACAGAGGATGGAGCACTCATGGTGAAACCTGAAGCAACATTAGACCGTCACTCTTGCCACCTTCACAATAGAAACATCACATAATTTTTGATTCAATATAAGGGTCTACTTTTGGAAGATGCCACATGGGAGACACTCCAACATATCCAACAACAATTTCCTAATTTCTAGCTTTGAGGACAAAGCTTCTTTTAAGGAGGGTGGCATGTTAGGACCCTATTCCTAACATAATAATCATAATAATTATTAATTATACTTTATTATATTTCAAGGACCAACATGTCCTTTCATATCATAACCATTGGTAGATCTAAATAGGCATTCATAGGATATCTTTAAGGCATCCATGATTATTTGAATATACAATATATCTTGTTTGGGCTTCCCTTACATGAAACAATGATTCTTTTATCGAAAGGTGATTCTTCATTTTAATTATGCATTTTATCCGTAAACTTACTGCTTAACATACAAGGTACATAACATGTTGGCTTATGGATAATAGGGTATGTTGGATGTTAGATTTAGTTGTTAAAGCTCATACATATTTTGAAAGGGGTGACCCATTATCTAAAATTATTTTGGATGGAATACCAAAATGCCAAATGATATTTTGTAACATGAACTCAATAATGCGAGGCTCAATCGTAGAGGTAAGGGGAATTGCTTCTACTCATTTTGTAAAATATTCGATGGTCATAAGAATGAATGTGTTATGGCCTGAGGAAGGGGGTGATATTTGTTCGATTAAGTCAAATCTCCATTGCAAAAAAGTCCAAACTAATTGAATTGGTTGTAAGGCCTAAGAAGGTACATATGTAAAATTAGCATGGTGTTGACACTTTATGTACTTCTTAACATAAGCACAACAATCTCAATCTAAAGTTGGCCAGTAATAGCCCTCGCAAAGAATGTGCTTTGCGATGGCCATGCTACTGAAATGGCCACCACATGTACCATCGTGTGCTTGGGATATTGCCCAAACTGACTCTTGAGGTTCTAAGCAATGAATGAGGATACCCTCATAGATTCGATAATATAATATGTCTTCAAGTAAGATATTTTTTACCATTTTTTTATTTAATGTACATTTGGAAACATGTGATAATACAGAAGGGATGTTACCAAGCTTTAGGTAATATTTTAGCTGTATGGACCAATCTAGATTAGAAAAAACCTCAATTACATGAATTGCTTATCCTTTGGGAGTTCATATCTCATGAATTTTTATTGGGAGATAATTTTTAGATATAGTGTTGTGTTGCTATCAAAAGGAGTTTGAGGGAATAAAGTTCCCCAAGAGACATTGTTTAAGCAATTATGAATTTGAAAGAACCATTCATGAGAAGGTTCAATATGAATCATATGGACTTCTGGCATGGAGTGGAGGTCCTCACGCTTAGTTGTAAATTGTGATAGCATTTTGAATTGAATGATTGTTACATCATCCAAAGTGTTATGTGGGATTAAAGACCCCAAGGATGTCATTGTGTTCGCAAAACGGTTAAATGATTGAGGGAGTGCCTCAATCTTATACCATTCAATTTTTTCTAGAATTTTATCCACAAGGTCTTTGTAGGCTTGCAATATTGGGCATCTACATTGGAATATTCCTTTGACTTGATTCACTATAAGCAAGGAATCATCAAAAATGTTGAGCTTAGTTATTTTCATGGTGATTACTATTTGAAGGCCTATGAGAAGAGCTTCATACTCAATATTATTGTTGGTGCATGGGAAATTGAGTTTGAATGAAAGGGGTATTGGAGCCCCTTGAGGTGTGAAAAACACAATTCCTATGCCACCCCCTTGCTCACACTTAGAGCCATTGAAAAATAGAGTCATGTCAGCCTATGTCTTAGGCTCTTCAGGATCATGCAATTCTAACACTTAAAAGACTTCATCATCAAGAAGCTCTATTATAAGAGGTTGGTTATCTGGGATAGGATTCTCTGTGAGTTCATCGATGATGAACTGACCTTTAATTTATTTTTATTTGATGAATTCAATGTCAAATTCCATCAATAGTGTAATCCATTTCGTCATGCGAGTGTTATGATAACTACGACTCATCATATATTGCAATGGATTCTATTTTAATACTACATACATCATATGATTGAGCATATAATGGCATAAATTTTTAGTGGTGAAAACCACTACTAAGCATAGCTTCTCAAAGTATGCATATTTTATTTTGCAACTAACCAAGGTGTGGCTAATATAGTAAGTAGCATGTTCTTTGTGCAATTCATTCTTTTGGGTCAACATGGTGCCCAACGCAAGCTCATAGGTCGGATATATGATAGAGTAATTTCTTTGGCTACACATAGACGATTGAATAGGGAATCCATAGACTCAATGAAAGGCATAAACTATAACTGATGGTGACGTTCTTGGTTTTGCCCTTAATTCATTTGAGTATTCTTATTGTAGTTTGCAAAAGGAGGTTAGGCTTGATAGTTTACCTTTTGAGGTAGTGTTGGTTGTACAAGCCCTGGAATGCTAATGGTAACATGATTAACTGCTATCAGCTTTGGTTGTGTTGGATTGCCTTGTGTATTCTTATTCCACTCCTTACGGTATTTTGTAATTTTCCCTCTTTAATTTTGATTTCTTTGATTTTTCTAGACTATGCTAGAGCCTATTCAAGATTTTGGTATTGTTGGAGTTGTAGAAATCATAAAATAGGCTTTAAAAAACTCTTGGAAAACATGCGAGACAACTCAAACACTAGTAGTACATATGGTAGCTTAGTGAGAAGTTTTCACCACATGTTACCATAATCTGTGATTGAGTCATTATCGTACTACTTCAACCCCGTTAGGTCTATCAAAGTTGTCTTTTACTTAGTGTTTTTTTTTTTTGGTGGAATCAGTAGCTGCCACGAATCCGGGCAGGCTATCCAGTTTTTTATGGCCGCCATAGTATTTTGCGCTGTATGCCCCAGAAGCCGCCACACAGATCTTCACGCAATATGCCCCTATAACCACCATGCCACAATCATTTTAAACCTTTTACGTCATTGAAAGCACCAGGAAAGGGACAAGCATTCAGTCCAGCGAGGCCCAATATTTGAACCTTGAACCTCTACCCCCCTTATGAGGTTTGGATGAACCAATTGGTCTACACCTTGGACCTTTCTTTGACTTAGTGTTAAAAGCAAAACATTCCAAGAATGCATCTGAAAATTATTCAAAGCTATGGACGGTGTACCTTGGGAGTTGATTGTATCACTCTAAAGTTGGGCCAACAAAGGTAATCAAAAATTTCCTTACAAGGCATCGCTATCTTGGATACATAAGCATTGGTTCATAAACCTAGTAACATGCTCTTGTGCATATTTCTCTCCTTTGAATCTATACAACTTGGGTATCTTGAAATGCTATAGGTATGGAGGGGAAGGTATTTATGGGTGAAGCGGTTGACTACAAATCTAGTGCAAGGTGGGATTTTGAAGCCTGGATCCAACAATATTGTTTTCTATTATTTCCATGTGTTCTAGTAATCCTTTATATGCATAAGAGGATTTGATCTCCTCTAATTTTCTTTGGACCTATGGGGGATGACAAGGAATATCAAGAATATGGTGTGGTTGAATATCATCAACCATACCTCCATAAGGTGCTTCCAAATATTTCTCTTTTGGTTCAAGATCATCGTAGGCTCTGTAAGGTGTTTCCTAAATTGATCTACAAGGAGGAACAAACATCTGTGGAAAGGCAATCTATGTTTGGCCTATGAGGTAAGTCTTTATTAGGCCTAAGAGGTTAAAGAGGTAATGTTTGGTTAGGCCTAGGAGGCCTACTTTTATTAAACATAGGTTGTCTTTGATGAACTCCATATCTATGAGTACTTGGGGTAGGGACCCCATTACATAAGGTCTCTTGAAATAGATCATGGGTTTGTTGTTCAATTCTTTTCTTTTCTAACTGATGTTGGTGGCCCGAGCATTGTTTATCCAACCACATATGATTGAATTGAGATTTGTGGTTAGCGTATCGTTTAACAATTTTATCTATTTGATCACCTATGTGAGGTATATTAGCCCTAACAGTATTATAATGGGGCCTATCTTATTCAAGAGGATCTGAGAGATCAACTATAAGTTTTCTCAATTGATAAATATTATGTTCACTTGAGCCTAAGTCCTAAACATACATACTTTATACTCAGTTGGCATAGAATCACATCGTGCTTTTATGGAACAATGAGATCGAGGATAATAAAGACTCTCCTCGTGTCTTCCTTCATTAATTATGAAGGGAAGGGCTAAATTTGCTCATCGAAGGTGATGAGTATCATGCTCATCTTGGTATTTATGTTGTTGAGAACTATTAGGGTTTTTTAAGGGTGTAGTTTGATCATTTGGCCCTGCCCATGATGTGTAATCTTAATCTTACCCATAGATGTGCAAGGGAGACCAAGAAGGCACACAGATGTGTGGTATCACTCTATTTGTTTGTGCCTAAATGCATAGTTGTCATTCTTGATAGAAGGCATGTGAAGTGTCTATATCTGAGAAGTATATTTCTTGATTACGACCAAGACTTGTAGGGGTGTCTTGTGTAAGGGTCCCTTGTAGGTTAGGTTCCTAATTTGAAATTTTAGGGCTTGAGCGAGTAGGAGGCCATCAAGGAGGTATAATCATATCCTTAGGGTCAAATCAAAGATGATATATGTCTCCTTACCTACTCTATATAATGTTATCCATTGAATGAGCTTAGCTATGGGTGCATACCATAGCTACTTTATCCCAAATCCTACGTGATTATCTCTTTTACAAATTTTAATGATGCAACATATAAGAATGGAAACACACAATAATACAAGTGTTTATCTCTTTTAAATATTTTATATGTGTTTCCTAAGACTTTTTGATGTGCTTTTTATTTGTTGTTTGCAAAGGGATATCTTTTCACATGTTTTTCCTTTTGTTGGATGATATTATCAATGTTAAAAGGATTTCACATGTATACTCATAGCAACTAAACCTGGTGATAAAGTCTTGGCAGTCATACCCACCGAATTATGGAGATGAAACCCATATCCAATGAGGGAGTATAGGTCCTACTATTCGTCACCCATATTGATCGTGGGAAGTGATACACCCTCTAAAGAGGAATGTATGCTATTTTCCATGACTAAGATGGTTCTTAGAGCCAAATTTGGCCAAAAGTAGGGTTTGTATCAATAAAAAATAATGCGAGCCAACAAGTGGAGATGAATCCCACCATCGTGGGTCATCATTAGTGGTTGGGAATGAAGTTTCAACTCACTAATATTTAAATGTGATGTGGTGTGTGTGATTCATTTATATATTTAAAAAGTAAAAACAAAAAATCACTCTATGATAATTTCACTAAATGCAAAATAATGCTTTACTTTCAAACGTATTGAATAAATGATTGAACCTACAAAATGCATGCCCTATATGGCAACCTAACCATTAGGTAGGTCGCAAGCAATCAAACCACACAAATGCATTCTTACTTGGTTCTTTTCATGTTTTCATATTTTTATTGTTTTTGAGATTAAGAAAAGTGAAATCTACTTTTCAAACAAACAAGGAAAAGAAATAAAAGCTAAATCTAACTTTCTCTAAACAACAAAGATGTCAAATAATATCAAGATACTCATCTTGAAAGCCTAAGTTTGTTGTTGTTTCTGTCAATTTGAGTTGTAGGCTTCCTATTTGGTGGCCACCTCTAGGTGGAATGACTTTAAGTTTGGGGGTCATCCCAGGGTGGGATGGCTTCCATGGCCATCCCTAGGTGTTCCAATTATGAAATCAGATGTCATTTCATGCCAGAATGACCAAAAACTATAACATTTGAATCATAAAAACAAAGTTAAAACTTGTCTAAATCAAATGGAACAAGTTTACCATTGTGATCACCACTATAGAGAGGAAAAACAATGCATCTATAAAAGGGAAATGAATTGCACCTATTGATTTAAGCATTAAAAAGTGACATTTAATTGTAAACATGATAACAATATATAAAAGAAATGGGGGTCCTCTTTATATTAATCGATTTGTAGAATCCATGGTTACAATGCATCCCCTTGAGGGCTCTGAATTGATACAATAATTACAAGGTGTCGAAAGGATCTAATCCTTTCAAAAACTTAGATGTGCTTCAAGGCCTTCCTCGCACTCATGAATTGAATAGAAGGTTTTTTATATCATTGCGATGACCTATCTATATTCAGAATTTTAGCTCCTTCGTTGCACACAAAAATTCTTGGATCTACACACAAAGAATTTAAATTTGTTAGTAGCATATGCGGATTGAAACGAAGTCATAGAGATGCATGCAATAGTGAATATGAAAAGAAAAAAGCATAATAAAAAGTGCAAAACTACTCAAAATTGCACCAAAACATAGTATAATGCATATATTATACTCTAGAAATGATCTATGATAAATAGAGATGAAATTATATGCAGAATATAAGGTCATATCTAGGTGTTACAATTGGGACTATTAACCACCCCGTGGTGGGATGACCACCAAACCTATGGTTTTTACCTCCAATTCTTTTGGGATTTGGTTCAAACTATTCCTAGGGGTTTTGTTGTCAAATTTGGTGATCTAATTCATTGAAATGGGTGGGTTTTGGAATGGATTTGGATATTTGGGATCACTTGGAAATATCCTTCAATTGATGGATATTTTAAGGGAAAATATGCGATGAAAAGAAATTGAATCTCGGTAGCACTTCGTGGTGAAATATTGCAAAATAATCCTCCTTGAATTGGGTGGATTGGCTCCACCATTTTTCAAAACCTTACCATGTATTGGATGGGAGAAACCTCCAATTTGTAGGTTTGTGACTGAATTGATGTACCCTCAATCTATCATAAATCAATGGGTAAGATAAATGGTATAATTTGATTGTCATTTGTCCCATCCTTGAATTTTTAAGAGTCTAGGAGCTTGGTCATCCCACTTAGGGGTGTCATTTTGTGGTTGTACCATCCAAGGATGACTATTGGTGGCTATCCCTAGGTGGGACGACCATGAACTAGTGGTCATCCCGAGGTGGGACAGTCATGGCTACATGGCCCAAAAGTTCCCAAAAGTGGTAAGGACCACTATTTAACCCTTTAGGGTCACCCAAGGGGGACATATGGTGTTGATAGGAGCATATCTTGGAGGTATAATTAGATTGACACTATTTTAGTGTCTACAATAACTATTATGAGTCTAGTTCCATTACATGTTTGTGGAAAAAAATAGATCCAAGTAGTATCTTACAAGATGCAATAAGTGAATATTTTTGTTTATATGAATTATGTCAAACAATGATTTTAGGATTTGTGGAATATGAGAGAGTTTTTAGTTCACTATATTTTGTGAAATCTAAACACCGTAACAGGCTAGATAAAATTTTGAAATTTTGTTTAAGAATTTGTGTCATTGTATGAGCTAGACAAATTTCTCTATGACAAAGCATTAGCATACTGGAAATCCCTAGTAGACTGAAGGAGTACCACAAATATGCATGATAATGAGGATATTTATGATTGCAGTGATCTAATTATGAGACATATTTTTTTTATGCTTAAAAGTGATTCTAGATAAGCTAATAAGTGTTTGTTTCATCTACCTGGGTTGTAATTTTTCCAAGATTTCACAACATTGATAAATTTGACTTTATTTGTTATCAATTTCATTGATAAATTTGACTTTACTTGTTATCACAACATTCTTTTAGCTACTTGAATTATAATTTTATGATTTATATTAGAGCATTTGTTTTCAAATTATATATTTTATATCATAGTATTCGTAGTGTCCTGATTGTGTTCATTCTTAAAAACTTATATTTTATGTTATAATATTGTCAATGTATTGGCACAACTGAGTCATATCATATTAATATATTGTTTATTATTTTAAATTACAATAGTTGAATCGTTCTAAATTTAATGCAACACAAGAATATAAATAGAAACAACTATTGATTGATAGAAGACACAAATTAATAAGTCTTTTTCATTATTTGCAATGAAAATATACATTGTTCAAAATTATTGATAGTAATACAACAAAATTTATTGTCAACTATTAAATATTTTACAATATCTTAGTTTTTAGATGGGATCTCAGAAAGATATTTGGTTTCTCCTTGTGTATCTCAATCACCTTGAGCTTGATATGCTCCTAAAGTTTTAGGTTGTTTTTCCTTATCTCCTATGTCAATAGCCTCTGTTTGCACATGCAGTCCTCCAACTCTGATAATACTTTCCTCTACCTTCTATAATATCCCCATCAATGTTCTTTCTTATGGGGTTGGATCCTCTTGCACTATATGAATGTTATCTTTATGCTTCTTCTTAAGCAAGATATATAGATCTATGTTGTGCTCATTTATAATATTTATTAAACAGTTGGTATCTCTCATATTGGCGTGTAAGGTCTCCTTCATTGTTATTGCAACTTGGAGTGATTTCTTTGTTACTTGGATATTAACATTCATGCTTACAATTTATTTTTGCAAATTATCAAAATTTGACTACAAAACATAAAATAAAACATTAGTTAGTTTTTAGTTATATTATAAAAGATAACCATAAAATTTAATAAAACTAAAGTCTCACCTTAGTCGCATTCCTTAAATCCTCAGTGACTGCAACATTTTTTTTATCAAGATCCCATTGGTTATAATATGCTTGGGCTTTAGAATTTAGCTTATCCAATCTATTCAACATAATATTTAAAATTTCATCATTATATAAAATTGAAGCATTTACTAAGCCCCATTTAGCTTGATGTAACAGACCACCAAGCTTTTCTAGTTTATTTTGAACTAGAGAAAACATCTCTTGCCTTTTATCAAAATTTTTATATCGGGTATTTAACTCCTTCATAAGGACCTTTGCCCAAAATTCTCAATTCTTCATTTCCTTTACATTGTGAAGCAAATTGTCTTTGATCAATGCTTCACAATTATTAGACATTAAATTTTTTTCAAAAAAATTAACTTTTTCATCCTTAGTTTGAGGACCAAGGTTGTTGGTGTCATAAGACAATGATGAGCATTATTGAGCTTCAGGAGATTGTTGTTTTTGTTGTGCTTGAAACACATCTATTTCTTTAAACCAATATAATAAACCTCTAAATGAGGATTATATAATCCTATTTTTTCCATGTGCTAGCTGCCTTACTCTGCATTTAGGTGCAAATAAAAAGTTAAAACATGAAAATGTGCTAAAATATAAAAAAAAAATTGATGGTAAAAAACGAAATAATTACCTTCAATTCTTGGGGTGTCATGGTAATGGTTTGTAGGGTTAGGTGCACTATAGTTGATACACCAATATTCTACAAATTATGAAAACATTCATAATGAAGTGCTAAAATATAATTTATTGTGGCCATTGTAGCCCCTAATTTTATTTGAATTATATGGAGCTCTATTTTTATGCGATTTGAAATATATGTACGCTAGTCGAATTTTTGATGTTGAAGACAAAAAACCATATAGGCCAATGCCTAGAATGGAATCTTTGTTCTTTCATGCAGAAATAGTCTTACTTGGAAGAATTCAAGAATTGCCTTGAAATTTGGGTTTGTAATAGAGGTATTCATTAACCCTCTTTTCTACTTAGTTGTAAAAGCTACAAAAAAATTTAGATGACAAATCATAACTTTTAAATTGTGAGCTTTAATAGGATAGAGTCACGAGAATTATAGTTGACAAAAACTCTAAAGAGATAAGGTATTTGATATCTAGGTAAGCTTTATCATCGGTACAGAGCACAAAATTTGATGAAATAGGAGCGAAAACCTTGTGGGGAAGACCTATCAATTTCTAGATTTCAATGGGTTTGATGGTGAAATACATTTTTCTATTATGTACTATTAGATTGATGATCACAAGATCATTGTTGTAGAAATCAATGATACTGTATAGAACATAATTATCTATTCTAAAATAGGGCATCAAAATAAAACCTATAAACCTAATTCAGTAACCCATGAAAGATCATAACCAAGGGTGGGTAATAGGTCTAGAATTCTAGGGCAATTTTGGTTTTTGAATATAATTTTTTGATAGGTTGTGGAAGTGATGGCCATTGCTGGAATTTGTGTAAGTAGAGAAAAATTCATTCTAGAAAGGTGTGGGGTAATGGTTGCTTGAGGAGGTAAGGGTTTCCTCTAATCTCCTACAGAAGGAAAAACCTAAAAAACAATTATCGATGCCTTTTTATAGATAGAATTGACTAGGGTGGACATGTGGTAACATGTTATTTGACATGCATAAAGGGTGACTGATCATGTGACACATAATAATATAAAACTTGGTGCACCCAACCTGAATCTGGACATAGTTTTGCACCCAATTTGCACCTAGATTTATTTTTCACTTGGCCTATATCCAGACCTTTTTTACACCTAATTTACAGTTAGAACCTATTTGCAATCGATCTACAACCAAACCTTGATTTGCAATCGGCCTACGATCACCCTGATTTGTAACTTGTTTATGACCAAACCCTATTTTGTAATTGATGTACAACCAAACCCTACTTTGCAACAAGTTTATGACTGGACTCTATTTTGTACCCAATTTATAGCCAGACCCTTTTTTGCACCTCGTCTACATATCAATCCTATTTTACAATTAGTTTATTGTCGAACCCTATTTTGCAACTGATTTATAGCCAAGTCTTGTTTTGCACATGTTTCGTATCTAGGCTTTTTTTTGCAACTAGTTTATGGTCAAACCGTGTTTTGCACCTAGTCCACATTCGGGCCCAGCTTTGCAATCGAACTGGGAACTGGATCTAAAATTCACCAATATTTTTAAAAAATTGGTGAAAAATAAAGGAAATTTTCCATGTCTCCTACATGAATTTAGCTAGGATTCACCTGGATTTAAAAATTGATTCACCTATTTTATATAATTATATTCTGGTTCTAACCCATTTATGCATAACCCTGATATGAATAAATTTTCAATGGAAGGGCAATAGAGGGCCTCAAAATAATTATAGTTAGTTCATCCAAATATATGTGGTCCCATGAAAACACCAAGCATTGGTAATCGTTTTTATTTCCTCATATTCATAGATGATTATAGCATAAATATTTGGGTATTCTTTTTGAAGCATAAGAGTGAGGTATTTAGATGTTATTTTAAAGTTTAAAGCAATGGTTGAAAAATAAAGTGAAAATGGTATTAAAATTTTAAGGACTGATAGGGGAGGTGAATTTACCTCAGAAGAATTTATGGCATGTTGTAAATAAAAAGTAATTAAAAAAAAAATTAATAGTTGCTTTCAGACCAACAAAAAATGGCATGGTTGAACAAAAACATTGTACTATAGTAGAAATGACAAGGTCTATGTTTCAATCCAAGTATATGGAAAATAAATTTTGGGGAGAAGTAGTTGCCATAACTATATACATTTTGAATTGAAACCCCACTCATGGAGTATTGAATTACACACTTGAAGAAGCTTGGTCACAATGGAAACCTAGTGTAGACCATTTAAGAATTTTTAGGTCCATTGCATATGTGCATGTTTCAGATAAACACAAAAAATTTGGATGCTAAAAGTAAAAAATGTATTTTTGTGGGATATTTAAAAAAACAAAGCATATAGGTATGAAATACTACATTGCAAAAATTGATCTTTTTCGTGATGTGCTATTTGATGAAGGGATATTTTGGGAAGTGAGTGAGTAGAAATGAAAACTAGTAGTCATAGAAGAAGAGTTTACTCACCCCAATAATAGTTTAGACAACAATTTAAGTGCAACTTCTACTCCAAGTCCTCCAAGAAGAAATAGAAGCAACAATTAGAGTGTAGCTTCTAATATAAGCCCTCCAAGAAAATTTGAGTCTTCAAGAGATATATGAGAAGACTAAAGAGGTAATTTTAAATCTTAATTTTACATTATTTTCATATATTAAAGTTGAACCAACAACTTATGAAGATGCAGTGAAAGAAAAGGTTTGAATTGATCCCATGGAGGAGGAATTGAAGATGATTAAGAAAAATGACACATGAGAGTTGGTACATCATCCAAAATAAAAAGGAATCTATTGGAGTGAAATGGATCTATAAAACTAAGTATAAAACATACAACAATTAAAAATCATAAAGCAATATTGATTGTAAAAGGTTATTCTCAACAACTAGCTATTGATTATCTTGAGACCTTTGCTCTTGTTGCTAGATTAGACACTATAAGAATTATTTTAGCACTAACAACACAATATAAATGGAAGGTTTTTTAAATGGATGTCAAATATACTTTTTAAAATGGTGTTTTATATGAAGAAGTCTATGTTGAACAACCTCTAGGTTATGAGGTCAAAAGGCAAGGTCATAAAGTTTACAAATTAAAGAAATCAGTCCATTGACTCAAACAAGTGCTAAGAGCATGGTATATCAAGATAGATGGATATTTCTATAGCTAGGGGTTTACAAGATATGTAATGGAACCCACTCTATATTTTAAATATGGCGATGATGGTGAGATATTTGATTGTTTTATTATATGTTGATAACTTTATATATATGGGAAATAGCATGAAGTTATTGAATGAATTTAAAAATGCAATGAAAGATAAATTTAAGATGATAAATTTGGGTTTGATGCACTATTTTCTTGGGATTGAAGTGAGACAATTAGATGATGGTATTTTTATCTCACAAGGTAAATATGCTTCTAAATTACTTGAAAATTTTAGAATATCAAACTGCAAATATGTTAGTACTCCTTTAATTCTTGTCAAAAAACTTAGTAAAGATGATTAAAGTGGTAAGGTATTTCTCATATTTTATATAAAGCTAGTAGGCAGTTTAATATATCTTACAACTACCAAGCCAAATTTAATGTATGTTGTAAGTGTGGTTTCTAGGTTTATGCAAGATCCAACTAAGGTACACTTCAAGGCAACAAAGAGAATATTGAGGTATGTACAAGGAATGAGTGGTTTTAAATTTTGGTATAGAAATTCTAATGATTTTTTTTTGGTTGGATACATATTTAGTGATTGGGCAGGTTGTCTTAATGATCGCAAGAGTACTTTTGGAAAAAAAAATTAGCATGGGAAGTGGTACTATTTTTTGGTCATCCAAAAAGCAAACAATCATTTCTTTGTATACAATAAAATTTGAATATATTGCAGCAACATCAACACCATGTCAAGCTATTTGGTTGAAATGAATATTGAAAGGATTGAAGAACGAGAAAAATTATCTTGTCATAATTTTTTTGTGAGAATACTTCTGCAATTGCTTTGTCCAAGAATCCATTTTTTCATAGTTGTACGAAATATATTGATATAAGATATCATCTCATTTGGGAGCATGTTGAAGAAGGCCATGTAACAATAAAGTTTTATCCATACAAAGAGCAACTTGGAGATGTGTTCACCAAGATGTTGTCAAAAGATATTTTTGAGAGGCTGAAAATAAAATTGGGTGTTATTACCTTAAGCATCAATGGGAAGAATGTTAAGTAAATTGTTTTTAATACTTAAGGATAGATAGGTGGCAGGATGAGTTAGGTGCTTTGTTATTGAAATTGTTTATAACTATTTTTTTTTGTTTCTATTAAGTAAATGTTCGAAAATGTATCAGTATTCTTTCCTTAAATGCAATCAAGTGAAAGTATTCCTTCCTCTTCGCTTTTGTTAACAACATGCAATTGGAGTTTATTTTTTCTCTATAAATTGTTTTGTTTAATTTATGCTCTATTTTGAGGTTTCGTACTCTGTTTTGAAATTTTGTTTTGTGGTATTTTGTTTTATAGGCCCTGTTTTATACTCAATATATGCATTTCCATGTTTCATCATTTTAAGGTCAACAAAATAAATTAAAATTATATTTATTGTTATTATTTTTCATTAGTTTCTTGTTAAGGTTTCTATAGGAGCTCAAAAATTACTTTTTTATGCTCATACGCCATTTCTACAAATGTGCCAGTAGCAAAACAATATGTAGGCCATAGTAAAATTTATGCAAAAGTTATCACTAGCGTTAATGGAGGATCTAACACCCTCTTCGACATTTCTCCTATGTCAAACCAGATCCATATCCCCGATAGCTTGATTGATAATATACTGAAATATGGGTTGTGGAATCTTGTGGGAAAATTCCAAGGTAGGAGGCCGAATATTGATACTCTGAGGAGATGGAATTTTGCAATATGGATATCTATTAGTTCTCTTGAAATTGTGGCCATCTCAAGAAAGTTTTTCCTTATCAGGCTCAACTGTGAGGAGGATATTAAGCGAATATTGGAAGGGGGTCCATGGTTTTTGACAAACGAGGTTCATTTTTGTGTAAATGCCCCATATTTTAATCCCCTAATGCAGAGCATTAATATTGTTCCACTATGGGTCAAGCTACCAAACTTCCCATTTCATCTCTGATATGAGAGCATCATCTAAGCTATTGCCAAGACAATTGGAGATTTGATTTCCTTCGATCAAACTACCAGTTCCAAATCTTGAATGCTCTATGTTAGAATGTGTATGATGGTAGATATCGAGAAGGATCTGCCAAGCTCTATTGAGATATTTTCTAACCTTGGCACCTAGGTTTAGAACATTGAATATGAAAATAAACCCCAAGTTTGCCAGGAGTGTGGTAAGGGAGGGCACCATAAGAGCATATACCCCCTGCATCCTAAAGCTCTGAGTACTTCGATAAGTCGTAAGAAAAATAGTAAGAATATTAGTGAAAAGTAGGTGCCTAAGTGAAACCCTCAAAAATTGAAAGGAAAATATCTTATTTCTATTTCTCAAACTATGCTCGATGAGGAATTACAAGAGGAAGCCCTTCTTCCTTCAAACATGTTTGATAGAGAGGAGTTGAAAAGGATTCCCATGAAGAGAAGGGAGGTGATCCTAGTAGGAAGGGATATTGTTCAACTTCCTAAATTTGAGGAGAGTGAAGAAGAGGTAAGTCCCTTTAACTATCTTGACATGGATGATCCGACTCTTCAACAGTTAATGGAAAGCTCTCTAGCCTCTTCAAAACCTATGTTTGAGAAAGGCTCTCCAGGTTCGAAGACCAAAAGTCATAGGAAAGCTCGTATTGATGTAGGGGTCAAAAGGAAAGTGGGGAGACCTAGCAATAGAGTGCTCAAGAAAAGGGATATTGACTTTGAAATTGCTAACAGAGTACAACCCCTTCTAACGGGTTGTTTCAATCATGGAGACTTGGAACAAATGTGTTCAAGAGTGTGACCTAAAAAAAGGATTTCTTTCTTTGGGGGTCAAAAAAGGTTGGCAGGCCTCTCAAGACCTCACTAAGACAAGCTTCTCGCAAGTGAGTTTTTATTTTTGTTTCAATTGTTTGTCAGACCAAATGTTGTTGTTGTATATCTACTCCAGTTTTAAATGGGATTCTTGGCTCTCTGGTTCTTTGAGCACTTGTAGGTTCCAATGGTGAGGTCGGGTTCCTAGATTTAAGGCCCTAGTGGTGGGTGGGATCTTCAAATTTTAAACTTTGAATTTGAATGCAGCTCTGGGCAGGTTTTTCAAATTCTAAATTTAAATCTCGAATTTGAATGTTGTTTTGGGTGTGTGTTTCTCCTATGTTGGCCCCTTGTGCCAGCTGGCAGTTTGATTGTGATAATATCTTGTGTTTGCTTGATAAAAATTTGCAACTTATTTGCTAGGAGATTGCTTCATTAGATTTTCGGGTAGGATTCGTGAAATCCAGCTTAGTTTTTCTCGATATCTTATTGTTAGATCTAAAGTTTGGGGGCGCATTTCAAAACCCTATTTGTAATAGATTCGGGGACCCTTTAAAAACACTTTCTACTACCAATCAAAAAAATTATTCAGGATTTTAACTATGCAATTGATTTTTTTTTATAATAGAATCTGTTACATGTTATATATTTTATTGGTTCAAATTCGAATGATATTGAATTCTTTTGCGTGGCTGCATATCCACGATGAATCGGATATATTTGAATTATTATTGATAATATTTAAAGGACTAAATTATGAATCGGATATATTTGAATTATTATTGATAATATTTAAAGGACTATATTATGAATGAGGAATTGTCCAATAGTCAAATTGTCAGGCTGTCACGTCCTGAATTATGCAACTCATAATAGAAAGAAAGTAATTTGGTATAGTATGGAAGCCATGGAAATTATATACAGCTTTATTCACGTGAAGCATTAGAGAGGACTCGGAAAATGTTTGTGTATTTTCATGGAAAGGACTACGAAGTGCGTTTTTTTGGGGTCTTGTTTGCCCCCACGCTAAATATAAATTTGAAAATGCTTCCCATTTTTTCTCGTTGTGTGGTCCCCCGTAAAGAATAAAAGAACGGAAAAGGCTTGTTATTTTGTCTTGTTTGCCCACACGCAGAGAGAGAGTAACAGGGAAAGTGGGGTTCTGGCAAAGATTGAAGGCGAAGGCTTTCTTCCTCTGTTTTACTTTTATTACGGCAGAAAGGGAAAGTGGGGTTCTGGCAAAGATTGAAGGCGAAGTTTCTTCCTCTGTTTTACTTTTATTACGGCAGGGCAGTAATGTTCTGGCAGAGATTCGAATTTGAACTTATATCTTTCAGTGTGAGGCTCGTTTTTTTAAGAACTGAATTAATGGCACATGAAAATGTATTCTTCCTTCGAGATTTAAAGTAAATATTTTATTCTGTATTTTACTCAAACATCCAATTATACGTAATAGTACAAATTTAAAATTTCAATTTTAACACTTCCAAGGATCTGTCAATGTGGTCTCGGTGAACCAGATTTACCTCGATCGTGGATTAAATTAAACATGAATTTAGTAAATAATAATTTGATGTCTTTACGTAATATAAAGTATAACTAATGACATAATTAAAATTACATTTTTCAGGGAACCACCCTTCCTTAAATAATTAAGATAAAATGCTAGTAATATAAGTTTTGAGCAGAAACAGGAAATGGGGATCTCGGATCTGTGCCTAGACATTTTGTAAAACAAATTTACATTGGCAGAACCTTTTAGCGGATTCTACTTGCAGGAATGCACCCAAGAATTATTTTGGGTTCATGTTAAAAAATAACATGGGGCTCATATAAATTAATATTGACTTCATTACCAATGCAAGGTGAAGAAACAAAAGGAATGTACATGGTGAAACATGTAGCCAAATCTTTGAAACATATTCCCTCCGACAACTAAATCGCTTGAGCAAAAGAATAATAGCACTTTACTTACACTTTTGACTTAATGAAGAGTTAGGGTTCATCAACAATGTTGTCAATAATTCTTTCAATCAAATAAAACAGTAACTGTGGCCACGTTTCAATAGATAAGATTTTTTCTTCAATTTGCATAATTTAAATAACAGTTTATAAATCCAAAAAACATAATATTATCTTAACCAAATAAATAAATAATATTCTATAAAGTTAGGACAAAACCATCGACATTATTAACTATGTGCTTAGCGTTACAACAAAACCACCGAAAAAATAAATAATATTCTATAAAGTTAGGACAAAACCACCGACAATATTAACGATGTGCTTACCTTTACAACAAAACCACCGACCTTGTTAAAGGTGTGATTGGCGGTACAACAAAACCACCATCGACCTTAATAAGTATGTCCTTAGCGTTACAACAAAACCACCGACACAGCTTTGTATAAGCAGTAAGCACACATCATTGGTTGAGTCACTCTTCTTACGAAATCTCGTGACGTTATACTGCTGACAACAGCAGATTCCGTGTTTATCTTTTGTTGTCCATCGATGCCAGTTCTGACATGTATCGATAACTTTCTGAAATTTTTGAACTGCACGAACGGTGGAGGTGCACTCCCGCACAAATTGCGGAAGCCCATAGGGTGCTCCGTTTCATAATTGACATGGCTTTACTGTTGCAATGGTACAACATAGCATCTTCCCGTAGGTCGCTTTGCCACGATAAATTTCCTACAATTGCTTAACCACCATAGAGGTTTCGTTGAATTTACGGAACAAAGATAAGGAATCGGTATTGGAGTATTGGAGTAGAAATCTAAGTGCTGCTAAATATATATTTTTCTCGTCTCTGAGGTATCTTATTATTCTTGAAACGCCTTGCTGCTGCTGCTGCAGACTATGTCTGAGTCCGCAACGAAGAGTTGCCTCAAACGAGTAGAAGGCAGCGAAGCAGTAGCCATAAAGGAACAATCGTCAACTCGGGAGAACATTTCTTGCCGTGGAGCGAAACTGATCTCTGATAGAAGTCTTGATTATCTCCAAATTCCAAAGGAGTATATCAGGCCCCCCACCGAGAGGCCAAGGTTGGACGAAGTTGAGTTAAATGACAGTACTTCTATAATAGATCTAAGTGATCTCCACGGACATGGTAAACAATCAGCGATCCAGAAGATCCGATATGCTTGTAAAATGAATGGATTTTTTCAGGTGGATCTCAAGATCCTACTTGTCTCTAAAAAATTATCTAATTTTCAGATGTTATTTCCTTTGACTCTATGTAGCAACTATTCTTCTTCAGCTTGTAATTCTGAGTAAAAACGGCTCTAACGTAAACGCTTATTTCACTTGTTTGATGCATTAACCTTGTAGAGGATGTATGTTATTCTATTTTTTTTTTTTTTTTTTCATCTTAACCGCCTTTCTTTCTATGTTCTAGTTGAATATTGGATGTTATTTCAAAAGGAAAATAAATTGTTAGATCACATGAGCCTAGTCTTGATTTTATCTACTCTAGTTATGTTATCTTGTGTGTTTCATTAGGTTGTAAACCACGGAGTTCCGGAGACGATTATCAAGAGCATGCTGGAAGTGGCAAAAGAGTTCTTCAGCATGCCCGCCGAATACAGACAGCAATTTTATTCGGAGGACACTTCTCGTGTTGTACGCTTGTCAACTAGCTTCAACATTCACAAGGAGAAAGCCTATAACTGGAGAGACTACTTAAGACACCACTGTTACCCATTAGAAGAATACATAGACGCCTGGCCTTCACAACCTACTTCTTACAAGTACATGTTTTAGAATTTAACTCTGGATGTAGTATTTATCCTTCAAGTTATCTATTGAGTTGAGGTATCTACTGTGCATAACTATTTATTACTTTTTTTGACGTTGGACACAGAGAAGTTGTTGGAGAGTACTGTACAGAGGTAAGAGCGTTAGTGTTAAGGTTGCTAGCTGCCATATCAGAAAGCCTAGGACTGGAACCAGAGTTCCTGGACAAAGCTTTGGGAAAGCACGCACAACACATGGTCATAAATTATTATCCTCGGTGCCCCAATCCTGACCTCACCTTTGGATTACCGGGGCATTCTGATCCAAATGCTCTGACGGTTCTTCTTCAAGGTGAAGTCTCAGGATTACAAGTGCTCAAGAATGGACGATGGGCTGCTGTCAAGCCCATACCAAACGCTTTCGTGGTTAATGTTGGGGACCAATTACAGGTATATAAACTTTTTCTCTTTTATTTTATTTTTTTAAGTAAATCTGAACTTAATGAATTATGGTCGGTGTCGCGTGTCGTAGGTTTTGAGCAACGGATTATATAAAAGCGGAATTCACCGTGCAGTCGTGAATTCGTCTCAAGCACGGATCTCAGTTCCCACATTTTACTGCCCTTCGCCAGACGCAGTAATTGAACCTGCTCATCTCTTAACCAGAGATGATAACCCTCCAAGATACCGTAGATTTACCTACGGAGAATACTATCGACAATTCTGGAACAAAAGCCTTGAAGAGAAAACTTGTTTAGACTATTTTACGGTGGATGACTTTAATAAATGTCCATCTCAAAACACCAAACAGCAACCATAGCGCTTTTTGCTGCTTTGAAACATTTTAGGGATCTTCTTGTATATTAATAGTATTCTGTTGTGCGAGAATATGAAAACATGCACTTTTTTCTTCTTTTGTGTGTCAAGCCAAAAAGATGTCAATATGAAATATGAAAAGTGTAAAGGCTCAGATCGAGGTTTTTGATATCGGTTTAATATTCCGATAGCAGTCACATCTATAATGGGAGGCCCATTTGCTTTTAAAATTTATTTTTCGTATAATATTAAAGCATTCACTAACACCACCTTTAGCGGTGAGGGAATTTGCAAACCAATATGAAGTGCGTATATATATAAATATTGCATTACTATCACCAACTTGACCATGTGGGAAGGTCATTTCACACCTCTCTCAAGGATTTTGTCCAACCAAAGATGTCCTCTTTCATACTTGAACTCATCACTCTCATAAATCCTGTACTTGTAGATTGGTTACAAATTAAAAAATTAAAAGCTTCTCACATTCACATTGATTCTTCTTTTCACCTGAAACCTGCACAACACTAATTTTAAAGGTATGTTACTAGATGATAATGATTGTTCCTTATCACGCAAACTAACTCTCCATGATTAGATCTAATACTAGATGTTGAAAAAGAATTGGGGACAAACAACATTTTTAAAATTATTATATAAGAACAAAACATAAACACAAAAATATATTCTATTTTTTCAATTCAAATATTGCATATAACATATATTTTTATACAAAAATGTGTTTCTTTGTTTTAAGAGACTCTTGGATGTTTCACCTTTTAGTGTTTCACCTTCAACTCAATATTTTCACCTTCTCTCATTCTCATGGGGGATTTCTGTTTAGCCACATATGAGATGAAATAATTAACATCCCCTAAAATATAATAATTACATGATAACAAATAATGTAATAAATTCTAACAATTTTCATGAAAGGATAGATTAGTTTGGAATATATCAAACATTGTAAAATACTCAATCAAGTTGGAATGGAAGGGTTTTGAGCAAGCATAATTCCTTATACCCAATGAATTTTATTAAAATAATATTTGGTCAGAATTTTCTTAAAATAATATTTGGTCACTTGGGGCCTCCTTAATGCATTGGTATTCCTTTGATTAGTAATTCAAGGAAAAATTCTTATGAGTGAGAATTTTTAAAAAAACACAGGATCTTATGAACCTCTTAGGGATAATTTATGTGATCAAGAGTTAAAGCAGTGTATTATATACTTTATTTCTCTTTTTCCTCCAATATTTGGGTTTGGTATTTTAAGAAAATAAGAATTTATTGGGTTGTTCCATTGACATTAGAAGAGTTGGTGGAATAAAGAATTTCTTTTTTTCTAAGTTAAAGAATTAAACATATGTAAAGGCAGGTATTGTAATTACTTGTTAGAAGGTATTGTAATTATTTAGAATCTATAGCTTGAATGGAGTAATACAATTTTAAAAAATATTTTTCTTTATCTTATCTAGCTTTTAATTCCTATTCATTGGTAAAGTGATCAAAGGCATAACATTCATGCTAAGAAGTATCACATATCAAAAAAACTACGTTAGAATTTTATCTACAAGATTTTAATATAAATGCAAGGGTGACTTACAACAGTGCAGGTTGTAGAAATGATTTGAATCAATCAATGATAAAATCAAAATATCCAAATGTTGGGTTCATTAATCTCAATGATGCTTTCAAAGAAGCCTTGGAATAGACCAATATTTTATGAAATGCGAAAGGTATAATTATCCTTACCTACTCAAAATTATATTGACAACTATATGGAGGCTAAGGGGTTTCAAATTGCCAAGATAGAGATATATTTCAATTAAGAATGATTCATATTTTATTTTTAATGTGATTGAGAAAATAGATTTTGAGATTGGATCAATTACAAAATTATTCTTTCCCATGAAATTTAGGACAATTAATGAGAAGTAAAAAATTTCTACAGTTGGGGTTTCCTTCTAATTTCAACTGTTTCGTTGACTTTTGGTGCTCTTTGTTCGAAATTAATTCAATTTTTTTTTTTTTTGTCTAGCTATTAAAATCAATTGTCATACATAACACCATTTGTATTTATTATGATAGTTGTATAGTTGTTTAGATATTAGGTAGACACCTACCCTTTATATTGTTTAGATATTAGATAAACACTTGTCCTTTAGTTTATGCTTGTAGGAAGGTTAGTCGTTGTATATATATGACTTTTGGGCATCAAATTAGCTTTAATATTGGAAAGCCTACGAAGAAGAGCATAATTTCCTTGATAGAATAAGAAGGCAATAGAAGAACCTAAATTTCCTACGTGAAGTAAGAGCAGCATTGGCACAACATTTTTAAAGGTGAAGAACGCTTCTAGAAATTTTTTGATTGTTCAAAAGAATGCTTTCACTTGTTAAAGACACACAGCATTGGTGCAACCTTTTTAA
The DNA here is from genome assembly GCA_028583015.1 of Wollemia nobilis. NCBI lineage: Eukaryota > Viridiplantae > Streptophyta > Pinopsida > Araucariales > Araucariaceae > Wollemia > Wollemia nobilis. The sequence goes on from JAQPPZ010005099.1 coordinate 2,519,587, forward strand.
AGGTGAAGAAAGATTTCGATTGTTCAAAAGAACTCTTCTTGAAGAATTGGTTCATGTGGCATAGAAGACAATTTGTATGCAAGGTGAAAGATGTAAACAGATGGAAGGAGTAAATTTTTCCACAATCATGACCCATAAATTATTAGAAAATTAAAATTAAATTCACTAAAAAATTTGATCGTTGCAAATTTGAGTGTGCGCAGTTATTATTGTTTTGACGAAAACCCTAGTTGAATCTGCAGTATTCAAAGACTCCAATTCAAGATTCAAACCTGCAACAGTGGTTGTAGATGCATGTAAGCTTCCTGAGTAGAAGCAGATAGTGTTAAAATTTTGCCCTGTAAAATTGTGATGGGAGTCAATTTTTTTTAATTAATATATGATATATATTTCATAGCACTGCGTGTGTAATAGAGCAGGATAAACTTTGACTTCTTTTCCCCCTTCATCATTTCTCTTCCATCCTCTTGAGTCTGTATGTTCCCTCTTAAGGCATTGGAAATCCTAGCTCTATTTCGAAATGTATTTTCAAGCAAGTCTACTTCGAGAAGGCATTTTCACCCAAAGTTCCTCTGAAAAGGTATTTTCGGGCAAGACTGCTCTGAAGGGGAAAACTGCCCAAATTTCTTGTTGATTGGTATTTTCGCCCGTAGTATATTTGATTTTTGTTTGAAATCATTATCGTCGTGACTTTAATCTGAAATCTCCCAAAAATCATTTTCACCCTAATTTTAATTTGAACCTTCCAAAATCATTGTCGCTCCAAAATTATTTTTGTATTTCCATCGCTGCGTGAATCTTTCAAATTGGTATCAAATCTAGCACTAGATTCATGGAAGATAAGAAGCAATGGCATCTAGTGGCAACCCGTTGTAGTTGTAGATCCCATATTTCGAGGTAAGAACTACAATGACTTGAGCATCTATATGAAGATCCTATTTGGGCCTCAGGAGCTATGGGACCTGGTCTAGAATGGTTACGAATAACTAGCAAATACAGTAGTCGTGAGTGCTCTCTCCCAGGTGAAGTGAAATTTGTTGAAAAAGAATAAAAAAAGGACTAGAAGGCGTTATGTTATATAATGCAGGAGATCGATGAGATAATCTTCTCGTGAATAGAAACAACAACAAAATAAAAGGAGGAATGGGAAATATTAGCCACCTCCTTCCAGGGCACAAATAAAGTGAAGTTGGTATGGTTGTAGTGCTAAGAAGAGAGTTTGAGAAGTCGTAGATGAGCAAGTCAAAATCCATGAATGACTTCTTTACCCAGGCAATGGGTATCATCAACCAAATGAGGTTGAATGGCAAAAATATGGAGAACCAAAGAATTGTGAAGAAGATACTAAGGAACCTACCAGCAAGGTTTGACTTAGTGGTGATTGCAATCAAAGAATCGAGGGAGTTGAAAACCCTCTTTGTATATGAGCTCATGGGTTCTCTACAAACACATGAGCAAGGTTGAGTCGCTCATCTCAATCCTCATTAGAATAAGTTTTTAGGATGTAGGTCTCATTCTTAGATAGTAGCAGAGAAGAATCCCACCAAGGATCCTCTAGTTCTCAAGGACAAAGAGGATAAAATAGCAAAGGTAAGCATGGAAGAGGTAACAATTGAGGAAGGTCAAACTCCAATGAAGGAGAGACTAGCTGCAACTTCCATAAAGCAAGAGGAAGAGGCAATGGAAGAAATCAACAAAAAGGATCTAATCAAAGGTATGATAAATCGAAGATCCAATGTTATTATTGCAAGAAATTTGGTCATTATAGCTATGAGTGTAGAAATAATATGGTAAAGGATAATAAGCAGCAAGCCCACTACATAAAGAAATCTAAAAATATAGAGCGTAGAGATGCTTGTGGGAATATTCTGTTAACTTGTAGTATTGAGGAGGAGAGCCAGAAGAATACCTGGTATCTCAATAATGGTTGTAGCAACCACATATTTGTGAACAGAGAGATGTTCTCATAGTTGGATGAAACTATCTAGTTTAAAGTGAAGATGGGAAACAACAACAAGGTACCTATCATAGAAAAAGGGAAGATCATAATCTCTACCAGGCAAGGTGAAAGGAAGAATATCACTAATGTGTATTATGTGTCTAGGTTGAAACAAAACTTGTTGAGTGTTGGATATCTTGTGCAGAAGGGGCACACTGTGCAAGTCAATAATGGAGCCTGTATAATTCGAGACAAAGAGAATGGGCTCGGTGCAACTGTGTCCATGAAAAAGAATAAGATGTTTCCTCTATAGATTCAAAATGAATTGTTGTTGTCATTTAGTGTAGTTCTAAAAGATGCTACATGGCTATGGTGTATCAGATTTTATCATCTAAGTTTTAGTGGCTTGAACTTGTTGCACAAAAAATAGATGGTGAAGGGTTTACCTCTTATTGAGCAATTGAATAAAGTTTGTGAAGGTTTTTTGGTCAGAAAGCAACACAAGGATGTGTTCCCTATAGTATAGTCATAGCCATTAGAGTTGGTGCATTCATATATCTATAGACCTATGTAAACTAGAACATTTACTAGTAACAAGTATTTCCTGATTTTCATTGATGATTTCAGTTTGAGGATATGTGTATATCCCACTAGGAAAAATTTAGAGGCTTTCGATAAATTCAAGGAGTTCAAGGATCTGATTGAAAAATAGAGTGGCTATTACGTGAAGACTCTCAAGACAAATGGAGGAGGTAAGTATATATTCAATGATTTCAGTTGGAGGACATGGGTATATCCCATCAGGCAAAATTCAAAGGCTTCTAGCAAATTCAAGGATTTCAAGGCTCTGGTTGAAAAATAGAGTGGCTATTACATGAAGAATCTCAAGACAGATGCAGGAGGTGAGTATACCTTCAATAAATTCCATAGTTTTTACAAGTAAAATAGAATTTAGAGGCAGTTCACAACTAGATACACACCACAATAAAATTGTATTGTAGAGAGGAAGAATAGAACCATTATGGAGATGGCACTGAGTATGCTAAAGGCAAAGAATTTGTCACATGAGTTTTGGGCAGAAGCTGAATGTTGTGCAGTTTATCTATTGAATAGGTGTCCCAAAAAGAGTGTGAAGGACAAGATTCCTCAGAAGGCTTGGAGCAACCAAAAGCTGAGTGTTGCTCATTTAAGAGTTTTTGGGTGCATAGCATATGCACATGTTCCATATGAGAAGAGAAATAATCTCGATGACAAGGCAAAGAAATGCATCTTCATTGGCTATAATGAAGAGTAAAATGCTTACAGGTTGTATAACCCTGTGACAAAAAAATTGGTTGTAAGTCGAGATGTAAAGTTCTTGGAGGATGAAGCATGGAACTGGAAATCAAAGTCTAGTCAGCTAAAACCAACAATTATTAGTTCTAAGGATTTGAATTAAGATAGAGTGTAGTCATTTGTAGCAGTACTGTTGGTACCAGTAGCAATAGTGCCTCATCATTACAAACGCCTCCACTTGTAAGAAGGATCTCCAATTTGAAGACACCAGCAAATACAAGAAGCTTGTAGTATATTTATGAGATAAATCAAAATGAAATTGATGAAGAACATTATGATTTTGCTTTATTTTCTAAGTGTAATCCAATTTCATTTGAAGAAGCAATTCAGAATAGGAAATGGCTGCAATCTATGGATGATGAGATAGAGGCCATAGAGAAGAACCAAACCTAGAAGTTAATAGATATTCCAGTAGGGAAGAAAACCATTGGATTCAAGTGGGTATATAAAATCAAGTTTAATGCCTAAGGTTAGGTTGATAGGCATAAGGTCAAATTGGTGGCAAAAGGCTACAAGCAAAATTTAGGGATTGACTATCATGAGGTATATGCGCATATAGCGAGACTTGACACGGTTAGAATGACTATGACATTAGAACCCCAGAAGGATTGAAATGTTTACCAAATGGATGTCAAGTCTGCCTTCCTCAACTAAGTGTTGGAAGAAGAAGTCTACATAGACCAACCACCTGACTATGAGATGGAAGGGCAATAAGGCAAAGTGCTGAAGTTGAAGAAAGATCTATATGGGTTGAAGCAAGCACCCAAGGCTTGGTACAATCAGATTGATGCCTATTTTTAGGAGAATGGGTTTATCAAATGCCCATATGAGCACACTTTGTACATGAAGACAAGTGCAGAGAGGGTTATGATAATTATTTGTTTGTATGTAGATGATTTGATTTATACTGGCAAAAAAAATATGTTTTTTGAGTAGTTTAGAAGTTCCATCAAAAAGGAATTCGAGATGACGGACTTAAGTTTGATGAAATACTTTCTTTGCATTGAAGTTGACCAATCTATAGATGGCATCTTCATTTCTCAGGGTAATTATGCAAAATATGTCCTAAAGAGGTTTAAGATGGAGGACAACAAACCTGCCATCATACCAGTTGCAACAGGCTTGAAGCTAAGCAAGAATGATTGTGGTAGCAATGTTGAACCAACATTCTACAAATGACTTGTTGGAAGCCTGATGTATTTGACTGCAACCAGATCAGATTTAATATTTGTAGTGAGCTTGATTAGCCGGTTTATGGAAGCACCGAAGAACACTCACTTGCAGGCAGAGAAAATAATTCTACGATATGTCAATGGGACCAGAGACCATGGAATATTTTATGCCAAAAAAGACTAGCTTGAATTGGTTGGCTACACTGATAGTGATTGGGTTGGCAATATAGATGATCGGAAGAGCACTTTCGGTTATGCATTTCATCTTGGATTGAGAGTAGTTTCATGGTCTTCAAAGAAGTTACTGATTGTTGCATTGTCCACTTCTGAGGCAGAGTATGTTGTCGCCACTTCAACTACATGCCAAGCAATATGATTGCGAAGAATTTTGGGTGAACTCAATCATCACTAGGAAAGGGCGACAACAATTTACTATGACAACAACTCTGCCATAGCACTGTCGAAAGATCCAATGTTTCATGGCAAGAAAAAGCAGATTGACATCCGGTACCATTTCATTAGAGAGTTGGTGAAATTTAATGAAATTGAGTTGTTGTTTTGCAGGTCCAAAGAGCAGGTTGCAGATATTTTCACAAAGCCTTTGAAGGAGGAAGACTTCAATAGGCTGAGAGAAATGCTTGGTGTTAAAGTCTTTGTGAAATCTAGTTTAAAGGAGGATGTTAGAAAATTAAACTTGATTTCATGCTAGAAAGATCTCTGATAGATCTTATCACCGAAAATTCGGTCGTCGCAAATTCGAGTGTGCATAGTTATTATTGTTTCGGCGGAAACCCTAGCATGTTTGACGATAAGATTTATCAATTGTTCAACATTCAGAAGTTGTCAGAAGAGAAGTCTTATCCCTCCTTTCACCCAGCTATATAAGGCAATGATGTCTTTCAGTGCAGAACAAAGAATGAAAGAGAGTAGAGGAGAAGAGCGACAGTGAAGCAGTAGCAGAATGAAGACAAGGAACTGGATCCGCAGTATTCAGAGACTCCAATTCAAGATTCAAACCTGCAACCGTGGTTGCAAATGCATGTAAGCTTCCTAAGTAAAAGGAAACGGTGTTTAAATTCTACCCTGTAAAACTGCGATGGCAATCATTTTGTTTTAATTAATATATGATGTATATTTCATAGTGATGCGTGTGTAATAGAGCAGGATAAACTTTGACATGTTTTCTCCCTTCATCATTTCTCCTCCGCCCTCTTGAGTCCATTTGTTCCCTCTTAAGGCATTGGAAATCCTACCTTTGTTCCGAAAGGCATTTTCGGACAAGTCTGCTCCGAGAAGACATTTTCGCCCAAAGTTGCTCCGAAGAGAGATTTTCGGGCAAGAGTGCTCCGAAGAGGAAAATCGTCCAAAATTTCTGTTGATGGCATTTTCGCCCATAGTCTATTTGATTTTCGTTCGAAATCATTGTCGCCGCGACTTTAATTTAAAAGCTCCGAAAATCATTTTCGCCCCAATTTCAATTTGAACCTCCCCAAATCATTGTCGCTCTGAAATCGTTTTTGTCTTTCCGCCGCTCCGTGAATCTTTCATAAATTCTTCAGATATTATTATACCTACCGTACGCAGAGATCTAGAGATTGATATGGTCTATAATATCTAAAGGACAAGGTTCTTCCATGCTCTTTGTTCTTACCCGTTTATTAATATCTTTACTGCAAAATATTCCCCGGTAAAGATATGCGCTTCCCTGTGCCCTCTACAAGATGTCCCTACGAGCTCCATTGATAGAAGTATCGACTATATGTGTGAGGTATATTCACTTCATTGAAAATTTGGTTAACGTCATTGCCACCTTGGACTTTTAGTTCCAAGCTCCCGGTATCTGCAAAAATTCTGTCTGTTTAAATTCGAGGTAAAACTACAATTTATACCGTCCACAGATTGACATTGGAGATCAAAGCAACTTCGTAATATTTATCATGCAATTTTTTTTTTTATAATAAAATCTGTATTCCCTTTTAAGGGCTGAATTATTGGCACATGAAACTCTATTCCTTCCTTCCAGATTTAAAGGAAATAATGCATTCTATATTTTATTCAAGCATCCAATTATATCTAGTTAGTACAAATTAAAAATTTCAATTTAACGACTTCCAAGGATCTATCAATGTGGTCGAGGTGAGCTACCCGATCTTGAATAAAAAATTGGCAAATAATAATTTGGGGTTTTACTGTTAAGGGTTAGTGAATTAATAAGATTTTTGGTAAGTTTTTGGGTGTTTATTAAAAGGAGGCTTAGGTTCAAACTTTGGGGCATGCTTAATAAAGAGCAAAGAGCAAAGGTAGTAGTCTGATTTGAGTCCCCTGAGTGGACGCCAGCTTGATGATGGATACCAACCCTGAGTCATCCAGGTCTCCCTCCCTCTGGGCCACTTTACCAAGAAGAGCCAGGGATGATGATGGATACCAGCCCTGAGTCGTTCGGGTCTCCGCTACCTGATCTTGAATAAAAAATTGGCAAATAATAATTTGGGGTTTTGCTTTTAAGGGTTAGTGAATTAATAAGATTTTTGGTAAGTTTTTGGGTGCTTATTAAAAGGAGGCTTAGGTTCAAACCTTGGGGCATGCCTAATAAAGAGCAAAGAGCAAAGGTAGTAGTCTGATTTGAGTCCCCTGAGTGGACGCCAGCTTGATGATGGATACCAGCCCTGAGTCATCCGGGTCTCCCTCCCTCTGGGCCGCTTTACCAAGAAGAGCCAGGGATGATGATGGATACCAGCCCTGAGTCATTCGGGTCTCCCTCCCTCTGGGCCGCTTTACCAAGAAGAGCCAGGGATTATAAGGGCAGCTTTAATGATTTGACCTGTCTTTATATTTGGAGATAGAAACCTCAAAGAAAATGTCTGAACCCTTATCCAATTATTAAAGGTGAAAAAACATTACCCATTTCCCTAATATCAAAAAAATAATTTGGTGCCTTCATTGTAAGTTTGACAAAGAAACAGGAAATTGGGATCTCCGGATCTGTGCCTAGACGTTTTGTAAAACAAATTTACATTGGCAGAGCCTTTTAGCGGATCGTGTGGGATTGTACTTGCACGATTGCAACCAAGAATTATCTTGAATTCATAAAGATGGTGCTCCTATAAAATCGATATTGACTTCATTACCAATGCAAGCTGACGAAGCAGAAGAATGTACATGCTGAAGCATGTTCCCAAATCTTGGCAACATATTCGCTCCGACAACTAAATTGCTTGAGCAACAAAATAATAGCCCTGCCCATACACTAGACTTTATGAACAGTTGGGTTCATCAAAAATATTATCAATAATTCTTTCAATCAAATAATACAAAAGCCCTGCCCATACACTAGACTTTATGAACACTTGGTTCATCAACAATAGTGTCAATAATTCTTTCAATCAAATAATACAATTTTTTTCCAGGGAAGATAAACTGTTATTTTCCAGGGAAGATAAACTGTTATTTTCCAGGTTCCTTCTGGGAAATGTTACGTTGCTCACATTAAACGAACACACACGGATCACATGAACCTAGTCTTGACACGGATCTCAGTTCCCACATTTTACTTGTCATCGCCAGACGCAGTAATTGAACCTGCTCATCCCTTAACCAGCAAATGTAACCCTCCACGACACCGTAGATTTACCTACGAAGAATACGATCGACAATTCTGGAAGAAAAGGCTTGAAGAGAAAAGTTGTTTAGACTGTTTTACGGTGGATGACTTTAATAAATGTCCATCTCAAAACACCAAACAGCAACCATAGCGCTCTTTGCTGCTTTGAAACATTTTAGGGATCTTCATCTATATTATTAGTATTCTGGGTGTATGAACAATGTTGTGCGTTAATATGAAAACATGCACTTTTTTCTTTGTGTGTGTGTCAAGCCAAAAAGATGGAGGGCAATTGTCCATATAAAAAGTGTAAAGGTTCATATCGAAGTTTTTGATATCGGTTTAATATTCCGATAGCAGTCACATCTATAATGGGAGGCCCATTTGCTTTTAAGAATTATTTTTCATACAATATTAAATCAGTCACTAACCACCTTTAGCAGCTAGGGAATGCGCAAGCAAACCAATATGAAGTGCGTATGCATATAAATATTGCATTACTATCACCAACTTGATCATGTGGGAAGGTCATTTCAATTGAGGCATCTTGTAGACACCAAAACAGCACCAACCCGATTATGTGACTGCAAACACTGATCGCTTTGACAAACACAGCCCCCAGGGCAGCCCTCAGAGGTTAAACAGTGGTCTTAACCACTTTCATAGCAATTTTGTAAGGTCAAGAAGCAATTTGGCACACTTAGACACTTTGCCCAGTATTCGTCTCACCCGGGGACGAATTCAAAATAGAATCCATCCCACCCCGGACGAATTCCGAATCCGTCCCCGGGTGGGATGAATTCTAAGCTAAACGGGCAAAAAGACAAATGGTGCCAAGTGGCAGCCCGGAACAGTCAGTTAATGACTCCTACCTTGCATGCGTGTGTAGGTGGACAGAGGGGCCGTTAGAAGACCGTCACAAAAGGCATTTATCAAAGCTCAAGTCAATGGAGGACTCCCCTCCCTCATGGGAAGACAAGAGTGCCACATGGCGCCTATGACCAACACATGGCATTTGTGCTTCCCTCCCAAAGAGACCCTTTGGGTCTATAAAAGGTGGGACTTTTCTCACCCAAAATATACAGAGTTGAAGGAGTTTTCAAGCAACGAAGTGCTTGCCGAGTTGAAGACCCACTTGCATCCCTTTTGGTTCACCTTCCCACATCCACCAATCTCTTTTGCAAGGGAGGTTGTTGGGTGGCCTTTGGAAGCTCGAACCAGACCCAAATCCAACACATTGACACCTGAACCAACCAATTCGCCGACCCCCCAATCCTAAGAGGTTTTGGGCCCATCCCTGGTGGATTGGCTCCAAAATCAAGTGCCAACGGTGGGAGGCCCACTTGGGCACCCCCGCACCTCCCAAGTCCTATTTTAAGTTTTAGAGCATTTTAGATTACTTTTCAAATTGCATTTTGTGTTATTAGGTTTGATTAACCCATAGCTGCAATTTTGTAACTTTTGGTCAGATTCTAGTATGTTTTGTGTTGCTTTGTTGTTTCGTTGACTTGCAGGTGTTGAGGTCAAATTCCTGAGGGTGGAGGCCAAATTGGGAGAATCCGACCATCTGGGTCATCCCAAAATGGCCCCAATTACATAACCCCCCTGTTTGCAGGCGTTTTTTAGGTCTCGGTATGCGACATTGGAGCAGCAGCAGGTCGGTTTCTTCAACACAGAAGAATTCGTCCCACCTAGGGACGAATTGCGATCGGAGTCGTCCCGCCCAGGGACGAATTCCGATTGAAGGTAGATTGGCCAGTTGTCTCAGTGGCAGTGGCCTTCTGGTAACTTTTCTTATCTTCTGTCAAGTTTTGAAGCCATTTGGACTCACTGTAATTACTGTTTCAGGCAAATGTTTACATGCATATTTCGTTAGTTTTAGAGAGCAAACACTTTTCATTTGTGGTAGATGCTACTGACATCTTGGTTGTTTCTTTTTTCGTAGGAGAAGCAGCGGAGGTTAAGAACTCATCGACATCAGCGACGACATCATCTTGGCCCGCCCATTGCAATCGTGGGCACGTGGAAAGAGGAAGACTAAGTCACATACTGTAACAAATACGAATTTAACGCTCCTAGCCCCCAAAAAGGTAGGAGACGTCTATGTAACCGAGGATAAGATATTTGAATAAAGAGGGCTGTGATTTCTTTACATCTTTTCTTTCCTTTCCAAATTATCTCTTTCCTTTGTTTTGGCGCATAAGGTTAAAGCGTTACATTTCGTCTTACATTGCATAATTAGTGTTTCCTTTTCCCGGAATCTCGTGCTTTCAGTGGCGATCACGGTGGGACCCTGTTCCCTGGTTTTTGAAATCATAGAAAACTGATCAAAGTTTTGTGTTTGTGCTTGACAGGTACATTTTTTTGTTGCAGACTGCTATTCGTCTCTGACAAGGACGAATTCTTTTCTGAAATTCGTCTGACCCTGGGACGAATTCAAATTCGTCTCTAGGAGGGACGAATTCTGTTCTGCAATTCGTCTCCCAAAGGGACGAATTCCTGCCTGTAGATTTCCAGAGTAGAAATTCAGAGACAACAGGAGCAGGCAGAGAAGAGGTAGATATTTTCATGATCTTTGTTATATTTTTTGTTTTAGTTTCTGTTCCTTTGATTGTTTTCATCTTGTCCTGCATTGCATAAGAAAAGTCATGTATGCTTGTTTCATTTTTGTTGAATAAAACGAATCCCACACACATCACGAAACAATTTTAAACCAAGGAGCTGGTCGTAAGACCCCAGCCCTTGATCAAGACCATTGGTGGATTTCATCACCACATTGGCTTGATTTGCATCCATTTCCCGATTGTCAACTATTGTTAGGCATAAATCCTGACGAAGACAGACCGAGTGTCGCTGGGGTGATTCCCATGCACGCGAGGATAAGTTTTCTATGGTAGGTGCCATTAACAGGACAATCCCCCTTCCATATCGCCTACGTACCACGTACCTTCTGCTCTCACGTACCTATAGTCTCCCTCTCGTAAGGGCGGGTATATAGAGAGGTTGGTATATCGGCCTGGTTGGTATATTGAAGGGGCTACCGTTTTGGGAGTTATATGAGTCGTCACAATGCATTTAAACGATCTTCAAAACCTATAAAAACAAAACAAAACATCAAAATGCACTAAACCAGTTTAGGAAACACCATTTAATCCTTAAAAGAGATAATCACGATTTTGTGAATGTGTGTGCTTAATTTTGCTTAGTGTAGACAAAAAAAAAAAATCATAAACGAGATAAAAACTTATTTAGATAGCATAGAAGCACCGCAATGGTGTATGAAAGCACGAGATTCCGGTCAAAGGAAACACCAAGTGCAATTGCATTCAAAATTAGGCACGCTTAAGTCCTAGGAATGTAAATTGCATGAAACGGAAAAGAGACACATTGGAAGAGACGCAATCAGATAAAGAAAACACAGCCCTTTCATTAATTTCCTTCGATCTCTGTTACAATAATGCCTCCTCCCTTTTCAGGGGCTAGGAGCGCAAATAGGGTTTGATTACAATCGCTGAATGATTCCTCCTTCCGCGTGCCCACGATTGCAATGGGCAGGCCAAGATGATGCCGCCGTTGATGTCGATGAGTTCTTCGCCTCTGCTGCTTCTCCTGTGAACAAAGAAATGATCAAGACGTTAGTAGCACCTACTGCAAATGAAAAGCATTCTCTCTCTAAAATTAACAAAATATACATACGAATATTTGCCTGAAACAGTGAGAACAGTGAATCCAAATTGCTTCAAAACCTGACAGAAGGTAAGAAAAGTTACCAGAAGGCCACACGCCATCGAGGCAGCTGGCCAATCCACCTTAAACTAGAATTTTTCCCTGGGCAGGACGAATTCTGACTGTAATTCGTCCCTGGGTGAGACGAATTCTTCTTAGTAGGAGAAACCAACCTGCTGCTGCTCCAATGTCGGATCCCGGGACCTGCAAAACTCTTGTAAACAAGGGGGTTAGGTGATTGGGGCCATTTTGGGATGACCCAGATGGTCGGATTTTCCCAATTTGGCCTCCACCCTCGGGAATTTGACCTTGACACCTGCAAGTTAGCGAAACGACAAAGCAATACAAAACACCCTAAACTCTGACCAAAAGCTACAAAATTGCAATTATAGACTAATCAGACCTAGTAACATAGAATGCAATCTAAAAATAATCTAAAGTGCTCAAAAACTAAAATTAGGACTTAGGAGGTGCGGGGGTGCCCAAGTGGGCCTCCCACCGTTGGCCCTCGATTTTGGAGCCAATCCACCAAGGATGGGCCCAAAACCTTTTAGGATTGGGGGGTCGGCGAATTGGTAGGTTCAGATGTCCATGCATCGGATTTGAGTAAGGTTCGAGCTTCCAAAGGCCATCCAACAACCTCCCTTGCAAAAGAGATTGATGGATGTAGGAAGGTGAACAAAGGGGGATGCAAGTGAGTCTTCAATTCAGCAGCACTTCGTTTCTTGAACACTCCTTCAACCTGTCTATTTTTGGTGAGAAAAGTCCCACCTTTTATAGACCCAAGGGGTCTCTTTTTGGAGGGAAGCACAAAAGCCAAGTGTTGGCCATAGGCGCCATGTGGCAGTCTTGTCTTCCCATGAGGGACGGGAGTCTTCCATTGACTTGAACTTTGATAAATGCTTTTTGTAACAGTCCTCTAACGACCCCTCTGTCCACTTACACATGCGTGCAAGGTAGGAGCCCTTAACTGAATGTTATGGGCTACCACTTGGCACCATTTGCCTTTTTGCCCGTTAAGCTTAGAATTCGTCCCACCCAGGGACGGATTCAGAATTCATCCTAGGGTGGGACAGATTCAGAATTCGTCCTGGGAGACGAATACTGGGCAAAGTGTCCAAGTGTGCCAAATTGCTTCTTGACCTTACAAAATTGCTATGAAAGTGGTTAAGACCACTGTTTAACCTCTGAGGGCTGCCCCAGGGGCTGTGTTTGCCAAAGCGATCGGTGTTTGCAGTCACATAATTGGATTGGTCTCTGTTTTGGTGTCTACGGTGTACACCCGCGATCAAGCCCAATCAAGGCGAGAATCTCCGGAAGGTACACAAAAAGCAGGCACAAGTCGCCTTCACTTCGGTCCTGAGGATTTGGTCATACCGCCTTATAGGTCTAACCTACAAAAGAATCCAATTCAGAATCCTCGATGGGGTATGCCTATTCAAAGCAGCCCCTTTCGAGAGGATGCCTTACATGTAGACCATGACATAAATAGAGAATCACCTCTTGAAGTTAGGCATGAGTGGCCACCGCGCGATGAAGCGCTAGACGAGCACACCGTCCATTTGGAGGGGCAACGTGGATATGGCGTCCCTTCTTTACCTATCATCAGAATAGAGAGACCAAATCCGGAGCGCACGGCTCCTTACATAGGGTGACCTAACTCCACCCACCCCCTTTACACCCATGAAAGGGAGTACGAGGAAAGCCATCGTATTCCTCGAGGGCAACAAACAATGCGGGAACCTTGCATTTCTGCACTAGCAGGATATCATGATCACCCCTTGAGGCCAGAACCTCGAGCACATACCGCCTACCTCGACAGAGGGAAGCGACCCCTTGAAATTTTAGAGCATCAAAACCGAGGTAAACCCATAGGAGGAACATTTGAACCTTTTGAACAAAATAGGGTAGACCAAATTGACCCAGCTATCGCCAGATATACCGCCCGTCAAGCCCAAATCATGCGGCTTAAACAAAGTCATCAGGAGATAGAGTATCGACATCGCTTGGATAGAGAGCGCATGCAACGCGAAGCGGATGAGTTACGCTATGAAATACCTGAGAGGGGGCCAACCCCTCGCATCCAAAAATCTGAACAGTATGAGAGGTGTAATCCATTGGTGCAGGACAGGTCTCCACGACCTCATCAAGATCTGCCTCCAAGACCTCATAGATTCGAGAGGGAGGCAACTCCCCGAAACAATGATGGGTACCTTCAGCAAGAGCTTGATCAAGGTCATAGGTTTTGCCCAGAGACTCCTCAAGAATTTTACGAGGAGTATGAACCAGAAGAGGAATATGTTGAAACTCCCCATCAAGGCAGGAAGGATGCCATTCGGCCACCCCTCCATAGGCCTCCAGTTTATCGTAACTTGCAACAAGAGCGAACAAGAGAGGAAGAAATAAAATCTTTCGATGCATACCAAGCGCTATTGGAGCGTTTGGATTCTGTGGAGACAAAAGCTGTTGGGCATCAAAAACCCACATTACGTCTACTCCGCAATAATTCGGTGCATCCCTCAGTGCCTACACCTTTTTACCCCGAACACTTCAAGTTGCCTCAATTGGCAGTTTTTAAAGGTGAAGAGGATGCACAGGAACACGTTACATGATTTCTAAGCCAATGCTTCGGCATCCAAGATAATGATGCATTATTACTTAGAACATTCATAACCACATTCGCAGGCCCTACCTCGGATTGGTTCACACAACTGCCCAAACACAGCATAAGCAGCTTAGATCAGCTAGTAGATGCGTTTCTTGAACGTTTCGCCTTCAACACAAGGAAGAAGGCATCACTTAGTGATCTTGCTAGCCTTAAAAAATTTGAGGAGGAAACAATGGCAGCATACGAGAACCGATGGAGAGCTTTGCTTTCTAAGTTACCCTACCGTCCTCCCATGTCGGACCTCACGCAAATGTTCACAAAAAGTTGCTTAAAATCAATCTCTGGTCTATTGTTACTGCAATAATACGACAGCTTAGAAGAAGCTTTGGCGCAAGCTAGAGTCATAGAAGAGATTAAGATAGGCGAAGGCGCAATTGCCAAGCCTAAGAAGAAAGAGTGGAATAAAACCACTAAAACTGGGACAACGCAACCACAACACACTACAATCAACCAAGTTGCGATAAATGTTCTCACGCCTGTGCAAGAAACGCAGCCTCAAAAGGCTAACTACCAAGCAGTGCCTCCTGCTTACGAAAGAGAACAGAAGACAGGAGCAGTATCAGCAGCGTCGCCCTAGGCGACAATTCACCCCGTATGCGGAGTCTAGGGACTCCTTATTTGACCGCTTGTCAGCAGCAAATTTAGTTACTCTGCCAAAAATCCAAAATTTTGACCCTAACATTCCCAAGCCTAAGGGGTATAGGGAGGAATTGTATTGCAGATTCCATAGGCGTAGAGGACATGACCTAAATGGGTGCTGGAAATTCAAATAACTAGTCTAGGATTTGATCGATAACAGAACATTGGTCGTGGACAACCCCATCGCACCAAACAACCAACAAATGGGGGTATTCAAAGACCCCTTGCCTGCCCACGAGGCACAGACAAAACCGCTCCAGATTAACGAGGTGCGACAAGATCTTCCCACATAAGGATTTGTGGGAATGATTAGCATTGTAACAAGGAACAGAAGATACCCAGTAGTTGCCCCCGAGGTAGCTGCAAGGGAAGTTCCGTCGACATCGCAGCCTCAACAACGCCCAACGCAGTTATCTCCACCTAGACCTGAGGTCACGATACGAACCAAACTCACACAGATTTTGCGGACCACATCGGCTAGGCTGTCCATCTACGAGCTTATTCAACAATCAGCTCCCCATAGAGAAGCTCTTATGGACATTTTAAAAGCCATTGAAGTACAACCCCATGAAGTAAATTCTTTCAACGCCTTCGTGGGACATGTGAAACAATGTACGGAGCCTATCATCACATTCAGAGAATACGAGGTCAAAACGATATCAAATGACATGCCGGATCCGCCCCTGCACGTTATTGCGCGGGTCAACGGGATCCCGTACAAGAGAGTGCTAATAGATACTGGCTCGTCCAGTAACATTATAACCACTGCAGCGTTGAAACATTTAAAACTGCCAGCCTCTCACATCACCACTTCCACGTACACACTGCGAGCTTTTAACGATGCAATTTTCTCGACAGTCGGCACGATTGTTCTGCCTATCCAGGTAGGACAAAAGTCAATACCCACACTGTGCCATGTGCTGGAAGGTGAAATGGCTTATAATATACTACTAGGGCGGCCTTGGATCAGGGACATGAAGTGTGTCCCCTCGATCGCACACCAGTGCTTGAAGTATGCCTATGAAGGGCAAATACATGTAGTCCCAATGGACTTAGAGCCCTTCAAGTATTGCAATGCGGTACAATTCATACCTCAATCGACCCTCCCATCAACACATTTGGATTTTCAATTAAATCCATCTAAACAGGGTCCAATACCGCAGGCACCACTGGTGGCCAACAAGGCAAAATCCTAGCCAGGTGAGACTTCATCACCTACTCCTTCATCATCAACGCCACCTACCGTGGCCCAACAGAAGGACAAAGGAAAGCAAATCATGGAAGAGGTTAAGCCTCTAGAATAGGGGTTGCCCACGATTTCAACGATATCAATAGAGGAAACACCCAACACAACACAAACCAAGACTCCTGAACAACCAAACATAGAATGGACTCAGGAAGGACTACCGTTTCCTCCTACCCAATCATCAACAATCACTGTTGAGATGGCCAGTACGGGCCTGGGGGAGTACTTAGTGCAAAACGTTATGGCAACCCCCACATTGGAGTCAGTGCAGGACATGGGAAGACCTCGCCTTCCCATAGGGACAATTGTTCCACTAGGCTACCCTCCCAACCAGATGAATTTTGTGTATGGGGGCCTTGATCATGGTTCTGAACCATGCGAACAAAAGGAAACAGATGAAGAGCCTTTTGTCAAAAACATCAATTATCTGTCGAACCCAGAATTTGCCCTAAAATATCTCGAACAATGCAATTGGCATGGGTATGGGCTAGGCAGATATGAGCAAGGGATGCGGATCCTTTGCCAACCAAGATATCAGATGCCATATGACAAGTAAGGGGTAGGGTTCAACCATCCCCTGCCATTAGACATCTTGGTTGAAAATATGCAAGGCCTAGAAATAGGCAACAAGGGGGGATTGGCACAAGACCCGTACGCCAATCCAAACATAGAATACACATTAGGGGATTATCTCCCATGGTCTAAAAACACCCCTGGAAATAGCAATAATCCCTCTCCTTTGCTAGAGAGAGGTGAAAGTTCAGAGAGCAATCCTCAAAGAGAACAACAACGGCTTCCAGACATTTTTTTGAAAGCTGTTCCCCTTAGAGGTTCCAGACGTAAATAACACAGTCTCAAAAGAATCGGGTCCCTCCACTAAGAGTGGAACAACCGCAATGGGACCAGATTAATTCACTGGAACATGAAGAGTCCTCAACATCGCAAGCAACAGATGCTGAAGAGGATGAACAATTTTGGATCTATGAAAGCGATTCAGAATATGAAACTGAAATGAACTATCTCAGACATGCGCGACGACATCACCACACTCTAACTCATGAAGATCTAATGGGACAAATGGGTATACGGTTAGGACATGAATGGCACTTAGACCCAGCGAGGTGGGACCAAGTGTTAGGCCTATGGCTCCAAATTCAAGATGAGCATCGTCCACCTCGAGATCCCATCATGACAGCAGTGCCAAGGGAAGACCCCGCCTTCCTTTTCACACATAGAGATGAATTTGCACCTAGAGAGGATCCATTTGTGCCCATTCCCATAGAGCCAGATCCAGAGTATAGGGAACATCTAAAAGAATCAAGTCATCACACCCGCGGTTCTGGAGACCAAATTCATTCCATCCACATGATCTTCATTGATTTGACCGCACCCATCCGCAATCCGACCGATCCATCACGGTCATTGCATCTAGACATGGATGCCATCGACTGGGATCGCGTCAATTCACCATTGTCACCATCAGAGTACTGGCCTTTCGGTGAAATGCTTCATTTTACCCAAAGAACAACTCAGGATATCTTTCAAGCTGAAGAGGGACCCGAGGTTCCAAACGCAGATCTTAACTCAGCTGATGATATTCATTTAATCCCAACTCCACATCAGTTGGAGGACGGATCCCACATGTCAGTCGAGGAGACGACTGACGTAGACATCGGCACAGATCCAATGAATCCACGGATTCTCAAGCTGGGGGTAAGCCTTTCCCCCGAAGAGCAAACCGAATATATTGCCCTTCTCAAAGAGAAGAAGGAAGTTTTTGCATGGTCGTACAAAGATATGCCAGGACTAGACCTGCAGCTAGTCATGCACAACTTAACGCTTGATCCGAAAATCAAGCCTGTAAAGAAAAAACTAAGAAAGATGCACCCAACAGTGGCCTTGATGGTCAAATACGAATTGCAAAAGCTGTTCGATGCACAATTTGTCATCTGCGTGGATTATCCGCCATGGTTGTCCAACATGGTTCCCGTCAAGAAGCCCGACGGGAGGATTCGCATATGCACCGACTTTCGAGACCTAAACAAAGCGAGTCCTAAGGATGATTTCCCCTTGCCAAGCATCGACGCATTGGTAGACGCTACAACAGGTCACGAAATGCTCTCCCTAACGGACGGTTTCTCAGGATACAATCAAATTCGTATCAATCCTGAAGACCAACTCAAAACGGCATTCACAACGCCTTGGGGGACATTTTGCTATAAGGTCATGTCTTTTGGCCTTAAAAATGCTGGCGCTACATACCAACGTGCTATGACTTATATCTTACACGATTACATGCACAAAACTTTGGAAGATTACATGGATGATTTATTAGCCAAGTCTGTCTTGCACTCAGATCATCTCGATGACTTAAGAAAGATTCTCGATCGCCTCATAGAGCATAAGGTCAGACTGAATCCCAAGAAGTGCGTGTTCGGCATCACATCTAGAAAACTCTTGGGTTTTATAGTCTCAAAGAGAGGCATCGAAGTGGACCCAAACAAAGTCAAGGCAATCCTTGAAATGGCTCCCCCAACCATTATCAAGCAGCTCAGAAGTGTGCAAGGAAAGGTCACGTCGATTAAATGCTTCATAGCGCAATTATATGACAAATGCCGACCCATGAACAAATTATTGCATAAGGGGGTCACATTTCATTGGGATGACGAGTGCCAGTCAGCCTTTGACGAAATCAAATAGTACTTGGCTTCGCCGCCAGTATTGGCACCACCTAGACCAAGTGTGCCATTCTACTTATACATCTCAACTACTGAGGTTGCACTGGGTGCAATGCTAGCCCAGAAGAATGAACTTCACAAAGAACAGAGCTACTTACTATCTTAGCCGCACCCCGGTCGGTTACGAACTTAACTATGCATACGTTGAAAAACTCGCGGCGGTGGTGTTTGCTACCAAAAGGCTATGCCACTACATGCAACACTACGTATGTTGTGTCTAAGGAGAATCCATTGCGATACATGATGAGTCGTACTTATCATAGTAGTCGCACGACGAAATGGATCATGTTGTTGACGGAATTTGACATTGAGTTTATTGGGCAAAAATCTATAAAAGGACAAGTCATAGCCGATCAACTAGCAGAGGCTCCTCTTGAAGACGATCAGCCTCTAGTCATAGAACTACCCGATGATGGGGTCTTCCATGTCTCGGAATCACCGGATTCCGAAAAGCCCGAGTCTCGAGCCGACATAACCTTATTTTTTGATGGTTCTAAATGCGAGCAAGGTGGTGGCACAGAATTGTATTCTTCACACCGCAGGGCGCTCCAATGCCCCCTGTCATTTAAATTAAATTTCCAAAGGCACCAAAAACAATGTAGAATATGAAGCCTTGCTCCTAGGTCTTCAAACAAGCAATCGCCATGAACATCAAAATACCGAACATCTTTGGCGATTCGTCGTTAATCGTCAATCAAGTCAAAGGGGTATATCAATGTAAATGCCCAGTTCTAAAGGCCTATAAAGCCCTCGTGGATAAATTCCTGGCAAAACTTGAGTGGTATGACATCGAGGCACTCCCTTGATCATCGAATCATTTTGCGAACACAATGGCCTCCTTGGGGTCACTAATCCCGCAAGACCTTTCTGGTGATATAACAACCATTCAGGTAAAAACCTTATCGCAACCTGCGATGGAGCGCGCAAGCTCAGACTTGATGCCAGGAGTCCACATGATCCAGATCGAACCATCTACGGATAAGTTCTTTCGAATCCGAGACTGTTTGAGACATGCAAACTGGGGGTCTTTATTTTCCCCCACTCCCATTAATAGCAACACAACGCTATTCTTACAAGTTCTATCCCATTCAGCATTTTTTAGGGAAGAACTTCAAAAGGGATTGGTTGTTCATACTATCGAGGTTTCTGATCAACAAGACTGGTATTTACCCATAAGAGATTACCTCAAATTAGGTAATCTTCCCTTTGGATTGACGCACGCCACAAAACGAATATTCAAGCAAAAATCGGCTAAGTATGTCTTGATAGGAGACATTTTGTATCGTCGAAGCTATGACGAAATTCTTCTTCATTGTTTGGACCAGCAAGATTCCACTTGGGCAATCACCCAAGCGCATGACGGTACGTGTGGCGGCCACTTCAGTGGTATGGCCATTGCAAAGCGCATTCTTCGCATGGGCTATTATTGGCCATCTTTAGAGCGAGATTGTTGCGAGTATGTCAAGAAGTGCGTAAAGTGTCAACATCATGCCAATTTGATGCACGCACCTTCCCAGGCCCTACAGACAGTCCAGTATGCTTGGCCATTTTCGCAGTGGGGCCTCGATCTAATCAGAAATATCTCCCCTGCATTGTCAGGCCGTCACACGTTTATCATAATGGCCACATAATATTTTACCAAATGGGTGGAAGCAATTCCGTTAACCTCTACGATAGGACCCCGCATTGCGGAGTTCATTTTGCATTACATCATATGTCGTTTTGGTATTCCATCCAAAATAATCTCGGATAATGGGCCATCATTCAAGAACAAAGATGTGCATGCTTTAACCACAAAGTACAAAATTTAGCATAGCTTTTCAACACCCTATTATCCGCAAGCAAATGGGCAAGCAGAGGCGTCAAACAAAATGCTAGTCGCCATCCTTAAAAAGACCGTCACAGACAGTCATAAGGATTGGCACATACAAATCCCACTTGCCCTTTGGGCTTATCACACTAGCATTCGGACGCCCACTGGGGCAACTCCGTTTTCACTAGTGTATGGCTCAGAGGCAGTAATGCCTCTTGAGTTGGAAATTCCTTCCCTGCACATATCAATGCAAGAGTTCATCGATGATAACACTACGCGGCAGGCCCGATTAGACCAGCTTACGTTGCTTGACGAACGATGCGTTAATGCTCTCGAGCACTTACGTATCTATCAAGAGCGGCTTAAGAGAGCTTACAACATGAAAGTTCACCTAAGAGACTTTCGGGTTGGTGATTTGGTTCTGAAGGAAAACCAACAAAACTCTAATTTGCCATCCCATATGAGGGACAAATTCACGGCAAATTGGTTAGGTCCTTATGTCATTGATAGCAAAATAGGACCAGGAACGTACAGGCTAGCTTCTCTTGACGGTATCAAGGAAACAGAACCCTTGAATATCAGTCATTTGCGACCATTTCATATCTAAGAAAGCCTATACCAAAAAAAAAAAAAAAGCTCCAAGGATTATCACAATCTCTTGGTCAATACAAAAAGCTCCAAGGATTAACGCAATCTCTTGGTCAACCCAAAAAGCTCCAAGGATTATCGCAATCTCTTGGTCACTCCAAAAGCTCCAAGGATTATCGCAATCTCTTGGTCAACCCAAAAAGCTCCAAGGATTATCGCAATCTCTTGGTCACTCCAAAAGCTCCAAGGATTATCGCAATCTCTTGGTCACCAAAAATCTCCAAAGATTATCGCAATCTCTTGGTCACCAAAAAGCTCCAAGGATTATCGCAATCTCTTGGTAAATACAAAAAGCTCCAAGGATTATCGCAATCTCTTGGTCAACCCAAAAAGCTCCAACGATTATCGCAATCGCTTGGTCAAAAAAAAAAAATAATAATAATAATAATAATAAAGAAATTCAAAAAACAAAACAACAGAAATCATCAAAAACGACAAACATTTGCATCTCAATTCTCATGTTACAAAAACAACAAAAACACCAAGCATAACTTTTACCACACTAGAGTCAGTGGTCTGGGAATGTACCAAGACTTTCAGTAATTCAGTCATCATTTTCCTCTTTAGCCATGTAGTGTATCAAGTCGAACAGATTTTACGAAGGTAGAGTCATACTTGAAATATACCTTGTTACGTAACATCCCAACACAAATCAAAACACTAAAATTCCCAAATTGTGTGAACGAAAGATGAAACCTGCAAAATAATCTAGGTCACCACAAGTGAAACGGTTATCTTGCTCATCCCCCTGTGCGAATGACCCCTAGAATGCTAAGAGTTGGCAAAAGGACAAGCATCCTCCCTACCCAATTCCCTAAGAATCCCTAAAGTTCTCAACAGTTGCAAAACACAAAAAATTTGCAAAATGTCAAAACTCAAAAATTTGACAAACTACAGTGCACACATCAAAAGGCACAAACAACAGTGATTTTGGTCACTCCATAACCCCAATCCCTTGCTCGAAAGAAAAACAAATCAAAATAAACAAGTGATCTCATCACTACAATGAGCAAGTATCCCAATACAATTGAAGAAAAGAAGGGAGTTGACCTTGAATCCCTGGAACTCTCAGCATTCTATAGGTCATAAGGCAAGCTTCAGTACCAATTTGGTTGATAGCCTATCGATAACAGAAGTAAACCTCCCGCATGACGATATATCTGTCACATTAACTTGCGTACAGATCAATGTTTGCATGTGGATGAGCTAGCTTATGGCATCCTGGATTACACCGTAGATTAATCTTAGTACATACAACAAAGGAATTCGTGGAGCTAATTAGGTGATCCTCAAGTACAGGTTCGATTGAAAGCCCATCTGGCACTAGCGGTATCCTAACAAATACCACTAAATGAACTCAATTGCACACACAGGGATATGAAATAACTGGGTCAAAAACAAGTCTGATTCATACTTTGGTCAAAAAGTCTTGTAAGATAAAGTACAGTCATGGATGGTGAGTTAAAACTGACTGAATCTCAGAAAATCTTACATTCATCCCAAAACCATCTGCGCTACTTATCATCTTTATGATACCATCAAAAAATATAAAAAATAAAAACCATGTAAATAAAGAGCTTCTTAAACAATAATAGTGCAATCATCACAAATGTCATTCATCCATTTCACCTCGCATATCACATAGACATCAAAAACATATACATTTATCATAACATCTGCATTCATCAAAATAAATAAACATGCATAACAAAAAAAATCAAATCATCACATGTACAAAACCAAAAATAAAATAGGTATATATATATATATCGTCAAAAAGATGCCTACAGGCTACAAAACCGGTCCTCAGACCCCGCAATCATATCCAAGAACCCAACCGAAGGCATCGACCACCATGATCACACAGGATCGGTGCGACGGGAACTACCCCCCGTGGTGTGGGTCCTACGAGACCCTGTAGGGCGGCTACTACTAGCCCCCGCATCATGCCTGCTACCCCCCCCTCATCTAACCGCCTACGATAAGATGATGCTGACTGCTCAATCAAACTATCCCTCGTCCGTCAAGAATATCTACTGATCGAAGGCTCAAGAAGTCACTCGCCAAGGCGGATGACCTCCCTCTCCAAGTCTATCTGGTATAGACACCACTCTGCCTCTCACCAATGATAGATAGACAATGCATCTTCGCGCTACACCAAAACTCTATCACACTCTGCCAACTGAGCCCGCAGAAGATCCCTCTCTAGATCCCACATCCATAGCAGCTCTGTAAGTTGCGCAACCTCAACGCCTACATCCGACCCCACCTCCTCTGTATCCGTCGGATGCATAGGACTCGCGGGGACAGTAGCCTGCTCAGGCTCCAACTGCGCCTCCACATCCTGCATGTCCGACCGCTCTGAAACACCCAGGCCCACATACTCATCTCCCACATCCACCATATCTACATCATCCAACGGCCCCCCCAATCACCCCCTGCTACCTCAGCATCCTCCACTGCTGCCTCCGTGCCTCCCAGTGGCCCCTCTCCTCTCCAGCGTCGCAATACCCACCACGAGTCATACTCAATGGTAGTACCGACATCATCCACATCCGGGACCTCAATCACCGCATCCGACTCCTCGCCCAATGGTGCGGTGACCGGTGGCTCCAAATCCCTCTCGTCTCCCCGACGTCGATAGACTACGGGCTCACCAGGCAACCCCTGGCGCACCCCAAACTGTCGTGTAACCCGGCGGTACGAAAAGAACTCATGCTCCGTCCTGTGTCGCCCAGTCAACCATCGCTCCCTCCGTACCCGTCGAAGCCACTCTCCAGCCTCAGGCCAAGTTGGACAGTCCCGATAGGGACGCCAAAACACCTCCCCTAGAGTGAGCCAATAAAAGGCATCAGTGTAGTGCTCAACGGCACCTGCCCATCGCCGACTCTACCCCTGCTCCGCAGATCGTCGCCACAAAACTGCGTAACCAATCTCCTCTTCCTCCATCGTCGCCCGAGTCATCCACGGTAACCTGGAAGGCCTCTCAATAGCTATGTGCTGCCAACCCCAGCACTGCAACAAAAAATTGCAACTGAAACCCTTCCGCTGTCGACAGCGGACCCCGTACAGCTCCCCGTAGAGCTGTGCCAACAAAGTCTGTCCCCATCTCATAATCAACGGTGCCTCTATCGGGCACTCTGCCAACTGCCACACAAAATCCAGCAGGTTCCATGGGAACCTCGTGCCTGATGAATCAGGGAGAAGAATGTTAGAAATGAGGTCCATCAAGAATGTGTGCCTCACTCCTAACACCCCCCTCTCCGTCCACTAGCTAACCAAAATCCCGCCAGCCTGGCAATCCGCATCGGCTGTCTCCACTGGGTCTGCTACACCCAGCTGCCCCCCATGCCCAAAGCATCTCGTAAGTATAGTAGTCCTCTGATCAAACGGAGATGTCCTAATAGGCAGACCATCTATCGGAATCCGAAGTAACCGATAGACATCCTCAAGAGTCACAGTCATCTCCCCTGTCGGGAGATGGAAAGTATTGGTCCGTGGATCCCAAAACTTGATCAGGGTTGTCAGATAGGCCTGATCCGAAACCACAGGCTCCAGTCGAGCCACCTTCTTGATCCCAAGGGCATCAATCCATCCCCAGTCATCATCGGTCAATGCCAACCGTGCCTCAGTAAATGCAGTAGGTACACGGTACCGGCTCCTAACAACCTGCAAAAAAAAAAAAAAACAGATAAAATTTTAAAATCACCTCACAAGAATTCTTGAAGAAAGAGTGACTACTGAAGATGTGATTAGTAAAATCTTTGTTCGCTTCATAGAGATAGCACCTATTGGTGATGGGCATACCCCCTTTTTTGATATTTTTAAAAGATAAAATTTTATCTTGTGCTACCAACCAAATAAAAATATTAACTTTAATAAGGATATTATATATGATTGTTTTATGTCCACCAGTAGAACTCTGGTTTAGATATCAAATATGTCGATCAAACTGTGTATTGACCATCAATTTCAACTACCCATATGCATCTATCTACCCTCTTTGAGAGAGGAATGACTTGGTGGTTAATAATAGTAGTTAACATATCTTGAGCCTGCACCACATCCCTATTATTAGAAAGTAGAGAGGGCAAATCCCAATTCTTTCTTCCATTGACAAAAGATATAAAATTTGCAACCTTAAACCACGCTAGGATCCTAAACATCGGCTCAACAATGTTAACACTGGGGTCACTGATTAGAGGATGGTCAGAAATCCACACATCCTACCAAAAATAAATTAACCTACCATCACCCAAAATCCATATTCTGCCTTGATGCAACATATCACGAGACTTCATCAAGCTCTACTAGAAGGGATATCCAGAGCTTGGGAGTGGATCAGCAAGGAGGTCTTGGAAATTATATTTAGCTTTTAATAGTCTTACCAACTCCACTTCATTGTTGATAGCCAGTTTCTAGGCTTGCTTTCTGACCAGAGTTTTATTTATCCTATGCATATCTTTTAAATCCAAACATCCTCTCTTATTAGTACTGCAAATTTGCTCCTAGACCACCAGGTGAAATTTACCTTTTAAATCTAGGTTGGCCAAAATAAAAACCTTAATAATGCTTTCAATTTTTTGAACCACTCTTCTAGGCATTCTGAATATGGACATATAGTACACAAGAATGCTTTGTAATGACTTTTTGGCCAACACCACTTTACTAGCCTGAATCAGTAACACTCCTTTCCATGTGGCTAGCTTCTTCTACATTCTTTCAATTATAGAGTCCCAAAGAGATTTTTTTATTTGGTCATTGAATAGGGGAAGGCCCAGGTAAGTCATCAAAAAGGAAGCTATATCACACTCCAAAATTTTTGCAATCTTCCTTTGGTGCTCTATAGGATTATTCACAAATAGCATAATACTTTTCCAAAAATTAATAACCTAACCTATTGCATTTTCATAGCTTACAAGACCAAAATTGCATCAGATCACTATCCCATTCTTCTAGAGGTCCCAAAATAAAACTCCTTCAAAAAACCTTTTCGCTTCCAGTCAATGTGTATTAGGCATCCAAAATTAAAGGAAAACATCTCCAGATGGTGGCAGCAACCTTTTTAGGGAAGTTTAGCTTTCAAACTTCCTCAAAATTTAAAATTAGTCAAGGAAAACCTTAGAATCTGGAACAAGGAAGTTTTTGGGAACCTATTTGAGAACAAGAAACAAGTGGGGGATAGGCTGAAGGCCATTGACAACATGATTCAAAATGGTACCTACGACGAAGCTACCAGGAAGGAGGAGCAAATCAAGCTCTTAGAATATCATAATATCCTGGCTTGTGAAGAGACTTACTGGAGACAAAAATTTGGGCTTTATGGTTAAAGTATGGTGACTCGAATTCAAAGTTCTTCCACATCACAAAATTGAGGAACATAAGAAATAACAAGATTAAAGAGTTAACCAAAGATGACGGGTCCAAAACCTAGGATCTGATTGATATCAGAGAAGAAGTGGTTGCTTATTTCAGCTCCCTCCTCGGGGAAGAATCATAGTGTAAAGAAGAAGATAAGGACTCTCTCCTTTAGTTCATTCCTAATATGGTCGATGATGCCATTAATGGCAGGCTTCTTGATCCTTTTACTGATGAGGAAATAAGAAATGCTTTATTTAGCATGGAACCCGATAAGGCTCCTAGCCCTGATGGGTTCCCTCCTCGATTTTATCAAAAATTTTGGGATATAGTGGGAGGGGATGTCATTTCAGATATCAAGGAGTTTCAAGCTTCAAAACATATCCCGAGAGGGTTTAAATCCACCTTTGTAACCATGATTCCTAAGGGCCCAACCCCTAAGACAATGGCAGATTTTAGACCTATCAGTTTATGTAACGTGTCCTACAAGATATTGAAAAAATCCATTGCTAATAGGATGAAATAAATCTTACCCCTCATTATTGACCAGTGTTAGGGGAGCTCGGTTCAAGGGAGATCAATCCTGGATGGGATGATCACATTCCATGAAGCCTTGTACTTTGCTAGGCAAACCAAAAAGGTAGTCTTTACCCTAAAACTTAACATGAACAAAGCATTCGACTGCATTAACTAGAACTTTCTGTCAGTTGTCCTTCTAAAATTTAGCTTTCATCCTTAATGGATCAGACTGATAAAATAGTGCATATCCAATCCCTGGTTCTCAACCCTATTCAATGGCACAATAGCTAGGTATTTCCAAAGTCATAAAGGACTCAGGAAAGGAGATCCGATCAGCCCAATGTTGTTCATTATAGTGGCGGAGGCTCTAGGAAAAACTATAAAAGTAGCATGCAATGTAGGATTAATCTCGGGGATCAAATCCACCTCCCTCACCAACCCATTTATTCATATAAAATTTTTCGATGACACTCTAATGTTGATCCAGTCATCAGTGGTTGAATACAGAAGGGTCAAACATATTCTCCAACTCTACAAGGATGAGGTGGGTCAGAAAGTGAATTTTAACAAGAGTAAGCTTTACTTCCTTAACACCCCAATCCAAAGATAAGTCAGAATAGCAAGGATTTTGGGATATTCTGTAGCGACTCTTCCTACATCCTATTTAGGCCTTCCCCTTTTCTCTGGCTCTCTGGGTGATTCTATGTGGGATAGAGTGGTAGAAAGAATCCAAAAAAAATTGGTTTGCTAGAAAGGACACTTCTTGTCTCAACCAAGGAAACTTACTCTTACTGTGGCATCTTTACAGAGTATTCTGGTGTATTTCTTATCCATTTTTAAGGCCCCAACCAAGGTATACCAAAAATTGAAAAGTTCCAAAAGAATTTTCTATTGTTCGGGTCGAAGGAAAAATAGAGGATTGACCTGGTGGGGTGGAGCAAGGTGTGCAGGCCAAAAGAAAATGGGGACCTACGATTGCGAAGAATTGCTCACTTGAATATAGTATTAATATCCAAAAAATCTTGGCATCTCATAAAAAATGAGGATAATAAATGGACCGCCATCATTAAAAGAAAATATATCCAAGGCATTGATTTTCTAAATGATAGTATTCACAACAAAGGATCGGCTTTCTAGAAAGAAATCTTGACCAGTAGGGAGGTCATAAAGAAATGGATGAGATGGGTTATTGGGAATGGGAAAAATATTAGGTTTTGGGATGACAGGTGGGCTAAGGAGGAGGCTCTATCTCAGGTTCCTAACTTAGTTAGGATCAAAAGAACCACAGATGAACACATCGAAAGGAGAGTAGCTAATTTTATGAGATAGGACAGAGGAAGACTTAAATGGAAATATATAATGATTCAAGGATTTGAAGCTGAATCAGAAGAGATCCAAAGCATTCTGCATCAATAATTCATACCTATGAGACCAGTACATGATCAAGTAATCTGGGTAGCCCTAGAAAATGGGAAATTCTCAGTCAAATCTACATATAAAATAATTTTAGATCCTGAGGAGCCCATAATTCAGACTCAGTTGGTATGGGTAAAAAAACTAATTCCTAAAGTTGCAATGTTCTCATGGCTGGTAATCCAAGGAAGGATACTTATGATGGACAACATGATAAGAAAGGTATGATAGTTTCTAATAGCTATTTTTTGTGTATGGCAAATTGGGAGTCTACCCATCATATTTTCCTTGAATGCCCTTTTTCCTTGAATATTCTCAATGGGGTATTCCAAGTATTTAGCATCTCCTGGGTCATTCCAGCCACCATCATTGACCTGTTCCACAAATTTCGAAATCCCTTTGTCAGCCTTAGGCTTAGGTTTATGTGGAAAATATGTCTTCATCATTTTCTATGGCAAGTCTGGCTAGAAAGAAATCACAAAGTGTTCCATGAGTCGATCCATGATGTCACCTCCATTACCACTAAGATTCTTGAATTTGCTCGTGAAAACGTCAGCCTTATCCCTCATGATAGCCAAAATTCTTCCCCTATGGAAAATCAGATTGCTCGTTCCTTAAACATTACCTTGGTAGAGGATATTGGATATATTAAGGCCAATCCTAGAATAGGTGTTAGGTGGATCCCGCCCCCAGTTGGATGGCTCAAGATCAAATTTGATGGGGCTGCTAAAGATAATCATGGCAGAGCAAGGGTTGGAGGAATAGTGAGAGACAATGAAGGAAACCTAGTGATGGAATTTTTTGAGAATTTGGGAATAAGGAAAAATAATTATGCGAAAGCAAGAGCATTATGGATAGGTCTTTAGATGGCTCAGGATATTTAAGGTAAATTAATAATTGAAGGAGATTCATTGCATATCATAAATATCCTCAAAAATAGTAAAAATCCTCCATGGCGGGTTAATATAGTCATTGAAGAGGCAAGGACCCTATTCCAGGCTAGGAATGACTGGCTAGCCCAGCATATGTTTCAGGAAGCCAATAAAATAGTTGACATATTGGCCAATATAGGGGTGGAAGCATATGGGCTTGTCACTTGGGAAAATGGGGTCCCAAGTGACGTGGATGAAATTATTCGAAACAAAATTGAGGAAGAAGACGAATAAGAATAGGGTCCTCTTTCGAGGCTCCTAGTACAGAAGAATGCTGGTTGGTCAGCTTTGCTCTGCTCCATCTAGTGATAGTTTTTGTTTTTTTATGTACTGGGGAAGGGGTTTCCTTGTGGGCATAGGTCTTGAATAGCTATGTTGATGTTATGAATATGGTCTGGGAGATATGCAGTATAGCTTATTTTTACTATTAGTGGCTTTTTGTGTATGTAAATATTGGTAAGGGGTAGTGTGATCCCTTGAACGTATGTTCTAAGAAGGCTACTAGTAGTGGTGGATAGACTATCCCTAATAAGGCTTTGATCCATAACAGAATAATGTTGATTTTTGTAATAGGTTTTGGGTTAACTTGTAAAACCCGATATTAATGATAATATATCTTAACTATCAAAAAAAAAAACTTACAAGAAGTCTTTTAATTTCCTTATCTTAGCAATAGATGTTGGGTAATATAACAATGTATCATTGATAAATCGATGGTGCGTGATAGGATAGCTTACCAAAGTTGGTTTTAGAACCTCAATGACACTGTTATTAGCTATAGATATCCCAATTGCTTCTACCATTATAATGAAAATATAAGGGGATATTGGATCCCCTACTAAAGCCCATAATAGCTATGTAAGTAACCAGGAAGTGCACCATTGATTATCACCAAAAATTTAGCTAAAGTAACACAAGCTTCAATTACATCCATCCATTGCTGCCCAAATCTGAATTTAGCCAAGAATTTAAAGAGGAATGACCTCGTAAGCCTTTTTCATATTCAATTTCAAAAAGAGGCCATCGATGTTACTATTTTTACTGTTTTGCACTTAATGTATCAATTCATGCATAATTATAGCACCATACAAAATATGTATTCCTGCCACAAAATATATTTGTGCTTTCTTGATGAGGGAGGAAATATGGGGTTTCAACCTCTTCACCATGGTTTTAGGTAGGATTTTGTAAATCATGTTACATAGGCTGATGGGCCTAAAATCACTAGAGAAGGAGGCTTTAGAATGCTTTGGAATAAGCACTAGGAATGTTGCATTCATCATGGCTAGAATCACTTTAAATTCTTGAATCTCCTTTAAAGCATCCAAGATGTCCATACCACAAATGTGCCAAAAATTTTGAAATAAAAGTGGAAGGAACCCATTTGGACCCAGAGCTTTGAGAGCCCCTATTTCCTCCACAATAATATTGACATCTTCCTCTATGGAACTTTAATTCAACATATCGTTTATCTCTCTAGGAATCAGATGGGGAATAGTTGAGAGGAGATCCTCTTCAACTTGGATATCCTCCTAAATTTTGCCACCTAGAAATGAGTTGAAATACATTACTACCTCTACTCTTATTTCCTCAGTGTCCGAAGTGGTGCCTCCATATATTTTATAGATTTCTCTTATCCTATTGAAACCCCTTCATCGAAGAATTAAAGAATAGAAAATTTTAGAATTTCTATCTCCCTTATAAATCCACAGTTCTTTGGACTTCTATTTCCAATATTTTTCTTCATTAGCTAGCATGTTATGAAGCTCAATTAGAAGAATTTTTCCCTTACCTACAATTTCCATTGAGTAACCTTCAGATTCTATGAAATTCTCTAAATCTTGCAGATCTACTTTTAGATATTTCTTGCATCTAAAAATGTTCCCAAAACTTTATTTATTCTAGTTTATTAGTTTAAATATAACATATCTAATATTTCTATAAAATTTATCTACTCCTTCCTCTCCTTGGTCTTTAGCCTACCATTATATAAATGATGACTAAATTCGGGTGGTTGCACCACATAGCTTCGAATCGAAAGGGCTTTGGATATAAATATATTGATTTAGGGAGGTCCAAACAAAGTGGATTGTGATCATAACCCACCCTGGGAAGGGTGCATAGTGAAGCATCATAAAAAATTGGAATAACTGCTAAGAGACCAACACTCTATAAATTCTGCATAATATTAGATGATTACCCACCCTACGGTTGCTCCATGTAAAGCACATAGGATTTTAAATCATGTTAAGAATTTAATTTTCTATGTAAAATATAATATAATGCATGATATTTAGTTTATTTAAAATAAATAGGGCCCTATAGGGGACTTCCTTTGGAAGTCCTACACCTCTTCCCTATAGCCCATCCTTGGCCCTATCCCAAATCCTTGGCCTATATTGGATCCTTGGCACATTCTTTGCCCTTCCTCCTTGGTTGATAGGTTTTGCAGATGCTCTCCTTGGGGTGGAATGTCACTTTTCCTTTTGTCTACCCCTTTCCTTGTTGTTTGGTGGGGTTTTCTTCTGGTGCCTATGATCTAGGATATCCTTGGGTCTTGTTCCAGTTCCCTAGAACTCATTTGTCCTCCTCCTTGGTTGGATGGTGTTGCAGATGATATCCTTGGGTTGGGATATCTCTGATTATCTTGTCTACCCATTTCCATACCTTATGGTTGGGCATTCCTTTTGGTTCCTGTGAACTAGGACATCCTTGGGATTTTTTGGGTTGTCCCTGGTTTTTCCAAGGTCCTCCTTTGGGTTTTTAGAGTATTTTCAGGAACCCTTTCCATTTTTTCTTGCAAGGTTCTATTTGGTTCTAAGGATCAGAGGTTCTTCTAGTGTAGTGTGTTTTGGTTGGGGTTTTTTATGAGCAACTCTTCACAGTATCTTTTGGGTTGGTCGAGATTATGGTGTTGTTCTTTAGGTTTCCATTTGCAGGTTTGATGGTGGGTTCTCTAATTTTTATGGCTTAGCGGAGGCCTCTGTGCTTATTTTTGTTGTATTCCTATGGGTCATCCTATTTTGGATCCCTAAAGCTACTCGTTGGTGGCATTGGTAGTTGGTGTGGAGCTATAACTACTTTTTCCTGGCCTTTGGTAGCGCCCTACACTTTTTGGTGGTAGTTTGTGCTGCATACCTCCTCTTTTGAGGTTTCTTGGGACCTCCCCACCTTTTCCCTTGTCTCTCATTTCTGCACTATTGTTTCCTCTATCTCCCTTGGTTGCTGAGTAGTTTTCCTTACTACAATAGGATTTCATGGCCTCTAGAGTCCCCTGGTTGTTGTTCCACTTGTAGGCCTATTCGGGATGTTGATCCCTGTTGTTGCATAACTCAGTTGCATCCCTGTGCATCCTCAGGCAGGAATTTTTTGTGTTTCCCACTTTAGTTTCAAATTTGAATTTTCAATTTATTGTTTTGGGTGGGATTGCCCTGTTTCAAATATTTCTAGGCGGGTTTGCCCTTTTTATTTTCTTCCTTGCATGTGTTGGATGTGAGGTATTTTACACGTGTTTTTTGGTTGTTTTGGGTGGGATGGCACCATCCCATACTTCAATGTAAAAAAAAATTAAATAAATAAATAAATTTAAATTTTGTCCTTTAAGGCTATCCTCTAGACTTTCCTTAAAGGATGTCCTTAAGTCTTTCTTGTAAGGCTTTCCTTTTGTATTTTCTCTGGACTTTTGGAGTCCTTTCCTGTGGCCTTCCTTTGGTATTTTTAGTCTGATTTCTTGTTGTAATCAATTTTTGGGATCCTTGATAAAAACCCATTTTAATTTAATTTAAGTTATCCAAAAAAAAAAAATTATTTAAAATAAATAGTTAATGTAAAATATGATGTTTTGAATGTGAAACCTTTGTAAAAATATGGATAGTAAATATGACATCTTGTATTCTTAAATAAGTGTGAATATTTTTTCTTCTGTTATTTCAAAATCTTATTATTCAAATAATTGGATGTGACATATTTATCTTTGATTTGTTTTAAATTCCTATCATGCAATAATGCATGTCTTTTAGTGATATCATCTATATTAAATTGAAAATACTTCATGTAACCTTAATATTTTGTTGTAACATCAAATTTTTATGCTCTTATTTGGATGTAACTTATTCACCATATAAATTTTAAAAAATTGGTATTTGCATATTTATTGTATAAAAATATGTTATTTTCAAAGATAAATTTGCACATTTATATATAAAAAAAATTAAAATATAATATAAATTAATTATTAAACTAGAACATATGGGATAGAATGCGAGTAAAAAGTAAATATCACCTTTTCTTGTTTTAAATATTTGAAGAAATTTAAAAATAAAGTATTTTTATGAGGAAAATTTAGGTATTAAGAAAGGAAAATCATCTATGAAAACCCTAACTAGAAGTACGGATGCTCTAGTTAAAAGTAAGGATGTATTAGTTGAGATAAGAGAAAGAGTGAATATATATGGTACTCCTTATCTAAGCAGTAGATGTTTCACCAAATATGATTTTGGGAATGAAATCTTCAATCATCATATCATATATTTAAAGTATAGAGTTAATTTATAAGTGTTGAGAGACCAATGGTAATTATCTTTCTAGGTTATATAAATCCTAAATTTTCAACCTAAGGCCTTCTTTGTTCATTTAAAAAAAGTTTATTTGCCTTAGAATATGTGCTAAATATTATTTGCAATTGTTATTTTAAGTTTTGAGGTTTTGCAATTATATACAATCAAAAGTGTTAATTTGTGGTCTTTTAAGTCAACCCATGGTCAAAATTTTAGTCCTTTTGGTTCTTTTTTATGATATTCTTTACTAAAACATGCTAGAAGCATTTAAGTGCTACTCCCTAATCCCAAAAGGTTTCAAAATATTTTTTGTCTTTATGTTTTACTCCAAATGCCTACAGGAAAAGCACTTGGCCAACTATCTATTAGGAATCCACATATCCAACTAGCCAAACTATAAACCTACTTATGTCTAAAAATAAAAATTAGTTGTACATCTCCTTAACTCTGAAAATAGAAAATAATTGTTAGTACCCTACAAAATTTTTAAAAATAAAATTTAGATATTAGAAACTCTAGTCCTTATGCAATACTAGCCCATCATTTTCTATAATGTGAATCCTAGCTCTATATTATCACCCATTCTATAAGTATTCTCCCTCCAATATTGCTTCCCTAATCTCACCCCTCTAGGGGTAAGGTTTAGGATTTTCCCACCAAATCTAGACTCGCGAGGCCTTTTTCAACAATAGGAGCAACCAAGAACTTGAGGGAGACCTTATATCTCCTTTCTTTATTTTATTTTGTGTACTTATAGTTTATTTTCTTTTATTTATCATTATATCTAAATATTTTTCAATTAATAAGTATTTTGTAAGGTTATTTTAATAGATTTTTAAGTTCTCTACATGATCATATATAAATTTAGTACATGTTCTTTGATTATTTAATATTTATTGATTATATCTAAGGTTAGACCTATGCATCAAGTTTGATTATGTTCTTAGGCTAGCCTTGTAATAACCTACACTAATATGCTATTAGTGTGTTAGAGGTTTTACAAGTTATTTTAAGCATATTTAGAAATCAATATGACAATATATCAAGACAAAAGCTAGGATTAACCACTAGTTGAGGTACACTTATGATATTACACTCTTACTTATGTTATTCATAAAATCATAGTTAGTCAAGTTTTTGTGGAAATTTAAAGTATAAATAGTTGGATTCTAACTTTGTATTAACACATAGGCTTGCATTTTGTATCTGTTAACCCCAACATGAACACGTCCATATGATATTTGTTTTGTTTGCATATGATTAATTTCTTTACTTGCTTCTTATTTATATTTATTTTTGAAGCATTATAGATTTATTATCCAATAAATATAGCCATAATAAGGTACAACCTTAGGATAAATGGAATTTATCATCAAAACCCCCTCTCCAATGATGATGAGGTATTTATTGATTCTAAGTAACATTAAGAGGAGGTTAATATTGAAGGAACTTTACCTTTTGATGCTAGGAATACTTGGATATTTTTGTCAACATAATGGAAGCTAGTGGTGAAACTTTAGAATTTTGCTTTATAGATGATATGAAATACTTTTCAATAGTAATAAATATTTATTATATTTAATGATAGAAAAAAATAAAATAATATTCTAGTGTATATTATTTATTTATCTTCTTCTTTTCATATTCAAGCTCAACCCACAATGACCATATATTCTCCCAATGTATGTATTCCATCAATTAGTTCTTCATAAACTTCTTGTATTCCTTTATAAGCTCCTATTTCTTATATAACCTCCAATGTCATTTCCATTTAGGATCATTTTTCTCTACAAATTGCTTTTGTTAGTTTTCCAACAAGTTTTTCTCTTACCTTCATGATGCTTCTTCTAATATCTCTACATCACAATAACAATTTATTCCATGTTCAATCCATTCTATTACTTTTCTTAATTTTTCTTATTTCTCCCACTTTGAATTGGGTATTAATTATTTTTAAACCTTCATTCACCAATTATTTTTCAATTTTTTCTTTCCAATATTTTTTCTGAGGTAGTTCTTCTCAATAACTTTAAATTCCCTTCAACTACTCTAATTATTTTAATCCTAATATTCAAAATATTCTAGTACATGCAATAATTGAAACAACTTGCTTCTATTTAGCATCCCTCATTTGAAAATATTTAGCATAAGATGTATAATCACCTTTGGATCCACTCATTGCCTCTAGTACTCTTCCATCTAAATTTGAAGTTCAAAAATTTTAATAGTCTAAAGGTAGATAATACCCATTAATTCACATGATGTCATTCCATATGTCATGTTGTGACATCACCTATGATGATGGTATACCTCTAAATATTTTTCCAATAATTCTAAGTATTCAAGCTATAAATGTTATTGCCAACTTCTATGACTTTCCATTAAATACTTTAAAACTTTAGTTAAAAATTTTGTTCAAATTTTTGTGAATAGAGATAAAAGAGAAATCATAAGCTTTTTGTACAAACTAAAATAAAGTAAAAATCAGGAAATAATAAACTATGTAAGTAGATGGAAAGCTCTTATAGGTAAACTACAATATGTTCCTCCATAGAAAGACATTTTCACATTTTCATAGTTAATATCCATGACCAACATTCATTCTATTTAGAAATACATAATGTAAATACATTTGAAGAAACTAAAACCTAATCATAGAAAGTAGAAAATACTGTCAAAATAAATCAATTAAAACTTAAGTCAAACAAAGAAGACAGTAACTCATTCACTCATAATTCCTCAAAATCTAATATAATAACTAGAAATAAACATAAAAAAATATGTTGTAGTGGAGTCACTAATTCAATAATTAATACTAATATAATTGACAATGACAAGAAATTGACCATATAAAGACAAAACAATTAAAATAATAAAACTAATCAATCCTATACAAAAATTAATAGATATAGAATATAATTCACTAGGATAAGAAAAACTTTAAAATTTGGTCTACCTAATATTTTGAATGGTAACATGATTCAACTTTTCCAAATTAGACCCACAAAGCCTAATAGGAAAAAGTAATATTATTTTATTGTCAAAGAATATCACAAGTACCATAGAGTTAATGGTCCTTCAAAAATTATTATGTGGCATTGCGATATGCAATCCAAGATCTCATAGAAGGAGAAAGCCATCATTTAAGACTCAAATATTCCTCCTCGTTTTTCTTCCTCTTATTAATTTATAAATCAAAATATTGGCCAGTTTAAAAATCCTCTCTTAAATAATCAATCCAATTATCATAATGTTCTACCTCCCAATAAACTAAAAATCCCACAACAAAATAACCTAAATAATATTGGAAATAATGTTATTATTGTTGGATATGTTTCTCAACTCTTTTATTATTATTATTATGTTCTTGTTATTAGAATTAGATGCAAATATAACCACTAGTAGCTAAAATAGATCAATTCAACAATAAACTAAAGTAGAGAAACAACCTCCATTAAATTTTATATCTCAACAACCTAACATAATAATAAAAGGATCATATAATATAGTTGGACAATACCTAGTCAAGCTAATACATTAATTTTATTATTTCTAAATATATCAAATGTATTTAAATATATATTGCTTATAATATTAATTGAAATGTCAATACCTAGTCAAGATATTCCCAATTAGTTTTCTTTTTGTAAGTTCAATAACTAGAGTAGATAAAATTTATGTTTAATGAAACTAAATGATTTAATCATGAAATGATGAAAAATGATCCCCATTTAGGAATTAATTTTAAAAAATTTGTTTTAAGATTTGTAATTTATATTATTTTCTCATTTTGGATTAACAAAAGATGAATTAAAATAAATATAACCATTAGAGAATTTTAAAATGGGTAAAAGCAACCCATTGGATCCTTTATCTTACCTTTGAATGTATAACTAAAACTATGATTGTTGTTTTGCATGTTATGCCTTAGGAATTTCCATACAACATCCATTTAGGAAGTCCCTAAATACACAACATGTGTTGTGTACCCTCAACCCTTCATCAATGTTTTAATCCATCCACAAGGTCCAAGCCTATAATAGCCAAGTTGTTAAAAAAATCTATAACTATTTTATGTTTACTACATCTCAAATTTAGAAACCCAACCTCTATCCTCTATTAAAGGTGCCCATTAGGTATAGAGACTTAGAGTTCACTCATGAGGCAAGTGAGTTAAATTTCCATGATCCTAAAAAATTTCCACCTTAAGAACATATTAAGCAAGAACCTACTAATAACCATCTATCAGTCAACAAAATATAGAATTCATTGTCTTCTTAAGCATCAATGAACATGTCTAGCTATAGATCTAGGAGAATACAACAATTCATTCAATGCTTTGATCTTTCCAAACTCCTTCCTTCACATAGGGTATATGGTAAGGCAAGCATAGTTGATAATTATAGTAAGGTTCAATTTAGGTCATGATTTTACATATCCATAAGTTCTGATTTGATTTGTTTTTATAACAGTTCTAGAATGTTGAGGTTTGCTTCTCATTATTTTTCTTTAGTTTCTTTGTTTTCCTTTCCTTATCCAATCCATCATGATTTATGTTGTACTTTTTTTATCATATTTAATATTTTAGTCTTCTTTTTATTTTGAGAAATTTATTTTAATCTATTTTAAAAATAACAATAAAAATTTACCAAACATTTCCTTTTAATTCATCATCACAATAAAGAATATTTATTATTCAAAACAATAATATAAATCAATCTCCAAGACACATTATTTTCAATATATATCATAAAAAATATGTACATCTCTAATAAAAGTATTTCAAACTCTCAAGGATGACTCTAGATCTAAGTCATTGATCCCTTATTCAAGACCCTATTAGTATCCTCTCTATATCCTCCATCGTATTGTTTGTGTTTTTTAAATAAAATATATATTTTTTACTTACCCCTTTGCCTCTATCTCTTGCTTGATTTAGTTCCTCAAAAATTCATTATGATGTAAAACACCTCCTATATGAACCATAGATAACTCTTAAATTTACCTCTCCAAAGCATACAATAAAACAAATCAAGAGTTGGAGAGAAGTGGGTAGTTGAAACTCTCATGTTGGAGAGACCTCAGGTTCAAATATCTCCCTCTCATATTTTGTGGATATGCTATGTAATAGATATTAGGGACCCTACTAGAGGTGTGTCTATCCACCCGCTTAATGTAATATTGCGCTTTAATGAAAGACCAACATTTTAAAAAAATGACCTATCGTCTACCTAGCTAGTTAATATTTTAATCTATGGTAATCCTTCAATTGGCTTACTCACATAGATCTCTTTCTTTTAAGGAGGTAAATATTTATTATGTGGTCATGATATAACCATTACATAGCATATCTGCAACATGTGAGGGGAGAGATTTGAACCTGGGCCTCTCGATTTCAACTAGAGAGTTTTAACTACCCACTTGCTCTCCAACTCCTTTATATTTCATGTAAATTTAGACAACACAAAAAAAATTGATAAACACATCAAAATAAGTATAAACATAACTAAAAATTGCATAGGAAAAAACCAATGAATTAAAATAGCCATTGACATGAAAACACGTATGAAAAGAACACCATTATTTATGTGTGGAAAAACCTCAAGAGAGAATTCATAATAATATGTTGTTGTAATTTATATTATTAAAATTATAATTGAGAGTACAATGTGCATGAGTTAAATAAAATATCTCTTAAAGAAAAAGAGAAGTATAAACAAAAGCTCATGCAACTCCAAATTGCTCCAAAAAATTTTGGCCTTGCAAATGGCTATAAAGTGTACCTACATCCCATATTTATGTATTTTCAATAAGGAGGAAGCAAAGGAAGGGATGAATGGTAAAAAGTGATGCCCTTTAATATTTTATTTATTCCCTACCAACCTTTTATTTTTCCTTTTCTCTTCAAATCTAAAAATAGAAAGTTTTGTATTTGACCAACCCTAAATTTTGATCATATTTTATTTTGCTAAAATTTCACTAATTTATTTCTCAACACTTTATGGTTGTCTTACCAAGTCGCTTGTGATTCATATTTATTATCATTTTTAATGTGAAATAAGTGGGTATTTCCTATTTTGTACTTAATTTTTCATGTGTTGTACTTGATGGTGGATTTTTCTTTAGTCATATGATAAGTTCTCTTTTATTTTGGTTTTTTTTGTTGGTAAAAATTTATTGAATCAATAAATATTACAAGAAACAGATAATCCCATAACAATAACCCTTACAAGGTCCAGAATAAAGAGACCCCAATACCATCGAGCACATGACTAAAATACATCCAACAAACAACAACCTCAACCAGGCTTATCCACAACAAGAAAATTAGGAAGATGATGAGAACAATCCAATGGAAGTTGATCTCATTCCCTAACATTCTAGTATTCCTAAAACTTAGAAGTCAATTTTTCCAAGTAGTGGGAATATGAGCAAAGGAAATAAACTCTAGATA
The DNA here is from genome assembly GCA_028583015.1 of Wollemia nobilis. Taxonomy (NCBI): domain Eukaryota; kingdom Viridiplantae; phylum Streptophyta; class Pinopsida; order Araucariales; family Araucariaceae; genus Wollemia; species Wollemia nobilis. The sequence continues at coordinate 2,560,344 of JAQPPZ010005099.1, forward strand.
CCAAAAAATTTGAAAGATCTACTGAACCACTAACACCAGCTGCTAATGAATATTAGAAATATTATGAGTCTTCAATAAATTAATAATAATCTAAGAGTCTAACTCATATATTATCTTCCACCATCCTAGAGCATCACCTTTTTTCAAATCAAAACAAATAGCAAGGGCCTCCATTTAATTATTAGTCTACTTCCTCTTATAACAGGAAAAGATGAAAAGAGCTACACCATTACTATCTCTCCCAACACCACCAACAATCCTCTGCCAAGTTTGATAAACATTTAACTTCTTACCTTAAAAAATTATTTGATTTCTTTCAAAGCCAAATCTACCATATAATACATGAGGGCCCAATACTCCATGCAACTTGAAGAAAGAAAGCCTTAGTAGGAGGACTTCCTAAACTACTCCAGAACTCAAAAAGAGAAGAGGCATGATAACAAGACTGTTTCCACATCCTCCACCAAATATGCCAAATTTCCTACACAAATAAACACTGTAAGAGCAAATTCCCTACAGATTCATCACTATTCTCATAAAGGAAATAAAATTAAGGGCCCTAAAAACCTCTCTTTTGGATATTATCCCAAGTAGGACATCTATTCCAAGTAGCCAACCATAAATAGAAATTACATTTGGTCCAGGAACCCATATTCCAAACCATTTTCCACCAAGGAACCTCCTCATCCCCAAAATGATGCCTACATAAACACGATAACCAGAAGCCACTGAGAAAACCCCTCTATATCCAAACCCCAAACCAAGACATCATCATCTTGTAAATAAAAGCACTCCCTAGTAACAAAAATACGAGCCAACTCTTCTCTATCCTGAATAGAACCACCTATCGGCCAATCTCTAGGATATTTCTACTGAACTACCTCCACCTACCCAACTCTTTTGGAAACTTTATAATCCATCACCCTGTACCAACCAGCAACCAAGAAATAACTACATAGCTCCTAAATATGAGAAAACATGGATAAAATTATTGGGAAACCATCCCTAGAATCATGCAAGAAAAGAGCCTTTGAGTCTTTGAGATAAATCTAGAACAAACCTTGCTTAAAAAGAGATGTCCCCTTCTTAGGGGTATTCCAGATCAAATAATCTTTACCAGAAAAACTATATATAGGTATCTCAAAGTCTCCAACCTCATTAAGATACTTAAAGAAAATAATTTTAGCCCATGCACAGTCTTGATAAATGTACCATCTCCAATAAATCTTGGTCGCCAATGCCTGACCAGAAATAGAAGTCAAACAAAAACCCAAACCACCATCCTGTTTTGGTCTACAAATAGTATCCCACTTAACTAGACTCCATTTTGAAGACTCCAAATTTCTAGCCCATAAAAATCTTCCTAACATAGATTCAAGCTCATGAATAAAACTAGCAAGAGCGACCTGAATCATGCACTAATAAATATATGATGCTTGAACCACCAACTTAAGAAGCAATACTCTGCCAGCAAAAGAAAACCACTTAACAGTCCAATGAGAGACTTTAGCCCTAAATTTATCCAAAATATTATTCCAGATGCCTTGAGGCAGAGAGAGGAATTCCCAAATAAGTTAAAGGGAGAGCTTCAATCTAAAATTGAATAATCTGAGCAATTTTTTTTCCTTTATAAGGGGATCATTATTGAAAAAGAATATGGAGGATTTCCCCTCATTTATCTTCTGCCCTTAAGCAGCCAAATAAATATCCAAATATCTAAAATTAGTTGCTTTCCTAATAGAGGCAATACCCATCAAAGTAGTATCATCCATAAATTGAAGATGAGAAGACACAAGTAAACTATTACCCCACCTCAAACAATGAATCAATCCCTAACTAACATGTGATTTGAGAAGTCTACTCAAAACCTCAGCCATAATAATAAATAAATAAAGAGACAAAGGATCCCCCTAATGGATACATCTTGAATCCTAAAACAAAGTGGAAGGCTCACCATTAATAAGGACAAAATAGGATGGAGACGTATACAACTCATCACCCAACTAACTTAGTTGGATTCAAAACCAAAATCATGGAGAATTTTACTTAAGAAAGACCATTTAACCCTATCATAGGCCTTAGCCATATTAAATTTTATAAACATAGCTTTTTATTTATAAATTCCCATAGAATGAATGGCCTCAACAGAAATAGCCACACCATAAAGGATTTGTCTACCCATCACAAAACTTCCTTGTTCATCAGAAATAACCTTACTAAACCAAGTCTTAAGTATCTCAACAATCAACTTGGAGATAATTTTGTACACCACATTACATAGTGCAATAGGTCTGAAAAGATCCGGAGAATTGGCTCCTTTCCGCTTAGGAATCAACCCCAAGAAGGTAGAATTCATAGCTCTAGCATTTGTTTAGCTCTCAACATCTCTTTTATTTTGTTAATTATCTTGAGTTTTATGGTATTTTATTCTTATGAAAAAAAAATTAATTCATGTATCAAAGATATTTTGTAAAACCATTTTTTTATGTTCCCATTTTCATTTTTTATTTTATTATATCCTAAATATTCTCCATGATCATTCAATTTTTAAAATACACACATTGTTTTTCTTCACAAAATCATAGATTATACTTCAAAAGGGGGCAAATGTAAGTCCTAATTTTCAACCTAAGTCCTTGTTTGTGCTTTCAACTCTATTTTTATTTTTATTTCAATGCATTCCAAATGTTATTTATAATATTATATTTTAAGGTTGCGTAATTGTGAATAATCAAAAGTGTTTAATTGTGATGTTCTAAGCCAACCCTTGGTCAAACTTTTAGTCTTTTTGATCATTTTAATGTCTTTTTTTAATAACAATTGGAAAAAGAGCCTAGGTTATATACCTAACCTACAAGGATTGAAAAGTTATTATCTCTTTAATTTTTCATCCAAATAGCTACTATAAGCCCACTCATCTAGATAACTACTATGAATCCACTGATCCAACATGATTTTTTAAACTCACTTATGTCTAAAAATAGAAACTAGTCGTTGTACATCCACTCAAATCTAAAATGAGAAAAATAACTATTACTGCACAATTAAATCTATAAAAATAGAAGTTAGTTTTTAGAAACCCTATTCCTTATGCAATCCCATCCCTTCATTTTCTACATTATAAATCATAGCTACCCATTCTCACCTATTACCTACAAAACTCATAACTATTTTCCATCCAAGACATCAAGTCTTCGAATGAGATATTTAAATCAAGCCTTTGAATAAAACCTTTGAATCGTACATTTGGGTGAATGTATTTGATTATATTCTTTTGGAGCTATTTTTAACTTCTATTATAAAGTTGTTACCTTTTGAATATAATTTTTATCTATATTTTACTAGGATATGTTGGTCATCCAAGTGAACCATGTTTTCTTGGGAGGTCAATAGTTTGAATTTCTTTGCATCTAATTTACTATCCTTATGGTCTACTCTCACCCCTCCAAGATTATGGTTTCGGGTTTCCCTAACAAATCTAGAGTGAAGAGAATTTCTATGACACTAGGGGCAATCAAGTAATTGAGGGGATACCTTTATTGTTAGCTTCTTAATAAGTATGCTATGGAATATGGCAATCACAAGATGCAAAAATATAATGAAGTTCAAGAATGATACTAAAATATGATATTAACGAAACTCATAAAAATATGGAACTGAATACAATAGATAGAAACCTACTCTACTAGTGCATGCTCATAGCAATGCACTCACACACTTCCTTTACTCTATTCATGTCACTACACAAATTTTTCCATCCTATTTGAAAAGATTTTTTTTATTTACGTAAGGTCTACTAGTAACTTAACCACATTACTTCTTTATGTTGTATGACCTATATCATTTATCCCCTTTTTGAATACACCTATCCCTACATTATGTATATATCAATCTATACATAAGTATTAGGTGTTACCTATTATTTTAAGTTATCCTTCTCACTAATCCCCAAAAGAGTCAGCTTACTTTCTTTCATCCTGTCGAAAGAAGCGTGTAACTTTCTCGCACCTCATAAGTCCTTTTATGATGGTTCCAGGAACATATCAAAATTGACTAACCAATATTTTTCTAGAGATATTATTGCGCATACAACTCATGTAGAATCAAGAATATCCTCTATCATTTATTTCCATTTATATAATAACCAACCTAACCAATTTTATTTTGATTGATATTATTTAATAATAAATCACAGTAAATTTCATTGCATATTGTGAGTTACCAAAGCTTGTTTTGATCCAACCCTTTTTATTTATTGCCAAGCATAATACCAAATAATGAAGTACAAAATGGGATGCTTGTTTATTGAAGGTCTTCAAAGACACGTTAACATGTCCATTACTTGCATTCTACTACTAAGACTGAAGTGTATCCATTCCCCATTTAGAAGCATAATAAAACATTCGAGCTTACAAGCATATCACGATTTGCCTTCCCAATAAACTATGTAGCACTAAATGGTATTACACATGATAGTTTACTCAACTTAAAAGAAATAAACCAACCGTAACAGATTCCTTTAACAACCTTAAAAAAATAATAACTGCTACTAAGTGAAGACCACAGCAATCCACATAAGGAAAAAATCTCGAAGGAAAAGCACAACTATAAATCGATCTCTTCTAGTTTCATAAAGCGTTGGTTTCTTACATAAAATCATAAGTAATTGACCATAGCCTACAATAGACATTAATAGGAATTATCACATTTCTTATGCTGGCACACCACTTCAATGCATAATCACAGGAATGGTCATTTGCACTTACACAAGGCCAACATTCAAATCTCTTTTCATGATGAAACTTGACAACATAACCTGCCGAAGCGCAATCACTCCACGAACCGCCGTTCTCATCATATCACTGCTGATTTGGATGTCACTAACAGAATTGCTAGAGGAAGTTTTGTCATCTTCTTCAATATTCCACTGCCAGTAAGTTATGGTTAAGAACTACAGCTTCCCACTTTCATTCTTTAATATATCAACCACTCAGCAATAGGTTCCAATGGATCTCACCAATCTCACAATGACTTCATTCCAGCGAAGCACTTGCTATTAACTTCAGGTTTTAATCATTATTACAATAATAATGGCATGATCCAGATATGACAATGATCACAACATGGCACGGTAACCTTTTCATAAGAAATTATCTAAAATCCAAAAGCAATTCTATAACAATTCAACATGCCAGAAGGATTAACGTCTCTCGGTCTTCCTCGTGTTTTTGTTAGAACTGCCTTTAAAATACCATTCAACTAGTAAAAGTATTATATCATAACCCTTTGATTGCCTTACTAGATAAAGAATAAATATTTAGAGTATAACAATCTAATTACTCACAGTGTCAAAGTCATCTCCACATTCCAAGTATTAATGTTGTTTCTTAGCAACATAACAAATTGTCCATTTAAAAAAAGAACATATTCTGGGCTCTAACCTCAAGAATTGTACACTAATATTTGACAGTAAGCATTAACTCATTTCATATAAACAAACATCGGTCCATAGGCTGAGTTCTTGCACACCTCTAGAAATGCATGGTTTTCTTAGAACAATTTCTATGGCTTCAGCCGACCACTTTCAAACCTCAAGGAGTGAAGATAAACATAAACCTTATCATCACTCTAATCCTATTCAGGTTTTAAAGGAATGTTTGAACAATTCATTACAAAAGGACAGGTTCCCATCATTACCAATCCTACAACTATAAAAATATGATCAGTGCCTATACAACACCCCCAGACTATCATTCATCATTACCATAGGATTTAAGAATATCATTAGAAGTTTATGTTTTTCTGTCCCTTCCTTATGAAGAGTCTCTTTACATACTTTGTAAGGGTACGGTGTAAATCTAGCTTCAACTGAGCTTGCCAGAGCTACCCCATCTTCTATCAGCCTACCACAGAGATAAGATACCGCACTCCAAAACCTCAATATGCCACTCTCACATACCTTTTTGTGGGTGTCCAAATGTTTTCAAAACCTCCAAACTAAGTTATGGATACAATTTTTCTTTTCGAGAATCATTCCTTACTTTCCCAGCCCTCGAGAAACAAGTTTAAAGCATTACCAAACTATGCAGAAATAATTCTCTTCTAAAACAGGTTAAATACATATTGAGCTATGCAGAAATAATTCTCCTCCACCACTAAGGTGGTTGTAAACCGACTGATGAAGTAGAATAAAAACACATGTAACGACAATGCATATGGTTTTTTGTATCCTAAAGTCAGTTCCAAAAGAACACACAACCAATTTGAACAAATGAACAAATTTGTCTTTGCCTTCAGAGATTCGATGGTTCACTTCATTACAAATTATAATAACATAAAATCCATTATAAAACTCTAGGCCAGCCATAATAACTTTCCAAGCCTACCTAAAAGTTGCAATCCCACTATTGTCGACCTTTCCTCCAAGTTGCAGTTCGCTTCGAGTGATTTTCAAAAATAAAAAATAAAAAAATTCCTCATCCAATAGCCCCCTGCTCTCCTTTGTCCATTCTCTCCAAACTTCCCCCTCCCCCACCCCCTCTTCGTCCGATTCGGCCACCATCATCCAGTTATTCACCTCACTAGAACGTCCATGACGCACGTTTTTAGCATCCAATGCTCCAGGAGTAAGTCAACCTTTTTTTGGATTATCATAAGGTACTTCCTACTAAGCTTTCGCTGTAGTTGATCAAAATCCGAGGAGTGTCCATCACCCAAATTATCGTTAGTAACACCGAGTCTTCCAACGGTAAACTAATAATCTTGTTATCCAATGGAAATCATTAAATTTTTACAAGCACAAAATTAATATTTCCTAATCCGAACATAAGCATGCTCTATCATAAATTATCTAACAGCAACAAAACTTGATATAATATTCTTCAACACAACATGCTAGAAGAACCATTCCTTAATATCATTTTCATAATGATTTGAGTAGTTCTTTATGTCCACCCATAAGGAGATCTATCCTGCAAAGGTACAATTTTATTAGTATCACAATAATTATCATAAAGATATATTTTTGCAGAAACTAATCAAAGATAGTCAATCACTCCACATATATCATGAATTCCATACACAGGTGTCTTCTTTGCATATTTAGTTGTGAAATGGCTAGACAGTAGACAACATAGTAAAAACATGAATCTACTCAAATATAAAGTCTTTCAAGGAAAGGTTATGACAATTCACTATGGGTCTTTATATAGAAAATAGGTAACTTGGCCCTTACTCTTCTTAATTACCATTCCTATGACTCGTGTACAAGTGGACTCCTTGCACATTTACATTATTGCACATTGACACCTGTGCATTTATTGATTCTACCCCAAGTAACTCCTAATCCAATAATGTACCCAAGGTGGTACATTGGCATGTACCTCATTAATGTAATATACTCTAACATTTATTGGAATTTTTAATATTTCCTATAAACATCTCAAAACATCCATTCATCACAATCATATGCAAAAAAGAAAATATTATGAAAAGTAAGAGTATAAATATGATAAATAAAAAGATAAATGACATGATATGAGATAAGAAATAAGGGGTGAGCACCCATGAGCACCCTTACAATACTTTCATATAATATAATATGTTACAAATGATTTCTCAATTAAGGATGTTTATAGTGATAACAAAACCCCAATGAGAGGTTAACCTTAGGCTGATATTAACTAACCTTAAGGTTAACCTTATGTTAAAACAATAATAAACTACACTTTAGGCAAGTTTATCCATAAAGGTGGATTAACCAATTGTTGAGGAATATTACATTATATTGAACATGCTATTATACCCTCATGGTACCTTCATGGTACAACTGTAAATATGTGATAGATTAGGGTTGATTATTTAGTTTAGATTAGTGTTTATATTTCCCCTTTCATGTAAGTTTCAATATGCATAAAATGCACAAGTGTCATGTAAGAGTGCAATGTGTAGGAAATGCACAAGTGTCATGTAAGAGTGCAATATGCAGGAAATGCATAAGTGTCATGTAAGTTAGAGTGCAAGTGCGTATTGAGAAAATGTGCATAAGTGTCATGTATATAAGCGTGCAAGTATGCAATGTGAGTATTTGCACAAGTATCTTAGATTAGAAGTGCATGTAGAAGTGTAAGAGTCTCTTAGAAGTGTGCATGTTATAGATTCAAGTGTGCATGGATGAATGTGAAGATTCTAGTATGCAAGTGGCAAGAAGATAAGCCAAAGGTAATATAACTTGTCATATGGAGAGAAATAGTCAAATATGTGAAAAGTCACATTACTATGTCTATATTATGAAGACAATGCTCCATGAGAAGAAAATATGAATATTTTATTATTTGATTGTAAGTGAAGGAAAAATGAATAAAGCTTGTATATAGATTTTGAGAAATTAATATTGTAAGTTTTCTTTATGCATATTTTATGAATGATTTAGTTCATTTACACTCATATTTTATTATATAAGCAAATATTTATTTCTTTGTTATATTGGTCTTGATATACATATTAAATTGCTCATATATTATTCTACTCTTCATTATTTATATTTTAACCTTTAATATTGTGGTTTCTTTATATTGGGACCTATGATACTTTGTGGTAGTAAGGCTTAAAAATCCAATAATTGTATCAGAGCTACCACTTGACACTGTCCATTTTTATAGTTATTTTATTAGCCACCATTATCAATTTTTAACTCTTATCATTTTAACTCTATCCATTTCTGATAGAGTTAATTTAGAGTCTATCCATTTTGAAGGTAGTGCAATCTTGGACTCTATTTTTAAAGGTTTGATTTACTAGAAATTGAGAGGATAAAAAAATTCACCCTGATTTGAATGCTATGGTCTTTCTACTTGGTTGAAGGAAAACTAGTGAAGACTAGGACTCAACTATATTTATAGAAAGGGTCAAATTAGGAGATAGTTGGATATTGATTGATTAGAAGCCAACTCAAAATCTAGTTGGAAATTTAGGGACATACAAATTGACCCTGATAATATCTTAGATTCTCTAGACAAAGGAGAATCATTATTGAATATTAAGGAAGAACCAACTCAAGATAAAGTTGGTCATTTAGGGACATTCAAAGTCACTCAAACATTGATATTGGGTTCTCTAGCAATTCGAAGAATCATATTGAGTTATTAGGTGTGAACTAAGACATTGGAAATAGATTCTAAATATTGCAAAAATACTTTAGATATACAAAGGAGCATCATAGCTACAAAAAATATTGAAGCATCATAGCTTCAAGAGATTTAGAATTATTATAGATTCCTAAATGGATAAAGAAACATTCAAGCTTCCTGAGTATAAATATTTGAATTAGTAGAGTAAAGAAGGAGAAAGCATAATAAGGCCAATATTGAATTGACCTTGACATATTTTTCTGAGTTTTATTCTATAATAAAGAATAGTAGGCAAGAGACAACAAGCAAGGAGTATTTAAGGTACATTAAGTATCTATCTTGTGGATCCATTATCCACATAAAGAGAGCAACCAACACTCAAGTGTCTATCATAAGAAGAAGAAACCTAAGTGGCTAGCATAAAGGAAGAGATATAAGATTAGCTATAAGAAAGAAAAGAGTATAATAAGCTAAGTCATCTAAGTGTTATCAGTGTAGCTGAGAGAAATTCATATCAATTGATTAAAAGGATGATGTAATTAGTAATTAAATTGTTATCAAAGATACTAACATAAAATAAAACAAGGAAATGCACATGACATAAAGTATGAAAGAACTTATGGAGATCCATCTAGAAATAAGCACTAGTAGAGCACCACTATCAAGAAGATATCCAAGTTAGAAGAGTCATTTAGATATGGGTTCTAGTAGAGTGCCACTATCTAGAAGAATTTCAAACCAAATGAGCTATCTAGACATGAGCACTAGCATAGTGCCAATGTCTAGAGGGTATTTGAACCAAAAAAAATTGAATGTGAGTGCTAGCAACAGTCTAGAGATATTCAAACCATAGTTGTTTTAACATGAGCAATAGAATGGTATAGCTCAAAGATATTTAAACCAAAATTGTTCGAATGAGAATGCTAGTACAATAGAAAAGCATCATAGTCCAAAAGTATTCAAATGAGAATAGAGTTCTACTATCCAATGAAGAAAACAAGCTTATACTGAGAGGGGGGGTGATTAGTATAAGACCTCTTTTTACTTTTTCCTTTATACTTCAAAACAGTAAAGCAATATACCCAAAGCAATATCAAAGTAATGCATAATAACATCCACAAAGTGACACCAATTTTAACGTGGTTCACCCAGAATGGTTGGGCTACGTCCACAAAAATTTTCTCTAAAAGTTATCTCAAAGTTCTTTGGGAATCCTTCCCAATTACAATGTTTATGAGCCTCGGCCCAAAGGAGATACCTTCCCCCAATCAGAATTTATGAGCCTTTGCTCAAAGGAGATACCTTCCCCCAATCAAAATTTATGAGCCTCTTCTCAAAGGAGATACCTTCTCCTCTGCTCTGGAAATGATCCCTTAGAAGATCAATTACCTCTACCTCTTGCCAGCACGAGAAACTCCTTTCCATAGAAGACCTCATGTCCTCAATGCTTAGCCTAAGAGACCTCGACCTTCTATGATCACGTCCATAGCAGCTCAGCAACCTGTACCAAACACAGTCAGTCGGTCTAGTACAAGTATTCCTTTGTCTATCAGATCTATCCAACTCTTGAAAAAATCAATCCTCTACATACAAGCCTTCTCAAATACTTGCCAACTGTCCTCAGGTTCTTCTCATAGGACCAATGCACCTCTGTCCTCAAGTTCTCTGATAGAACTATCAAACTCAGCTCACAAGTTGTTTGCTAGGACCTGTCCAAATCTGCTCACAAGTCCCCACCGAAACTTGTCCAAAACTACTCACAAGTCCCCACCGGAACCTATCCAAAAACTGATCACAATTCCCCATCGAAACCTGTCCAAAAATTGCTCACAAATCCCCACTGGAACCTGTCCAAAAACTCAGCAAGCTCACCAAGAAAAACTTTCTTAGTAGGAAATCACAAATTGAATTGTTAGAGACCCAATGTGATTTGTCAAACTCATAGAAGCATAAAGAGAATTTTTAGAGACTCAATATGTTCTATACTCAAATCCCAATCTCAAAACTCAACTCAAATCAACTTAGCTCAATCTCAATCTCAAATCTGAAAACTCAACTCAATATCTGAAATGGATAGGATAGAATGTTTTCTTTCAATAACATGAAACCCCAACAATTGCCAACTATGCAAAGAATCACATAACAATGATAATCATGTTCTTTTCACCATCAATTAGGGTTTCAACAACAATGCTCATCAAACAAGGTTTAGTCAACCAACACCATTCAACTCAACATCAACCTTGAAGCATTCAACCAATCATCACAAGAAAAGGAAACAAGTAGAAATCCTTTTCCCTCCAAAGATATTTGAACAAAACAACCACCAACACAATATCACCAAATGCAAAGAATAACTTGCTCAAATCAACTCAATGGAGTAAGCCCAATATCATGAATCAAGTAAAGCAATAACTTGATCAAACCTCTATGGAAGCAACTCAACCATCAAACTCAAAATAGCCAACCAAGGGTTCCACCAACTCAATGCAAGTAGCTAGACTCACAAATATAAACCCTAGTGCACAAAGCTTCCACTATCTCAAACCAGAAATTATGCATTCACCAAAAACTCTCCTTAAGGATAACAATGCATAAGTAGTCTTCAACAAACTAGAAAATAGGATTTACACCTAGCCAAAGGATACCTAGTAGAATACCTTTTCACTCCAACCGAATTTCAGAAAACATACACCAATCATACTCATAAGAAGAATGTGGCCATACCTTATTGGAGTAGAAGATAATTGAACCTTCAAGCTGTCACCACACACAACTCTCAAACTTCCAACCAAGTTAGGGTTAGAATAAAAATAAATGAGCAATAATATAAACTTCCCTTAATACACCTTTTAGCTCATCTTCTTTAAAAACAACCACCAAAGAAGCCAAAAACACAACAACCAAAACTTACACCTTATATCTCCATTTTTAAATTTAGAATAGCAAAAGACTAATCTCAAAAATACAACCAAAGAAATATCCCCTTATTTCTCCTATGTCTTTTAAACAATGCTAAACAATGCCAAAAATCATATCAAGAAAATAATCACACCTTATAATGGTTGCCCTTGAAGAATCCGAAATTCGTGGCACAAAACATGTTTTAATAAAAATGTGACTAATCCATGCACAACTCCCTCCACGGGGATCGAAATGTATACCTCCGCCTACGCAAGGCCCAAACGCAGCCTTCGCTGCCACTAGCCCACAAGGGGATTACGAAGTCCAAGATGGACTTCCTTCCACATAAACGGTCAAGCTTTACGAAAGCTTTTCAAACCACTAGCTCTCCTCTTTCGCGGCATAAACAGAACATTCTATCACAGCGAAACCAATTAATTGCCTTCGATTTTCAAAGTGAGTTTAACCTTAGGAACCTTCTCATATTTATAGTCCATACGTGGACTTTAGAACACGTCGGCTGCAAAGAAAAGTAATTTTGAATTTAATCGAAATTTGCTTTCTAAAGGGTTTAAAAATGCTTAAATAATTTTAATAAATTAAAAATGAAAAAGGTTAAAAACCTTTAAGTATTTTTAATAAATTAAAAATAATTTCTCCCTTAATTAATTAAATAATTAATAAAGAGAACCTCCATTGGTTTTAATAAAAACCATTTAACTTGGTTTTAATAAAAACCCTATCCAATGGAATCTTGCCTTTTGGAATCTTCAACCAACACATCCTCTTATCATTAATGCCATTTCCTTTTGACATCAATGACAACTCATAGACAAGAAGCTAGGATCTCAAACCCAAAATTGCCAACAATCTCCCCCTTTGTCATTGATGGCAAACCATGCTTCTCAACAACACTTGAACTCAACATTGCTGTAAAGAAATCAGCTCCCCCTGTCTTGAGGCTCTCCCCCTTACTCATATCTCTCCCCCTTTGTCATCAATGGCAAAGGGTCACCTTTGGGGCTTGGGACTAAGAATGAGCCTCTTAGCTTAGTCCCTCCCCCACCTCCTGTTGAGGTGTTTAATTTTGGGGTGGGAGTAAAACTCCCAACAAGCACTGATCATCATCAGTTTCTATAACTTCCTTGTCAGGCCTTCTCTTGAACTCTTTGCCCATATTCCTGTTCTTGTCCATTCCTTGATCCTTGGACCTGATCATGCCACTGTTCCTGTTCCTGTATTCTGGAATTTTAGCTCTACACTGTCTTATTGTGTGACCTTAATTGTTGCACTTGAAACACTTGACGATGTTGTTTCTCTGAGGTAAACCTGATCTTTGAATCCACTTGTTCTGACCAAACTTGCTCTGACCAAACCTATTCTGACCAAACCTGTTCTGGCCAAACCTGTTATTTGCCTTGCAATAAACTGCCTTGTGCCTATACTTTTGACAAGAGTAGCAATACCCTTGAAAGTAACTAGCACTTCTAAAACTGTCATTTACCTCCTTCACTTGAGCCATGCAATGTGAATCCATGTGACCAAACCTGTGACAAGCAAAACATCTGCCTTGAAACTTCCCTTTAATTGACCTCTTAGGTTCTAAAAACTTCTTCTCATTTTGAATTTTGTTTTCTGTTTTTGTGCATCTATCATTCAAGGACTCCTTTTTTGAAATACTTTTCTCATCAGAACTCTCTTCCTTTTGGAGTCTCTTACTAGACTCTCCAACTTGTTCCTTGTGTGGCTTAACAAAACCAAGGCCTGGTTTATCTATTGTCATTCTTTGACCTTTGATGAGTGACTTAACATTTTTTGAGCTATCTTGAAACCTGTAAAGTTTATCCTTGTACTCTTTAGTTTCCTCTTTCAAAAAAGCCATTTTTTGTTCTAACTCACTATACTCAAGAACCTTAGACTCTAACTCATCCTTGAGTTCTTGTGTCTTAGCCATAGAGAAGTCAAGACTTTCTATAAGATCACTTCTCTCCATACAACATTCATCTAACTTATCCTTGAGTCTAGAATTCTTCTTTCTTTCCTTTTTCAAAGCACTAAGAGCACTAATAAGTTCACCTTCAATATCTACTTCACCTTCCTCTATATCTTCCTCTATTTGTTTGCTTTTTGAATCATCAAATCCTTTTTCAGATTTCTTATCACTAGAGGTGCTACCATTTTCAAAAACCATACATGCATCTTCCTTATAGTTTTTTGAAGCATCCTCATACATACTAGAAACCAAATCATTATTTGTGCAATCATCCTCAAGGTGACCAAAATTTCCACATCTAAGACATTTCATGATAATGAATCTATGTTTCGGTTCTTCCTTTTTTTTTTATATGAACAACATCTCATTTTCATTATCACTTGAAGAACTTTCACTATCACTACTAGAACACTTACTTTCTTTGTCTAGGTAGAAACTCTTCTTGTGCTTGTGAGAATACCTCTTTCCTTGATTGTTGTGCTCATCTTTGTTTTTCCCGTGATGCTTGTGCTTTTTAGAATCCTTGCTCTTAGAATCCTGTTTATCTTCATCACTTTCATTCTTGGGAACAATACAGTCAGTAGCATAATGACCAAACTTTCCACAATTGAAACATCTTATATTTTTCATACTTTTGTGCTTTCTAGAGAACTTGCCTTTCTTGATGTAATATGCCTCTTCATCACTAGAAGACTCATCACTATCTTGAAGCTTTTTACCCTTGGAATTCTTGGTAGCCTTGAAATTTGTCTCTTTCTTGACATCAACCTTCATTGAGTTCTCAACTCAAATGCTGCAAGTATACTATGGAGCTTATCCTTTTTCAACTTATCCAAATATTTAGCTTCCTCAATAGAAAAAATATTTTCACTAAATATATTAGGAAGAGATCTTAAAATATTATCACAAACATCATTTTCAGCAAGCTCAAGACCTAAGTCTTTCATGGAGTTAACAACCTCATCCATACGAAGCATGTAGTCACTAATCTTTTCATCATCATTCATCTTGAGTTGTTCAAACATACCTTTGAAGTGTCTCAACTTGGCCTTTCTGACATTTGTATCACCTGTATGAACCACCTTCAACTGTTTCCACATTTCACTAGTTGTATTGCAGTGAATCACTTTGGTGAGATCTCGCTTCTGTAAGCCTTTTAGGATTGCATTCATTGCTTTTGAATTGCTGTGATGTAGGAGCCTTTCTTCTTTAGTATTAGGACCATGTTTAGGAATAGTGTACTCATCTTCAATCACTTCCCAAACCTCATTCCCAAGTGCCATTAGATGAACCTTCATCCTCGCACTCCAAAGACCAAAATCTGACCCATCAAGAATAGGTGCTGCATTGCCACTTGAATAATCCATTGTGTTCTTTACTAGCTTTTCCTTCAAGTTGTTAAACTTTTCGAAGGCACCCGCTCTGATACCAATTGAAGAACACAAGCTTATACTAAGAGGGGGTGAACAGTATAAGACCTCTTTTTACTTTTTCCTTTATACTTCAAAATAGTAAAGCAATATACCCAAAGCAATATCAAAGCAATGCATAATAACATCCACAAAGTGACACCAATTTTAACGTGGTTCACCTAGAATGGCTGGGCTATGTCCACAAAACTTTTCTCTAAAATTTATCTCAAAGTTCTTTGGGAATCCTTCCCAATTACAATGTTTATGAGCCTTGGCCCAAAGGAGATACCTTCCCCCAATCAGAATTTATGAGCCTCTACTCAAAGGAGATACCTTCCCCCAATCAAAATTTATGAGCCTCTGCTCAAAGGAGATACCTTCTCCTTTGCTCTAGAAATGATCCCTCAGAATATCAACTGCCTCTACCTCTTTCCAACACGTGGAACTGCTTTCCACTGAAGACCTCCTATCCTCAATGCTTAGCCTAAGAGACCTCTGCCTTCTATGATCACGTCCACAGTAGCTCGGCAACCTATACCAAACATAGTCAGTCGGTCTAGTACAAGTCTTCCTCTGTTTATCAGATCTATCCAACTCTTGAACAAATCAATCCTCTACATATAAGCCTTCTCAAATACTTTCCAACTGTCCTTAGGTTCTTCTCATAGAACCAATGCACCTCTATCCTCAAGTTCTCTGATAGAACTATCAAACTTATCTCACAAGTCCTCTGCTAGGACCTGTGCAAATATGCTCACAAATCCCCACCAAAACCTGTCCAAAACTGATCATAATTCCCCATCGAAACCTGTCCAAAAACTGCTCACAAGTCCCCATCGGAACCTATCCAAAAACTCAGCAAGCTCACCAAGAAAAACTTTCTTAGTAGGAAATCACAAAGTGAATTGTTAGAGACCCAATATGATTTTTCAAACTCATAGAAGCATAAAGAGAATTTTTAGAGACTCAATATGTTCTATACTCAAATCCCAATCTCAAAACTCAACTCAAATCAACTCAACTCAATCTCAATCTCAAATCTAAAAACTCAACTCAATATTTGAAATGGATAGGATAGAATGTTTTCTTTCAAGAACATGAAACCCCAACAATTGCCAACTATGCAAAGAATCACATAACAATTATACTCATGTTCTTTTCACCATCAATTAGGGTTTCAACAAAAATGCTCATCAAACAAGGTTTAGTCAACCAACACCATTAAACTCAACATCAACCTTGAAGCATTCAACCAATCATCACAAGAAAAGGAAACAAGTAGAAATCCTTTTCCCTCCAAAGATATTTGAACAAAATATCCACCAACACAATATCACCAAATGCAAAGAATAACTTGCTCAAATCAACTCAATGGAGTAAGCCCAATATCATGAATCAAGTAAAGCAATAACTTGATCAAACAACCTCTATGGAAGCAACTCAACCATCAAACTCAAAACATCCAACCAAGGGTCCACCAAATCAATGCAAGTAGCTAGACTCACAAATATAAACCCTAGTGCACAAAGCTTCCACTATCTCAAACCGGAAATTATGCATTCACCAAAAACTCTCCTTAAGGATAACAATGCATAAGTAGTCTTCAACAAACCAAAAAATAGGATTTACACCTAGCCAAAGGATACCTAGTAGAATACCTTTTCACTCCAACCTTATTTCAGAAAACATACACCAATCATACTCATAAGAAGAATGTGCCCATACCTCCATTGGTTTTAATAAAAACCATTTAACTTGGTTTTAATAAAAACCTTATCCAATGGAATCTTGCCTTTTGGAATCTTCAACCAACACATCCTCTTATCATTAATGCCATTTCCTTTTGACATCAATGACAACTCATATACAAGAAGCTAGGATCTCAAACCCAAAATTGCCAACATCCAAAATAATCTACTCAAAGATTACATTGAGCCAAGTGTTATCTAGAGATACAACAATTAGATATGTTGATACCTAAATAAGTAATTAATAGAAAGCATTACCAAAGGATAGCACCATTAGTCTTCAAGTTAGGAGAGCATAGAGGAAACAAATGGGTGAAGAGAAGTTCAAGCATCAAAAACCTAAATGGCTACCAAGTTAGAAATGGCATGTTGTCTAGCAGAAGGAGTGCATCGTGAATATCATCAAATTATCTAGGTAACATCTAACATTACTAATTCAATAATTTGATTCACCATTTTGGTATTTAAAGGAAAAAAGTTGTTTGATTTAGTTTGAAAATAGTGAAAAGGAGTTATAAGGTTTCGTGCATTTTTTGATTATTTAATTAATGAAATATATGGAGTAATAAGGTTTATTTAATAATTTGATTTATTATTTTATTTTATTTTTAGCGAAAAACCCCTTGTGGGGCCGCCTTGGTCTGAGAGACCATAAACAGTGGGTTCTACACCATCAAAGTCACCCGGGAGTCGCACCCAGCCCTGCTCTCACCAACATTATCAATTGGATTTTTGGTACCCAATTCATATTTTTGGTAGGGTGGAGATTCAAACCTGGGACCTCCCTTGGAGGATTACCCTCTCCTCTCCAACTCACCTACAACACATGAGTAATTTGATTTATTATTGAACGAGTTATAAGAAGATATATATTTTTAAGTTTTGTTCTTGAAATCATTTTTGATGATATAAAGTTATTTAATTGGTTTTTAAGATTTTTTTTTTTAAAAGGAATTATAAGGTTTGAAGTTTTTAAAATTAGCAAATTATTGATTTAAAAGTTTTTTGAAAAAATTTTATTTATTTGAAATTTTGATATTTTGTAAATTTAATTTAATAGAAAGTTAAAATGTTTTCTACATCTAAGGTTAGAAAATTTTGCAAATTTCATATTTGAATTATTTTTTAATTTGGGAGATATAAGGTTTACTACTTCAAAGGAATTGAATTGCAAACTTTGATCATTATGGAAAGAAATATGGAGTCCATAATAAAAAGAAAATATTATAAGTTATAAAATCTCGCATTCAAAAATTGATTGAACAAACTAAGGGTAAGCTAGACATGGCAATATAATTCATCTATAGAGAAGCTATGGATGAAATTTTTGAGATATTTGAATACTATTTACATTCAAAATTTATTGAAGAAATTGATAATTCAAATGATATTATTATGATACCTATTGATATAGGTAGCATAATGTATGAAATTGTGCTCTCACTTAGACTTTATAAAGATGAAAATCAAAAGAAAAAATAATTAATTGAAATTCTAAAAAGGAAAGTAGAGATTAATACATTTGAATCAAGTGAATCATCTCTAAAAATAGTGTTTCATTCTTCATGTAATATTGACATTCCAAGTTCATCTAATTCAAGAAATTATTATGATGCTCTAAGTGAATGTTCAAAAGATACAGGACAATATCAAGATTATAAGAAAACTAGATCAAATGAAGCACATGATCTAGAGGTCAAAGACAAAGAAAAAGTTCAAGTTGTTCATGATCTAGACAATGAAGGTAAAAATACTAAAGAACTAAAGAAAAAATATGAAAACAAATCTCAAATAGAGGTTCATTAACAATGCAAGGTCACATGAATACTGAAGATAAATATAAAGACCAAGATTGAAGACTAAAGTCTTCAAAAACCAAATAATGTAATACAGGGATATGTTGAGGAACATTACATTATATGGCACATGCTAATGTACCTTAATGGTACAATTGTAAATATGTAATATATTAGGTTTAAATTTTTAGTTTAGATGAGTATATATGTAAGTGTCAATGTGCAAAAAATGCACAAGTGTCATGTAAGAGTGCAATGTGTAATAAATGCACAAGTTTCATGTAAGTTATAATACAAGTGTGTATTGAGAGAATGTGCACAAGTTTCATGTATGTAAGTGTGCAAATATATAATGTGAGGATGTACACAAGTGTATTAGATTAGGAGTGCATATAGAAGTGTAAGAGTGTCATAAAGTTAAGTGTGACTAGAAGAATGTGAAGAGTTCAGTGTGCAAGTGGCAAGAAGATAAGCCAAAGTTCATGTGATTTGTCATATGGATCGAAATAGTCAAATATGTGAAGATCACAGTACTATATCTATATTATGGAGATAATGCTCCATGAGAAGAAAATCCAAATATCTGATTTTCTAATTGTAAGTGAAAGAAAAATGAATAAATCTTGTATACGGATTTTGAGCAATTAATATTGTATTTTTTTTCATGCATATTTTATGAATTATTTAGGCCATTTACATTCATATTTAATTATATAAGTAAATTTTTAATTCATTTTTATATTGGCCTTGATATACATATTAAATTGCTCATATATTATTCTACTCATTATTTATAGTTTAACCTTTAATATTGTGGTTTCTTTATATTGGGACCTATGATATTATGTGGTAGTAAGGCTTAAAAAGACAACACAAATACCACCAAGGGTGAATACATGAAATTTTCCTTATGCTTCAATTAATATGCCCATAGGCTTACACATATATAAATATAGTATTACATAGAAGGATGACCATAGGCTTACATAAAAAGATGCTTGTCCCATAGGCTTACATCAAGAGGATTGAAGGCTTATATAGCACTTGCCCATAGGTTTATATCAAGATGCTCATAATATTGCATCAAGATATCCAAAGTCTTACATAGCAATTTCCCATATGTATACATCAACATCACTTGTAGGTATTTCACCACTATTGGACTTGACCTAATAAGGTTATATTATGAATATTTAAACACCCTTCCCATAAATTGAACTAAAGTGCCAAGGAGTGAAGATATTAGAGATGATACATATCCCCCCATAATTCTATGGGCCACTAGATCCTTCTATCTTCTCTTTGTCAAAGGTACATGAAATGGATCAACCTCTCCTAAACATGAAGCTATAACTCCACTACCTAGATCAATATGTTGAGTTTCTCATAAGAAGATCTTAAATATGCACTATGGTAACCATAGTCTATCCATAATCTCAAGAGAAGATAAATCAATCATGAAGCAATAGGTAAGTCTCTAAATAATAAACCCTAATGGTTAGGAAGGGACCATATACAGAAGGTACACCTTCTGTTGACAATCCAAAAATTACTTCTCTTGTAGCATAAAAATTTAACAATCACCGAATCAAAGGTTGTTGGAGTTGTGGGTATTTTTGAGCATTAACCACATGCACTTTGTTAAAATAAGCAAGGGAGGGTATTTCAGGTTCCAAAAATAGAATTAGGAAGAAGCCAAAAACTTTTGTTCTAAGTATGCTAAGGAGGGACCATTATAATCATGGAGCTGGAAGGTGAAACGAATAAAATTACTAAGTCTACGACTCGTTAGAACATATGTACCCAAAAAAAATTAGTAGAGGTATCAAAATTCCATCGTGGAGCCAAAGAGTAGAAGTGTTGAAAAAGGGCTAAGTCTCAGACCAATCAAAACTTCTATACCTAGACGAAACCTACAGAGGTACAAAAATTCCATTATAGAGTTGAAAGGTGAAACAAAAAAAATGATAGTCCCAAATCTATCAAAGCATATGTACCAAGATGGAACCAAAAATCGTACCAAAATTCCATCATGAAGCTGAAGAGAAAAAGTGTTAAAAATGGCTAAGTCCTAGATCCACCAAAATATTTTTACCTAGACGAGACCAAAAGGGGTACCAAAATTCTATCACAAAGCCAAAGAGCATAAGTGTTGAAAAAGGGCTAAGTCGTATACTGGCTAGAATTTTTGTACCTGGATAGAACTTGCAAAGGTACCAAAAGTCCATTGTAGAGCTAGAAGGTGAAATAAAGAAAAATGCCTATCCCAGATCTGTTGGAAAATTTATACCCAAATAGAACCTTCAGAGGTACAAAAATTCCATCATAGTGTCAAAAGGTGAAACAAATGAAAATGACTAAGTCTTAGATCTACCAAAATATGTGTACCCAAATAGAGTCTACAGAGGTATCAAAATTTTATCTCATTTTCAAAGAGCAAAGATGATCAAAATGCCTAAGTCTCATATCTATCAAAATATTTTACTCGAATAGGGTATATAGAGGTACCAAAAGTTTGTTGCACTATTGGAGATAAAAGATAAGTCTTATTATGCACCTAAAAACCATAAATTAGTAATATTAGGTCACATCTAATATCTGGCATCAGTTCGTCAACATATGGGTGGCCATTATCTAATTCTACCCATAGGGCAAAATTACTTATCAAAAATATTAGCAATACAATATTTACCAAGGTGATTGTGCTAATGTTTAGGGTAGATCAACTAAAATATTAGTAAAATATCAATGAACTAGATGTAAACAATAATTTCAATACAACTCAAGATTATGTAGGTGCCAGTTAGGTTAGCAAGCCATAAACTGGTGGTTAGAACAAGCATACTTTGAGTATCTTAATATAGTCATGAATATTTTGACATAAAAAAATCAACCCCCAAATAAATGATGCTCTAATAACTTAATGTATTGTAAGAAGCTAAAAATACTAGAATTTAATATGTAGAAAAGATCAACTCTTAAGATTTTACAATTTGCATGTATTGAGCATATTGCATATTGAGAAATACAAAGGGATTTTTTTTTGACATCTGGTTCTACATGTTTGTAGGACATGTATGTATGAATGATTGCTTATATTTTATCTTGTTAAATGCTCATGGTGTTAATTTTGTTTTCTAGATTTATACTTGTGATTCATTCCTATTTCTAGAATCTATAATTTGAATAGCTACACATGGTATAAATGAATATCCTATGATTAGTAAAAATTAGTTGGTCTATTAGGAAGTTTACTTATTTTCTCAATTGCATAGTCTTTTACAATACTTGTGTCTTGATGTGGCTTAATCTACACCACTATAAGTTCTAGCTTCAACTCTATTTTTTTTTTTAGCACCCTTTTCCCCATATTTTAGGAACATTTAGTTAGAACTTCATAAGAATCAATATCCTTTGAAGATTTACCACTTAAGCCTCACAAATTCTAGGTCATTCAATATTGGTCAAGGTCTATGGGTGTACAACCTTTCCATAGGTAGATTTCTAGACCAACAGTTTTTGGTATGCCTTATGGGACCTAAATCCCACACCATTCTGATAGACCATAGATTTAGTGATGCTCTATTCTCATAGATCATAGTAATCACCTAGTGATTCTGCTCAAATAGAAACCCATAAATATTTGCATATCCAATTCAATAAAAATAATAATACCAAATTTCTCTATTAAGTCTTGAGATACATGATCACAAAACAAGCAGCTAGAAGATCATAGGAACCTAAAGGAATTTCTAGAAATACACCTTGGTAGTTTTAGAATATATTATATTCTATCCTCTGAATCAACATCATCTTTAGTCCTCACTAAATATTTGACAAATATAGCCAATATTTCTCCTATGTTCCCTATCAATACAAAAGAAGTAATAGCTAGAAATCAAAAACCAAACCTTCAAGACTATCCAACCTGGAATCATATAGGTTATCTAAATTTGCTCATCTAGAATCCTATTCTCTAAGAAAACTTAAAACCACTACCTACATATGATGGCACTGGAAATATAGCTTATGAGCACTATTAAGATGTAGCATCACTAGTATTTGTACATAATATTTAGGAAGAAGACATCATGATCAGACTTTTAGTTATATCATTGAGGGGAAAGATGTTATACTAGTATAGAACCTTATCAGATCAAACTATAACTACATGGGCCTAGCTAGTGGAAAAATTTGTGGAATAATTCAATGAGCAAGCATATCATTTCTCTCTTATAACACAGTTCATTGTAATACAAAGGCACCCACAAGAGGAAATATCATATTTCAAAATTATGCTCATATAGACATGAAGAAGAGTGTCCTAGGGTCTTAGACCAACTAATAAACAAGCCATGTATTATTATCCAAGGACCTTCCATTTAGATCTGGGTATGGTTATAGGGTAATCCAATGTTTTTATATTTTATCAGATATTTCAAGAAGCACTGAAGGCTGAGAAAGATTTTATTGCTATAGGAAGGATACACCAAAAATTCGTAATGCCAATATTCCTAGAATTTACTTAGAAAAAAATGCAAACTTCTGTTGCAAACAATTATTTCCCAGCAACCACTCCTATTATTAACTTTCTAGTATGGCCAGCTATATCAGTTACTCAGACAGTCCCTACACCCCTTACAATACCATTGTTGCCAACACCTTTTGCTATTCTTGCATTACCATATCCTGATCCTCAGATAGTGGTCTTGCAAGAAATGTTCACATCCATAAATAATATCACCAATGAAGTTACTACCATGAAAAGAAGAGAGGCTAAGAGAAAATTTTAGCCAATAAGGTTTTTGTATATCACAAAGGATCAAGTTGGTTCCACCAATAGGTCTTTGTAAAATCCAATACTGTATACAACAATCAAGAAGAACATGTTGCCTTAGAATCTAAGTCAAACTAATATTTTACAACTTGAAATGACCCACATGGTGAGAGTTCATGCATGATGCACCAACATCACATCCAAAAAATTACCATTGAGAAGGCAGAAAGGGCTCAAAAATATCAGGTAAATATGTTGAGGGAAATGGAATATAACTTCATGATACCATATTTTGAACATATATTGGTCCTAAAAATATTAGGGAAGAAACCTTTACTAATCAATCCTAAGGTGATGGATCATTTTAAAATACCTTTTGAAATAAAATACCATCCAAATAAGGATGTGCCTCACACTTTCCCATCCCAAAATCCAACTCAACAACAATAGAAGATAACAAAGGAAGGTGAAACCCAAGAACATGTAAGAGATAAGCTAAGATACCCTTCTCTAACAAAGCACCAAAGGATTGATGCAAGTTAGGAATACAATATTAAGTATGATGAACCTACAAAGGAACATAGAAAATAGTCTGATATTCCTGGTTTCAACATTGTGGAAGAATTAAAGAAAACTCCATCAAAGGCTAGTATGTATGATACACTCCTTATTCTAGGATAGATTGATCTATTGTAGGCTTTACTTAAGTCTATCAAGAATCAAGGGAAGCCTCTGGCAGAGCCTAATTTAGCTCAAGGCCACCCAACCTTAATAATAAGGAAGAATAGACCATCACCATTTTATATATCCTTGCATATGGAAGGATGGGTAGTTCGTAATTACATGATTGACTTTGTAGAAACTACCACAGTAATGCCCAAGGTATTTTGTGAGATAATAGGTATGGAATATACAAGGAGAAATCTTGAGATGCTACAGTTGGATGGTACACCAATAAAAATTACCTCAAATTATCTCAAATTATTGTTATCTAAGAAATTACAGTAGTTAATTTAGAACCTTATTTTGGAATGTGTCTATCAAGAGAATTCACTACCAAATTGGATGATTATTTATCTCTTAATTATTCTCACATGGATATACCATTTAAAAGCAAAATATTCAATATATTCTCTTATAAACCATCCTCTTTCCATATAGAGAATCTCAAGAAGGAAATCCAACAAGCTAACATACTTAGCATGATAATAAAAGAATTAAATTTGATGGAAGAAGTACTAGAATATCTCTAGACTGAAGATCAATTTTCTTTAAAAGACTTCAATGCTATGATTAAAATATTTATTGGCACCTCCTCAATCATTAATATAAAAGAAAACAATATTCCAGCCCTAATAGGCCAAATTCCCTAGAAAAACCAAGTGTAAAAGCTCTTCTTTGATGTATCCAAATGCAAAAATGATGTCATGGAAGGCATAGTATTGATAGCACCTACTAGAACAAAAAATCATCTTCATATAGATTGACATTGATTTGTACAAACAATACCATAGAATATGAGGCACTATGCCTAGGATTAAAATATTTGAACATCAATCAACTACAAATATTTGGAGATTCTGAGTTGATACTCAATCAAATTATAGAAAAATATAGTAGTAAACAACATTACCTCAAAGCATATAGAAATAGAATACGGTATTTATTAGAGGATTTGGAAGCTCTAAATATCAAGGTCATACCTAGAGAACATAATATGACATATTAGCATATATGGGAACTAATTTTTGCCTAGTATCTAATATCATACATAATGCCAAAACTATGAGGCTAGTGTATAGGCCTTCAATGCTTGATAAGGATACCTTTTGGCAAGTGTTTGATAATGATAAACAAGTGGTTGATTTCCTGATTCAGGAAATGAATTATGTAGGTGATCAACTATTAGAAGAGGATGAAGAAACTAAATTAATACAACTTAAGAATAATCACATTCCAAAAGGATTGATAACTCTAGAAATTTTATTTGATAGCAATGAAATATTGGTTGCTCATAGAATTAAATTTGATAGCCAAAGCTATAAAGATGTGCAAATTGAACCTAGTAAGAACATCAAATTTGATGTTCATTGCTTAGAAAATTAGGTTAATCGGATCTTATATTTGTGTAAATAAATCAATGATATCATAGCATGGCCCTAATATGACCTCAAAGTATATAGAAAGGATACTATTCAACACACCATTGAACTCATACTAGATGCAAAATGTTTTTGGCAGAAT
Source organism: Wollemia nobilis (assembly GCA_028583015.1). NCBI lineage: Eukaryota > Viridiplantae > Streptophyta > Pinopsida > Araucariales > Araucariaceae > Wollemia > Wollemia nobilis. Next base: position 2,586,346 of record JAQPPZ010005099.1, read on the forward strand.
CATAAGTTTATTAACCTTAATATAGAAGCTCTAATGAAATAAAAGTTACTAAAGTTTTTGAATTCTAAGATAATATACCCAATAAAATATTCTACATGGGTGGATAACCTAGTCTCGATAAGGAATAAAAATTGAGACATCCATCTTTGTGTAGACTTCAGGAATCTAAATCAAACTTCCCTGAAGCATCACTACCCTCTCCCATAAATTGATCAAATACTACATACTTTAGCTAGAGCTAATATGTTATCTTTACTATATGAATTCTTTGATTTTAACTAGATGTGTATTTGGGATGAATATAAGTACAAGACTGCATTCACCACAAAATGGGGTACCTTTACATATCAATTGATTCCTTTTAGCCTATCCAATGTCAGTGCTACCTTCTAGAGAGCTATGGATTTAGCATTTGGAGAATTAGTGAACAAGATAATAGTCATATATTTGGATGACATGTTGTGTTCTCTCATGACAAGGATAAACATGTTGAGCACCTCTAGGTGGTGTTTTAAATGCAAAGAATATTGGGTCTCATTAAATACCAAGAAATCGATTTTTTTGTGCATGAAGTGGTGTCAAAAATAAGACAAATAATTGACCTATATAGGATAAAAGCTATCTTGTCTCTCCCTCTACCACTGAATAAGAAATAACTTTAGTCATGTTTGGGTTAGATCAATTTCATTCAAAAGTTAATTTTAGATTTTTCTTAGATAATTAAGCCCATGACTGAGATGTTGAAGCAATAAGTATATTTCAAGTGGATAAATATCCAAAAGAATGCTTTCATGTATATCAAAAAAGCAATATCTTAGGATACTATTCTCATTAATCTAGACTACTCCAAAAATTTCATCCTCTATGTGTTTGGAGCAGAAGGAAGATATGTTATTGTACTTACTCAAAAAAGGGAAGAAAATGATGAGCAACCAATAGCTTTCCTAAGCCTAAGTTTGCATGATCATGAAGAAAGATATAATTTCATCAAGAAATATGTCTATGCGGTGATGAAATATCTAAATAAGTTAAGACATTTTGTTTCTCAGAGCAAAAAATTGGTTTATGTAATACATCTGGATACCCAAAACATCATGATTTAGGGATATTTGGGTGACAAAAGAGCTGGTTGGGTGACTAAAATTCAAGAATATGATTTTGAAATCAATCCAACAAAACTAATAAAATTTAGAGCCCTATGTCAACATTTAACAGAATATGTATTTCAAAATGTCAATATGCTGAATAAGGATAAAAATTTGAGTCATAAAAGGAATAGGCATAGCCAAACAATTGGAGTGAGCAATTGTAGAATTATTTTAATTTAGGGAGATGTATGGATGGCTTAACTACTTCTAAAATATGAATATATAGATTGCAGGATAGGAATTATGTGCTAATTTAAGGGGTCTTATACGAAAGAAACTTTGATGAAGTGTTGTTGAGATGCTTGCATCCAAATAAGACAAAAGTACTCACAAAATTTCATAGTGGTTTTTTAGGGGGTCACTATTATGGATAGACCACTACAGTGAAAATCCTAAGGAATAGATACTATTGGTCGTCTATTTTCTCGGATGCATTCAAACTGGATCAAGCATGTGATAAATTCTTAATTTTTGTAGGTAAAAACAAGTATCTGGCGATACCTCTTCAACCAATAATTATAGAGGAACCTCTCCAACAATGGGGATTGGATTTTATTGGCATGATCAACCCCAACTCATCCATAAAATATAAATATATTTTAATAGCTATGGACTACCGCACCAAGTGGATGAAAGTTGAGGCCACAAAGAATGTTGATCAAGATACAATGATTGACTTCTTAGAGAGAATGATTACAAGGTTTGAAATCTTGGCTATTATCATCTTAGATAATGATGGACCTTTCATAGGTGCCAATACTATTGATTTCATAAGAAAATATGGCATCTATTAGAATGCTTCATCGAATTAATAACCCTAGGGAAATGGTCTTGTAGAATCCACCAACAAGAACCTATTGAAAATAATTAAATGTAGTATCGAGCATAACCCCAGAAGTTGGCACTTGTTGTTAGATCAAGTGTTATGGGTTGATTAGATCACGATCAAGAAATTATTGAAAACATCCCCTTACACCCTAGTATATGGAAAGGAATTTGTACTACCTATTAACTTAGAGCTTCCAATGCTAAGATTCATAAATGAAATCTGTTTGAAAACCTACATCCAATGGAGAGAATAATGGCATAGTTGATTCAGTTAGAAGAAAAGCATGAGCAATCATATAACAATATTTGGCATCACCAGAAATTTATCAAATATTGGTTTGATAAAAATGCTATTTCAAGGGTATTTAATGAAGGTGACCTGGTTCTTAGATGGGATGTGGATAGATAAAAGTTAGGTTCACATGACAAGATTGATTTTATGTGGTCCGACCCATATCTCATAAAGTATTTGGACCTACATATTTGAACTACATCACTTAGACAACCACATATTACCAATTTTGGTAGATGGCCAACATCTAAAGCATTAAGCCTGAGACAAGTGGTATCCTTCATGTACATATGTAAATAAGACAAGTCTACATTTTTATAAATAGAAGTCTAGTTGGTTGGAAGAATTATCATCATAATTAGTATACAACATGGAAAATCACCTTTATATTTTTCTAACAGGTTGTACCTATTCTTTGTGGTAATTCTACTAACCTGCTAATGAAGGGATCTCTTAAATGATTAAAACCTCTCAGCATGTTCCATGAAGTAGTTTCCAGTTGATGACTATCAAAACATCTAGGCCACCCACGTTTTATGAATCCTAGATTACTATTGGCCAGAGGAACTGCAGAGCTGAGCATGCACTATTATTGTAACAACGAATGGTGATCCCAACAATATTTTATTAGATTAGTATAATTTCCTAGGTTAATGAACTGATGCAGTATTAATCCAGCTATCAGTAGAAATTATTTTTAAAAATTATCTGAACAACAAATTTTACCACTTCTAACTTACAGTTTCAAATTATGAAATAATTCTATTGGATGGTAACACCACTCCCAAGCACACATGTCAAAAATCTCAAAAGGCAACTATTCCCAAGATAAATCCTCCTAGGCATCTACAATATTTTTCACGAGGATAGTAACATATTTTAACCAATGAAAGCCACAACCAAACACTATAAATTGAGCCCCACCTTCAAAGAATCACTTCCTTATAGAATTTTTTATTATGAATTATAGGCAAAAGCTTTGATATACTAGAGAAATCAATCACTAGAGATAGAGGTAAAATTTAGAGAAATAGTTTGAGTAAATAGGAGTGTCATTGTATAGAATATAACTAAAGCATTGCAAGACAAGATGGTGGGTATTCATGACACAGTGATAACCATCAATTCTAAGCACAAAATATTCTGAGAAGGGTTTGAAGCCAAAAGGAAGAAATTTTTACAAAATCACATTTTTAGTGTGGATTGGTATTCAGGGCTAAGAAATTCATACCAATTCTAGTGCACCCATACCCAGAGCTCATAGAAATAGTGGTGAAGTATTATAATCCCAACATGACCACCGTATTTAATTTAGCTTCACAACCCTTATTTACCATCAACAGAGAGTATGTGGCCAAAGCATTTGTAGTCAAGGATGCTCCTAGAGTTCTTCCAAAGAAAATTATTTAGGAGGAACAAATTTTATATTTAGGAAAGAATACGGTTCAGACTTGGCTTACTGAGTTGATAGGAAAACTGCCATAAGATTCATGACCCAAACTAGGAAGCTCATGGAATTCAACTCAGAGGCACATCCAATTTTTTTCAATGTTAGCAGTAATATTGGATATAAAGATTGATTTAGTTGTATACCTATATCAAATAGGTATGGAAAATGTAGTAATGGTGGCCTCCTCCTATGTCACTTTGGATTAGACCAAGTTTCTAGTCATAAGTATACATGAATAGTTAAAAGCCATGAAGAACGAGCATTGTGAGGTATTCACATACCCATCATATCTAGCTTGGATCACCCTTTTCCACATGATCTCAAGAAAACATGATATAATAATATAGATGAAAAATGAGAGGGATTTAGCACATCCAATGGTAGACTAGACTTAAGTTCTAATGGAAAGTGCTTTGTACTTGTATTTCAATAGATAATTCTTGGGACCTACGCTAGCAACAATATATGGAATATTCTCTCACATAAAGCCTGAAGTAGATGTTTTAAGAGGAAATATATGAGATCAAGGAACTCATTATTTCTAAAGGCACCATTATCAAACTATATGGCTTCTCCAAATATCCATACCTATTGCCATACTATGTCACCAATTAGGTTTTTGAACTAGAATATTGCAGATAGATATACATAATAGAGCAAAGTCTTGGCTGAAGGACAAAAAAGACTACAATATTTAAGGTAACCATCAAATTGAAGTGTATCACTATGTTTAAGAGGGATCCAGAGCAGTACAATGACCTAGAAGCTAATTTGACAACTTCATAGTTACCAATTGTGTTGCACATGTGGCACTATGATCGAGATGACTTCTTATTTAAAAATTTATCAAAGATAAACAATTAAGCACCTATAGTTAAACATGTGTTATACCCAAATATTAAAATGTTCAAGAATCTAGTTGAATACCAAGTAGCACTATTCAACTATATGGTGATGCATAAGAGGCTGCCATGGAGAAAATGCTATGATTTTAAGTAGATTTTTGACCTAGAAAGAAATCAATACCAATTTATTAACCCATACCTTATCAAAACTATTAAGGAAGATAATGTATGGGAAGAATACAAGATTAAAGAATGGTGGATATCACGGTGTGAGCATAACTTGATGAAGTTGACCCTCCTAGATGATAAAATTGATCAATTATTCATCTCAAGATTTGAGAATGAATATATCAGTTGGAATATAAAAATGAGAAGGAAATATTCCCAAAAGTGCTAAAATAACAAGAATTAGAGGAAGAATTCAAGGAATAAGAGTCTAAAATGGAAATTAGGCAACAGTCACAAGCCCTACCTAGAATTAGTGATGTTGAAGCTAAAGAAGAATCACTACCTTTTACTCTACCTACCACTTACACCAGGAGATCAAGTACTCATAAAGCAGTCAAAAAATATTCAAAGGCATGATGTGAGTACTCTAAGAAGAGCTCAAAATCAAGCAAGAAGTGAAAATACTGCTCAAACCCTAAAATTTTAGACACTAAAAATGTTGTAGCAAGAAGGTAGAAAATGTAAGTAGAAACATAATAGATGGTACATAAAATATAGGAGTTGCAGCAATAGGTACAAATGTGTGGAGTAACAATTGCCTGGTAGATATTGAATAAGCAAAGGAAAAAGAGCTCAAGGTGAGAAAATCTAAAGTAGTCCAAATGGAGGAGCCAAAGTGGAAGGTGCAAAAATAAGAGCTTATGATAGAAGCACCTCATTCACCCAATTTTCCATTCCTTACATCAACTTCACCAACTCAATCATTAATTATACAATAATCTCCATTACACCCTCCATCACCCACTCTACCATCCACAATTCAAAAGCACTAGGTATTGCAAGAAAACATATTCCCTACAAAATCTATGAATTCTTATCCTCTCGCTCCATTACCAGTATTCCTTACCATTCCCATACTTCCCCTAACTACTGAAGAACCACTTTCAAAACAAATTCTACCTTCTAGACTACATAAGATAATCAATGGAAGTTAAGATAATAATAATAACAGCTAGATAAGCTACATGAAAGGAAGAGGAAGTAGTCATCATGGGTTACGATACATTGGATTTGATTAAGTAAAAAATGATAAAGGTGGTTTCTCAGCTGAAGGTTAGAAATCTAGCATTCCAAATTAGATTTAAGGATTGATAGATATAAGAATGCATCAGAGATAACTTCAAGATATTCAAATCATAAACTCTTTAGGCTATTCATACAGAGGTAGCTACATTGTTTTTGTATTACAAGAAAATATATAGAAGTATGGCAACTACTAAGAAGAAGATTGAAACTCTAGAAGTCAAACTTACCAAAGAGAAACTAGATCAAGATACCCATAAAAATGAAATCAATATATTAAAAATCATCATTAATGAAGCCCCCTTTCAAAAATAATTATAGTAAAAGGATAAAAGAATCAATAGCCTAGAGCTAGAACAAAAAACAACACAAGATATGATGCAGCAGCAAGATGCAAGCTACTAGAACTTAAGGCTAAACTACAACAATAGGAGGAAGTCTTGTCTATTACCATGAATTAATTATAGTAGGTTAAATATAAGCTACATGGCTCATAAATTTTGAAGGAGTGACTCGGGTAGGTCAAGTTCCACTACTATGGAAAAATAAAAGGAGTAATATTACTAGCTTTGGATATAGAAAAAACTACGACCATGTCTGTGGAATCCAATAAAGAGTTGGATAGAGCAAAAAATTTTCTGATGATCAAGATTTAGGAAGGAAAAAAGATAAGAAAAATGTTGATAAATCCTAAAAATTATCCTATACTCCAAAAGCATCCTAACAAGGATGTAGAGGAATAGAGACTCATAACTCATCAAATATATCATGCAACTAAGCTCATTTATCAAGAAGAAGATTTTTTTACCATTCTCAAAAAATAAACTAATGATATAAGCACAATTGCTAAATAAATCAAGGCTTTTGATACACCACATTTATGGGATGACAATGTGCTCTTCCATAAAATAAAAGTGATTAGCTAGCTATTTTATCAGCTGATACAACATGAAACTAAGGTTGAGTCACTCCATGAAAATTTAGAGGTACACAAGGTCTTTACACTCTTCTACAAAATTTCCTAAATATTAACCAAAGCAGAGGATATGGCTAGAAGATATAGCAATCCTCCCTATTGAAACCTTCATAGATTGAAAAGTCTTATGTTAGAACTCAGGGGAATTCTAGAACCCTCCTTGGAAGTTTGGAGTAAGATGTGCCAAGAACTCCACATCCCCATGACATCTTAGGCAGGTTTATAATAGGGTGAATCATTGGAGGTAGCTTCACAAAGGTAGCCCTAGTACCAAAATGAGTCATGCCTCCCCATAAATAGGGAGTATGATTGATAATGTTGTGAGAGCTATACTTTCTTGTACTATAATATCTTCATGCTTGTACAAATTGTATCATATAGTCTTTTTAATAATAATGACTTTGAATCCCAATGGATGATGGTGATAAAGACCATACTAAAATAATAAATAAAAAGGTAAAAATAGCACATTCTATCAAGATAATGGCGATGAGGCCTAGTACTAAATATTAAATTCAATCAAGACCTAGTATTGAGCAATAAATTTACATCAAACCAATAGGGTTTTCAAAATTTTACTTGAATCACAAATATGATGAGGTTGTTAGTTGGCACAATTGGGACTCAAGGCTTAGTCCTATTTAAGGTTGCATTCAAATAGTATCCTCAAATGCTAATAATTGGCATGATGGAAGAAAGCATGAAGATTTGTATGCTTAGAGGTGGTAGAATGAATAATTTCTTACTCAACCGGGTCAAGAAAAGGAGAAATTATAAAGAGAACAAGAAGTAGAAGAATGGTTATTTTCTAAATTGCTTGATCTAGACCTAAGATAGTTGTTAGTTTTAATCAAATTTACTTATGGATATTTAGTTTTGTAGGGGTGTCCAATGTTAGAGGTATCTCCAATTTTAATTTTTTAATTCCCTTTTTCTATGTGCCTATAAATTGTTCCACAAATTCCACCTTTTGTATCTCCACTTGATTTTTCTAGGAGTGTCCCATGGTCTAGGTATCCCCATGCACCATTTTTGTATCATCACTTCCATTTTACCTATAGTACCACTTGTAAATTGTGCCACAAACTCCACCACCTACCTTGTTATCATTTTTTTGTTTCCTATTTTCTTCATAAATATTTATTTAATATAAGGTTTTATCCTTGTTTGTGTTGTTGTATATATAAGTAGCATAAATATTTTATTTTTCTCCATCTTGTAATCAGTTAGTCTAAGTCCTCTTTTTCACTAAGAAAAAGCCCCTATGAGTCATCAAGAATGTGGATATTTTTGAGCATTACCCACATGCACTTTGGTAAAAGGTGCAAGAGAGGGTATTTTAGGTCCCAACAATAGAATTATGAGGAAGCCAAAAAAATTTGTCCTAAGTATGCTAAAATGACTAATTCTATAACCGACCAAAATATTTGTACCCAGACAAAACCAATAGGGGTACCAAAAGTCCATCATGAAGATGGAGAGCATAAGTGTTGAAAATTTCTAAGTATTTGATTGGTTAGAACTATTATACCTAGATAGAGCCTATAGAGGTACCAAAATTCTATCATAGAGCTAAAAGGTGAAATGAAGAACAATGACTAAGTCTTAGATCCACCAAAGCATTTGTATCCATATGGAACCAATAGAAGTACCAAAATTCCATGGAGCTAGAGAGTAGAAGTGTTGAAAATTGTTGTCCTAGATTTCCCAAAATATTTATACTTGGACAAGGCCAATAGGGGTACCAAAATTTCATCATAGAGCTAGAGAGCAAAAGTTTTGAAAAAGGGCTAAGTCTCAAACTAGCTAGAACTTCTATACCTGGACAAAATTTGTAAAGATACCAAAAGTCCATCATAGATCCAAAATGTGAAATGAAGAAAAATGACTAAGTACCAGATCTTCTAGAATATTTGTACATTAATAGAGCCTATAGAGGTACCAAAAGTCCATCACAGAGCTAGAAGGTGAAACAACAAAAAATTACTATGTTTCAGATCCATCAAAACATTTGTACCTAGATGTAGCCTACAAGGATACCAAAATTCCATCGCATTATCGAAGAGCAAAGATGACCAAAATACCTATCTTAGATCCACCAAAATATTTGTACCTAGATAGGGCTTGCACAGGTACCAAAAGTATGTTGCATTGTTGGATATCAAATATAAGCCTTATTATGCACTCGATAATCATAAATTAGCAAGATTAGGTCAAATATGATATCCGGTATCAGTTTGTCAACATATGGGTGGCCACTATTCCATTCTACCTACACAAAAAATTTTCTTGTCAAAAAATATTAATAATGAAATATTTACTTAGGTGATCATGCTAATGTTCAAGGCGGATCAATTGAAATTTCAGTAAAATATCAATGAACCAGATTCAAAAGCAAGGTCAATACAACTCAAGATGATGCAAGTGCCAGCTAGGTCAACAAGCCATAACTTGGTGGTTAGAACAATAATATTATGAGTAGCTTAGTAGACTAGAAAATATTCTGACATAATTATAATCAATTCCCCAATCAATGATGCTCTGATAAATATTAGAATGTACGATGTAAAAAATGTCATCTTATAGACTTTTATAATTTACATGTATTGAGCATATTGCATATTGATAAATACAAAGGGATTGTTGTTTGGCCTTTGGTTCAACTTGGTTGTAGGACATGTATGTATGAATGATTACTTATTTCTAATTTTAGCTTGTTGAATGCTCATGGTGTTAATTTTGCTTTCTGGATTTATGCTCATGATTCATTCCTAGTTCTGGAATTTGTAATCTAAATAGTTGCACATGGTATAAATGAATATCCTATGATTAGTAAAAATTTGATGGTTTGTTAGGTAGTTTACTTATGTTCTCAACTACATAGTATTTTATAATACTTGTGTCTTTATGTGGCTTAATCTGCACCACTATAAGTTCTATATTCAATTCTATTTTCATCTTTTAGCACCCTTTTACCTATATTTTAGGAACATTTAGAAATTCATAGGAACTGACCTCCTTTGGAGATTGACCATTGAAGCCTCACAATGTCTAGGTCATTTGATGTTGATCAACATTTTTTGGTGTACAGCCTTTCCATAGGTAGAATTCTAGACCAACAAGAGTTAGAGCTAACATCAATTATAGGAAAAGAGAAAAATATACATGATCTTGATATGGATAAATTGCATAGTAAAAATTTTATATAAATATTAATATGTTCTTAAAATAATGTCACTAATATAAAAATCTCAAAAAAGTGTGTAATTTGAAAAAAATCATAAAACACTTTCATATGCAAAAGTATGGGCCTCAAAATCCTAGGTATATTAATGCTCAAATTAGAAATAAATTAAATGTCAAACTTAGAAAAAAATTGGCAAGTTAAAAAATGCCAACTTACTACCACTAGATTAAATGTTGCATTAGGGAATCCATATTTGATAATTTGCATGGTGTGATTGTATGGTTTTTTATTTGTATATCTATATATCTATGTCTATATCTATCTATCTATCTATCTTATATATATATATATATATATATATATATATATATATATATATATATATATATATATATATATATATATATATATATATATATATATATAGATATATATATATATAATCTTAATGCTTCAAATTTTTTCATTATGAAATTGAAGGTGTATTTAAATACAATAGATGCCCAAATATGGCATAATATCCTATAACTATCCTTGTCCCCTAGTGAACCTCACAAACCATGTGTTGGGTGGTTACTCAACTTACATTCATATTATACATGATGTAATAACTCCTATCATCCCTCCCTTATTACATCATAGCCTTACATTCACATTTTGCTATTGAACATATTCACAGGTGATGTGGTACTTCATATTGATGTGCTTGGTCCTTTCATAGAAAAATAGATTAAGAACAATTTTTAGTATGCCTTGGTTGTTATAATACTCTAATTTAGGTTTATCTTGTTATAATCCCATGTTTTCCAACATATGTTTTATCCAACTACTTCACAAACAACTTCATATACTGCATGGTATTATGTTCCAATGGAAGATCGAACAATTGTCTGTTGTTTCTTGATTTCTAATGATATAGGTGTATACCCTAAAAGAAAATACATAGCTAGAGGTGGATATTTGGTCATGTATACAACATACATAATCTATGTATGTATAACCTATTAAGATGAACTGATCATTCCTCTTAAATTTTAAACCATATTTAGTAGTTCCTTGTATATATGTTCGAATTCTCTTCACTACCTTCCAATGTGTCATTTTTGTTCCTATATGAAATGTGAGATATAGATCACTATGAAAATTTAATTAGGTCTTGTATAAGTTATATAGATAAGAATCCCAAATAACAATCAAAAAAGCATTACATCCACTGGAGGAGAAGAATCAAAGCATGAGAATCATAGCCCTGATTCTATAGAAGTTGTTATAGGTTTACAATCTTACCTATGTGATTTATTAAGGGAGACTGGTAGATTTCAGACCGGTTAGCTTATGTAATGTATCATACAAGATCTTAACCAAAACCATAGCTAACAGAATGAAAGAAATATTGCCCCTCATTATTGACCCTGGTCAGGGAAGTTCTGTTCAGAGGAGATCAATTATGGATGGTGCAATCACTGTCCATGAAGCTCTGCACTCTGCAAGGCAAACCAACAAGGAGGTCTTTGCTTTAAAGCTTGATATGAATAAAGCTTTTGACCGCATTAACTAGGAGTTCTTGATGGTTGTTCTTCTAAAGTTTTGCGTTCATCCTTAGTGGGTCAGGCTGATAAAATAATGTATATCCGAACCTTGGTTCTCAGTTTTGGTCAATGGCATGACAGCTGGGTATTTCCAGAGTCATAGGGGGATTAGACAAGGATATCCGATTAGCCTAATGCTGTTCATTTTAGTAGCAGAGGCATTAGGTAGAGCCATAAAAGCTGCTTGTATTGCTGGATTAATCTCAGGGATTAAAGCCACATCTCTCACCAACCTAGTTTCTCACCAACAATTTGTTAATGACACTTTGTTGTTGACTCACTCGTCAGTGGTTGCAGCAAAAATAATTAAGCACATACTCCAACTCTATGAGGATGTGGTGGGCCAGAAGTTAAATTTCAACAAGAGTAAGCTTTACTTCCTCAACACCCCAATCCAAAGACAAGCCATAATAGCTACGATTTTGGGATGTTCAATAGCGACTTTTCCTACATATTATTTAGGCCTTCCCCTTTTCTATGGTTCTCCAAGAGAGTCGATGTGGGATAGAGTGGTTGAAATAATTCAAAATAAATTGGCTAGTTGGAAAGGTCATCTCTTATCTCAGGCCGAGAAGCTTACTCTCACTAAGGCATCCTTACAGAGCATCCCGATTTATTTTCTTTCTATGTTTAAGGCCCCAACCAGAGTTTACCAAAAAATTGAACAGCTCCAAAAGAATTTTCTCTGGTCTGGGTCAGAGGAAAAAAAGATGTTCCACCTTGTGGGTTGGGGCAAGGTTTGCAGGCTAAAAGAAAATGGGGGGCTAGGACTAAGAAGAGTTGCTCACCTAAACACTGCCTTGCTTGCCAAACAAGCTTGGTGCCTTATCAACAATGAGGAGAATGAGTGGATTGCCATAATTAAAAGAAAATATCTTCAAGATACCGATTTCCTAAATGATTCGATGCACGATGGAGGGTCGGCTTTCTGGAAAGCAATCTTAACAAGTAGAGAGGTCTTAAAGAAAGGCCTAAGATGGGTTCTTGGTAACGGGTAGAAGATCAAGTTATGGGATGACAGGTGGGCCAAGGATGAAGCTTTATCTCAGTTTCCTACCCTGGCAAGGATCAAAAGAATAACAGAGGACCTCTTTGGAAGGAAAGTGGCTGATTTCATAAGACAGGACAGAGGTAGGCTTATTTGGAAATAGATAAGGATTCAAGGCTTTGAAGCTGAATCAGAAGAACTCCAAAGCATCCTGCATCAACAATTCATTTCCATGAATCCTAAGCAGGATCATGTAATATGGGCAGCTACCGAAAGTGGGCAGTTCTCAGTCAAATTTGCATATATGCTAATGTTAGATACCGATGACCCCACACTCCAGACTCAGTTGGTGTGGGTCAAAAACCTTATTCCTAAAGTTGCTATGTTCTCATGGTTGGTGATCCAAGGCAGGATTCTGACGATTGACAACTTGTTAAGGAAAGGTATGATAATTGCTAACCGATGTTATTTGTGCAGGGGTAATTGGGAGTCCACCCACCATATTTTCCTTGAATGTTCGATCTCTTCGAGTGTCCTCAATGGGTTGTTTCAAGCCTTTAGCATTTGCTGGGTCAGACCAGCTACCATCTTTGACCTCTTCCACCAATGGCCAAATCCCTTTGTTAGCCTTAGGATGAGGTTCTTTTGGAAGATTTGTCTCCATCATTTTCTTTGGCAGGTGTGGCTAGAAAGAAACCTTAGAGCTTTCCATGAGTCGAGCCATGATGTCACCTCCATTACCAATAAGATTCTTACCTTCGCCCATGAAAATGTCAGCCTTATACCTTATGAGGATCGAAATCCTTTCCCCTGGGAGAGGCGGATCGCTCAATCCTTAAATATTACTCTAGGCGAGAAACCTGTAATCAAGGTCAATCCCAGATTAGATGTCAAGTGGAAACCGCCCCCGGTTGGTTGGTTCAAGCTCAACTTCGATGGGGCCTCTAAAGGTAACCCTAGCAATGCAGGGGCTGGAGGAGCAGTGAGAGATCATCAAGGTAAGTTGGTGATGGCCTTCTCTGAATAGCTAGGAACTAGGACTAACAATGAGGTGGAAGCAAGAGCATTATGGAGGGGTCTTCAATTGGCTCAGGAAATTGAAGGTAAACTAATTATCGAAGGAGATTCGATGTAGGTCATAAACCTTCTCAGCAATGGGAAAAATCCTCCGTGGTGGATTAAGACTGTCATCGAAGAGGCTAGGATCCTTTACCATGCCAGGAATGATCGGAAGGCCCAACATGTTTTTAGGGAAGCAAATAAAACTGCTGATATCTTGGCCAATTTAGGGGTGGAAGTCATTGGGTTGGTCACTTGGGAACATGGAGTCCCAAGTGAAGTGGATAAAATAATTCAAAATGATCACCAATGATGGTGAAGTTGTGGGGATCGAAAAAAGGGAGAGCAGTTTCAATGCGGTTTTGTCAGGATTGCTTTGGTCCTTATTGTGATGGCTTTAGCTTTCTTTGCAACAGGGGAAGGATCCAGGTGGCTTGGTGGCTTCATGTTATGGGGTTAGGGGCAATGGCTGAGGCCAAAGACCGATGTCATGTTTTCGTGAATTGTTCGAGTTTCAGGAAAAGCAATTTTTAGCAAGAAAGGAAAAGTGTAGCGATTTTGTGATAGGTTGAGCAAGAAAGAAAAAGTGTCACGATATCGCGACATGTCGAGCGAGAAGGAAAAAAGGTCACGATATCATGACATGTTGAGCAAGAAAGGAAGAGTGTCACGATTTCATGACATGTAGAGCAAGAAAGGAAAAGTGTAGCGATGCCACGACATGCTAGAAAGAGTGTCACGATTTTGCGACATGTTGAGCAAGAAGGAAAAAGTGTCACGATTTCGTGACATGTCGCGTTGTCGCGATCAAAAGAGAAGAGAAAAAGCAAGAGGGAAAAAGTGTCGTGATATCACGACAGGAATGAAAGAGTGTCGCATTGTCGATCCATGTTGAGCAAGAAGGAAAAAGTGACACTTTTTGGCGATGTGTTGAGCATGAAGGAAGAAGTGTCGCGATATCGCGACATGTCACATTTTCGCGACCAAAAAAGAAGAGAAAGAGCAAGTGGGAAAATGTGTCACGATTTCGCGACATGTCGTGTTTTCGCGACTAAAAGAGAAGAGAAAGAGCAAGAAAGAAAAAGTGTCGTGATATCGCGACATGTCGCGATGTCACGATCAAAAGAGAAGAGAAAAAGCAAAAAGGAAAAAGTGTCGCGATATCGCGACATGATGAGCAAGAATGAAAGAGTGTCGCGATATCGCGACATATTGAGAAAGAAGGAAAATGTATCACTTTTTGGTGATATGTTGAGCATGAAGGAAGAAGTGTCGTGATATCATGACATGTCGCATTTTTGCAACCAAAAAGAAGAGAAAGAGCAAGTGGGAAAAAGTGTCGCGATATCACGACATGTCTTGGTTTCACGACTAAAAGAGAAGAGAAAAAGCAAGAAAGAAAAAGTGTCGCGATTTCGTGACATGTCGTCTTTTCGTGACCAAAAGAGAAGAATAAGAGCAAGAAGGAAAAGTGGCGTGATATCGTGACACGTCACATTTTCATGACCAAAAAAGAAGTGATAGAGAAGGAAGGAAAAAGTGTCGCGATTTCGCGACATGTTAGAAAAAGTGTCGCGATTTCGCGACATGGAAAAAGTGTCACGATTTCGCGACATGGAAAAAGTGTCACGATTTCGTGACCAAAAGAAAAGAGAAAGAGCAAGAAAGGAAAAGTGTCGCGATATCGCGACATGTTAAAAGAAAGAGTGTCACGATATCGCGACATGGTGAGCAAGAAGGATTTGGTGTCGTTGTCCGACGATATGTTGAGCTTGAATAAAAAAGGGTCACGATTTCGCGACATGTCAGATTTTCGCGTCCAAAAGAGAAGAGAAAGAGCAAGAAGGAAAAAGTGTCGCGATATCGCGACATGTCGGTTTATCATGACCAAAAGAGAAGAGAAAGAGCAAGATGGAAAAAGTGTCATGATTTCGCGACATGTCATATTTTTGCGACCAAAAGAGAAGAGAAAGAGCGAGAAGGAAAAGTGTCGCGATATCACTACATGTCGCATTTTCGCGACCAAAAGAGAAGAGAAAGAGGAGGAAAGAAAAAGTGTCATGATTTCGCGACATGTTCAGAATGAAAGAAAGGGTGTAGCGATATCGCGACATGTCGCTTTTTCGTGACCAAAAGTGAAGAGAATAAGCAAGAGGGAAATGTGTCGCGATATCGCGACATGTCAAATTTTTGCGACCAAAAGAGAAGAGATAGAGCGGGAAGGAAAAGTGTCGCGATTTTGTGACATGTCACTTTTTCACGAACAAAAGAGAAAAGAAATAGGAGGAAGGAAAAGTGTCGCGATTTCGTGACATGTCACTGTTTCACGACCAAAAGTGAAGAGAACAAGCAAGAGGGAAAAAGTGTCGCGATTTCGTGACATGTCGTATTTTTGCGACCAAAAGAGAAGAGAAAGAGCGGGAAGGAAAAGTGTCGCGATATCGCGACATGTCACTTTTTCACGACCAAAAGAGAAAAGAAAGAGGAGGAAGGAAAAGTGTCACGATATCGCGACATGTCACAATTTCATGACCAAAAGAGAAGAGAAAGTGTTAGGAGGCGAAATTGTCGACTGCCTGTGTTTTAAGGTGTGTGTAATCCTTTGTAAGCATGTTGCTCTTTGTTGGCTGTGTGGCCCTAGTAGGGGGCTAAGAACAGACTGTGTGGCTCTTTTTTGTTCCGCTTAAGCTTTGTGCTGATTTTGTAATAGGTTTTGGGTCAACCTATAAAACTCGGTAGTAATGAAATTGTACCTTATTTACCAAAAAAAAATTAAGGATATTTTTGGTATATGTTCTTTCCAAAAAAAATATGTGATGATGGTTCTACTTTAACTCCAATCCTAGGTAGTAATGTAATAACCTGAGATTATGTTTAGGGTGATGTCAAATGTCACCCATAATTATTAAATTAATGTGTGAGTTGTAACTGAAATAAATCACATTAAAAAATATCTCAAATTGGATGTTTTATTTTATTCCAATTAAGAATTTTAGTTAATTAAAAAACACCATGCAAGGTGGTCATGACAAAAGCTAGTTTTTTTAGAAACTTGAGTTGTTTTTAGATTTTTTAGCTTTTTTGATTGATCAAGGTTGATTGATAATTATATATATTGTAATTGGACTCATTTTATACATATAAGAATAAGAATTTTTAGAGCACACATTGGATGCACTATTGTGGAGCTTTTTCATGGTCTTTTGTGTATTTCTTCAATTCTACATCGAATTTTATGGTTTGGACTAGCAACATAGTTTGTTGTAATTGGAGCTTTTGGTTGAGCGTATTTTAAAATTTGGTATTCAAAATGGGTTTAGCTTAATAACTAAACAATCTTGGACCATTTTTAAGTGATATCCATGCTCCATTAATGGTCATTTTTTCATAGATCAGAATTGTTTTATTGCTATGTTTTCGGATCTCTCCATCTTAAGAAATTTCATTTGGTATCATAGCATAGTTTTGTGTGTTATTTTAGTATTTTTAGGTGAAGCTACGACAAGAGAGGGTGAATATTTTTTATTCTCAATATCCTTTACAAGAGTTTGGATTAGAAATATTAGTAATTATTTGTTTGCTATCATGGCAACAAATAGTACATTCTTAAATATACCTACATTTAAAGGAGACAACTTTGAGTACTGGAGAGATCAAATGAGAAGGATATTTGTATGGAAGGAAGTTTGAAAAAGTATATTTCAGCCATATACTCCTCTTGATGATTGGAATGCTATTTCTCAAGATCAAAATAAGACATTGGAAGAAGAAGAAAATAATGATGTTCAAGCTTTCTTCTACTTGTATAGTGCAATAGATCCAAGCATTTATCCAAAGATGGTTGTGAAAATGCCCATGAGGCATGGAAAACCTTGGATGCATAATATAAATTCTAAATAAAATATATATCAGCAAAGCTCTCCATATTAAGAATCAATTTTGAAAATATAAAAATGCATGATGATGATAATGTTGGAGACTATTGTATTAGAGTAAATGACATAGTGCATAGAATGAGAGTGTATGGTGAAGTCATGGAATATAGAGTAGTAATAAGAAATATTTTAAGATACTTATTCCAAAAATGGCTCTATATTATCATTACACTTGAGGAGTGTAAATATATGGACCAAATTAATATTTAAGAGTTAGTGAGTTCTTTATTGTCCCATGAGGATAAAGTGAAAATTTTCTCAAATGACTTGAATCATGCATTAGATACCAAAATATTGGTTTCAAAACCAAATGCAAAGCCCTTAAATCATAATGCATTTTTTTATCAAATTTTATATCAGAAAGGAAAAAATCTATCAAATTTAAAGAGGAAGGGTAAGAAGGTCATCACTTGTCATTATTGCAATAAACCATGTCACATGATAAAAGACTACAGGAAACTAGCAGAAAAAAAATCAAGCAAATTCAAATCAAGATGGAAGTGAGGAAAAGGCCTACCAAGATGAGAATAATGATGATAAAATTAATTATTCACTTTCATGTGATTCATATTTGGATGATAAAATGGATATGTGGTTTTTTTATTCATGATGTTCTCACCATATGTCATGTTTTAAGGATTGTTTTGACAAGCTAGATGTTTCCTTCAAGATCCAAGTTCACTTAGGATATGGGAAGGTAATTCATGTAGAAGAGAGAGGGAGTATTCCTATCACCACAAATCATGGTAAGGGTGATATCAGCAACATATATTTGGCTCCAAGCATGAAGCATAATCTTATGAGTGTTGTACAACTAGTAGAGAAAGGATTCAAGATACTTTTTGATAATGGAGAATGTTTATTATATGACAAAAAAGCAAGGGAAAAAATTGCTTAAAAATTCTATTATATCAAAAAATAGAATGTTTCCATTGAGGATAAATATTTTAAAACATAATTATTTATTTTCTACCATTGAGGAATTACTCATATTGTGCCACTCTGGATATGGTCATTTAAATTTCAGAAGTTTGCATGTTCTTTTTAAGAACAAGATGGTTGATGGTCTTCAAAGGATTTAATCCAAATTGAAGGAAGAATGCAACACGTATATACTTGGAAAAAAACCATAGAGAAAGCTTTCCAACCAACAAATGGAGAGCTACAAATAAATTAGAATTCGTACATTCTGATTTATGTGGGCCCATGTCTTGTCCTAGCATAGGCAAAAATTTATATTTTATTTCCTTTATTGATGATGTTATCAAACTAATGTGGGTTTTCTTCTGGAAGATCAAATATGGGGAATTCTTAGCCTTCAATACTCTCAAGGCATTGGCTAAAATAGAATCAGGTTGTTCTATCAAGATGTTAAGAATTGATAGAGGTGGGGAATTATATTCACAAGGAGCCAAAAAAGGAGAAAAAATGAACCAACTCTTTATGTGAAAACTATTGAAACTAACATGTTTTATGTTTGTCTTTATGTTGATGATCTCATTTTTATAGAAAAATCCAAAGCTATGATGCAATAATTCAAGGAGAGCATGAAAATTTATTTTGAGATGTATGATATTGAGAAAATTAAATACTTTATTGGCATTGAAGTACAGTAAAGGGAAGATGAGATCTTCACATGCCAAGACAAATACACCCAAGACATGTGGAAACAAATTTTATTTCTAGACTGCAATGTGGTTGATACTACTATTTCTAGTGAGGAGAAGCTTATGAAAGAGGATGGGAGTCCTCTTGTTGATGATAATACTTTCATAAGTATAGTGGATGGATTGATGTACCTTACATCTACAAGACCCGACATTATGTACGTAGTTTCACTAGTTTCCCAATTTATGAGCTTGCCAACTCAAAGGCATATGCAAGTAGTGACATGAATCTTTAGATATGTGAAGGCAACCTTTGATATTGGCATATAATTCAGATCAGAAATATATTTAATGTTTGTTAGGTATGTTGATTCAAATTGGGGAGGTTCTATTGATGACTAAAAATCTGCTACAGGGAATTGTTTCACCTTGGGAAGTGGGTTAATTTCTTGTTCATCCAAGAAGCAAAGTACAGTGGCTTTGTCTTCCACAAAATCTGAATATGAAGCCATCATGTCAGCTTGTACACAAGGGATTTTGATAATAATAATATTGAATGATTCCGGTAAGACTCAACATGAGCCTACCAAAATATGTTTTGATAACATTGGGGCAATATAATTGTCTAAAAATCTAGTTTTCTATGAAAGGACTAAACACATAGAATTGAAGCACCATTTTGTCAAAGACTTGGTACATAAAAAATATTATATTATTGAGTATGTTAAGATTGAGGATCAAGTTGTTGATATACTTAAAAATGGGTTGTTGAAGGTGACTCATAGGAGACTCAAAGAAATGTTGGGGATTTCTTCCTTTGACATCAAAGGGATGTCAAAAGTCACCCATAATTATTAAATTAATGTGTGAGTTGTAACTGAAATAAAGCACATTAAAAAATATCTCAAATTGGGTGCTTTATTTTATTCCAATTAATAATTCTAGTTAATTAAAAAAACACCATGCAAGGTGGTCATGACAAAAGCTAATTTTTTTTATAAACTTGAGTTGATTTTAGCTTTTTTAGATTTTTTTATTGATCAAGGGTGATTGATCATTATATATTGTAATCGAACAAAATTATATACATAGAAGAATCATCAATTTTCTTTAAAATACAAATAAACTCACCTTGCTTACCTTCAATGATAATTTGTTGTTGATTCTATTACTGATTTTATAATTTTTTTAGGCTCTAGAATTAGGTCATCCAAGGGTAGACAAATTTTACTATGAGTCATCCAAAGTCAGATGAATGAGAGTCTATACTCAGAATGCTTAGGGAGAGGGTCTACAAACTATCAGGAGTAGATTTTCTTGACTGTAAATATTTAGAGAGGAGATAATATGGGGTCATATGACAATGACTATGAGTTATCTGAATTTGGATGACATAAAGCTATACTACTCAAAATTGAATGAAACTTCCATGGGACCTCTGACAAAGTGTCGGGAGCTTCTGGTAGAAGTATCAAATCAATTTAAACCTTCACATACAAGAATTTTTATAAACAAAATAGATACATATAAGAGCATACGATGATGTCCTTGGTTGGATTGCATACAAAGGGGTGATCACACCAAATGGATCAAAGGAAATTTTGATAGAGTTTTGGCATAGATTTCGCACACTTGTTGAAAATGAATTAAATGAGGGGATATTTATAGAATTATAAAAGGGAGAGGAGGGAAGTGAGGTGGAGGTGACATGGCAGCCAAGTGGCATGGGTAGGTGAGATGGAAAATCTAGAATTTTCCAATTCAGGTGGTCAAAGGGCATGTGCACCATGCCTCAAAAATCTCCTTAGGTGGAGAGAGTCCTCACCCACTTAAGTGGTATGTGTACACCATACCTCATAAATACCATTAGGTGGGGAGGATCGTCATCCTTCCCAAGTGGAATTAAGATACATGGGGAATTTAATGATGCATGGGGATGTGGAAGATAGAGGGTAGGCTAGGGGGTGTGCACATAGGATAGGGGAATGTGCACATAGGCTAGGGGTATGGGATAGTCACATGGTGACTAAGGACATAGTGTAGAAGAGTGCTTAGTGGGGAAATGGGTTTATAGAGGGTGAAATTAAATTTTTGTAAGGTTATATAGTAGAACTAGGCAATTTTATGAATTATTTGGGATTTTCTAAAATTGTTAAATCTAACCTTAGGAAAAATGCCAAATTTACACTTTTTGGATGTCCACATTTGTCACCTTTTGTACCACATTGTGTGTGAACACAATGTGGTGCAAAAATATATTACACCAACCAATTGGATTGGTGATGTATGATGATGAATTATGAGTGATTGATGATGGATGACCATAGATTTTTGCATGCCACAATGATAGCTTGATGAGGAATACATATGATTGCCTAAAATCAAGGATAATGTAGGATGCCTCGATTATGGAATGGATAAATACCTTTAAAACTTTACCTTTGAAATATTGATGAGATAATTTAATGTGGTAAGCTAACCATCCATAGTTAGGTATCTTCAAGATGCCCCAATTGATTGTAAGTGGTCTTAAGTTACCACCTCAATGAAATGAATACATGGGTAACTATACGGACATTGACATGGTATGTACCAAATTGATTGAGTTGGAGTTTGAGTTGAGAAGAGTTCTACGTTTACCCTAGTAGAGGAGGGCTAATGATAGCTTTCAAAAAATATTTTTGGACACATGTGATTCTAAAATTGCGCATTTGTGTATTGAACTTGTTTGCAATAGAATTTTATAGGTAATATCTACCCCCTCAAGTGATGAGTCGATGGATGAAAAAATGAAAGATAGAAATGAAGCACTTGGAAAATAGTCATTGCACAACTAAAAAATGGGAATGAAGAAGGTCATGGGTGCAATTACTCGATTGAAATAAGAATAATGTTGACATATGGGAACAATCTGGAGATAGGTGGTTGGAAATCGTTTGGCCTTGGATAACTATAAGTCATCCTCGACAGTCAGCAATATGATCCATGTGCTATTTTTTTGCCTTGTGGGGGACTAAATAATGCTATATTATAGGCAAACCTATACTCATTGAAAATATTTTTTGATCCCAATCCAATGGTGGTGGTTTTGGGAAATTTGGAGAATATTTGAGAAAGAAAAAGATATCTCAAATATGACCTTGCTTTTTGAAGCAAAAAATGTTCAATTTCAGGTTTTTAAAAGGTAAATTTGGCTTGGTTGGTTAGAGGGTGGGTGCAAGAGGGTGAGCTAATGATAATTAATGAAAATTAGGTCAAATTTTACTACTTACAAAATATAATGAATAGGAGGGGGATGAAGAGATCTCAAGGGGTTAGCAGCAGTGGGTCTCCATTTGATGTGGTATATTGGCCATGATTTTGACATAATTACAAAATAGAATAAAAACATAAATAGAACACAGAGAGAATGAAATTTTGGATCTAAGGGCAAATAGCCGAATTACCTCTCATGGAGCTTGTCTGCCATATTTACCATTGAAAGTTCCAAATTCGCCACTACTTTCAAATTTACCACAAGGGTGGTGAATTTGGTAAACCTACACAAAAACTAAAAAATTAGGTTTTTTATTTTAGAAGTTTATTTGAGGGTTGGATAGGGTACAAGCTTGACTAAATAGCTTATAAAACCCCTTTTTAACAACAAAATTAAGTATGCTTACCTCTTGGAGTGGAATTTGACTTGTTGCCACAATCACCACTGAGCCTACCAAATTTTCCACTAGAAAATTTGGTCTAAGTAGCAAATTTAGTTTAGTATATTTTTGCTACTAAATTTACCACTAACAGTTTAGGGTGGTGAATTTGATATTGGTATGATTTTTTAAGAGTTTCAAGGCTAATTTTGGGTAGAATTTGATGTAATTTCAAGCTAAAACTGAGAGGGAGTATCCTTAATATGTTTTGCAAGGTCTGTGATTGAGAAAATCAAAGGATTAAATCATAAAGATAGAGAATTTAAGGACTAAATTAGAATTACAAAGTAAAAGGATGAAAATCCCCAAGGGACTATGAACTTGATCAATATGAGCTATGATAAGATAAAAGGTGCAATGTATTGGATTAGGAATACTATCAATATGGTTTTTCTACTGATCTAAGTGCAAAATAAATAGAAATTGATGCAAATTCTTTACCAATTTATGAATCTAGTGAATGCTTGGATAAAAGGGTAGGGGAATGCCTCAATGACTATTTTGAATAGTCAAGGAGCTAGGAATTGAGATTTGAGAATGCAAGGAGATTAGGAATATAGAAAGGTAACTTGTCTATATCCTAATCCTTGCAATACCTATGAAATTGATAAAGAAATCAATGTAAAATGCTTAAACAATGAAGGGAAATGTTATTGAAATGCTTTAAAAGGAAAGACTAGAATGCTAAAATACTTAATATATGAAATTAAAATAACATGGAGGAGAATGAAAAGTGTTAGTATGTTGTAGATAATATTAAATGACTATATATGGAAGATATAGTAATAATTGTATCATAAAATATACAAGGAAGTATGCTAAAAATCCTACAAAATAGAGGATTAGAAACAAAATATGATAATAAAATGTATGCAAGTCAAGGTAAACCTACAAAATAAAGTTCAAGAATGAAATATAGATGCTATGATTAAAAATGGGCTACCAAAACACTGTTAGAAGGCTGTAAAAACAACGTTAGAGGCTGCCAAAACAAGGATTAAAACCCTGTAAGAGTTAGAGCACAAAATGTAGAAATGCATAAAATAAGAACAAGTAAGTTAGCAAGGCTACAACCTAGAGGATAAAATGCAATGAAGCTAAGGTGGGAGGAGAGAAGAAAGAATCTAGGAGAGCTCTCTTTATTGCCTCCAATGGCAGCCTCCTTGCTCCAAAACCCTCTTAGTCTTGCTTGACTTGATCTTAATGCTGCAAAGTGCTTGATGAAAACTCAAGGATGCTTGAAGAGAAATCAAGGATATAGGATGCTATTGAAATATAGAATGCTATAAAATATGGCAAAGTTTTGCTACAATATAATTACTTGTGGAATGCTTGTCCCATGACCTCCTTAAATGGGATTTGGAAGAGGGTTCGATGGAGGAATGGATAAGAACAAATTCAAACAAATGCATTTGAATCATTCTTTAAGCATATATAATCAATGGTAGAGGTGAAATGGAGATCAATTCTTACCTATCTAGCTCATGTGGAAGATTCCAACTATTTTTACCAAATTTGCCATTGTCAACCAAATTTACCACTAGCGAATTTGGCGACTCGTGTGGCAAATTTGGTAAGGAATCAAATCTGATTCTAAGGAGTTTAAAATTTGAAAATTTTACAAATTTTCCATTGGCAAAATTCACCAGTGGTAAATTTGGTAGGAATGGCAAATTTGGTAAAAATTGCTTTTGAGTGAAAAAAATTGATTGATGCTATTTTGCCAAATTCACCACTAGCAAATTTGGTTAGAGTTGCAAATTTGGTAAAGGTAACAAATGATGCCCAAAATTATGGTGAATGAACAAATTGAGGTTTTTTGATGTTTTCAACTAATTTTGGGAAGTTTTGGGAGGTTTTGGAATGTTTGCAACTAGTTTTGGGAAATTATGACTAGCCTTGAGAAACTGTGACTGGTGTATAAAAATTGGGTGTCTACATTTTACCACATTTTTGGCATGAAATTTGAGATTATACATCAAAATTTAAGTTGTGATACTCAATTTTGATGTTGTGATGTATTTCTATTATATTGCTTTGTTTATTTGAAGAGTTGATTGATATTTTGCTAGTTTTGATGATTTTGTATACATATGCCTCGTTTTGCATACCTTAATATTTGGAGAAAATTATTTTACCCTATGAAAAATTCTTGCCTCATGACATGATCTCTTCTAAAAACCATATTTCTGGTAATAGGTTTCAGGGCAAAAAATTTTAGAATATGGGATGTTTAGGTTGGTTAGTGATGATGAGTTGGTGGTTTAAAAGGCAAAAGAGGAGGTGCAAGTGACCTTGTTTGTACTTTACATGCTATGTAAATTTGGAGAGAGTGAGACAGATTTGTTAGAGAGGATGGATCATATTTGAGGCTAGAATCTAAATAACACAAGCTTATATTAAGAGTGGGGGATGATCAGTATAATACCAAATTTTTACTTTTCTTTCAAAATGATAACAACAATAATATCAATGTAGTAAATGAAACAATGCACAAATCATCACACACATGAGAGACACAGATTTAATGTGGTTCACCCAATGTGGGTTACATCCACAAAGAAAATATTTCTTCTAAATTTTCTCAACAAATATTCTGGGAACCAATTCCCTATTACAATGTTTATGGACCTTTGTCCAAAGGATATCTCAATACCCTATGCTCAAGTTTGTATATATCTATCCATAGTATAAATCTATCCCCTTAACTCTAATTCATGGAACTCTCTCTATAGAATAAATATATCCCCTTGCTACTCTAGTTTATGGAACTCTATCCATAGGAAACTCCTCTCATTTTCTCTGGTTTGTGGAACTATATTCATAGGAGAACTCTATCCTCTTACTAGTTTGGTTCATGGAACTCTATCCATAGGATACTCCTCTCCTTTTCTCTAGTTTTTCGAACTCTATCCACAGGAGAACTCTATCTCCTTTCTAGTCTGGTTCATGGAATTCTATCCATAGGAGAACTCTCCTATCTACTCTAGTCACCTCCAAAACTGGTACACACTTCTGCTTAACTCTGCTCCATGCCTACTCACAATGATTACTCAAGTCTACTCAAAAATCTTATCTAAAACCTACTTCAATTCTTCTCATAAGACTTCCTCAAGTCTGCTCATAAATCTTCTCTCAACTCTACGCCAAATATACACATATTACATGCACCAATATTTCTCAACTTTATCCTAAATCTACACACAATACATGTAAAAAAATTTCTTAACTTTATCCTAAATTTGCACACATTACTTGCACAAATTTATCTTAACTTTGTTCCAAATATACACATATTACATGCACAAATCTATCTTAACTCTATATCAAATCTACACACATTTCATGCACAAATATGTCTTAACTTTGTCTCAAATATGCACACATAACATGCATAAATCTATCTTAACTCTATCCCAAATTTGCACATATTACATGCACAATTCTATCTTAAATTTGTTCCAAATATTCTTACAAGACTTGCTCAAATCTGCCTCAAATAATTTGCACAAATCTGTCTACAAGCCTTCTCAAAAGGCCTACTCAAAATTACTCACAACTACTCACAACACAACTCACAAACCTGCTCAAATATTTCTAAAACTTGCACACAAATAATGCTCACAACAATGGTTATATTCCTTTCAAAAATACTTTCTTCAATCAAAGTAATTCAGACATATTCTACCCAAAATTTGTTTAACCTCTTGAACATACAAATAATTATATGCACTAAATAAATGCTCAATATGTTCTTCACATTCATTAAGTCTATCGCTTTCACATGTCTCACATTCAATAAATTAGATCTCTATCTCTTTCAAATTCCTTTCAAATCAAATCACGCTAGTGTAAAACTTTGCTTCACAAAACTAGTTTATGTTCCATGCAAATTTTGCTCTCAAGGATCAAACACAATAATGCACAAATTTGCTTCACAATATTAATCTCAAACACTTTTACAATTACTTTCAATGTCACCCAAACTAATACCCAAATACTTCACAATGATACACAAATTTGTTCTCAACCCTAGGACAAGTGTTTTCAATTTCACTAGTCAATGGTGCTTAATTTGCTCTCAAACCCTTGGACAAAATATTTCCAATAATGCATGTAGGATTTAACCTTATAACTCCACCTTATGTCTTAAATATAAATTCCTTAAATCACAACCACCTTGAGAGGAATTTAAAAAAACATACCTCAACAATTTTCTTGATGATGATGTACCCTCAAAAACCTGCCTTTAACAAAAGTAGTATTCTTTTTTCCATTTTAAAACAAGATAGAAATTTATCTTTTCAAAAATTCCATATTGAAACCTTTCTCAATGTGCACATTACAAATCAAAAGTACTCACAAATTATAGCTTGTAACTCCTTGCTCTTAAAAACAAAGAACCTTATAAATTCCTTATAAAGATGCAAAAATTATTCTCTTAAACTTTATTAAAGATATAATTTTCTTATTACAACATACAACTCCCACTCTCCACATGAAAATATATTACCTTCACATTCATTACAATTTTCAAATTACCATAGCACACCTTAGATCTCCCACTAGATATTTAATTTAAAATCAAACCAAAAACCATGTCTTATGCATCACCGTGACCCATTCAAATCAACTTAATCAAAAATTAAAATTTAAATATCTCCTTTCTGTTAGTCTTACAATGACACTGAGAGGGGGGTGAATCAGTGTAGCTCTATAAACTTAAATTTATAGCTCTTAATACCGCAGCAATTAAAACTTATTACTAGATACAACAAGTATAACAAAAGAGCATCACACAACACAAGATTTAACGAGGTTCACCAATGTGGCTACTCCTCAAAAATTGACTCGCTTGGACTACCATCCAAATCCAGCCTTTGCAAAGCACCAACTTTACAATCAATTTACCAACACCCACTGTAAGGAGCACCAACCCCTTATTTATCAAAGGAGCACCATTTTCCACCAAAAGGAGCACCAACCCCTTATTTATCTACACCAACAAAGGAGCACCAACCCCGATGCCAAGCTACAACCTAGACTTCAATTTGAATCTATAAGTTTGACAATAAGATACCTTTGCTTTTGCAAGACCCTGACTGGTCTTCTTCACCTTTGCATTCTCTACGCACTCTGCTCTCTCTACGCAATCACTTCGCACACTTTGCTTCATTACAGTCAAACTTCACGATCGTCTTCTCCCTTTTGCGCACTCTACTCTCTTTGCAAATTTTACACTTAGCACGATTCGACATGACTTGCTCTCTACGCACAACGACCGTATTTCACACACATTCCACCATCTTCTCAATTCTCCAAACAACCCTCCTTTTATAACAATATTTTTTATGATGAAAACCCTAATCTTAGTCGACTATAAATCCTAATCTTAGTCAGCTTTCATAACAACTGTAAACCCTAATTTTAGTCGACTGTCATCGGTCTTCATCGGCTTCAACTCAAGAAGATGTTCGGTTTATCCATCGCTTGATGATTTCATTCTGGATAGACCCTGTAACCACCATACTAACTTTTGATCACTCTTCATATTTTAGCAGTATGAAATCACTCTGTAATTGCCCTTGTAAATGTCGTAGTGATGTCGGTCCACTGTCATACTTCTCATTTTAGTCAAGTTCTCCTTCTTGACTTGCGCATTTACGACCTATCATGAAATCGTGACATTTCTACCTCTGTAGCTTCTTTTGTTGTTGTTGCCACAAAAATATAACATGTCACGATATCGTGACACTTTCACCTCCGTACGCTTTCTCTATTCTTTTGTCATGATATCATGACATTTCTACCTCCACAGACTTTATCTTTTCTTTTGTCATGATATCATGACATTTTTACCTTCGTATACTTCGTCTTTGCTTTTGTCATGATATCGTGACACTTCTGCTTCCATAGACTTTGACTTTGCTTTTGTCACGATATCGCGACACTTCTGCCTCCGTAGTCTTCAACTTAGCTTTTGTCATGAAATCATGACACTTCTACTTTCATACTTAGCTTCTTTGCTTTTGTCACGAAATCGTGACACTTCTGCCTTCGAAGTCTTCTTCTCTTTTTCATCGTGAAATCATGACACTTTCTTTCATACTTTACTTCTTTGCTTTTGTCATAAAATCATGACACTTCTGCTTCAAGTCTTCAACTTCTTTTGTCATGAAATCGTGACACTTCTACTTCATACTTTACTTCTTTGCTTTTGTCACTAAATCATGACACTTCGCTTCAAGTCTTGCTTTCTACTTTTGTCATGAAATCATGACAGTTCTTCCGTACGCTTCCTCTCTTTCTTTTGTCATAAAAATGCGACATGTCGCGATATCGTGACACTTTTCAAACTTACTTTCTCTCTCCTATTTTAGTCATAAAAATGCGACATGTCACGAAATCGTGACACTTTTCTTACTTGTTCTCTTTCTTCGAACTTGTCACGAAATCGTGACACTTTTTCTTGCTTTCTCTTTCTCTTCCAACATGTCACGAAATCATGATAGTTTTTCCACTTGCCTTTTTCTCTTCCAACATGTCACGAAATCATGACATTTTTTCCTACTTTTTCTCTCTCTTCCAACATGTCACGAAATCATGACAGTTTTTCCTGCTTTTTCTCTCTTCCAACATGTCACGAAATCGTGACAGTTTTTCCTACTTTTTCTCTCTCTTCCAACATGTCACGAAATCATGATAGTTTTTCTTGCCTTGTATATGTCGTGATATCGTGACACTTTTCTTACTTGTCTTTTTTCTTTGATCTTTTGCATATGGGCCACTTCGGTCTTCTTGGAAAATCACTGTACATACTCTGAATAACCTTTGAACTCCTGTCTTCTCCATCTGAATAGCTTTTGAACTTCCCGTCCACTCGCATCAACAGATCTATCCGACTGTGTTGACAACAATGACAATACCATTGCTGCACCTTGCTCAACAATCTCCCCTTTGGAATTTTTGGCAACACATGTGCAATTTCCTATAACTCTTCTCCCCCTTTGACAATAATACCAAAGGGCTACCCTAGACTCCCCGAGTCCATGCACAACATTCTCAGGCAAAATTTATTACACTTAGCAAAAATCATGAACATGAGCAAAAAGATAATCAAATACTTAAATGCTCCCCTTGAGAATGTGATCCCTGTAGCTAGTCAATTCTTGGGAAGTGTGACCACTCCCAATTTATTGCGAAGGTACTCAAAAACTTCCTTGGGCAATGGTTTTGTGAAGATATCTCCTACTTGCTCTGTAGTTGGAACAAAATCCAACTTAACCTCACCTTTCGCAACTTTCTCCTTCAAAAAGTGATACCTGATAGCAATGTGTTTTGTGTGTGAATGCATAACCGGATTCTTGGAGATGTTAATGGCACTCGGTGTTATCACACTTAACTGATATTGGCTCACCGAAGCTAATACCAAGATCTTTCAGGGTTTGTTTCATCCATAATACCTACGTACAACATGTTGTCGCTGCAATATATTCTGCCTCTGCTGTCGATAAAGAAACTGACTCTTGTTTCTTACTGTGCCACGTGACCAATCTGTCTCCAAGATAGAATGCACCTCCACTGGTACTCTTTCTGTCATCGACACCTCCTGCCCAATCTGCATCTGAATACGAAATAAGGGTGAAGTCTTTACCTTTCGGATACCATAACCCATACTCCATAGTACCCTTGAGGTACCGAAGAATCCTCTTCACTGTTGTCACATGAGTCTCCTTGGGATTAGCCTGAAATCGTGCTACCATGCATACTGCCTACAAAATATCTAGTCTGGTAGTCATCGGTACAGTAAGCTCCCAATCATAGATCTGTACATGGTTTGATCAACAGGTGGAGATTTGTCATCCTTGCTCAACTTGCAACCCGTCATCATGGGAGTGCTAACTCGGCTTACAATCCTCCATTGTGAACTTTTTTAACATCTCTTTCACATATTTAACTTGAGAAATAAATATGCCCTTCTTATTTTGATTAACTTGCAACCCGAGGAAATACGAAAGTTCACCAATCATTGACATTTCAAATTCTTTTTGCATCTTATTTGCTAAATCTTTACATGACTCATCTTTGTTGCTCCAAATATGATATCATCTACGTATACAACAAGAACAATAAGATGCCCATTTTCTATTTTGACATACAAATTACTATCCACCATACCTTTCTTAAACCCTTGTTGAGTGAGATAGTTGTCTAGCCTTGCATACCATGCTCGGGGTGCCTGTTTTAAGCCATATAATGCTTTCTTCAACTTGCAAACCAAGTTGGGATCATCACCAAGTTGGAAACCATCTAGTTGCTCAATATAAACCTCTTCTTCAAGTTTCCCATTCAAAAACGTTGATTTCACATCCATTTGATAAACTTTGAAATTCTTGTAGACCGCTAAAGCCAGAAACATTCTAATTGCCTCTAGTCTAGCTACTGGTGCAAAAGTTTCCTCAAAGTCAATGCCTTCAACTTGTGCATAACCCTTACATACCAATCTTGCTTTATTTCTGACTACTTGTCCGTCTTCATTCAATTTGTTTCAAAAAATCCATTTAGTCCCGATTATATTTTTATTTGCAGTGTCTAGGTACTAACTCCCAAGTTTCGTTTTTCTCGATCTGATCTAATTCTTCATTTATTGCCTTCAT
The DNA here is from genome assembly GCA_028583015.1 of Wollemia nobilis. Classification (NCBI taxonomy): domain Eukaryota; kingdom Viridiplantae; phylum Streptophyta; class Pinopsida; order Araucariales; family Araucariaceae; genus Wollemia; species Wollemia nobilis. Next base: position 2,617,853 of record JAQPPZ010005099.1, read on the forward strand.
CCAACTTTCATCTTTGCTTGCGTCAACAACATTTTTGGGCTCAATGCTGGATAATAGAGAGTAGTTACTTACTACTCTTCTTCTTGTCTGAACACCAACTTTGGGGTCTCCAATTATTTGCTCTCTAGGATGATTTTTCTACCAGCTACTTGTTTTGAATTTCTTATTTTCTTCCACTTTTGAATCACAACTTAAATCATCTGAGTCAATTTTTTGTATCTTTTTCGTTTCGTTTTCCTCATCTCCTTCAATAACCTCTTCATAAATTGGGTAGTTCTTTTCATAGCTAATTACTCGTTCTCTACCTTCATCAAATTTAACATCGACACTGTCCACAATTTTCTTTAGCCTCTTGTTGTAGCATTTGTAAGCTTTGTTTTTTGATGAATAACCAACAAAAATACCTTCATCCGCTCTATCTTCAAACTTACCAAGATTATCTTCAGTTCTTTTGATGTAGCACTTGCTGCCAAAAACTTTGAGGTATTTTGTTGTTGCCCTTTTACCGAACCACAACTCATAAGGAGTTTTGCTTTCATGTGTTCTCAGCATGTACCTATTTTGGATATACACCGCAATATGGACCGCTTCTTTCCAAAATCTGTTCACTACTCTACTTTCAACCAACATAGTCCGTGCCATTTCCTGCACTCGTCCTGTTCTTTCTTTCTACCACTCCATTCTCGCTAAGGTGTCCTGGCTGCTGAAAACTGTCTCCTAATACCGTATTTTTCATAGTACTCTGTAAACTCCTCTGAAATGAATTCTCCTCCTCTATCTGATCTTAAACATTTGATCCTCTTTCCTGTTTCATTCTCAACTTGGTTTTTGAAAGTCTTGAACATTTCAAAAGCTTCCGATTTATGCTTCAAGAAAAATATCCATGTCATTCTGGAATAGTCATCAATGCACAACATAAAATATTTGTCACCATTTATGCTTTGTGTTCTCATGGGTCCACATAAATCAGTGTGTATTAGTTCCAAAGGTTTGCTTGTGTAGTACTCTTTTGTTTTGAATGTGACTCTAGTTTGCTTCCCCTTTTGGCATGAAGCACAAATGTTGTTTGTAGGTTTGTTGATGGTGGGAATATCTCTCACTGCCATTTTTGAGTTGATTTTTACTAGATTATCAAAACTGATATGACCGAGTCTCTTGTGCCACAACCAATTTTCTTCTTCCTGTCCAATAAAACAAGCTCCTTCTGAAGTCTCTAAGAGCGTGTACAGGTTTCTAGATGTCCTTGATCCAGTTGCTATCAATTTTCCACTGTTTGTTTTTCTGACTTCACAACCCTGCTTCTTAAAAACTACTTCATGACCTTTATCACAAATCTGACTTACGCTCAACAAGTTATGTTTCAAACCATCCACAAACAAGACTTCTTCTGACTTAATTTTTCCATCACTAATTTTAACTGAACCTTTGCCAACTATCTTAGCTCCATCATTATTTCCAAACTTTACTGAACCACCTTCATATTTTTGTAACTTCTCAAATTTTTGTTTGTCACCTGTCATATGACTGGAGCATCCACTATCAAGTATCCATGGTACATATTTATTCTATGCTTTAAATGTTGTTTGTACGATTAAGGATTCCTTTTCTTCCTTAAGTCGCTCTTTTTCTTTCCACTCCATTTTGATAGTAGTTTTGGGCTCTTGTTTTGCCTTTCCCTTATCAATAGCTTGTGCATGTTTTTTGAGAAGTTTTCTATTTTGTCTCATCCTATTTGGTTGAAATTTTCTTCCCTAAAACTGATTTGATGCAAATGTACTTCTACAGTTTCTTGCAATGTGCCCAAAATTATGACAGCTTATAACATTCTACTGTATAATTCATCAGAGGAGAAAAAACATTTCTACCGGTGAAATTCCTTGGTCTTACATTATATTTGCAGTCCGAGATTTTATGTCCATAGCCATTGCATTTAAAACAGAAACCAGAAAAGGGATAATTGAACCTGGGTGATGGTCTTTGCCATGTTGCCGTAGGAGCCATAGGTCTTCTTCTTCTTTGATGTGTGACATTGGTGAATCCATCATTGTCAATTCTCCTTTCGTGCCTGGCATTATTGCTTTCTTTTGCATGAGACGTTTTTCCTTGATCAACCTGTTTCTTATCTTCATTCTTTATGGATTCTACATTTCTGGCCTTTGATCCATTTGATGATTCTCCTTCGATGAAACCTAGACCAAATTTGATGCCTACAGGCCTTTGGTCATTTATAATCTTATCCAACTTCATAGAACTTTCTTCGCGTTTGTGATAGCAACTAATTTTGTGATTCATCTCTTCTATCTGCATCCGTAAACCAACATTCTCTTCTTCTAGTTTGCAGTAATAATCTATTTTCATGGTAATTTGTACTTCGAGATCTTCAGATATTTTCTTGTATTCTTCTGTCTATACTTTCAGACTAGTTATGATTTCATTTGCATCCTCAAGATTTTTTGAAATTTTCTTATTCTTTTTCCTCTCTATTTTCCACTCTTCAAGTGCAGAGATCAACTCACCTTCTAGATCTACTTCAGCCTCTGAGGTTTTCACCACATACTTCAGAGTTCACTCCTTCCTTTTCTGATTTTACTTCTTCAAATGCCATGAAAAGAGCTTCACCTATTTCCTCTTCAGAATCCTCACCGGAGCTGTCTTCTGATGAACTGGCATTCCTGGAGATGAAACTTTTCTTCTTGAAGTTGCCTTTTCTGAAATTCATTTTCTTCTTCCAGTCACTTCTTTCTTGGTGCGATCCTTCATCATTTTTGTTCTTCTCATTAAGTGGACATTTAGTCGCAAAATGCCCAATGCCTCCATAGTTGAAACATTTAAACGGTAGCTTTCCTCTGTATTTTCCTTTTCCCTTTTTAGTTTTCTAACAAAGTTTGCTTCCATTTCATCTGATGTCTCTTCTTCCTCGGACTCTTGTTTTGCATTTTTATTTTTAAGGGCTTTAAAAGTCGCTTCTTTGTCTATGGGTTTAGATCTTCCTATCCTCATCTCATATGCAGTCAAAGAACCATACATCTCATCTATACTAAAATAATTTAGATTTTTAGCTTCTTCTATCACTGAGACTTTAGAATCAAACCTTTGAGGAAGAGATCTTAATACCTTTTTCACGATGACAGAGTCTTCGATATCCTCGTCGAGTCCTCTGATCGCATTAATGATTCCATTAACTCTCAATATATATGCCTCAATGTTTTCATCGTCATTCATATTTAATGCTTCGAACCGAGCTCGATGTGTCTGTAACTTGGCCTCCTTGATCTTATCGTCTCCTTCATGAATACTCCTTAGTTTGTCCCATATTTCTTTTGCCATTTTATAGCTCATGATCTTTACTAGTTCACTGTCTGCTAATCCGCACATGATAGCATTCTTTGCTTTTGAGTTATTTTCAAATAGTTTCTTTTCGTCAGCCTCTTTTGGAGGAGTGATGGGTATTGTGTATCCACTAACTACTGAATCCTAGATGTCGTATCCCAAAGCACAGAGATATGTCTGCATCCTGATTCTCTAGAACGTGTAATTAGATCCGTCAAACAATGGTGCTTTGTTTGATGAGAAGCCTTCACCACCTGCCATTGTGTTACTTCCAAGATCACCCTAGCCGGTTAAGCTTGTACAGGAACTTAGCTTGATACCAATTGTTAGTCTTACAATGACACTGAGAGGGGGGGTGAATCAATGTAGCTCTATAAACTTAAATTTATAGCTCTTAATACCGTAACAATTAAAACTTATTACTAGATACAACAAGTATAACAAAAGAGCATCACACAACACAAGATTTAACGAGGTTCACCAATGTGGCTACTCCTCAAAAATTGACTGCTTGGACTACCATCCAAATCTAGCCTTTGCAAAGCACCAACTTTACAATCAATTTACCAGCACCCACTGTAAGGAGCACCAACCCCTTATTTATCTGCACCAATAGAAAGGAGCACCAACCCCTGATGCCAAGCTACAACCTAGACTTCAATTTGAATCTATAAGTTTGACAGTAAGATACCTTTGCTTTTGCAAGACCCTGACTGGTCTTCTTCACCTTTGCATTCTCTACGCACTCTGCTCTCTCTACGTAATCACTTCGCACACTCTGCTTCATTACAGTCAAACTTCACGATCATCTTCTCCCTTTTGTGCACTCTACTCTCTTTGCAAATTTTACACTTAGCACGATTCGACATGACTTGCTCTCTATGCACAATGACCGTATTTCACACACATTCCACCATCTTCTCAATTCTCCAAACAACCCTCCTTTTATAACAATATTTTTTATGATGAAAACCCTAATCTTAGTCGATTGTAAATCCTAATCTTAGTCGGCTTTCATAACAACTGTAAACCCTAATTTTAGTCGACTATCATCGGTCTTCATCGGCTTCAACTCAAGAAGATGTTCGATTTATCCATCGCTTGATGATTTCATTCTAGACAGACCCTGTAACCACCATACTAACTTTTGATCACTCTTCGTATTTTAGCAGTATGAAATCACTCTATAACTGCCCCTGTAAATGTCGTAGTGATGTCGGTCCACTATCATACTTCTCATTTCAGTCAGGTTCTCCTTCTTGACTTGCGCATTTATGACCTATCATGAAATCGTGACATTTCTGCCTCTGTAGCTTCTTTTGTTGTTGTTGCCACGAAAATACAACATGTCGCGATATCATGACACTTTCACCTCCGTACGCTTTCTCTATTCTTTTGTCATGATATCATGACATTTCTTCCTCCGTAGACTTCATCTTTTCTTTTGTCATGATATCGTGACATTTTTACCTCCGTATACTTCATCTTTGCTTTTGTCGTGATATCGCGACACTTCTGCTTCCATAGACTTTGACTTTGCTTTTGTCGCGATATCGCGACACTTCTGCCTCCGTAGTCTTCAACTTAGCTTTTGTCATGAAATCGTGACACTTCTGCTTTCATACTTAGCTTCTTTGCTTTTGTCAAAAATCGTGACACTTCTGCCTTCAAGTCTTCTTCTCTACTTTTGTCATGAAATCATGACACTTCTACTTTCGTACTTTACTTCTTTGCTTTTATCATGAAATCATGACACTTCTTCCTTCAAAGTCTTCTTCTCTGCTTTTGTCATGAAATCATGACACTTCTACTTTCATACTTTACTTCTTTGCTTTTGTCATGAAATCATGACACTTCTGCTTCTAAAGTCTTGCTTTCTACTTTTGTCATAAAATCATGACAATTCTACTTTCATACGCTTCCTCTCTTTCTTTTGTCATGAAAATGTGACATGTCGCGATATCATGACACTTTTCAAACTTACTTTCTCTCTCCTATTTTAGTCTCAAAATGCGACATGTCACGAAATCGTGACACTTTTCTTACTTGTTCTCTTTCTTCGAACTTGTCACGAAATCGTGACACTTTTTCCTGCTTTCTCTTTCTCTTCCAACATGTCATGAAATCGTGATAGTTTTTCCACTTGCCTTTTTCTCTTCCAACATGTCATGAAATCGTGACAGTTTTTCCTGCTTTTTCTCTCTTCCAACATGTCACGAAATCATGACAGTTTTTCTTGCTTTTTCTCTCTCTTCCAACATGTCACAAAATCATGACAATTTTTCCTACTTTTTCTCTCTCTTCCAACATGTCATGAAATCATGACAGTTTTTCTTGCCTACTGTATATGTCGCGATATCGCGACACTTTTCTTACTTGTTTTTTTTCTTTGATCTTTTGCATATGGGCCACTTCGGTCTTCTTGGAAAATCACTGTACATACTCTGAATAACCTTTGAACTCCTGTCTTCTCGCATCTGAATAGCTTTTGAACTTCCTGTCCACTGTATCAACAGATCTATCTGACTGTGTTGACAACAATGACAATACTGTTGTTGCACCTTGCTCAACACTTTACTGATGTGAATTGAACCTCCAACCTCACGACATCCAAAACTCTCCCAAGCACTTTGAATAGTTGCGCTACCATGGTGGCTGACCCCAAAATATGGTAATGTATTTCTTAAACCAGGATCTACACATTGTCCAACACAAAAAGCATGAATTCAGCAATTATGTAAAATGACATAGTGACCTCCAGTATGCCCACAGACATCCGTTGAGATCATAGACCTCCACTGTGTTCATAGACCTCCACTACGTGGGTTACTCCCAGTGAATGAAGACTATGGTGTAAGCAATGAAAATATTTCGTTCTTCTTCACAATGGAAAATCAAAAATAATAGAAAGTGAACAACAATACTTTTATAAGTCTTAAATAAACAAGCAAATCCTCAAGATTTTTTTTTGAATGTTGGATAGCAATGAAGAACACAATATTATACTAAAAGTGGTGGTGAACAGTACTAGATCACTTCTTACTTTTTTTTCCCAATCAATATTATGTAATGTATATATAGCAATATCAATAGCAGTAATCAAAGCAATGCACAAATCACCACACACAATAGAGACACCAAAATTTACGTGGTTCACCCAATGTGGGCTACTCCATGGAGAAAATATTTCACTAAAATTTTCTCAATCAATATCTTGGGAATCCTTTCCCTATTACAATGTTTATGGATCTCTATCTAAAGAAGACACCAATCCCCTAATCAAAGTTCATGGATCTCTATCAACAGGAAACACCAATCTCCTAACTTTGGTCTGGCTGGTGATCCTCTAGAAGACATCTACCTCCACTACCCCTAGCAAATGGAACTCTATCCATAGAAGACACATGTCTTCCCTGCTCTAGCTGTAGATATTTATCCTCAACTCTATCACCTCTAAAGATCTATCTCAAATCTATACTAAATACAATCCTTTAGTCTAGCACAAATCTATCCTAAATCTTTGTCTCTGGTCTAGCACAAACCTATCCTCAAATATGCACCAAACTCTATCCTCAAATTTGTACTAAACATAGTACTTCGGTCTAGCATAAATATGTCCTCAATATCTATCTTCAAGCCTTAACTCAAAGCTTGACTAAATCTCAAATAAACTTGGTTGGATCTACCCCAAACCTTCACTCAAGGTTTGAACAAATCAATCAATCAACTCTTCTTTCAAGTCTTCTCAAATACTTGTCTCAAATTTACCTTGTAAGCTTCCACAAAAGCTCATACCAATCTGTCCTTAAGTCCTCTCTAGAACTTGTCCAATATTCTCAATAAGTCCTCATAAGAACTTATCCAAATCTGCTCTCAATTTGTATTGTAAGCTTCCACAAAAGCTTATCCAAATCTGTCCACAAGTCTTCTCAAAGACTTGCCTCAAATATGCTCAACAAGTCCACACTAGAACTCATCCAATCTCATAGAAACATAAAGATAATTTTTAGAGACTCAATATGATGTATACTCATCACAATGCTCAATTACTTTCAATCACTCTTTTAGAAACATATAGAGAATTTTTAGAGACTCAATATGCTTCACATTTACCTAAATGCTCAATCACTTTCAATCACTCTTTCAAAAACATACAGAGAATTTTTAGAGACTCAATATGCTTCACAATCACCTCAATACTCAGTCGCTTTCAATCACTCTTTCAAAAACATACAAATAATTTTTAGAGACTCAATATGCTTCACCATAACCTCAATGTTCAATCACTTCCTCAAATCAATTCATAATATAGAATAGTTTATTTTATAAAAATTGAACAATCACTTCACACACCCACTTGACTAGGCTCAACCAACTCTACTCAATCAATCACTTAATGAAATAATCCTTGCTTACAAATGTTGTAATCACAATGACACTGAGAGGGGGGGTGAATCAGTGTGTTCTTTAAAAACTTAAAACAATTTAGACTTTTAAATAAACTACAGCAGATTAAAACAAAAATAATAAAAGTACTAAGAGCATCACACATAACACGGCATTTTAACGAGGTTCACCGATGTGGCTACTCCTCAAAAAGACTGCTTGGACTACCATCCAAATCCAGCAAATGCAAAGCTCCAACTTTACATAATCATTCACCAAAGACCAACCGGTAAGAGGCACCAACCCCTAAGTTTTATCTCGCTACAAATGAATGGAGCACCAACTCCAATTTTTCCAAAGCACCAACCGGAAAGAGGCACCAACCCCTTTTTCAAGCTACAACTTGAAGATAATAATAACAATTACGTAATAAAAACTTTCACCTCATTTATCACGATCTCGCTATTTTTCTCGCGATCTCGTCGCTTGTCGGCATTCGGTAGCTACTGTGCAAGATGATTCACACTAGTCGACCGCTTCTTCTCGTATTTCTTCGCGTTCACTGCTGCATTCCGCCGATCGATAACTTCTTTAACTTACGCACTATCACTTCAGACTTAGATCACAACTTCTGCAGATTGTGCTCTAATCATTCATGCACTCATGATTCGCAGATCTGAACCGCGACTCTACACTCTCCACGGTCGAACTTCATACTCTCACGATTCTCCCACTCACTTAATATCTCATCGCTGCGATCTCTTTTCTTCAACTCCAATGAATTATCACTTTGCTCACCCTTAGGATCGAAACGACTTACTCTCTGCTGCGCACAAACTTCTTTCACATATTTCCCATCTATCGACCGCACTCAAACCTTGCAATAGTCCCGCATTTTTATAGAAGATAATATCCCATCAAAACATTCTCAAACACGTCGGCTGCAACCCTAATTAGGTCAACATGAAACCCTAGAATTTTTTGGTTGCTTAACCTTGCTTTGTCAGCAGGAAACTTTAATTGATCCATTGCAAAACCCTAGCAACGTCGGCTTTGAAAACAAGCCGGTGAAAGGCTTTAATTTAATTTTAAAATATTAATTTAAATTTTAAATAAATAAATAAAATTTAAACTGGATATTTAAAATTAAATATCTTCATCATCGGAGCACCTTTTTCAACAAAACGAAGAGCCAACTTGGGTTTTAAGAAAAACCCATTTCAAGTCTGTTATCCACTACATCCTTGGATCTGACTGCCCGTGTTGACAACAATGACAATCCTTCTTGCAACACCTTGCTCAACAATCTCCCCCTTTGGAATTGTTGGCAACACTTGTATACATTTTTTGTAACACTTCTCCCCCTTTGTCAATAATACCAAAGGGTTGCTGCAGACTCTCCCTGTGTCCATCCTCAATCTTCTCAGGCACAGTTTGACTCCCCCTGAGTCCATCCTCACACTTCTCAAGCACCTTTTGACTCCCCCTGAGTCCATCCTCAAACACTCAAGTGCTCCCCCTGAGAAGGTGATCCCTGTAGCTAGTCACTTCTTAGGAAGTGTGACTACCCCTAATTTGCTCCGCAGATATTCAAATACTTCCTTGGGCAAAGGTTTTGTAAAAATGTTCTGCTACCTGTTCTGTAGTTGGGACATAGTCCAATCTGACTTCTCCTTCGCAACTTTGTCTTTCAAGAAATGATACCTTATAGCAATATGCTTTGTCCGTGAGTGCATTACTGGATTCTTAGAAATGTTGATTGCACTGGTGTTGTCACACTTTACTGATATTGGTTCACTAAAATTAATACCAAGATCTTTCAAGGTCCTGCTTCATCCACAAAACTTGTGTGCAACATGTTGCCGCCGCAATATACTCTGCCTCGACCGTAGATAAAGACACCGACTCTTGCTTCTTACCGTGCCATGCAACCAATCTGTCCCCCAAATAGAATGCTCCTCCACCGGTACTCTTCTCGTCATCAACACATCCCCGCCCAATCTCGCATCTGAATATGATATAAGAGTGAAATATTTGCCTCTTGGATACCACAATCCATACTCCATGGTGCCTTTGAGATACCGAAAAATCCTTTTAACCGTCGTTACATGAGTCTCTTTGGGACCGGCTCGAAATCTGCTACCATGCACACCGCCCGCAAAATATCGTGTCCGGTTGCGGTTAAATATAGTAAGCTTCCTATCATTGATCTATACATGGTTTGATCTACAGGTGGAGATTTGTCTTCTTTACTTAACTTACATCCTGTTGTCATGGGAGTACTGACTGGCTTACTATCCTCCATAGTGAACTTCTTTAACATCTCTTTCACATATTTGATTTGGGAAATGAATATACCTTTCTCATTCTGATTAACCTGTAGTCCCAAAAAATAAGACAGTTCACCAATCATTGACATTTCAAATTCATTCTCGCATCTTGTTTGCTAGGTATTTACAATATTCATCTTTGTTGCTACCAAATATGATGTCATCCACATAGACAACAAGAACAATGAGATGCCCATCTTCTATTTTCACATACAGATTGTTGTCCACTAAACCTTTCTTGAATCCCTGTTGAGAGAGATAATTATCTAGCCTAGCATACCATGCCCGTGGTGCTTGTTTTAATCCATACAATGCTTTCTTTAATTTGCAGACAAGGTTGGGATCTTTACTGATTTGAAAGCCATCTGGTTGTTCAATATAGACCTCTTCTTCAAGTTTCCCATTTAAAAATGCAGATTTAACATCCATCTGATAAACTCGAAGTTCTTGTAAACTCGCTAGTGCCAAAAACATCCTAATAGCTTCTAGTCTAGCCACTGGTGCGAAAGTCTCTTCAAAGTCAATGCCTTCGACCTGTGCATAGCCTTTGCAAACCAGTCTTGCTTTATTTCTAATAACCTGACCGTCTTCATTTAACTTATTGCGAAATATCCATTTGGTGCCGATTACATTCTTGTTTGCAGGTCTAGGTACTAACTCCCAAGTTTTGTTCTTTTCAATTTGATCTAACTCTTCATTTATTGCCTTCATCCAACTGTCATCTTTGCTTGCTTCATCTATGTTTTTGGGCTCAATGCTGGATAAAAGAGAGTAATTACTTATTACTTTCTTTCTTGTCTGAATGCCAGCTGTGGGATCTCCAATTATTTGGTTTCTAGGATGATTTTTCTGCCAATTGCTCATTCTGAATTTTTTGTTTTCTTGTACCTCTGAGTCATCTGATAAGTTACCTGCATCAGCCGTAGACATATTTTCTGTGTCATGTACTTCATCTCCTTCAATGACTTCTTCGTAGATTGGATAGTTTTCTTGGAAATTAACTATTTGTTTCCTCCCTTCATCGAATTTAACATCTGCACTGTCCACAATTTTCTTGAGTCTCTTGTTGTAGCATTTGTAAGCTTTGCTATGTGGAGAATAACCAACAAACACACCTTCATCTGCTCTATCTTCAAACTTTCCAAGGTTGTCATCGGTTTTTCTGATGTAGCACTTGCATCCAAATACTTTGAGATGTTTTGTTGTTGCTTTCCTACCAAACCACAGCTCATACGGAGTTTTGCATTCATGAGTTCTTAACATATACCTGTCTCGAATGTATACCGCCGTGTGAACCGCTTCTTTCCGTAATCTATCTCGCTATTTTGCTTTCTCGCCAAGCATGGTGCGTGCCATTTCCTGAATTGTTCTGTTCTTCCTCTCTCGCTACACCATTCTCACCGAGGAGTTCGGCCGCCGAATATTGTCTCTTGATTCCATGTTTTTCACAAGATGCTAAAAATTCATTCAAAATGAATTCTCCTCCTCTGTCTGATCACAAGCATTTAATTCTTTTCCCTGTTTCATTCTCTACCAACTGTCTGAAAGTTCTGAACATTTCAAAGGCTTCTGATTTATCTTTTAAGAAGAATATCCAAGTCATTCCGGAAAAATCATCAATACACAAGCATGAAGTATTTGTCGCCGTTTATGCTTTGAGTCCTCATTGGTCCGCATAAGTCAGTATGAATGAGTTCCAAAGGCCTGCTAGTGTGATGTTATTTTGTTTTAAATGAAACTCTGGTCTATTTTTCCTTTTGACATGAAGCGCACATAATATTTGTAGGTTTTTTAATGATTGGAATATCTCTCACTGCTTGTTTAGCGCTAATTCTTACCAAATTATCAAAACTTATGTGTCCAAGCCTCTTATGCCACAACCAGCTTCTCTTCTTCTTGTCCCATGAAGCACATACCTTCTGAAAATTCTGATAATGTGTACAGATTGCCAGACGTCCTTGAGCCGGTTGCTATTAATTTCCCGTTCTTTGTTTTTCTGACTTCACAACCCTGCTTCTTGAACAACACTTCATGTCCTTTGTCACAGATCTGACTCACACTTAACAAAGTTATGTTTCGTACCATCCACATATAGAACTTCTTCTGACTTGATTTTCCCTTCACTTATTTTGACCGATCCTTTACCTATTATTTTGGCTCCATCATTATTGCCGAACTTCACGTAACCACCCTCATATTTCTCAAGATTTTCAAATTTCTGTCTATCACCTGTCATATGACTTGAGCAGCCACTATCAAGAATCCACGGTACATATTTATTCTGAGCTCTAAAAGCAGTCTGCACTATTAAGGATTCCTGTTCTTTCCTGAGTTGTTCCTTTTGTTTCCATTCTGTCTTAACTATGTTGTTGGGTTCTAGCTGAGATTTCCCCTTTTCAAAATTTTGCACATATCCTTCAGAAGAACTACTATTGTGTTTTGCCTTATATGGTTGAGTTCTTCTTTTCTGAGGTTGAAATGAAACAGACATACTACGACAATTTCTGGCAATATGCCCAAAGTTGTGACACTTAAAGCACTCTACTGCATAATTCATTAAAGGAGCAAACGCATTTCTACTAGTGAAACTTCTTGGACCTATATTGTATTTGCAGTCAGCAATTTTATGCCCATAATTATTACATTTAAAACAAAAACCATAGAAATAATGAGTAAACCTGAAATATGGTCTTGGCCAGGTTGTTGCTGGAGCCTTGGATCTTCTATTCTTTTGATGTGTGACCTTAGTAAAGCCATCATTGTCAGCTGTCATTTCAGGTCTGGCATTATATCTTTCTTTTGCCTGATTCGTTTTACTTTCCATAGCCTGTTTCTTGTCTTTGTTCTTTTCACTTTCAACATTGCTTGTTTTTGGTTCAGTTGATGATTCTCCTTTAGTAAAGCCGAGACCAAATTTGATGCCTGTGGATCTTTGATCGCTCGTAATTTTGTCCAGTTTCATCGAGCTTTCTTCACGTTTTAGATGACAGTTGATTTTTCGATCCAACTCTTGTATTTGTATTCGGAGACTCACATTTTCTTCTTCCAATTTGCAGCAGTGGTCTATCTTCATAGAAACCTGTATTTCCAGATCTTCGGACATTTTCTTGTATTCTTCAGTCTCGTGTTTTTAAACTGGCAATAATGTCGTTTGCATCCTTAAGTTTCCTTGTCAGTTTTTCATTCTTCTTTTTCTCTGATTCCCATTCCGTAAGAGCAGACACTAGCTCACCCTCTAGATCAACTTCAGCCTCAACATCTTCAACTTCAGAGTTCATCCCCTCTATGTTTTCTAATTCGTCTATTTCAAATGCCATAAAGAGAGCCTCACCTGTTCCTTCTTCAGAGTCTTCACTAGAACTGTCCTCTGAAGATTCTGTAGTGTCTGTTGGAGCAGTGGCAAGAGCTTTGTAACCATTGACTACCGCACCCCAGATGTCAAAGCCCAAAGCACTGAGATAAGTCTCGCATTCTAATTTTCCGTAACGCATAATTTGTCCCATCAAACAACTGGTGCTTTGTTCGAAGAGAATCCTTCACCACTTGCCATTGCTTGATTTCCAAGATCACCTTAGCTGTTTAAGCCTCTTCGTGTACTTGGCTCTGATACCAATTGTTGTAATCACAATGACACTGAGAGGGGGGGTGAATCAAATGTGTTCTTTAAAAACTTAAAACAATTTAGACTTTTAAATAAACTGCAGCAGATTAAAACATAAATAATAAAAGTACTAAGAGCATCACACATAACACGGCATTTTAACGAGGTTCACCGATGTGGTTACTCCTCAAAAATACTGCTTGGACTACCATCCAAATCCAGTCAAATGCAAAGCTCCAACTTTACATAATCATTCACCAAGACCAACCGGTAAGAGGCACCAACCCCTAAGTTTTATCTCGCTACAACGTAATGGAGCACCAACTCCAATTTTTCCAAAGACCAACCGGAAAGAGGCACCAACCCCTTTTTCAAGCTACAACTTGAAGATAATAATAACAATTACAGAATAAAAACTTTCACCTCATTTATCACGATCTGCTATTTTTCTACGATCTGCTGCTTGTCGGCATTCGGCTGCTACTGTGCAAGATGATTCACACTAGTCGACCGCTTCTTCTGTATTTCTTCGCGTTCACTGCTGCATTCCGCCGATCGATAACTTCTTTAACTTACGCACTATCACTTCAGACTTAGATCACAACTTCTGTAGATTGTGCTCTAATCATTCATGCACTCATGATTCGCAGATCTGAACTGCGACTCTACACTCTCCTCGGCCGAACTTCATACTCTCACGATTCTCCCACTCACTTAATATCTCATCGTTGCGATCTCTTTTCTTCAACTCCAATGAATTATCACTTTGCTCACCCTTAGGATCGAAACGACTTACTCTCTGCTGCGCACAAACTTCTTTCACATATTTCCCATCTATCGACCGCACTCAAACCTTGCAACAATCCCGCATTTTTATAGAAGAGAATATCCCATCAAAACATTCTCAAACACGTCGGCTGCAACCCTAATTAGGTCAACATGAAACCCTAGAATTTTTCGGTTGCTTAACCTTGCTTTGTCAACAGGAAACTTTAATTGATCCATTGCAAAACCCTAGCAACGTCGGCTTTGAAAACAAGCCGGTGAAAGGCTTTAATTTAATTTTAAAATATTAATTTAAATTTTAAATAAATAAATAAAATTTAAACTGGATATTTAAAATTAAATATCTTCATCATCGGAGCACCTTTTTCAACAAAACGAAGAGCCAACTTGGGTTTTAAGAAAAACCCATTTCAAGTCTGTTATCCACTGCATCCTTGGATCTGACTGCCTGTGTTGACAACAATGACAATCCTTCTTGCAACACCTTGCTCAACAACAAACCCTAGTCCAAGCATATGAACCTTCACTCAAAATATTTCCAATAATTCTTATCAACCAATATCACATAACAATGATACTCATGTTATTTTCAAACCCTAGTTCAAGTTCTTCACTCAACCAATGGCTTCAAAAACAATGCTTATAAAACAATATCACATAACAATGATACTCATGTTCTTTTCAAACCCTAGTTCAAGTTCTTCACTCAACCAATGGCTTCAAAAACAATGCTTATAAAACAAGGTTTTAACAACTCTTTATTCCGTGTCGCGATTTCGCGACTAGTCGCGTTTTCGCGACTTGTCGCGTTTTCACGCCCTTTGTTCTCCTGGTCTCTTTGCTCTTGGTTGGGATGCCATTTCTCCCTCTTGTATCTGTAATTTGTTATAATGCAAGCTTTTTTCAATTTTTTCAAAAAAAAAACAACTCTTTATTCCAAAAAATCTTGAAGCATTAACTCAACACACTCAATAAGGAGACCTAGTTAAGTCCTTTTCACTCCAAACTTGTTTTCTAGAAAACTAACAAATCATTTCAACTATGGAACAATGTACCCATACCTTTTTCTTGATGATGAAGGAACCTCAAAAATCTATAAAAACCACAAACACGTATTTGCCAAGCTCAAAGAAGTTACAATGTGATAAAATTTATCAAAGATACAATGTAAATATCAAAACTTACATACACCTTATTACTCCATCTTAAAGAAATCATCCATTGTTGGATATTTTGCATCTTGTTGTGGCTGCTCCACAACGTACCCCAAAATTGGGGACCCACCTTTTTTGCATGTGTTCCAAGAAGACTGAAGTGGCCCATAGGCTAAAGATCAAGAAAAAAAGCAAAATACCACAAGGAGGAAAAGTGTCGCGATATCGCGACATGTTGCACCATCGTGGCCAAAAGAGAAAAAGTGTCACGATATCGCGACATGTTGCACCATCGCGGCCAAAATAGAAAAAGTGTCGCGATATCGCGACATGTTGCACCATCACGGCCAAAAGAGAAAAAGTGTCGCGATATCGCGACATGTTGCTTGGTCGCGGTCAGAGGAGAAAAAGTGTCGCGATATCGCGACATGTTGCATGGTCACGGTCAGAGGAGAAAAAGTGTCACGATATCACGACATGTTGCATTTTCACGACCATAGGAAAAGTGTCACGATATCGTGACATGTTGCATTTTCACGATTCAAAGCAAAGAGAGAGCTAGAAAGAAAAAGTGTCACGATATCGCGACATGTTGCATTTTTGCGACCAAACAAGACAAGAAAGAACAAGAAAAGAAAAGTGTCGCGATATCGCGACATGTTGCATTTTCGCGACCGTACAGGAAAAAGTGTCGCGATATCGCGACATGTTGCATTTTCGCGATTCAAAGCAAAGAGAAAGAGCTAGAAAGAAAAAGTGTCACGATATCGTGACATGTTGCATTTTCGCGACCAAACAAGACAAGAAAGAACAAGAAAAGAAAAGTGTCGCGATATCGCGACATGTTGCATTTTCACGATCATAAGAAAAAGTGTCGTGATATCGCGACATGTTGCATTTTCGCGATTCAAGAAGAAAGAGAAAGAAAAGTGTCGCGATATCGCGACATGTTGCATTTCGCTCAAAAGAGAAAAAGTGTCACGATATCGCGACATGTTGCATTTTCGTGACCAAAAAAGAAAAGTGTCGCGATATCGTGACATGTTGCACTATCGTGCAAAAGGGAAAAAGTGTCGCGATATCGTGACATGTTACATTTTTGCGGCTACAAGCAACAAAAGAGAGCAAGGAGGCAAAAGTGTCACGATATCGTGACATGTTCCAGTTTCGCCAAGGTAACGGACCTGCATCAACGTGGACATAAGGACAAAATCTAATGAATAAGACAAAGCATTACATGATCATTTAAGATGGTCGTTACACACGAAGGGAAACGGACGCAAGCCCATGTGGAGAAACGTAGCGAAGGGCCACAAAATGGAAACCAAAGCACACGCATAGAAGGGAAGGTGAAAGAGAAGGTGAAACCATCGAAAAACGAAGCGAACCGTCATGGAAGGAGAAACAATGTTTTTAGAAGTTTAAATACGCCATTCAAAGAGGCCAAAAAGGGGGTTGGAAACCGCTGCAAGCAGAGTTGCAGAGCTGAAGGCGAGAAGGCCATTCTAGACCTGTTTGAGTTGTTTCTCTTCCACATACTAGTTTGGAAAAACCAAAAATTCTGCTATTGTAAAATGACATATTTTTAATGCAGAAGTGTTCAAAAATTTGCATCTTGTGGGCAAGAAAGAAGGAGATTTTCTTTGCATGCTATGGATTTAATGTTTATTCTTTCATTTTTTAGATTTTGAATTTATAGATAATGTTAAATGCCATTTTTTTGGGTTACATTAGGCGAATATTTGAAATCTGAAATTTTATTTCGTACCCTAGGAACCAACACTTAGTCTATGGGGATTGTGCATGTTTTGCAAGTCCAATAGGTTAGGTTGCATGCATGGAGACCTCACATCTTCGGTTTTGTCGGAACAGGATAGCATCATACTGAGTGCATTTTATTTTCAGTTTTTTTCTGCATTTCATTTTCATTTTTTGCATTTTATTTTTTCCAGAAAGTTTAACTTATTTAAAATAAACATTTAAAAATTACAAAATCCAAAAAAAAACAATGAACAATCACTAAAGTTTCATGGTGAAATAAACCAACATTGCCCCTTGTTTACAGTTACTTGCAATCACTAAGGTGTTCCAAGCATTTAAATTGAATATCTTTATTGGAGATTACTAATACACAGTTTGCAAATGCTAATACAACGGAGACCTTGGAGAAGTTGTTTGTTTAACTTCTTTGCAAGAGGGGATTTGGAACCCAAATCCTAAAGGAGAGTGTACTTTCACAACTGGGTGAAAATACCACTCAACAGATTGGCGCTAGAAGGAGGGCCGAATCGGTTTATTTCATTGTCCTAACGCTTTTTGATTGTTCATACAGGAATAAGATGTTTGGAATAAGGTTTTCTTTGAGGTACTGAGAGTTTTGTTAGGTTCTTGTAGGGTTATCATCATCGATTTTGAATCAAATGGCCCAACCTCCACCACCTCCTTGGTACGGAGCCCATAACATTCCTTTGAATATTGCAGGGGATATTCACGAGATCCCTAGGAATATAGAGAGATTTTTGCCCAAATACAAACCGGATGGCCCAAGGACCGCAGAAGAACATATTCAGGCCTATAGGGATGTTTTGATAAGATTGCACGTTCAACATGAAGATGTGGCTTGTAGACTCTTCCCCATGAGCCTAGACCAAGTGGCTTACGAATGGTATATTTGCTTACCTACTGGTTCCATTACGTCATGGACGCAAATGGAGGATGCTTTTGTCAACCAATTCGGGTCACCATTAGATCCCACAATCATCTATAATCAGTTCATTACATGCAAAAGAGGCCAGGGTGAGCCAATCCGAACTTTTAATCAGAGATTTCAGAAGTGCTATAATAGAGCAATTCGGCATTTTGCCATTGATCCCGTAGTAGCTTTGCAAATATATTTTGGGGCATTGGATCCTATGACGGCAATGTTTGCAAGGCAAAATCCTCAAGTTACCACGCTTGCTCTAGCCTACAATGAAGCTATGACCATTGAACAACAAATGACACCATAGAGTTATGGGTTTTCCCAAATGCCTATGGTAGGACAATATGGTCCATATGGTCAAGCTCCTATGATGAATCAGATCATGGCACCACAAATATCAGGCATAAATGCTTTGCCTTATCAACAACCATATTCATCAACACCCGCTTACGCACCCATTCCAATTCAACCAATCACATCCATTCCCCCCATTCCTTCATTTTTGCAAAATAGTCAGCAGACTATGCAGGGAGCCAGTCCGGTTAATTCTCAGGCTATAGTTCCTTTCCCCAATCCAATTCCGATTCAAAGTGTGAATCCTTACGCAAATCCTATTGGAACTAGCAATAACATAGCTCAACCAAAAGAGATTTATTCAGAGGTTGAAGAACTCAAAAAGATGATTCACAAATTGAGTAATGATTTGGTTCAAAAATAGAAGTATGAATCCCATGCCCCTCACCCAAATCAAAATTTCAACAATAGAGGGAGACAGTGGAATACGAAGCCAAACAATGGGGGTGTGCCTTCCCCTATTGCTAATCGGATAGATACTTCTGCAGGACCAAGTCACTCTAGTTCCATTCTTAATATTTCTGATTTTGCATGGGAAAAGGGGTGTAGATTGCATAATACAAAGGAGCATAATGAAAGGAATTGTCCCGAAATTGCTAGGTATACCCATTGTCTACAAGCGCAAGTGGATGATTTGGAACTTGTGCCAAATGAGGGTCCACCCCAACATCAACAAGGAGAGGACAACATTTTGGTGGTGGAAACTCTATATCGTCAAGAGAGTGAGAATGAGGAAGGTGAAGATGAATGGGATGAGAAACATGTTGATGAATCAGAAGATGAAGAAGAAGTACTTGAGCATCACAATTTGAACTTGGAGGATGATTACTATGATTCATGGAAGAAATGGGAAGAATATGATCAATCTAAATCTTCTAATAAACTTGTTGCGTCAATTAATATGCAGGATAACTCAATTGCTTCCTCACATGAGGATACTATAAATCCTGTACAATTTGAGAAAGTTTTGGAAGAGGAATTCGAATCTCATCAAATTTTGGAACATGATAAGGATTCTACAACCATGAATCAAGAAGGGGAGTCATTTGCTTTAGATTCCTTGGGAGGAAAAGAAATTGAAAATCTTGATCCACTTACTTGTGCTACAATGATTATGCCATTTCAAAATGAGAAAATTACAAAACCTAAATCATTTGGGTTTGATATCATTGATGATCCAATTGAAAATCTCACGTTACCCAAAACAACCCAAGTGATTGATCATGGAAATGTGTTAGTCAACCCACCCCTAGATAGACAAGACTTATGGTTTGAAAGGGATGGACATATTTTCAATTGGGTACCTAAGTTTGGTGCCTTTGATAAACAAGTCATGGAGAAAGAACAAGTGCTACAGGATGATGAATGTCATGAGAGAAAAGAGGAATTTTCAAATCCTCTTCAAGTAAGGTCAAATGAAAGCGTGCCAAAGGTAAAATCTCACCGTTTTGGTTTCACCATGCAAAATTCGAATGAAGGTTTGCCTAATGAATGGTTTGATTCAAATATTATTAATGTTATGGCTTTATTGAATGAAAATGAAAGCTTATTTCTACACCATGAATCAAAGTGCGGAATGGACATCTTAAAGAATAGACATAAAAGAATTGAACATCAATCATTGTCTAATCAATTTGAAAACTTGAAGCTCCACCATAGGATTATTAATGAAACTAAATCAAATTGGTATGGTGAGAGGGGCAAGTGGAGGTTTGTTTCTTTGTTTGGTTTGATCTTGTTTTTGTTGGATTCCTAGCAAAACTTGGTATGCGTATCACGTCATATGTCTTTTAAAGAATTCTAATCAGGTTTGGGATCCGGGAAAATGATAATCCAAACTTTTTGTACATTTGTATATACTTTTGGTTTTCGTGTTTTGGTTTTGGAATGGATCTCATTTTGGTTTTAAGTTTTGTGTGTTGGTCCTTTGGACATTTTTGGTTTGTCAACTTAGGTCCTTATGAATGTTGACTAAGACTAGGAGAATATGAAACATCGGAATTGTATTGCAGAAAGCTCCACGAATATTGCAAACACATTAAAGAATATCGTTTGGAACTTGTGATGCATGAAGTTGTCAGTTTTTCACATTATGGTAAAGTAGGTGATATATACTCCATCCGCATTTCAAAAGGAGCAATGCATTCATATCTCATATTACATTCCGCATTGCATATACATTTCATCTCGGTTGCATCTTCATTTCATGTACAATCATTGAAAAGGTGTCGAATCCTCTTAGGGTTATTACATAACATATATTAAAAGGATCCTAAGGTTGGGAACCGATGCCCGAACTATCTTGAACCAAGCACGTTCTACGCATATTAAAGAGAATCTTGAGCAAAATGGTCAAAACCATACTTGGAAGAAAAGGTGAGGCGAAAGGAATATTTCGTGTCTGTCCTATCATGCAACATAATCCTTAAAACAGTGGTTTTTACCACTCCCATAATGCTTAAAGCCTAAAATCAGAGTAGTAAGGATAGGGTTAAATCCTCATCGAACTTAGGTTGAGGATCCAATTCCCCAAAGCTCTGATTTGACCTTCATGGAGTAGTAAGGATAGGGTCTAATTCTCATCTCGCTTAGGTTGAGAATCCGATTCCCCAAAGCTTCTATTTTGCCCATTCAAGAACTTGAAATTCCAAAGCAAATATTTTTCATTTCTTTATTAATATTGGATTGGAAGGATCGTACTACATGTCCCTTGCAAGGATGGGTAGTCATCCCCAAGGTCCAAGAAATCAAAGTAGAGCCAAATCATGGATTATGGGGTTAATCTCCACCGGGGCTATAGACGCCTGGTTGGCAGTGGAGTATGCTCATGCGTGGCAACATGTCTTGTCTAAAAGCAAGACCACTGACTGCTCAAACGGACAGGCTAGCTTGACAGTTTCATCCATAACAGGTTAAATCATTTTGTTCAAGATGAGGTAATGAACTCCAGATCAGAGTAGTAAGGATAGGGTTAAATTCCCATCTCGCTTAGGTTGGGAATCCTATTCCCCAAAGCTCTGATTTCACTTACACTTGCACATGGGTTCAAGATGGTAGTGACACATAACCAACTTTGGGATCTAATAAATTAATTCAGTATGCATATATTTGGTCCTAAGAGGGTTTGACAGTTTTGATATGTTTGTTCATGATACTAGAAGGTTTGAGCCTTTGCAAAGCAGGTTGTTATATCTCTAGCATCTTCATCATACATCAAATCCTGCACAAATCATTCATAGCCTTGCATACGAATCATAAGTGAAACTGACAATGGAATGTTGATCAATTTCAAACGATAGGGAATGAAGCACATTGCACACACCGAGCTGATGCTTAATAATTCTAATGCTTCATGTATTTCTCATCTAGTTTCATTCTTGGGATATTTTTTGACGCTTGTATTTGAGTCTATGTGTTTTCAGGTTGAGTTCTCACCGAAATGCTCAGGAGCATTTCCCAGCAGAGTCGCCATTTGTTGTGGCTGCTCCACAACGTACCCCAAAATTGGGGACCCACCTTTTTTGCATGTGTTCCAAGAAGACTGAAGTGGCCCATAGGCTAAAGATCAAGGAAAAAAGCAAAATACCACAAGGAGGAAAAGTGTCGCGATATCGCGACATGTTGCACCATCGCGGCCAAAAGAGAAAAAGTGTCGCGATATCGCGACATGTTGCACCATCACGGCCAAAATAGAAAAAGTGTCACGATATCGCGACATGTTGCACCATCACGGCCAAAATAGAAAAAGTGTCACGATATCGCGACATGTTGCACCATCGCGGCCAAAATAAAAAGTGTCGTGATATCGCGACATGTTGCATCGTCGCGGTCAAAAGAGAAAAAGTGTCACGATATCGCGACATGTTGCATTATCGCAAAAAGAAAAAGTGTCACGATATCGCGACATGTTGCATTTTCAGAAAAAAAGTGTCACGATATCGCGACATGTTGCATTTTCGCGACCAAACAAGACAAGAAAGAACAAGAAAAAAAAGTGTCACGATATCGCGACATGTTGCATTTTCGCGACATAAGAAAAAGTGTCACGATATCGCGACATGTTGCATTTTCATGATTCAAAGCAAAGAGAGAGAGCTAGAAAGAAAAAGTGTCACGATATCGTGACATGTTGCATTTTCACGACCAAACAAGACAAGAAAGAGCAAGAAAAGAAAAGTGTCACGATATCGCGACATGTTGCATTTTCGCGACCGTACAGGAAAAAGTGTCGCGATATCGCGACATGTTGCATTTTCACGATTCAAAGCAAAGAGAGAGCTAGAAAGAAAAAGTGTCGCGATATCGCGACATGTTGCATTTTCACGACCAAAAAGAAAAAGAAAAAAAAGTGTCGCGATATCGCGACATGTTGCATTTTCGGGCGCATAAGAAAAAGTGTCGCGATATCGCGACATGTTGCATTTTCGTGACCAGAGGAAAAGGCCATATCAGACATGTTGCATCATGCAAAAGAGAAAAAGTGTCGCGATATCGCGACATGTTGCATTATCGTGGCCAAAAAAGGAAAAAGTGTCGCGATATCGCGACATGTTGCACTATCGCGGCCAAAAGGAAAAAAGTGTCGCGATATCGCGACATGTTACATTTTCGCGGCTACAAGCAACAAAAGAGAGCAAGGAGGCAAAAGTGTCACGATATCGCGACATGTTCCAGTTTCGCCAAGGTAACGGACCTGCATCAACGTGGACATAAGGACAAAATCTAATGAATAAGACAAAGCGTTACATGATCATTTAAGATGGTCATTACACACAGAGGGAAACGGACGCAAGCCCATGTGGAGAAACGCAGCGAAGGGCCACAAAATGGAAACCAAAGCACACGCATAGAAGGGAAGGTGAAACTAATAGTCAGAGAAGGTGAAACGAGCAGTCATCGAAAAATGAAGCGAACCGTCATGGAAGGAGAAACAATTTTTTTAGAAGTTTAAATACGCCATTCAAAGAGGCCAGAAAGGGGGTCGGAAACCGTTGCAAGCAGAGTTGCAGAGCTGAAGGCGAGAAGGCCATTCTGGACCTGTTTGAGTTGTTTCTCTTCCACAGACTGGTTTGGAAAAACCAGAAATTCTGCTATTGTAAAATGACATATTTTTAATGCAGAAGTGTTCAAAAATTTGCATCTTGTGGGCAAGAAAGAAGGAGATTTTCTTTGCATGCTATGGATTTAATGTTTATTCTTTCATTTTTTAGATTTTGAATTTATAGATAATGTTAAATGCCATTTTTTTGGGTTACATTAGGCGAATATTTGAAATCTGAAATTTTATTTCGTACCCTAGGAACCAGACACTTAGTCTATGGGGATTGTGCATGTTTTGCAAGTCCAATAGGTTAGGTTGCATGCATGGAGACCTCACATCTTCGGTTTTGTCGGAACAGGATAGCATCATACTGAGTGCATTTTATTTTCAGTTTTTTCTGCATTTCATTTTCATTTTCTGCATTTTATTTTTTCCAGAAAGTTTAACTTATTTAAAATAAACATTTAAAAATTACAAAATCCAAAAAAAACAATGAACAATCACTAAAGTTTCATGGTGAAATAAAACAACATTGCCCCTTGTTTACAGTTACTTGCAATCACTAAGGTGTTCCAAGCATTTAAATTGAATATCTTTATTTGAGATTACTAATACACAGTTGCAAATGCTAATACAGCGGAGACCTTGGAGAAGTTGTTTGTTTAACTTCTTTGCAAGAGGGGATTTGGAACCCAAATCCTAAAGGAGAGTGTACTTTC
The DNA here is from genome assembly GCA_028583015.1 of Wollemia nobilis. NCBI lineage: Eukaryota > Viridiplantae > Streptophyta > Pinopsida > Araucariales > Araucariaceae > Wollemia > Wollemia nobilis. The sequence goes on from JAQPPZ010005099.1 coordinate 2,642,255, forward strand.
ACAACTGGGTGAAAATACCACTCAACAAGTCCCTAAGTCAAAGTTGTCATTGATGTCACTGGATGAAGTCATCATTAAGATCAAGTGAATCAGTGCAGAAGTTAAGAGTTTAGAAGGAGATATTTTATCAAAGGTATAATATTATAATAATGGTTATTATAATATTAAAGGTGATATGGTGAAAACCCAAATAAAATATTTATAATTCTTATTATAATATTTTATAATGCAAAAGTGGGTTCTATAAAGTCTAAATATATTTTATAAACCCAAAGTTTGGGTTTAAGATAAAAGGCATTCAAAGCCTTTATAATATCCTTCGACATCATGGAAGATAACATGGAGAGCATCGATGTCTTTAAAACAATGGAGGAAGCATATAAATACAACACCCAAAAGTTCAATTAATTATCCTTTCTCAAAAAATAAAAATATTGCATGCGAAGAAAAGAGCTCGTGATTTTTTTTGAAAGTCATGACAAAGAAGCATTTAATGGAGGAAGATTTAATCCTCAAAGTTGCATAGGAAAGCATGGCCTAGTGGTATTTTGGGAAGCATGAAAGTGTTGGCTTGCAAGAGGGTTTGCATTCGAATCTCGATGGGTGCATCATGAGTTGTGTTGGTTAAGGTGCCTATGGCACATGTTCTTTTGCCAAGGCATAAGGTGTGAGGATATTAAGAAGCACGTGGTGCTTCATTAATCTCAAATGAGTGCTTGGCTCATGCGATGACTTTGATTGTAGCTAAGGCGCACATTGGGAGCAACATTGAGGGTTCGATTCCCTCCGAAGATGAGGTAATATTTTTTGTTTTAATTTTAATTAAATGCCTAATTTGGAGGTATAAGGTTGTTTAGTGGTTTGTATTTGGAAAGGTTGCTTTGTAATAAAGTTGTGGTAGTTGAGAATTATCATTAGTATTTATGAGGAGATTTCTGTTTTTAACTTTTAATAAAGTCTTAAATTGCTATAGTGGTTTATTGGAGGATTAAAAATTTTTGGGCATTGTGTTATTTTGAATTAAGGATTTTTTGTGATTATTGTGAGGGTGTTGATTATTAATCAAGTTGGAGTGATAAGGTGTAAATTTGATATTGTTTTTGTGTTATGTTTTGTTGAGAAAATTATCCTCTAACCCTTATTGAGATTGGAAAAGAAGTAATTGTGAGTGTGGCATATTTGTGAGATCATCTACTTGTCAAGAAAAAAGGTATGGGCAAATTCTTCTTTGGTTGAGTTGATTGAATGGCTTACTAGAAAATGAAGTTTTTAGTTAAAAGGATTTGATTAGGGTTTTCTTTTTTAAAGTGTTTGAGTTAATGCTTCAAAGTTTTTTAAAATTAAGAGTTGTGATTAAAACCTTATTTTATAAGCATTGTTGTTGAAACCATTGGTTGTGTGAAGAACTTGAGTTAGGGTTTGAAAATATCATGAGTATCATTGTTATGTGAAGAATGTTTTATAAGCATGGTTTTTGAAGTGAGTTGTAATGCAAAGAACTTGAACTAGGGTTTGAAAATATCATGAGTATCATTTTTATGTGAGATTTTTTGTTGAGCATTGTTGGAAATATTTTGAGTTGGATGATACATGCTTGGACTAGGGTTTGTGTTTCTTGAGTGATTGGTTGAGTAAGTTGATTAAGCCTAGTCAAGTGGATGTATGAAGTGGTTGTTCAAGTTCCATAAAACAAACTATTCTATATTTTGATTTGAGTTGTGAAAGAGATTGAGTTATGAGAATAGAACATATTGAGTCTCTAACAATTCTCTTTATGCTTCTATGAGATTGAGTTGAGAAAGTGATTGAGTTTTGAGTATAGAACATATTGAGTCTCTAAAAATTCTCTTTATGCTTCTATGATATTGATTTGAGTTGAGAAAGTGATTGAGTTTTGAGTATAGAACATATTGAGTCTCTAACAATTCTCTTTATGCTTCTATGAGATTGATTTGAGTTGAGAAAGTGATTGAGCTTTGAGTGTAGAACATATTGAGTCTCTAACAATTCTCTTTATGTTTCTATGAGATTGGACAAGTTCTATGTGGACTTGTTAAGCATATTTGAGGTAAGTCTTTGAGAAGACTTGTGGACTAATTTTGTGTGAGCTTTTGTGGAAGCTTACAATATATATTTGGTTAAGTCCTAGAGAGGACTTATTGAGCAGATTTGGACAAGTTCTGTGTGAGCTTGTTGAACATATTTGAGTAGGTTTTGAGTGGACCTATTGAGCATATTTGAGTAGGTTCTAAGTGGACCTATTGAGCAGATTTGAGCAGGTTCTGAGTGGACCTATTGAGCATATTTGAGCAGGTTCTGAGTGGACATATTGAGTAAATTTAAGTATGTTCTAAGTGGACCTATTGATAAGATCTGAGCAAGTTTTAAGTGGACCTATTGAGCATATTTGAGTAGATTCTGATTGGACCTATTGAGAAGATTCGAGCAGGTTCTAAGTGAACTTTGTGAGCAGATTTGAGCACATTCTAAGTGGACCTATTGAGCAGATTTGTGCTAGACTGACTAGACTATGTTTAGTGAAAATTTGAGTGGACTTGTGCTAGACCGACTGGATTGCATTTATTACAAGAGTTGAGCAGATTTGTGCTAGACCGAATGAACTATATTTAGTGTAAATTTGAGTGAGCTTATTGAGAAGACTTGTGCTAGACCTATTGGATTGTGTTTAGTACAAGAGTTGAGCAGAGCTATGCTAGACCGATTGGACTATTTTTAGTATAGAATTGAGATAGATCTTTGGAGGTGATAGAGTAGAGAGGATAGTAGTCTCCAGTGGATAGAGATCCATCAATTCAAGGTAGTGAGGACAGGTCTTCTAAGTGGGTACAAGAGTCTTCAGTGGAGAGAGATCCACAATCCAATGCAGTGGAGGTAGTAGTCTTCTAGAGGATCACCAGCTAGAGTAGAGGAGGAGTTCTCCTATGGATAGAGATCCACAAACTAGATTTAGGGGATCAACATATCCTTTGGATAGAGGTCCAAATTGGGAAGGATTCCCAAGAGATTGATTGAGAAAATTTAGTGAAATATTTTCTCCGTGGAAGTAGCCATATTTGGGTGAACCATGTTAAATTGGTGTCTCTATTATGTATGGTGTTTTATGCATTACTTTGATTACTGCTATTGATACTGCTATCTATACACTGCATAATATTGATTTGGAAAGAAAAGTAAAAAGTGCTCTTATACTATTCACCCCCCCTCTTAGTATAAGCTTGTGTTCTTCAATTGGTATCATAGAAGGTTCCTTTAGAAGAGTTTAAAATCTTGAAGGAAAAACTAACAAGAACACAATGGATCCTATGGAAGCATCCTCAAGTAATTCAACACCAATATTTGATAGAAGTGACTACATGTATTGGAGTATGATGATGAGGTTCTACTTTATGGCACTTGGAAATGAAGTTTGGGATGCAATGGAATTTGGATATGATCGAGTAGTCAATACTCCTACAGATAAGGAAGGTAAGCTACTACAACACTATAATTCAAAATCAATGGATGCACTTGTGAGAGGTTTGCATAGGTCATAATCTATGAAGGTTATGTATTGTAAAACTACAAAAGAAATGTGGGATAAATTGCAATGTATATATGAGGGAGATAAAAGTGTCAAGAAAGCAAAGATACAAAATCTCAAAGGAAAATTTGAAGCATTGAGAATGAATGATGATGAAAATATCAGTGCTTATCTAATTCAAATTGATGAGGTTGTTAATGATATGCAAGGACTTGGAATGAATATTGATGAACAATATTTTTGTGATAAAGTCTTAAGATCTCTTCCAAATAGATTCAATGAACAAGTTTCTACTATAGAAATATCATTTTATGGTGATACTTTGACAAGAGATAAGTTTCTTGGTATGCTAACAACTTTTGAGATAAGAACAAAATATCCTACTTCCAAAAAGAAAGCAACATTCAAAGCAATCAAGGAAACAAAGGGTAAGAAGTCATAATCAAGCAATGAGTCTTCTAGTGATGAAGAAGCCAATTATGGTAGAAGAGATAAAATTTTTAGAAGACCCATAGATCTAAGATCTGTTAAGTGTTTCAATTGTGGAAAGTATGGACATTTTATAATGGATTATAAATAACCAAAGAACAACAATGGTGAAGAAAAATAGGATCACGGGTACAAGGAATCAGAAATATATAGGCATCAAAATAAAAATAAGGATAGATAGATTAGACAAGGAAATAAGTTCTTCCAAAGACAAAAGAGGAGCTACTATGCGGATAATGCAAGTAAGTACTCAAATGATAGTGATGCTAGTTTTTCAGATAATGATAGAGATGAAGTCCTATTTATGATTGAAGAAAAAGAACCAGTTAAGAAAAAGACTCGAGTTATTCTCAAGTGTTTTAGATGTGATAACTTGGGACATTTTGAATATGATTGCACAAGGGATGGTTATAGTTTTAGTGATGATGAATATGAAGATGCACTTGAAATACCAGATGAAAATATTCTAATGGAATTAGAAGAAGAAGTGAGTGATCCTATAGAAGATAAACCAAAAGAAAGTAATGATGTGGACAAAGGCAAAAAAATAGAGGATTATTCAGTAGAGAATGGTTATGATCTCAAGGGAGAACTTATCTATTCCCTTGACATGGTAAAGAAGGTAAGGAAGCAACACTCTAAAATTGAAATTCAGTTTCAAGAATATGATGAAGAAAGAATATTGCTCATAGAGGATTTATAAAAATCAAAGGCTAAGGAAAGGAAGTTCAAATACAAGTTAGAAGCAAATATTTTGGAATGTGAGAAGTTAGCACAAGAAGTGGCACTACTAAAGGAATATTTAGAAGATTCCAAGAATAAGCTATACAAGTATGTAAACAATGCAAAGAGTATGGATAAAATAATCAAGATACAAAGAGGAGCAACAAATAAAATAGGTCTTGGTTCTAAACAGGAAATAAATGTGAAGAGGAGTCAACTACAAGCCTTGAAGAAGAAGAAACTTCAGATTAAGATACATCAAAAGAAGACAAAAGAGGGAGTGAGACATCAGAGGATGAGTTGGAAAATAAAGGGTTCAACAAAGACAAGAAAAATGCACAAAGAAGATACAGATGGAACAACAATTAGAATAGGATACCAATGAGGTCAAGACAAGGAAGCTTCAATGGAAGATGTTTTTTATGTCACAGGTTTGGGTACATGGATTCATAGTGTAGGACACATGAAAGATAGTAATATGGGAATAGATAGCTTTTCCATGGGTATTGCTACTCATGTAATCAGGTTGGTCACAAGGCAATGAATTGTAGAGTTCATTACATAAGAGGATATGGATTCACTAGGAGAAATTCTAAGACATTTGCACCTCCAAGGAATAATAACATTAAGTGTTATAAGTGCAATAATGATGGTCACACAACAAAATGGTGTAGAGCGGACATTCCAAAAATAGGTATGAATAGGAACAAGAACATGAACAGGAATAGGAACAGGAACAAGAACATGGATGAGAACATGAATAGGAATAGGAATAGGAACTTGGATGTGAATAGGAACAGGAACAAGAATAGGAATGATGATAGGAACAGGGATGATGACACGGATAGAAACAATCAGAGGAATCAAAAAACTCAAAAAATAAGGGAAGAGGATAAAGGTAAAGAACAATACCTTTTGGGAGTATAAATACTCCCACCCTAGAATTAACCACCTCAAAATGATGTGGGGGAGAGGCTAAGCTAAGAGGCTCATTCTTAGCCTCGAGCCCCAAATGTGACCCTTTGCCATTGATATCAAATGGGGAGAGATTTGATATTTAAGAGAGCATTGAGCTAGGGGGAGCAATGTCCCAAGGAGAGCAGAATAAAAAGTAAGGTCAGGTTTTGGTAAAAAGAGTATGGGTTGCCATAAATGACAAAGGGGGGGATTATTGGACATTTTGAGTCCCTAAGTCAAAGTTGTCATTGATGTCACCGGATGAAGTCATCATTAAGATCAAGTGAATCAGTGTAGAAGTTAAGAGTTCAAAAGGAGATATTTTATCAAAGGTATAATATTATAATAATGGTTATTATAATATTAAAGGTGATATGGTGAAAACCCAAATAAAATATTTATAATTCTTATTATAATATTTTATAATACAAAAGTGGATTTTATAAAGTAAACATATTTTATAAACCCAAAGGTTGAGTTTGTTGAGCAAGGTGCAGCAAAAGAATTGCAAAAGTATTGTCATTGTTGTCAACACAGTCAGATTGATGCAGTTGATGCAGTTCAGAGGTCAGTCAGATCAAGTGCAGAAATTTTCAAGGAAAATAGAAGTGACCCAGATTCAGAAACTGGCAAAAAGAGACAAGGAAGAAAACTGTCGCGATATCGCGACATGTTTTCTGTCGTGATTTCGCGACATGGTCGAGGAGAGAGAAGGTGCAGCCGAAAATGTCACGATTTCGCGACATGTCAAGTTTTCGCTGAGGAGAGAGAAAATGTGTCGTGATATCGCGACAAAATCGAGGAGAGAGAAGGCGCAGCCGAAAATGTCGCGATTTCACGACATGTCGAGTTTTCATTGAGGAGAGAGAAAATGTGTCGCGATTTCGCGACAAAAAGCAGGAGAGAGAAAATGTGTCGCGATTTCGCGACAAAAAGTAGGAGAGAGAAAATGCATGCCAAATTGTCGCAATTTCGTGACATGGTCGAGGAGAGAGAAGATGCGAGCAAAACTGTCACGATTTCGCGACATGCTGGCAGAGAAGGAAACAAAGGTGTAGCGATATCGCTACATGTTGAAATGAAAGGAAACAAAGGTGTAGCGATATCGCTACATGTTGAAATGAATGGAAACAAAGGTGTAGCGATATCGCTACATGTTGAAAATACACGGAACTAAGGTGTAGCAATTTCGCTACAGGTTGAAACAAAGAGAAACTAAGGTGTAGCGATTTCGCTACTAGTCAAAAGTGTAGAACTGAAAGATGCAGCAATGATATTACAAGTCAAAATTTCATGAAAAGAGGCAAGGTAAAAGCACAAGGCACAAAGTTGTAGCGATTTCGCTACTACATGGAGCAAAGAGCGTATGGAAGACAGAAGCGTCGCAATTTCACGACAAGAAGATTGATGACATCAGCAAGAGCTGAAAGCGTCACAATTTTGCGACAAGAAGGATGATGACGTCAGTAAGAGCTGGAAGTGTCACGATTTTGCGACATGTTCCATTTTCGCTGGAGTTTGCAAGCAAAGCTGTACGGAAGAGCAAAGTGTCACGATTTCGTGACATGTTCCATTTTCGCTGGAGTTTGCAAGCAAAGCTGTACGGAAGAGCAAAGTGTCGCGATTTCGCGACATGTTCCATTTTCGTTGGAGTTGGCAAGGAGAGCTGTACGGAAGAGCAAAGTGTCGCGATTTCGTGACATGTTCCATTTTTGCTGGAGTTGGCAAGGAGAGTTGTACAGAAGAACAAAGTTTCACAATTTCGCGACATGTTCCTTTTTTGCTGCTGCTGGCAAACAAGAGTGTACGAAATCCGAAAGTGTCGCGATTTCGTGACAAGCAGGATGATGACGTCAGCAAAGTTGAAAAGTGTCACGATTTCGTGACAGGATGAAAGGAAAGCTGCTGGAAGTCGGAAGCGTCACGATTTCACGACAGCATTGAGGATGACGTCAGCAAAAGTTCTAAGTGTCGCGATATCACGACATGAGCGGGGGAAAAGCTTTCAAGGCCAAAATGGTCGCGATTTTGTGACAACCTTCAGGGTGACGTCAACATAAGTCAAAAGTGTCACGATATCGCGATAGGTAACAGTCTGGCAGGTAAAACCCGCAGGAACATGCAAGGTGACACGTGTCAAAAAAGTTGATAGGAAAATCATGTAGCCAGTTACGTAAAAAGTAACTGAAGTCAGACAGACAGTTAATCGTTGATAGGTGTTGGACATGCAATGCAACAGCCAAACATGCATAATTAAAACGCATTCAAAAAGCCGAATATGAAGGATAATAAAAGCATTCGAAAGGTCAAATTTGTAGGCATTCTAACAGACATATTTGAAGCATACAGAAAAGCCGAACATGAAGAATCGAAAAGATTTCGAAGAATCATATATGGAGTTTCGAAAAAGCATTCAAAAATCTATATTCGAAGAAATTGAATAGTCGAAGTACATGAAACAAAATTGTCGTATTGCATGGTTTCCAAAAGACGTATTACAGGGTTTCGAACAGTCGAAGTGCATGGAACCGAACAGTCGTATTGCATGGATTCGAACAGTCAGAGTATGTGATTCGATTGCATGCAGATTGAAAGGTTATAAAAGAATAATCGTACAGAGAAGATATTGCTGCTGTTAGAGAGAAATTGCTGTAAAATGAGAGTTAGAAAAGAATCAAGAGAAAAATAAGTAGATCCGTGAGAGTGTGCAGAGTTGAGTTAATTGCAGACCAGTCAGATTCGTGCATAAAGTGAAGACATTTTTATGTCATTCTAAATTTATCAGAATTGCAGTCCAAGTTGGTGCTTGGTACTAGGAGTTGGTGCTCCATCTCGTTGCGGCGAGAAAATTACAGGGGTTGGTGCTCCTTCCAGTTGGTGCTGGTAAAGCATTTGTAAAATTGATTTTGCAAAGACTAGATTTGGATTGGAGTCCAAGCAGTCATTTTTGAGGAGTAGCCAAATTGGTGAACCTCGGTATATTGAGTGTTGTGGTTTGCTCTCTTGTTCAAGTTTTTTTTTTGTTCTCTTTATTTCATATTAAATGCTATAGATATAAAAATTTAATAGCTACACTGATTCACCCCCCCCTCTCAGTGTCATTGTGTAAACATCAATTGGTATCAGAGCACAGGTTCCTTGTACAAGCTTAATCAGCTAAGGAGATCTTGGAAGAAACAATGGCAGGTGGTGAAGGATTTTCATCCAACAAAGCTCTCTTATTTGATGGAACAAATTACACCTTCTGGAAACTCAGAATGCAAACATATCTGAGTGCATTGGGATACGATATTTGGGATTCTGTAGATAGTGGATACACAGCACCCACTACCCCTCCAATAGATACTGCTGAGAAAAAGAAATTTGAAAATAACTCCAAAGCTAAGAATGCCATAATGTGTGGGCTTGTTGACAGTGAACTGATAAGAGTCATGAGTTGTAAATTAGCAAAGGACATGTGGGATAAACTAAAGAGCATCCATGAAGGAGACAGTAAGATTAAGGAAGCAAAACTGCAAACTCATCGAGCACAGTTCGAAGCACTGCAAATGAAGGAAGATGAAAACATAGAAATTTATATGCTGAGAGTCAACGAAATTATTAATGCAATCAGAGGACTTGGTGAAGAAATTGATGATACAGTTGTGGTGAAAAAGGTTCTCAGAACACTTCACAAAATATTTAACTCCAAAGTCTCTGCAATAGAAGAGGCAAAATATCTAAACAACTTCAGCATGGATGAGTTGCATGGTTCCCTGACAGCATATGAAATGAGAATAGGACAAACCAAGTCTACAGACAGAGAAGCGGCTTTTAAAGCACACAAGAATGTAAAAGCTGAACATGAATCTGAGGATGAAGGAACACTGGATGAAACAGAAGCCAATTTTGTTCGAAAACTCACAAAAGGAAAAGGAAAATATAGAGGGAAGATACCTTTTAAATGCTTCAATTGTGGAGGAGTCGGTCATTTTTCAGCCAAATTTCCAATGCAGGAGAGAACCAAAAATGGTGAAGGTTCACACCAAGAAAAAGGTGACTGGAAGAAGAAACAAAATTTCGGAAAGAACAATTTCAAGAAGAAAAGCTTCATAACCAAGAATGTCGGCGGTTCGAAGAAAGCACGGATGAGGAGTCCGAAGAAGAAGGAGGTGAAGCTCTGTTCATGGCACTTGAAGAAGAAAGAACGAGAGGAAAATCGGGAAGGTGATGAAAATTCCAAGGATGAAGCTGAAGTGTATTTGGAAGGAGAATTGGTTGCTGCACTTGAAGAGTTGAGTGCAGAAAGGAAGAAGAATAAAAAAATTTCAAAGAAATTAGAGAATGCCACAGACATAATAAACAATTTGAAAATACAAACAGATGAATTCAAGAAAATGTCTGAAGTTCTTGATGAAAAATTAACTGTAAAGACAGTTGAATGCAGCAAGCTAGAGGAAGACATTGTTAAGTTAAGGATGTAGTTAGAAGAGATGAATAGAAAATTGAACTATTTTCATAAGTTTGAAGAAAGTACTACAAAGCTGGATAAAATGTTAAATAACCAAAGGCCTTCTGGCATCAAATTTGGTTTAGGCTTTGATGAAGGAGAATCTTCAAAGTATTCAAAGAACTTGAATATAGAACCCACAAAGAAAGAAGAAAAGATCAGGGTTGAACCAGAAAAACAAAATAATGCAAAAGAAAACAATAATGCCGGATTCAAGAAGAATACTGACAAATATGGATTCACAAAAGTCACACATCCGAGGAGGAGAAGAGTCATGGCTCCTACTTCAAACTGGCAAAGACCGGAACCCAAGTTTAATCATGCATTTTCTGGTTATTGTTTTAAATGCAATGCTTATGGCCATAAAATTTTAGATTGCAGGCATAATGTATCTCAAAGGAATTTTACCAGCAAAAATGTTTTTTCTCCTTTAATGAATTATGTAGTTGAATGTTATAATTGTCATAATTTTGGACATATTGCTAGAAACTGCAGAAGCACTTTTTCATCAAATAATTATCAGGGCAAAAAATCTCAGCTAAGTGGGTTGAAACAAAACCAGAAATTTCCTAAAAAACAGGCACATGCTAATGAAAGAACAAAGGCAAAACAAGTAGCAAAATCTACTATCAAACCAGAATGGAAAGAAAAGGAATCTTTGATTGTCCAGACTGCTTTTAAAGCTCGGAACAAATCAGCACCTTGGATACTTGACAGTGGTTGTTCCAATCACATGACAGGTGACAAGCAAAAGTTTGAGAATTTACAGAATTATGAAGGTGGTTCTGTGAAATTTGGAAATAATGATGGAGCAAATATTGTTGAAAAGGGATCAGTCAAAATCAATGATGGCAATATAAAATCAAAAGAAGTCTTGTTTGTAATTGGCCTGAAGCATAACTTGCTAAGTGTAAGTCAAATATGTGATAGAGGTCATGATGTAATCTTCAAGGAGGGCTGTGAAGTAAGAAAGACAAAAAAGGGAAAGTTAATAGCCACTGGACTAAGAACTTCAAGAAATATGTATACACTTTCAGAAACTACAAAAGTAACATGCTTGATGGGACAGGAAGATGAAAACTGGCTATGGCACAAGAGGCTTGGGCACATTAGTTTTGACAATCTGGCAAAAATCAGTTCAAAAAGAGCAGTTAGAGACATACCAAACATTGGCAAACCCGTAAATAGCATCCGTGAGTCATGCCAAAAGGGAAAACAAACCGGAGCCACTTTCAAAGCAAAAGAATACTTCACTAGCAAGCCATTAGAACTAATTCACACCGATCTATGTGGACCCATGAGAACTGAAAGCATAAATGGACACAAATATTTTATGCTGTGTATAGATGACTACTCAAGAATGACATGGGTACTATTTTTGAAACTCAAGTCGGAAGCCTTTGAAATGTTTAAAACCTTCAAAAATCTTGTTAAAAATCAATCAGGAAAAAGAATTAAATGCCTAAGATCAGACAGGGGAGGAGAGTTTATCTCTGAAGAATTTGCAGAATATTGTCAAAAATATGGGATAAGAAGACAGTTTTCAGCGACTAGGACACCTCAACGAGAATTGTGTTGTAGAAAGGAAGAATAGAACGAGTGCGAGAAATGGCAAGGACAATGCTGGTAGAAAACAAAATAGCTGACAGATTTTGGAAAGATGCAGTTCATACTGCAGTTTACATTCAAAACAGGTGCATGCTGAGACCACATGAAAGCAAAACAGCTTATGAGTTGTGGTTTGGCAGAAAGGCAACAGCAAGACATTTCAAAGTATTTGGCAGCAAGTGCTACATAAAACGGACTGAAGATAACCTTGGTAAATTTGAAGATAGAGCTGATGAAGGTATCTTTCTCGGTTACTCAACAAAAAGCAAGGCATACACATGTTACAACAAGAAGTTGAAGAAAATTGTTGAAAGTGCTGATGTAAAAGTTGATGAAGGTAGAGAACAAGAAACTACTTATCAAGAAAACTACCCTATGTATGAAGAAGTCATTGAAGGTGATGATGAAAAAGAAACAGAGAAGAATCAGAAAATTGATCCGAGATAGTGTAAAAGCTGAATCGAAGAAGAAGAAAACAGGAAATTTAAAACAGGCAACTGGCAGAAAAATCATCCAAGTGAACAGATTATTGGGGATCCCACAAATGGTATTCAAACAAGAAGAACAGCAGTGAGGAACTATTCTCTATTATCTAGTATTGAACCTAAAAATGTTGCTGAAGCAAGCATTGATGAAAGTTGGATGAAGGCAATCAATGAAGAACTAGATCAGATAGAGAAAAACAATACTTGGGAATTAGTACCTAGACCAACAAATAAAAACATAATTGGTACTAAATGGGTTTTTAGAAATAAATTGAATGAAGATGGGCAGGTTGTCAGAAATAAGGCAAGATTGGTATGTAAAGGCTATGCTCAAGTTAAAGGCATTGATTTTGAAGAAACTTTTGCACCGGTAGCCAGACTAGAGGCAATCAGAATGTTTCTGGCATTAGCAGTTCATAAAAACTTCAAAGTATATCAAATGGATGTAAAATCAGCATTTTTGAATGGAAAACTAGAAGAAGAGGTTTATATTGAACAACCCGATGGCTTCCAACTTGTTGAAAATCCAGATTTTGTTTGCAGGTTAAAGAAAGCTTTATATGGATTAAAATAGGCACCCAAAGCATGGTATGCAAGGCTAGATAATTATCTAATTAAACAAGGGTTTAAGAAAGGTTTGGTGGATAGCAACTTATATGTCAAAACAGAGAAGGGTCATCTTATTGTTCTTGTTGTTTATGTAGATGACATAATATTTGGTAGCAGCATGGATGAATACTGCAAAGACATATCAATTAAAATGAAAAAATAATTTGAGATGTCAATGATTGGTGAACTTTCTTATTTCTTAGGACTGCAGGTCAATCAAAATGAAAAAGGCATTTTTATTTCTCAAGTTAAATATGTAAAAGAAATGCTGAAAAAGTTCACAATGGAAGACGATGAACCGAGTCAGCACTCCCATGACAACAGTGCCAAGTTGAGCAAGGATGATAAATCCCCGGATGTAGATCAAACAATGTATAGGTCTATGATTGGAAGCTCGTTGTATTTAACGACCACTAGACCGAGATATATTACAAGCAGTATGTATGGTTGCAAGATTTCAGAGCCAGTCCCAAAGAAACTCATGTAACAGTTGTAAAGAGGATTTTCAGATATCTCAAGGGCACTATGGATTATGGGTTGTGGTACCCAAAAGGTAAATATTTCACTTTGATTGCATATTATGATGCATATTGGGCAGGATGTATTGATGACAGAAAGAGCACAAGTGGAGGAGCATTTTATCTTGGTGACAGGCTGGTAGCATGGCACAGCAAGAAACAAGAATCGATATCTCTATCCACTGCAGAGGCAGAATACATTGCAGCAACAACATGCTGTACTCAGATATTATGGATGAGACAAACGTTGAAAGATCTTGGTATTCATTTCAATGAACCAATTTCAATTAAATGTGATAACACTAGTGCTATCAACATATCCAAGAATCCAGTAATGCATTCAAGAACCAAACATATTGCAATCCGATATCATTTCTTGAAGGATAAAGTTGCAAAAGGAGAGGTTAAATTGGATTTTGTTCCAACTACAGAGCAAGTAGTTGATATATTCACAAAACCTTTGCCTAAGGAAGTATTTGAATACCTTCGGAAGAAGTTGGGAGTAGTCACACCACCCAAACACTGACTAGCTATGGGAAACACATTCTCAGGGGGAGCATTCAAACTTTTTAAGTCTGAGAATGTTGTGCATAGACTCAGGGGGAGTCTACAGTAGCCCTTTGGTATTATTGGCAAAGGGGGAGAAGAAATTAAGCAAGGTTGCAGTGTGTTGCCAACAATTCCAAAGGGGGAGATTGTTGAGCAAGGTGCAGCAAAAGAATTGCAAAAGTATTTTCATTATTGTCAACACAGTCAGATTGATGTAGTTGATGCAGTTCAGAGGTCAGTCAGATCAAATGCAAAAAGTTTCAAGGAAAACAGAAGTGACCCAGATTCAGAAACTGGCAAAAAGAGACAAGGAAGAAAATTGTCGCGATATCGCGACATGTTTTCTGTCGCGATTTCGCGACATGGTCGAGGAGAGAGAAGGCGCAGCCGGAAATGTCACGATTTCGTGACATGTCAAGTTTTCGCTGAGGAGAGAGAAAATGTGTCGCGATATCGCGACAAAATCGAGGAGAGAGAAGGCGCAGCCGAAAATGTCGCGATTTCGCGACATGTCGAGTTTTCATTGAGGAGAGAGAAAATGTGTCGCGATTTCACGACAAAAAGTAGGAGAGAGAAAATGCACGCCAAATTGTCACGATTTCGTGACATGGTCGAGGAGAGAGAAGATGCGAGCAAAACTATCGCAATTTCGTGACATGCTGGTAGAGAAGGAAACAAAGGTGTAGCGATATCGCTACATGTTGAAATGAAAGGAAACAAAGGTGTAGCGATATCGCTACATGTTGAAATGAAAGAAAACAAAGGTGTAGCGATATCGCTGCATGATGAAAATACATGGAACTAAGGTGTAGCGATTTCGCTACAAGTTGAAACAAAGAGAAACTAAGGTGTAGCGATTTCACTACTAGTCAAAAGTGTAGAACTGAAAGATGCAGCAATGATATTACAAGTCAAAATTTCATGAAAAGAGGCAAGGTAAAAGCACAAGGCACAAAGTTGTAGCGATTTCGCTACTACATGGAGCAAAGAGCGTATGGAAGACAGAAGCATCACGATTTTGTGACAAGAAGATTGATGACGTCAGCAAGAGCTGAAAGCGTCGTGATTTCGTGACAAGAAGGATGATGACGTCAGCAAGAGCCGAAAGTGTCATGATTTCGTGACATGTTCCATTTTCGTTGGAGTTTGCAAGCAAAGTTGTACGGAAGAGCAAAGTGTCACGATTTCGCGACATGTTCCATTTTTGCTGGAGTTTGCAAGCAAAGCTGTACGGAAGAGCAAAGTGTCACGATTTCATGACATGTTCCATTTTTTCTGGAGTTGGCAAGGAGAGCTGTACGCAAGAACAAAGTGTCATGATTTCGCGACATGTTCCATTTTCGCTGGAGTTGGCAAGGAGAGTTGTACGGAAGAACAAAGTGTCACGATTTCACGACATGTTCCTTTTTCACTGCTGCTGGCAAAGAAGAGTGTACGAAAGCCGAAAGTGTCACGATTTCGTGACAAGCAGGATGATGACGTCAGCAAAGTTGAAAAGTGTCACGATTTCACGACAGGATGAAAGGAAAGTTGCTGGAAGCCGGAAGCGTCGCAATTTCACGACAGCATTGAGGATGACGTCAGCAAAAGTTCTAAGTTTCGCGATATCATGACATGAGCGGGGGAAAAGCTTTCAAGGCCAAAATGGTCATGATTTCGCGACAACCTTCAGGGTGACATCAGCATAAGTCAAATTTGTCGCGATATCGTGATAGGTAATAGTCTGGCAGGTAAAACCCGTAGGAACATGCAAGGTGACACGTGTCAAAAAATCCGACAAGAAAATCATGCAGCCAGTTACGTAAAAAGTAACTGAAGTCAGACAGACAATTAATCGTTGACAGGTGTTGGACATGCAATGCAACAGCCAAAAATGCATAATTGAAACGCATTCGAAAAGCCGAATATGAAGGATAATAAAAGCATTCGAAAGGTCGAATTTGCAGGCATTCTAACAGACGTATTTGAAGCATACAGAAAATTCGAACATGAAGAATCAAAAAGCTTTCAAAGAATCATATCTGGAGTTTTGAAAAAGCATTCGAAAAGCCGTATTCGAAGAAATTGAACAGTCGAAGTACATGAAACAAAATTGTCGTATTGCATGGTTTCCAAAAGACGTATTGCAGGGTTTCGAACAGTCGAAGTGCATGGAACCGAACAGCCGTATTGCATGGATTCGAACAGTCAGAGTATGTGATTCGATTGCATGCAGATTGAAAGGTTATAAAAGAATAATCGTACAGAGAAGATGTTGCTGTTGTTAGAGAGAAATTGCTGTAAAAGGAGAGTTAGAAAAGAATCAAGAGAAAAATAAGCAGAGCCGTGAGAGTGTGCAGAGTTGAGTTAATTGCAGACCAGTCAGGGTCATGCATAAAGTGAAGACATTTTTATTTCATTCTAAATTTATCAGAATTGCAGTCCAAGTTGGTGCTTAGTACTAGGAGTTGGTTCTCCATCTCATTGCGCGAGAAAATTACGGGGGTTGGTGCTCCTTCCGGTTGGTCCTGGTAAAGTGTTTGTAAAATTGATTTTGCAAAGACTGGATTTGGATTGGAGTCCAAGCAGTCATTTTTGAGGAGTAGCCAAATTGGTGAACCTCGGTATATTGAGTGTTGTGGTTTGCTCTCTTGTTCAAGTTTTTTTTTTGTTCTCTTTATTTCATATTAAATGTTGTAGATATAAAAATTTAATAGCTACACTGATTCACCCCCCCTCTCAGTGTCATTGTGTAAACATCAGAGTTTAAGATAAAATGCATTCGAAGAATTTATAATCTCCACCGACATCATGGAAGATAACATGGAGAGTGCTGGCATATTTTAAACAACGGAGGAAGCATATAAATACAATGCCTAAAAGTTTAATTAATTATCCTTGCTCAGAAATTAAAAAGATTGCATGCAAAGAAAAGAGCTCATGAGTTTTTGCAAAAGTCATGATAGAGAAGCGTTTAAGGGAGGAAGCTTTAATCCTCAAAGTTGCATAGGACAACATGGCCTAGTGGTATTTTGGGAAGCACGAAAGCACTGGCTTGCAAGAGGGTTTGCATTCAAATCTTGGTAGGTGCATCATGAGTTGTGTTGGTTAAGGCAACTACTATGCATGTTCTTTTGTCAAGGCAGAATGTGTTAGGATATTAAGAAGCACATGGTGCTTCGTTAATCTCAAATGAGCACTTGGATCATACAGTGACATTGGTTGTGGCTAAGGTGCACATTGGGAGCAACATTGAGGGTTCGATTCCCTCCGAATATGAGGTAATATTTTTGGTTTTAATTTTAATTAAATGCCTAATTGGAGGTATAAGGTTGTTTAGTGGTCTGTGTTTGGAAATGTTTCTTTGTAATAAAGTTGTGGTAGTTGAGAATTATCATTAGGAGTTATAAGATTTCTATTTTTAACTTTTAATAAAGTCTTAAATTGCTATAGTGGTATATTGGAGGATTAATATTTTGTGGGTATTGTGTTATTTTGAATTAAGGGTTTTTGTGATTATTGTGAGGGTGTTGATTATTAATCAAGTTGGAGTGATAATATGTAAATTTGATATTTTTTTTTTTGTTATGTTTTGTTGAGAAAACTATCCTCTAACCCTTATTTATATTGGCAAAGAAGTAATTGTGAGTGTGGCAGATTTGTGATATCATTTACTTATCAAGAAAAAATGTATGGGAAAATTCTTCTTTGGTTGAGTTGATTGGATGGCTTACTAGAAAATAAATTTTGTAGTGAAACAGATTTTATTAGGGTTTCCTTTTCAAAAGTGTTTGATTTAATGCTTCAAGGTTTTCTGAAATTAAGAGTTGTGATTAAAATCTTGTTTTATAAGCATTGTTGTTGAAACCATTGGTTGTGTGAAGAAATTGAGTTAGGGTTTGAAAAGATCATGAGTATAATTGTTATGTGAATAATGTTTTATAAGTATGGTTGTTTAAGTGATTTTTAATGCAAAGAAATTGAACTAGGGTTTGAAAAAATCATGAGTATCATTGTTATGTGAGATTTGTTGTTGAGCATTGTTGAAAATATTTTGATTTGGATGATACATTCTTGGACTAGGGTTTGTGAGAAATATTTGTTTCTTGAGTGATTGGTTGAGTAAGTTTATTAAGCCTATTCAAGTGGATGTATGAATTGGTTGTTCAAGTTCCATAAAACAAACTATTCTATATTCTGACTTGAGTTGTGAAAGAGATTGAGTTGTGAGAATAGAACATATTGAGTCTCTAACAATTATTTTTATGCTTCTATGAGATTGAGTTGAGAAAGTGATTGATTTTTGAGTATAGAACATATTGAGTCTCTAACAATTCTCTTTATGCTTCTATGATATTGATCTGAGTTGAGAAAGTGATTGAGTTTTAAGTATAGAACATATTGAGTCTCTAAAAATTCTCTTTATGCTTCTATGAGATTGATTTGAGTTGAGAAAGTGATTGAGCTTTGAGTGTGGAACATATTGAGTCTCTAATAATTCTCTTTATGTTTATATGAGATTGGACAAGTTATGTGTGGACTTATTAAGAAAATTTGAGGTAAGTCTTTGAGAAGACTTGTGGAATGATTTTGTGTGAGCTTTTGTGGAAGCTTACAATATAGATCTAGTTAAGTCCTAGAGAGGACTTATTGAGAAGATTTGTACAAGTTCTATGTGAGCTTGTTGAGCATATTTGATCAGGTTCTGAGTGGACTTGTTGAGCATATTTAAGTAGGTTCTGAGTGGACCTATTGAGCATATTTTAGTAGGTTATAAGTGGACCTATTGAGCAAATTTGAGCATGTTCGGAGTGGACCTATTGAGCAGATATGGCCAGGTTATGAGTGGACATTTTGAGTAGATTTGAGTAGTTTTTGAGTGGACCTATTGAGCATATTTGAGCAGGTTATGAGTGAACCTATTAAGTATATTTGAGCAAGTTCTAAGTGGACATTTTGTGTAGATTTGTGCTAAACTGACTGAACTATGTTTAGTGTAGATTTGAGTGGACTTGTGCTAGACTGACTTGATTGTGTTTAGTACAAGAGTTGAGCAGATTTGTTCTATATCGAATGAACTATGTTTAGTGTAAATTTGAGTGAGATTTTTTAGTATACTTGTGCTAGACTGACTGGACTATGTTTAGTACAATGGTTAAGAAATTTTTTGCTAGACCAACTAGACTGTGTTTAGTATAGAATTGAGACAGATCTTTGGATATGATAGAGTAGAGAGTACAATAGTCTCCAATGGATAGAGATCCATCAAGCCAGGGTAGTGAGGATAGGTCTTGTGAGGGGGGATAAGAGTCTTCAATGGAGAGAGATCCACAAGCCAGTGTAGTGGAGATAGTAGTCTTCTAGAGGATCACCATCTAGAGTAGAGGAGAATATGTTCTCCTATGGATAGATATCCACAAACTAGATTTAGGGTATCAACATCTCCTTTAGACAGAGGTCCATAAACATTGTAATTGGGAAGGATTCCCAAGAGATTGAGATAATTTAGTGAAATATTTTCTTCGTGGAAGTAGCCATATTTGGGTGAACCACATTAAATTGGTGTCTCTATTGTGTATGGTGTTTTGTGAATTGCTTTGATTACTGCTATTGATATTGCTATTTATACACTGCATAATATTGATTTGGAAAAAAAAAGTAAAAAATGTTCTTATACTGTTCACCCCCCCTCTCAGTATAAGCTTGTGTTATTCATCCATCAACAATAATTGACCAAATGCACCTTACTCTTTTCAATATTGCAATAATTGATTAATTCACTTTAACAAATATATGCAATAAATCAATTTTTAATTCCCTAAGGTAAAAATAATATTACCCTAGTAAATTTTCATTTACCACTTAGGTAAATATCATAACCAATTTACCCCTTATATCTCCCTAGCCTTAGCAAAGCAAAAAATAATTTTTATTTCCATTAACAACCCTTATCTCTCCATAACCTTAGCAACTTAATCAAAAATTAAATCAAAAATATAAAAACCTTTTATATCTCCCGCTTCATGTTTGACGGGATTCGATCTTGCACTCTCTCCCCTTCTAGCACTATGTGCATGACTTGCTAGCCATGTGATCCAAGCGCTCATGTGCCCACTAAAAGCGTATAAGGTGCTTTAATTTTTTACTGAATCCTTTAGAGCCCTTGGATCCCTTCTCCTCTTGCCACGTAGCATGTTCGATGCACTCCCTTCTTACTGAATGCACAAACCTTTTTGTTTGCTACTCCTTGGAACTTTCTCCATGAACCTTAGCATGACTTTCGATGCAAAAATAATCCAAGGAAATTCAAATTCTTGGTTTTGAACTTAGGCAAAGGTTTAAATACCTTTTTCATTCCAAATCTTGCATGTCGATGGTGTATTAAACTTGGACATTGGCACCTTTATAATATGCATAATTAATTTATAAATCATTTAAATTCTATTTAGAATTTAAATATTATAAATTAACTTTGTAACCTTTGGCTTTATAAAAATTAAAGCCTCCTTTGGGGTTAAATGAAAACTTTTTGTTACTAATAATGATTTAATAAAAAATAATTTTGCTACCATGGTTTTAATAAAAACCCTTTATCTTGCCACCATGGTTTTAACAAAAACCCTTTATTTTTGCCTCACATAATATAAAAATAATGTTATGACATCTTTTCAATCAACCTCTCACATTATTCCTTTTGACCTTTTGATATCAACTGTAGCTTATTCCTTGACATCAATGACAACTTTGTTCCTTGACATCAATGACAAATTTGAATCAAAATATGTAAAAATCTCCCCCTTTGTCATTGATGGCAACCCAAATGCTTTTTACCAAAAACTTAACCTTTTATTTGTTTTGCTCCCCCTGGGAAATTGCTCCCCTGGCTCAATTCTCTATTCAAATCTCTCCTCTTTACTCAAATTCTAAATCTCTCCCCCTTACTTAAATCTCTCCTCCTTTGACATCAATGGCAAAGGGTCACCTTTGGGGCTCGGGGTTAAGAATGAGCCTCTTAGCTTAGCCCGTCCCCCACCTCCTTTTGAGGTGGTTAATTATAGGGTGGGAGTAATTATACTCCCATCAATAAGTGGTCTTTACCTTTATCCTCTTTTCTTCTTATCTGATACTTCTAATTCCTCTAACTATTCCTTTCCATGTCCATGTTCCTGTACATGTCCATTTTCTTGTTCCTATTCCTATTCTTGTTATTTTTTATGTTCATATCCTTGTTCCTATTTATGTTCTTGTTCATATCCATATCCTTTTTCCTGTTCTTGTTCATGTTCCTATTCATACTTGATTCTGGAATGTTTGCTCTAAACCACTTTGTTGTGTGTCCATAATTATTGCACTTATAACACTTAATGTTATTATTCCTTGGAGGTGCATATGTCTTAGGATTTCTCCTAGTGAAGCCATATGCTTTTCTGTCATGAACCCTGAAATCCATTACCTTGTGACCAAACTGATTACATGAGTAACAATACCCATGGAAAAGTCATTTGTTCCCATATTATTGTCTTTCATGTTTCTTGCACTGTGAATCCATGTGCCCAAACTTGTGCATGAAAAACATCTTCCATCGAAGTTTCCTTGTCTTGAACTCATTGGTCTCTTAGTCTCTCTTGGCCTATTCTGATTGTTGTTCCATATATTTCTTCTTTGTGTGTTATTATTTTCCTTGTTCAATTTTTTGTTGTCCAACTCATCCTCAGATGTCTCACTTTCTCTTACACTGTCTTCTTCTGAAATTTCTTCTTCTAAATTTTCTTCTCCTTTAGAAATTGAGGTTGACTTCTCTTCCCATTTCTTTTGTTCCTATTCAAATCCAAGACCTATCTTGCTTGATGTAAGATTTTTTATCTTGATGAACTTATATAAGTTCTTTGAGTTGTTTTTGAACCCTTGTAGCTTGACTTTGGAGTTTTTGACTTCCATATTTAATAAAGCTACCTATTGTTCTAGAATTTCACATTCTAATACCTTTGCTTCTAACTTATCCTTGAACTTATTTGTCTTAGCTATTGATTTGTCTAGATCCTCTATAAGCATTTTTCTCTCTTCATCACATTCTTGAAATTGAAACTCAAGTTTAGAGATTTTCTTTCTTACCTTCTTTACTATTTCAAGAGCATAAATAAATTTTCCCTTGAGATCATATCCTTTTTTATATGATTATTCCTCTATTTTTTTGCCTTTGTCCACATCTTCATTTCATTTTGACTTGTCTTCTATAGGATCACTTTCTTCTTTCTCTAGAGCCATTAGAATATTCTCTTTTGGTCCTTCAAGAGTATATTCATATTCATCATCACTAAAACTAAAACCATTTCTTGTAAAATTATATTCAAGATGTCCAAATTTACCACATCTAAAACACTTGAGAATTATTGGTAAACTTTTCTTGACTTCTTTTTCTTCAATCATAAATAGGATTCATCATAATCATTATCTAAAAAATGTTTATCACTATCACTTGAGTACTTAATTGTCTTATCTGCATAGTAGCTCTTCTTTTGCCTTTGGAAGAACTTCTTTCCTTGTCTGCTTTATCCATACTTGCTTTTATTTTTATGCTTGTGTCTTTTTGATTCCTTATTTTTGTGATCCTTTTTTTCTTCATCATTGTTATTCTTAGCTTCTTGAAAATCAGTTGCATAATGACCATACTTTCCACAATTGAAACATCTAAAATATTTTGCATATCTAGATCTTCTTAAATCCTTATTACTTCTGCCATAGTTAGCTTCTTCATCACTGGATGACTCATTTCTTGATTTTGACTTCTTACCCTTTGTCTTCTTGATTTCTTTGAAGGCTACTTCCTTCTAGGGATTAGGTTCTTTTGTTCTTAACTCAAAATATGTAATAATACCAAGCAACATATCTCTTGTCAAAGAATCACCATCCTTTGATTCTTCTATAGTAGAAATATTTTCACTAAATATTTTTGGAAGAGATATTAAGACCTTATCACAAACATTTGATTCTTCAACCTTAAGTCCAAGTCCTTTCATAGAATTAACAATATCATCGACCCGAAGTAGATAATTACTAATGTTTTCCTCATCCTTCATTCTAACTCTTCAAAATGTCCTTTGAGATTTCATATCTTTGCTTTCTTGACACATTTATATCCTTCATATATACTTTGTAATTTATCCCACATTCCTTTTGCATCTTGACAATGCATAAATTTTATGGACTATGTTCTATGCAAACCTCTCAAAATTGCATTCATTACTTTTGAATTGTAATGTTGTAGAAGCTTACCTTCCTTATCTATAGGTGGATCAACTAGTGGTATATATCCATTTTCAACTGCTTCCCAAATATCATTGCCAAGTGCCATCAGGTAAATCTTCATTCTCATACTCTAATATATGTAGTCACTTCCATCAAATACTGGTGTTGAATAATCTGATGATTCATTCTTACAATCCATTGTGTTCTTGTTAGCTTTTCCTTCAAGTTATTAAACTCTTTCGAAGGAAACTGCTCTGATACTAATTGAATAACACAATATTATACTGAGAGGGGGTGAACAATATAATATCACTTTTTATTTTTCTTTCCCAATCAATATTATGCAATGTATAGATAGCAATATCAATAGCAGTAATCAAAGCAATGCATAAATAACCACACCCAATAGATACACCAAAATTTACGTGGTTCACCCAATGTGGGCTACTCCACAGAGAAAATATTCCACTAGAATTTTCTCAATCAATCTCTTGGGAATCCTTTCCCTATTAAAATTTTTATGGATATCTATGTGGAGTAAATATTCCACGAGAATTTTCTCAATCAATCTCTTGGGAATCCTTTCCCTATTAAAATGTTTATGGATATCTATCCAAAGAAGACACCAATATCCTAATCAATATCTATCACAAATCTGTCCTCAATATCTATCTTCAAGCCTTAATTCAAAGTTTGACTCAATCTCAAATAAACTTTGCTAAATCTATCCCAAATCTTAACTCAAGGTTTGAAAAAATTAATCAATCAACTCTTCTTTCAAGTCTTCTCAAAGAATTATCTCAAATATGCCTTGTAAGCTTTCACAAAAGCTCACACCAATCTATCCTCAAGTCCTATCTAGAACTTTTCCAATATACTCAATAAGTTCTCATAAGAACTTATCCAAATCTGATCTCAATATATATTGTAATATTCCACAAAATCTTACCCAAATCTATCCAGAAGTCTTCTCAAAGACTTACCTCAAATCTGCTCAACAAGTCCACACTAGAACTTGTCCAATCTCATAGAAATATAAAGAGAATTGTTAGAGACTCAATATGCTCTATACTCATCACAATGTTCAATTACTTTCAGTCACTCTTTTAGAAACATATAGGGAAATGTTAGAGACTCAATATGATTCACATTCACCTCAATGCTCAATCACTTTCAATCACTCTTTAAGAAACATACAGATAATTTTTGGAGACTCAATATGCTTCATAATCACCTCAATGCTCAATCACTTTCAATCTCGTTTAGAAACATATAAAGAATTTTTAGAGACTCAATATGCTTCACTATCACCTCAATGTTCAATTACTTCCTCAAATCAATTCAAAATATAGAATAGTTTGTTTTATAGAACTTGAATAATCACTTCACATATCCACTTGACTAGGCTCAACCAACTCTACTCAACCAATCACTCAATGAAACAATATTTGCTTGCAAACCCTAGTCCAAGCATATGAACCTTCACTCAAAATGTTTCCAACAATTTTTATCAACTAATATCACATAACAATGATACTCATGTTCTTTTCAAACCCTAGTTCAAGTTCTTCACTCAACCAATGGATTCAACAACAATGCTTATAAAACAATCTCACATAAAAATGATACTCATGTTCTTTTCAAACCCTATTTCAAGTTCTTCACTCAACCAATGGCTTCAACAACAATGCTTATAAAACAAGGTTTTAACAACAACTCTTTATTCCAGAAAACCTTGAATCATTAACTCAAAACACTCAATAAGGAGACCTACTTAAGTCCTTTTCACTCCAAACTTGTTTTCTAGAAAACCTACCAATCAACTCAACTATGGAATAATGTGCCCATACCTTTTTCTTGATGATGAAGGAAAATCAAAAATCTGCCACAACCACAAACACTTCTTTGCCAAGCTCAAAGAAGTTATAAGGTGATAAACTTTCTCAAATATACAATGTAAATATCAAAATTTACATACACCTTATTACTCCATCTTAAATAAATCATCCATCAACAATAATTGACCAAACACACCGTACTCTTCTCAATATTGAAATAATTGATTAAGTTACTTTACCAAATATATGCAATAAATCAATTTTTAATTCCCTAAGGTAAAAATAATACTACCCTAGTAAATTTCCATTTACCACTTAGGTAAATATCACAACCAATTTACCCCTTATCTCTCCCTAGCCTTAGCAAAGCAAAGAATAATTTTTATTTCTATTAACAACCCTTATCTCTCCACAACCTTAGCAACTTAATCAAAAATTAAATCAAAAATATAAAAACGTTTTATATCTCCCTCTTCACATTTCACGGGATTCAATCTTGCACTCTCTCCCTTGCCAGCGCCATAGCTACGGATTGCTATCTGTGTGAGCCAAGCACTCACGTGCCCACTAAAAGTGTAGAATGTACTTTAATATTTCACTAAATCCTTTAGAGCCCTTCTCTCCCTTCTCCTCTTGCCACGCAGTGTGTTCGATGTGCTCACTTCTTACTAAATGCACGAACCTTTTGTTTGCTGCTATTTTGTACTTTCTCCATGAATCTTAACATAATTTTTGATGCGAAAATAATTGTCAAAAATTTGAATTCATAGTTTTGAACTTAGGCAAAGGTTTAAATACCTTTTGCCTTCCAAATATTGCATGTCGATGGTGTATTAAAGTTGGATGTCGATGCCTTTATAATATGCATAATTATTATAAATCATTTAAATTCTATTTAGAATTTAAATTTTATAAATTAACTTTGTAACCTTTGGCTTTATAAAAATTAAAGCTCCTTGGGGATCAAATAAAAAAATTTTTTTGCTCATAATTGTAGACACCAAAATCCAGCCACTTGTAAGTCATCTATACCTTCCTGTCAGCCACGTGTCAGTCATCCACCTTCCCGTCATTATTTGGACCAAATTCACACCTTCCCGCCATTATTTGGCCCAATTTCACCTTTTCCCGCCATTATTTGGCCCAATTTCACCTTTCCCGTCATTTTTCATTCCCAAATTTATTTAAATTAATATTTATATATATATTTTAATATTTTAATATATTTTAATATATATATATAAAGATACTTTAAGTGATTTAATATGAGTCGTCCATCATTCATTTAATCTCATCCGTCCATCCATCTTAATCCATTTCACAACCTAGATTTATTCTCTACCCTTGGATCCACTTTAATCTTAGCCACACGTTCAAAGTGTCGTTAAAACCCTAAAGTGTGCCCTAAGAGTAGATTATAAATTGAGTCAACTTGATGTCTCAAACCCTATCTCTTTTACTATCTCTCTTTTGTTATCTATCGCTATCTATCTCTTCTTCAACTAAACCTACCCATCCATCGCCGTCCCTTTTTGCCGCATCCATCGCCGCATCCGTCGCCAACTTCGTCGCCATCCCTTCTGCAGCATTCTACGGAATCCCCCATTCTTGTCGCAAGTGCTCGTGGGCATTTACCTGCAGCCAAAGATGCAGACCAGTGTCTGCATCACTTCCGAGTGCCGCTCTGGTCTCGCCGCGTTAACATAAAAAGAGGTATAGATTCTAAAGCAAGTAATATTTTTATGTATTAATCCGCCGTTAGATTTTGCATTCTATTTATTTCATTTCTAGGGTTTTAGACTATTTTTGAGGGCTCACACGGTGGAGCCCTCTTACTAGTTTCTAACCTTTTTGTAGTTTTAATGTGTGCAGGATTTTAATGGCAGATTTGATTGGATGATAGCAGCTGCTTAAGTCGGAGTGGTCCGAGCCAAAGGATACAACGAAGCCCACTCATTCTATTGAGGTTAAGGATACATTCTTCGGAGATGCCACCACATTGTTCCAACTAGGGTTTCGGAGAACCCTAGCACAAATTGTAATCTTGTATCACAGAAAGGGTTACAGGCCCTGTTGTATTCAAAAGGAGTTTCTAAACTCCATTGATTAATAAAAATCATTTGTTTTGTACAACTGTGTTCTGCATTCTTTTACTATGATTTTATTTTTGTTTGGCATTGTATCTTTAATCTACAAATGGCGATCACGGTGGGACCCCCTAGGGTTTCATGTTTTTAATACTTGCTTTACTTATCTATTCTTGTTTTCTGTTTTATTTTGCAAGTTCCAAAAATCGTGAAATTCACTGTTCCAGTGAACTAGGGTTTCTGAGGAGTTTGCAGAAAACGCAGCAGATGCAGAGCGGCATCTGGAAGTCTGATTTGAAACGCAGAGGGGCATTTTAGCCTGCGCAGACTCCCTTGGGCGTTTGAAGGTAGTTTCACGGAGAAAGAGTAGGCTTCCGAGTAAGTGCATTTTTTTTTTGTTAAACTGTACTTTTTACGTTTTTGGTTTTTTTGTTGTATTATGTTTCTTTTTCAGATCATTGCTTTAAAATGAACAAAAACTAAGTAATCTGGAAAAGAACAGTTATTTTTAGTTACATTTTTTTTGCATTGCATTATTGGTTGTTGCTTGCATAAAAAAAAAAAAAAATTGCATACCTAGCTGCATATTAGAATAGCTACGAATTATCTCGCTTTAGTTATCTAAGTAGGACTATTGATTGGATGTCAATAGTACTCCTGCCATTGGGTGATTCCAGGAAGAGAAGTGGACGAACCTTCCGGTTGCTCCTTTGATATCCGATATCATTGGTAGGCAGGGGGTTTTAAATGGTGTACTCCACTTCTTTAGAGGAAATGGCATGTTTTCAGTAGCCTCTTGCTTAGATCATTAGAACTTTTGATTTATAGCTTTGTATGTATACATTAGAAAACTAAAACACTTAAAATAAAATTCACTGCATTTCATATTGCATTTGAAACAGTAATATCTGGATTTCATCACCAGGTATTGCTTGAAGTTTAGTGATGGTGGAATTCATCTCCATCCATTAAAATTTTGCCTTAGACACCATAGGTCACCCCCGAGCAAACTTGCTAGATTTCATCACCAGTAAGAATCTCGTCCTTTCCTAGCCATAGTTTTTACCTTTTTGTGAATAATTCAAGATTAGATCACATGCAAAACTCATAAACCAGACACTTAAAATTTACTACAGATTAAGATCAGAAAATAAGTAATTAACCGCAGGTAAGACACATTGGTTGAAACCTAGGTTGTGACTGTTTTCTGATAATTTCTTTAGTGTAAAATTTATCATTCAAGTTTTGCATTCTTCTTTTCTGAATTTGTTTAGATTTATTGCCTTATGGTATTAACAAGGAATCAATCTAAAATGTTAAATCTAAATAATCAAATGAATAATTCATAGAACATCCCCACCACCAACATGGTCACTTATCCTAGTGAATTTTAGGCAGGTTCGCCTGCAGGTCTTTCACGTCCTTCTGCTGCCTACCGCATGGCCATGCCCATGGAGGAAGACAATTCCTCTCATATTATCCACATTGATATGGCCCAAGTGCAAACTCACTTAAGAGATGGCACTGGTTATGTCCTTGAGCCAATCCAAGATTCCCCTATGCAAGATTTTGTTTTTCAGCAGGATATTGCATCAACCATACCTGCTGGTTTCACTCAGGTCTACACTAGCCCCATCTTTGAGGCTAATGTTGTATCTGCTCAGCCGGCTTCATCTCCAACATCTTCCCAGATGCTCAATTGTCCTCCTTTGGAGACAAATGTAGTGTCTTCCCGACCACTTTCTCCTCCATTTACCCGGGTGTACACCAATCCTCTCTATGAGGCTGGTGGAACCTCATCTAGCCATGACCAATTTAAACCCTCTTCTTCCCAAACCATTTATGTTTTCACCCTACCTGGAGCACATTCTACTATTTCTTCCCAGGTACCGCCTACTTCAGCCACCTTCATTGCCCCTCGCTATGCGATCCCTGTGACTACCATGGCAGCCTGCCCTCCACCTTCATCCAATCATCCCACCTCCCTTGGGTTAGAGATTAATAAGGTTAGGGAGTACCTCGACAAGTTGCTTCAGCAACAAAATGCTCAACCACCTGTCGTAGTAAATCCTACACCTCAACCAATTTCTACCCAGCCAGCTTTTCTTAGCTCAGGCCCCACCTGGGTACCCCAATATTCGGTGGTGTCCATTCCTACACCACCTTTCTCCCAACCTAGTCCAGTTCATCATACAAACCAATCACCTTCTTTTTGGTATCATCCATACCAACAACCTGTCCATTCCACACCGCCTAATCCAGGCAATTTCATCCCATCTCATCATTTTTCCACTCCTCCATTGCATCATCATAATCATCAAACAAGTCAAAATTTTCATGAAGATTCTCGACTCCATGCTATGCAACAACAGATTGAAAACCTTATGCTCAACATGCCTAGCTCATCTAGTCAGAAACCTACGCTAAGGTCGTTGATCAATCAACCAATTCATCCTTCGGTACCTTCACCGCCATATCCAACTGATTTCACATTACCGAAATTTGACAAATTTCAAGGAACTAAGGATCCTCATGAACATGTGAGCTCATTCATGCATGCTTGCTTTAGAATCCAAAATAATGACGCTCTTATGCTTAGAAATTTTCCTCAGACATTAGGGGGAGATGTTGTACAATGGTACAATCATTTAGCTCACCATAGCATTTATGCTTACGAACAATTGATTAATTTGTTTTTAGAACGATTCTCCCTAAATGTACAAAGGAAAGTTTCATTGTTCGACTTATACAAGCTCAAGCAGCATGACGATGAGACTGTTTATGACTTTGGAAACCGTTGGAGGGCTATCATTAATAAACTGACATTCTCCCTACCAATGGAGGAGTTAACCAAAATGTTCACCCAGAGTTGTCCAAAACCTATCTCTTGGTTACTCCAATTACAACAATACAAGACTTTTGAAGAGGCTTTGGCCCAAGAAAGTATCATAGAAGACATTAAAGTCCAAGAGGGTGTTTTAAAACCCCGTAGAAAATAATGGCAACAAAAGGGCCAACAACAAAATAATAATTATGGCCAAAACAAACAAGCACAGGCTAGTTCAGCCTCAAATGTTAACCAAGTTAATCAAGTGGTGGCGAGCCAGCTCGTAATGGCTCAACAACAACAAGTAATGCAAAGTCAACCGCAAACAATTGCTTATCATGTGGTACCCGCCCTCCTCAACCAACTCACAATACTGAGCCAACCATGGAAACTCGACCTTAGCAAAACAATCGTCCCAAGCGACAGTTCACACCTTTAGATGAACCATATGCGGTCATATTCAACAAGTTATATAGCACAAATCAGTTAACTTTACCTGAGTTTAAACCTTTAGAACCATCTAGGAGAGAGAAGTATTACAAGGAGTACCTATTTTGTCCTTATCATAGGCAAAATGGGCACGATATCAATAATTGTACAGCTTTCAAACATGTGATCCAAGATCTTATTGAGATTGGAGCCATTAAATTGGATAGCCCCTTAGCACAACAAAATCAAAATCTTGGTATATTTCAAACACCCCTTCCACATCGGGAGGAAGCTCCAATAACTTCAGGGGGAGTAACTCAGGTAACTCCTCCTAATCAAGTCAACCATGTACAACAATACCAAGGTTTTGTGGGTACTATTAACGTAGTAACCCGGGGTCAAAGGGTGAACCAACCAAATCAGGCTGAACCATAGCCACCTGTACAAACCCCCAGTCCACCTCAGGTAACAGTGACCCAACGACGTGCTAGTACTTCTCAACAATCGCTAAATCATTCTACTCAACGCCAACGACCCATCATGTCATTGAGTAGCCGATTAACTACCAGTTTAAAAATGGCTTCTGCCAAGTTATTGATTTATGACCTCATTCAACAATCTCCCCGCATAGAGAGGCATTAATGGAAATTTTGAAGTCAATCGAGCTTCAAACTCAAGATACTAATGCCTTCAACAACTTTGTGGGGAGTATTCAAACATGCATGGAGCCCTCCATCACTTTCTATGATTTTGAAATCAAACCTATGTCAATAGAAAGTATAGATCCTCCACTACATATCATGGCCAAGATCGATCACAAGCCATTCAAGAGAGTCTTAATTGACACCGGTTCCTCAATAAATATCATTACAACATCGGCGTTGAGTAATCTAAAGTTGTCGCCATCCCTTATCACAAAGTCAACTTTTACTCTTAAAGCATTCAATGATGCTTTATCTTCCACGGTTGGCACGGTTATCTTGCCCATTGAGGTAGGGGCCCGAACTTTGCATACCTTGTTTCACATCTTGGAAGGGTCCATGGCATACAATGTATTGCTTGGACATCCTTGGCTTAGGGATATGAGATGTGTCCCTTCTATCTCTG
Organism: Wollemia nobilis; assembly: GCA_028583015.1. Classification (NCBI taxonomy): domain Eukaryota; kingdom Viridiplantae; phylum Streptophyta; class Pinopsida; order Araucariales; family Araucariaceae; genus Wollemia; species Wollemia nobilis. The sequence continues at coordinate 2,673,736 of JAQPPZ010005099.1, forward strand.
CATCAATGTCTAAAGTATGTATATGAGGGATAGGTTCATTGTGTACCTGCTGACACTGAACCATTCAAACATTGCAACTATGTCTCAAATCCTTATGAGATTGTGTTGCCATCCACTCATATTTTCTTGACCCCATCTACTTCTTCTATACCAGCTCCCATTCCTGAGGAGCTACCCATCATATCGCAACCATCTTCCTCTTCCGCTATTCCATCTCATTCACCACTTTCTTCATCTCCTAATATTCCTTCTTCTTCATCAGTGACCACATGCACATGTGGCCATGACCAATCATCTCTTTCCATGTCATTACCCCCTTCTTCTACACCTTCTTCAACATCACCTATTATTCCTCCATCTTCCCAACCATCACCAGCTGATGTTTCACAAGTCAGTGAAGCATCAACCCAACCAAATCCTTCCAATTCTTCTATCCCACACTCTTCTATTCCATCATCTAATCCATCTCCCTCCCAAGTTAAGGTCCATCTCACTGATGCAGGTATTGGTGAGTATGTCATTCAAGATGTCCACATCACACCGTTCAATATGCAAACAGTTAAAGATTTTGGTTGTCCACATGACCAACATTTATCCATTGGATCGGTTTATAACATGGGTTCTATTCCAAATTCCATTATTTTTGTATATGGGGGAATAGAGTCATCTTCTAGTCCTACCACCATACCAGAACCCAAGCATCCAGTCCCTGCCAATATCGAAAGGATGGAGGGTTTTCCCTCTCACTATTTCCACAGACATAATTGGCAGCAATTTGGCCTAGGTCGATACGAGCAAGGGGTAACTGAACGCATCGATATGCCATACCAGAGACCCACTGAGCGTTTTGGTCTGGGCTACCAACCACTTCCATCCATTTCTTCTTTTGAACGAGCTTTTCAAAGCATTAATCTTAATTCAGAAGAAGAAATCCTCCACCCCGACGGATCCGAAGATGAAGCCTATGAAGAATTTGACGTCATGTCAAATGGTGATGAATCTGAAGAAGAGTCGGCGCCCATTATTCCCCTCACTGAACAAGACGAGTTTTATCTCCAATTGTTCCCTCTCCAAGAGGCCATATTTCACTTGCTTATTCCACAAGAACGAGGTGAACCACCCCTCCGCCACATCCATAAGCCATAATCGAAACCTGTATTATATGTATATACTAAAATAGTGGTTTTCACCACTACCAAAAAAAAAAAAATCAAATCAGAAAATTCCCAAAAAAAAAAAAAATATATATATATATATATATATATATATATATATATATATACTTTATTGCTTTATGTATGTGTGTAATAGTGGTTTTCACCACTACAAAAAAAAAAAACTCAAACTACAAAAAAAAAAAAAAAACTGAAAAACTATGTTGTTTTGCACTTCAGGTCTTCCGAGGTCTTCACCGGTTTTCCCTTCCATTCCGCCCATCCTTTCTTCCATAAGTCGACAATGAATTTTGAAGACTTATTCACCCCGCTCCATAATCCATATGATCCGGATAAGCCAATCCCGATCAACCCAAGCTTGATTGACATGGATCGGATTTCATCCCCTCCATCTATTTCAGAGTTCATCCTTTTCGAGGAATTGTTAAGGGCTTCCGCAAACTACATTCCTCCTTCACCTCCACATTTACCTTCATATTCTAAGCCAGAGGTCTTCCAGGCAGACATAGATGAGAGCAAGGCACAAAAGCTTGATGACATTTTAGATGACATAAATCTGATCCTTACTCCCCATCAGCTTGAGGAAGGTTCCCACATGTCTATTGAAGAAACTATTGATGTAGACCTTAGTACAGACCAAGATGGCAACCAAATTGTGAAACTGGCTAAAATTCTATCATCAGAGGAACAAGAGCAAATGATTGCTCTACTCAAGCGGAAGAAGGAGATATTTGCATGGTCTTACAAAGACATGCCAGGCCTAGACCCTAATTTGGTTGTCCATAACCTCACCTTACAAAAAGATGCTAAACCTGTCAAACAAAAACTTAGGAAAATGCATCCTACCATGGCCCTCATAGTTAAATCGGAGATTCAAAAACTTCTGGATGTTAAATTTGTCGTCCCAATTGATTATCCTGAGTGTCTTTCTAACATGGTACTCGTTCGCAAGCCTAACGGGGGAATACGTGTTTGCACCAATTTTTGAGATCTAAATAAAGCATGTCCTAAGGATGACTTTCCTCTTCCAAACATTGATACTCTTGTCGATACCTGCGTTGGTCATGAAATGCTTTTGTTCATGGATGGATTTTTAGGATACAACCAGATTCGAATAAACCCTGAAGATCAACACAAAACAGCATTTACCACACCTTGGGGAACTTTTTGTTACAGGGTGATGCCCTTTGGCCTTAAGAACGCAGGTGCAACCTATCAACGAGCCATGACTTATATTTTCCATGATTATATGCATAAGATTATCGAAGATTATGTGGATGATTTATTGGCAAAATCTAAAACTCGACAAGAGCATTTTGATGTATTGGAAAAAGTTTTTTATAGACTTCTAGAGCATAAAGTAAGGTTGAACCCTAAGAAATGTGTCTTTGGTGTTACCTTAGGAAAACTCCTAGGTTTTATTATCTCTAAACGAGGTATTGAGGTGGACCCAAACAAGGTCAAAGACATTATGGAAATGTGTCCCCCAACTAATTTGAAGGAGTTGCCTAGTTTGCAAGGAAATATTAATTCAATCCATCGCTTTATTGCACAACTTTATGATAAGTGTAGGCTATTTTGCCACCTACTACAAAATGGGGTACAATTTTCATGGACAGATGAGTGTCAGAAATCCTTTGATGACATCAAGCAGTACTTAGCGTCTCCGCCAGTCTTAGCTTCACCTCGTTTAGGGGCCCCTTTCAATATTTATATCTTAGCAACGGACTTTGCCTTAGGGACAATGCTTGCACAAAAGAATGAACAAAATCGTGAGCAAGCTGTCTATTATATTAGTCGAACATTGGTAAGCTATGATACCCAATATGCTTATGTGGAAAAGTTGTGCTTAGCAGTGGTTTTTGCCACTAAGAAACTTCGTCATTATATTCTTAGCCATACAACATATGTCATAGCTAGAGAAAACCCTCTGCGTTATATGATGTCTCGCACTTATAATAACACTCGTACCGCTAAATGGATAATGTTGCTTACCAAATTCGATCTTGAATTCATTAGCCAAAAATCTGTTAAAGGTCAAGTTATAGCCGATCAACTTGCGGAAGCTCCACTACCTAGTGATCATCCTTTGATTATTGAGCTCCCGAGATGATTCGGTATTTGCTATCACTGAACAAGAAGAGGACATCATTCCGGAGGAAGATTTTGACATCACGCTATTCTTTGATGGCTCTAAGTGCACGAAAGGTCAAGGTGTTGGAGTTGTGTTTCATACACCTCAAGGGATTCCCATCCCTTTATCATTCAAACTAGACTTCCAATGCACCAATAATACGACAGAGTATGAAGCCTTAATTTTAGGTCTTCAATCAGCCATAGCTATGAGCATTAAGCATATTCGGATATTTGGGGATTCTCAACTCGTGGTTAAACAAATTACAGGAGAATACCAAGCCAAAGAACCTACCATTAAGCTTTATCATGATGTAGCAATGAAGTTGCTCTCTAAGTTTGATTGGTATGAGATCACTAGTTTGCCTCGTTTGACTAATAGATTCGTGGATGCCATGGCCTCTCTTGGATCATTGATTTCAAAGGACTCCCTTGGATAGGTACAGCCCCTAATCATTTCCACAATCTCTAAGTCTGCAATTGTCCGTGCTGAGTCTAAAGATGAAAAAGATGTTTTCTTTATCCATTCGGATCCATATGAGCCTTGGTCTAGTGATATAGTAGCCTTCCTCAAGTTTGGAACACTCCCATATGATTTGTCTCGAACTGCCCGTCGCTGTTTTAAGCAAAATGCAGCTCGTTTTGTTCTTTTGGGGGATGTGTTGTATAAACGTGGATATGATGGAGTACTCCTCCGCTGTCTAGAAGCAGGTGAAATACATAGAGCTATTACTGAAGCCCATGATGGTACTTGTGGTGGTCATTTTAGTGGAATGGCCATTGCGAAGCGTATTTTACGTATGGGGTATTATTGGCCCACTATGGAACAAGATTGTTGCAAATATGTTAAACAATGTAAAAAGTGTCAAGAACATGCTAATTTAACCCGTATACCATCACAAGCTTTACAGCCCATCCAAAGCCTTTGGACCTTCTCACAATGGGGTCTCGATTTAATTGGCAAGATTTCACCTGCCTCTTCAGGACAGCATACTTTCATCATTACAGCCACTGAATACCTCACAAAGTGGGTTGAAGCAATTCCTCTAACCAGTATGACAAGTCCTAGAATTGTGGAGTTTATACTTCACCATATCATTTGTCGTTTTGGTATTCCCTTTAAAATAATTTCTGATAACGACAAGTCTTTTAAGAATAAGGATGTTCGAGATCTTTGTGAAAAGTATAATATCCAACATAGTTTCTCAACTCCTTACTACCCACAAGCCAATGGACAAGTTGAAGCTTCCAATAAGACCATAATTGCTATTCTTAAGAAACTTGTTAAAGAAAATCATAAAGATTGGCATACACAAATCCCCTTGGCATTATGGGCTTACAGAACAAGCATCAGAACTCCCATTGGGGCAACACCATTTTCTTTGGTCTATGGAGCTAAAGCAATCATGCCTCTTGAGCTCGAGATCCCTTCCTTGCGAATTTCTTTGCAGGAATTTATCGATGATGATACTTCTAGACAAGCACGTCTTGATCAACTCACACTCATAGATGAAAAACGAATCAATGCTTTAGAGCATTTGTGAGTTTATCAAGACCGATTGAAACGTGCTTACAATGCCAAAGTTCATCTAAGAGAATTTCAAGTAGGGGATCTTGTCCAATGCATTTCCGCATCTCCGAGATAAATTCGCGGCTAATTGGTTAGGTCCATATATGGTCACTGAAAGAGTGGGTAATGGAACTTATAGACTTGCCAGTTTAGAGGGAGAGGAAGAACCCGAACCACTTAATGTTATACACTTGAGGGCATTCTATGCATAGTTTGAATTTTATATGTACATATATACATGGCTTGTACAAGCAAAAAAAAAAAAAAAAAACACAAATAAAATAAAAATAATTTGCATTTCATTATTAGTTGTATACATCTCATTCAGAAACATTGCATTTCATGTGCATACATCTCATTGAAAACCATAACATTTCATTTTCAGCCATAGTTGCATATCATGTTAGAGACCATTCTATCTTTTGGATATAAAATTTGGTCAAGCAAAAGTCATGTTGCCTTAATCAAGGGCACCTTCATAAAATCCATCAAACCGAATTGTCATTCATACACCCATTTTCCATTTGCACATATTTACATTGCCAAAATGTTTTCAGTCACTCAGCCATTCCTAGTGTTTTAAGCAAACTTTGAAATGCATGTCAAAGTTCTCTAGGGCCATATCACAAATTACACTAAATAAAATCTTGAGTATTGGGAAATGATTTCAAAAGTGGTCTTGAACCTATCACATTTTCACATCTTAAAAACATCTTGTGTCAAAGAGAGATAACACCATCCTTGGGTTGTGCCTTCAAGTGAAAAGAGTAATCCTCGTTTGTCCTATCATGCAAACATAGTCCATAAAACAGTGGTTCTTACCACTATCACAAGCAATTACAAAATATAAATATCAACAGAGTAGTAAGGATAGGGTAAAATTCTCATCATACTTCGGTTGAGAATCCTATTCCCCAAAGCTCTAATGAAATGAACATTTTTCACACACCACTGATCCCAAATAAGTTGTAAGTATCATACTTCTTGTCCAGTCATATGGATAGGTAGTCATCCCCAAGGCTTACAAAGGTCAAAAACAACATGGACTATGGAGTTAACCTTCATCGGGGCTATAGACGCTTTACTGGCAGTGGAGTATACTCATTGCGTGGTGACATGTCTCTCCTCAAAAAGAGACCTCTGAATGCTCATACGAACAAACTAGCTTTGGGGTCTTCTCCATAACAGAGTTACCTAATTTATGCAAGATGAGGTTAATGAACACACTTGCACACACACAGGTTTTTGATTGCCTAGAGTCACTACCATGCTTCTGATTTGGTTAATGAACTCGCATGCACACACATTTGGTCCTAGTTGAATTAGGCAGTATTAGTAAGTTTGTTTGATACCACTAGCATGTTTGAGTCTTTGTAAAACAGTCTTCCATATCTTCTTCCCTATCAACCTCCATATCTTCTTCCATATTCATGTCATTCCATACGTCATCCATTCACAAGCCACCAAGTTCGGTGCCCCTGATTAAACAATTATGATAACAGTTGGCTAAATCTAACTATCTAAAAGTATGAGTGCTTCTTAGTGCATATTTCATTTATTTAGTCTTGCATTAATCATCCATATATTTGCACGTTATATACTTAGTCTCGCATTAATCATCTATAAGTTTGCATTCCATTCCATCACATATGCATCAAAAACATTAAAACATATAAAAACATGCATCACAAAAACATAGGCATTCACACAAAAGAGAGTAAAACACCAAATAAATAAAATCCGTGTATATATATAGGTATAAAGGTCAAACTGTACAATGAATGCCAAAAGGCTACAATATACAATAGAGCACCAAGGCTCATAAAGAGTGCATCTAAGCACTAAGCTAACCATCAAAAGAGGACCCCTGAGACCTAGTAGGAGCCCTAGACCTAGTGGTGTACTACCTCCAACCGGGCTACCTCCACTAGCCCCACTGCCTCCAATATCTCCCAGTCTGCCTGGTACAACGGCCTCCTCATCCCCGGAATGATAGGGGAGAATCGGTGTCGTGCCTCTAACACCCTAAGCTGCAAAACAACAAAACAAAAATTTGTTACAAATTTTTTCAAAAAAAAAAAAACACATAATAAGTACTTGCTTAAATGAACAAATACCTCAGCTGGCTGCACTGGCACGTCCGCTCCCATATCCGCCATAGCTCCCGCGTGCTTCACTCTCCCACACAACCTTTCACTTCACTTCACTCCACTCCTTCAGACGCACTTCTCTCAAGCTCGAACGCACAAATGAGCAAAATTCTCGCTAAAATTGTTTAAATAGCTGGTTATGGCACCCTGAAACGTAGTGGGGCATTTCATGGCACATTCAGATGCAGGGCTACATCTGCAGAAGCACATAAACACCGGAGGGCATCTTTGCCAACCACAAATGTAGACCGGCGTTTGGTGTCAGTATTGAATAAAGGAACAAAACTTGCAAAATTGAAGCTTACCTCCTCCAAATTTCATCAAATTACATTCATCCATTCTTCTTATCATAATAAAACATAGGTAAGCTGATAAAATTTTAAATATTCTTTGATTCTTTGGTCTTCAAAGTTGTGTTTTAGTCTTGAGAGAGAGTTGCGTCTGATCCAGCTTTTCAAGTGTCTTAAGTTTTTGTGCTGCATTGTGTCTTCACACAAAGCAGCTCAAAAAGGGGCATCTGTAGACACCAAAATCCAGCCACTTGTAAGTCATCTATACCTTCCTGTCAGCCACATGTCAGTCATCCACATTCTCGCCATTATTTTTCCCAAATCCACACCTTCCCGCCATTATTTGGCCCAATTTCACCTTTTCTCGCCATTATTTGGCCCAATTTCACCTTTCCCGCCATTTTTCATTCCCAAATTTATTTAAATTAATATTTATATATATATTTTAATATTTTAATATATATATAAATATACTTTAAGTGATTTAATTTGAGCCGTCCATCCTTCATTTAATCTCATCCGTCCATCCATCTTAATCCGTTTCACAACCTAGATTTATTCTCTACCCTTGGATCCACTTTAATCTTAGCCACACGTTCAAAGTGTCGTTAAAACCCTAAAGTGTGCCCTAAGAGTAGATTATAAATTGAGTCAACTTGATGGCTCAAACCCTATCTCTTTTACTATCTCTCTTTTGTTATCTATCGCTATATATCTCTTCTTCAGCTAAACCTACCCATCCATCACCATCCCTTTTCACCGCATCCATCGCTGCATCCGTCGCCAACTTTGTCGCCATCCCTTCTGCAGCATTCTGCAGAATCCCCCATTCTTGTCGCAAGTGCCCGCGGGTGTTTACCCGCAGCCACAGACGTAGACCGACATCTGCAACCCCGATCCAGAAGCACGCGAGCGTTCAGCGATCGCACCAGGGCGCCTTCCGTAGCCGATTTGACAGTTACATCACTTCCAGGTGCCGCCTGGTCTCGTCGCGTTAACAGAAAAAGAGGTATAGATTCTAAAGCAAGTAATATTTTTATGTATTAATCCGCCTTTAGATTCTGCATTCTATTTATTTCATTTCTAGGGTTTTAGACTATTTTTGAGGGCTCACACAGTGGAGCCCTCTTACTAGTTTCTAACCTTTTTGTAGTTTTAATGTGTGTAGGATTTTAATGGCAGATTTGATTGGATGATAGCAGTTGCTTAAGTTGGAGTGGTCCGAGCCAAAGGATACAACGAAGCCCACTCATTCTGTTGAGGTTAAGGATACATTCTTCGGAGACGCCACCACATTGTGCCAACTAGGGTTTCGAAGAACCCTAGCACAAATTGTAATCTTGTATCACGAAAAGGGTTACAGGCCCTGTTGTACTCAAAAGGAGTTTCTAAACTCCATTGATTAATAAAAATCGTTTGTTTTGTACAACTGTGTTCTGCATTCTTTTACTGTGATTTTATTTCTGTTTGGCGTTGTATCTTTAATCTACAATAATAATTTAATAAAAAATAATTTTGCCACCATGGTTTTAATAAAAACCCTTTATCTTGCCACCATGGTTTTAACAAAAACCCTTTATTGTTTGCCTCATATAATATAAAAATAATATTATGACATCTTTTCAATCAACTTCTTGCATTATTCCTTTTGACATTTTGACATCAACTGTAGCTTATTACTTGACATCAATGACAACTTCATTCCTTGACATCAATGACAACTTTGGCTCAAAATGTCCAACAAGAAAATATCAAAATCTCTCTCCCAAGCATATAGTAAGCATCAAGCGTAGGTATTAAATACAAAAATCGAGTTTTCTTTTCACAAATGCATAGTAGATATAATCTTCTTTTCAATTTCTCCTCCTAAGGTGCACAACAACATCAACATCAAGTCTTCAATGCACACAACAAGTTTTCCTTAACACACAGGTCTTCAATGTAGCGCACACAACAATCTTATTTTAAGTGTAGGTCCCCTCAATTAAATCTCTCACACTCCACTCAATTAAATGCTCTTGATGTTATCAACAAATGACTCTCAAGGCTCTCAATGAATGGCTCTCAAGGCTCTCAATGACCGAGTCTCAATGCACTCAATGATTAGCTCTCAAAGCACTCCATGATATTCTCCTTCCCGAATGTATATGTAGCATGCGAATGAATAGAATCTTCTTCTCCTGAGAGCAACATGAATCACATCAACTACAACATACCCATCTCAACCACAAAGTTAGGTTAATATATATGAGTAATTTTAATCCTTTTGACTTTGGAGTTGGCCTTCACATTATCAAATTTTAATTTAATAATGTCCCACTTTAGAACCTTACTTTAATATTTAAATTTTTAATTTAAATATTAAAGTGTACATTAATAAATAATGTACATCACCCTTTTAATTCTCCAAGCTCTATAGTTTTTATCATGCTCACTATTTGAATTTCTCAACCATAATGATATTGACCAAGCTTACCATTTGAATCTCTCAAGCACAATAATATTGACAATGTGGCCTTTTTCTTGAACATCCTTTTGCTTTTGACATCAATGACAATTTCACAAATCCATTCTTGAGCTTACCATCCTTGAAGAGTATTTTTGCTTTGACTACTTTGTTCCTTTGACATCAATGACAACTCACAATTTCCAACAATATCCCCCTTTGTCATTGATGGCAACCCAACACAAATTTCTTTGATTTCAACTGGATTACCAATGTGTTTCCTCTAAGAAGTTGCTCCTCCTTGCTGATTTCTCTTCCCCTTACTGAAACTCTCCCCCTTTGATATCAATGGCAAAGGGACTCCTTTGTGGCTAAAAATAAGACTCTTAGCTCAGCCCCCTCACCACCTCCTCTCCTTGAGGTGATTAATTTTGGGGTGGGAGTAAATCTACTCCCAAATTACAATGCTCTTCTTCATTTTCAACCTTATTTTTCAACACCTTTGTAGTCATACCCTTTTGATCCTTTTGAGTGTCCATGTTCTTGCTTGACTCTAGAAGTTTCGAAAACTCTGTTCTACACCACTTAGCCTTATGCCCAATATTATTGCAATTGTAACACCTGATGTTGTAGTTCTTGGAAGGTGTAGATAACTTGAAGTTCCTCTTGGTGAATCCATAATCATTTCTTTCATGAACCTTGTAGTGTAAACCTTTATGACCAAAGTGATTACATGAGTAGCAATAACCTTGAAATAAATATCCATCTTCGAATGAGTTGAATTTCCTCTTAGTGAGGCAATGTTCCTTTTCATGAAGCCTGCAATGCATAGCTTTGAGACCAAAATGATTACATGAAAAGAAATTCCCTTGGAAGAAATATTTATTTTGTCTTGAAAAATCTGATCTCTTGGTCCTTTCTTTGCCTTCTCTGTGATGATCCCTGTTTCTTGTTTGTGCATTATTTTATTTCTTAGTGAAGCTTCCACTCTTCAACTTATCAGCATAGGTCTTAGGTTCTTCTTCAATCTCTTCCTCTGAAACTTCATTTTCTTTTGATCTTGACTCCTCTTTTTGTATCTCTTGACCATTTTCAAAACCAAGAACTGTTTTGATAAATGAAGATATTTGTGCATTGATAATGTTATCCAAAGATTTTGAACTTTTCCCAAACCTGTGTAGATTATCCTTAGAATATTTCACTTCTATCCTTAGATAAACCACTTCATGTTCTAATATTTCATATTCTAACTCTTTTACCTCTAACTTTTCAACCATAACTTCTTTAAATCTCCTTGCCTTACCTTTTAAGTTTTTGAGATCTTGTAGAAGCTTTTCCTTTATTTCCTCATCTTCTTGAACTTGAGCCTTTAGTATTGAGTTCTGCTTTCTAACTCTTTTCAACTCTTTGAGAGCAACAATAAGTTCCTCTTCTAGATCAATTATGGCTTCTTATTCTATTTTTGAACCTTCCTCTAGGTCTTCAATTATAGGAGCATATTTCCTTTCTTCTACTTGGTCAGAATCATCTTCTATAGGTGTGTCCTTTTCCTCTTCTATTGCCAAAAATAGAATCTCTTCTTTTTCACTATCTGAGGATCTTTCATCACTGTCACTTGAAGCACTGCTTGCTCTTTCAACATAGAAACTCTTCTTGTGCCTTTGAAAGAACTTCTTTTCATGCTTGCCCTGACCATACCTATTTTTATTTTCATGTTTGTATTTCCTTTCTTCCTTTTTCTTATGATCATGTTTCTCTTCACTGCTACTACTTCTAGATTGTGGACAATTAGATGCATAGTGACCAAAATTATCATAATTAAAATATTTCATAGTCTTCATATCTTTGTGTTTTCTTGATTCTTTCTTATTTCTTCTCACATAGTTAGCTTCTTCATCACTGCTTGACTCATCACTTGATTTTGGTTCCTTATATTTTATCTTCTTTGAAACTTTGAATGTTGCCTCTCTCTTGGAATTTTGATCTTTTTCTATCCTCATCTCATAAGTTGTGAGAATTCCATGTAACTCATCCATTTTCAACTTATCGAGATCTTTTATCTCTTCTATTGTTGAAACCTTTGCATCATACCTCATAGGGAGTGATCTTAATACTTTTTGAGTAATGCTAGAGTCCTCAATTTCCAATCCAAGTCCACACATGGTATTAAAAACTTCATCAACATGGAGTAAGTATTTAGCAATATCTTCCTCATCTTTCATCTTCAACTCTTCAAACCTCCTCCTATGAGTTTGAAGTTTTTCCAACTTAACCTTGCTATCTCCTTCATATTTTTGCTTCAATTTGTCCCATATTTCTTTTGTTGATTTGCATTGCATAACTTTCACAAATTCTAATTCACGTAATCCACTTAAGATTCCATTCATAGCCTTGGTATTATTTACATACAATTGCTTGCCATCCTTATCTATGGGAGGAGTAGTTGTAGGTGTGAACCCATCCTCAAAATATTGCCATGTTTCATATCCTTGTGCCATAAAATATCCATTCAATTTTATGGCAAATTAATAAACCTAAAAATTATATAAAATCTTAGAAGTAGTTGAATTCTCTTACTTGTCATGTTTCATATCCTTGTGCCATCAAATAAGTCTTCATACTCATACTCCATAAATAATATTATTCCCATCAAATATTGGAGCATTATTTGTTGAAGATCCATTTTGAGAAGCCATTTGTGTTCCTGTAAGATCTTCCTTCAAGCTATTAGAATTTTTTGAAGGAACCCGCTCTGATACCAATTGAAGAACATAAGCTTATACTGAGATTAGGGAGTGAACAGTATAAGACCAAACTTTTAATTTTCTTTCCAAATTATAACAATAATAATATCAATGCAGTAAATAAAAAAATGCACAAATCATCACACACATGAGAGACATAGATTTAACGTGGTTCACCCAATGTGGGTTACATCCATGAAGAAAATATTTCTTCTAAATTTTCTCAACAAATCTCTTGGGAACTAATTCCCTATTACAATGTTTATGGACCTCTATCCAAAGGAGATCTCAATCCCCTATGCTCAAGTTTGTAGATCTCTATCCACAGGAGAACTCTATCCCCTTAACTCTAGTTTGTGGAACTCTATCCACAGGAGAACTCTATCCCCTTGCTAGTCTAGTTTGTGGAACTCTATCCACAGGAGACTCCTCTTCTTTGCTCTGGTTCATGGAACTCTATCCATAGGAGACTCCTCTCCTTTTCTTTGGTTTGTGGAACTCTATCCACAAGAGAAATCTATCCCCTTTCTAGTCTGGTTCGTGGAACTCTATCCATAGGAGAACTCTCTCCTATCTACTCTAGTCACCTCCAAAGATGGTACACACTTCTTCTTAACTCTGCTCCAAGCCTACTCACGAGGCTTACTCAGGTCTACTCACAAATATTATCTAAAACCTACTTCAAGTCTTCTCACAAGACTTGCTCAAGTCTGCTCATAAATCTACTCTCAAATCTGCCCCAAATCTACACATATTACATGCACCAATATTTCTCAAATTTATCCTAAATCTGCACACATTACATGCACAATTTTTTCTTAACTCTATCCCAAATATACACACATTACTTGAACAAGTTTTTCTTAACTCTATTCCAAATATGCACACATTACATGCACAAATCTATCTTAACTCTATCCCAAATCTGCACACATTACATGCACAAATATGTCTTAACTCTGTCCCAAATATGCACACATTACATGCACAAATCTATCTTAACTTTATCCCAAATATGCACACATTACATGCACAAATATATCTTAACTCTATCCCAAATCTTCTTACAAGACTTGATCAAATATGCCTCAAACAATTTGCACAAATTTATCTACAAGCCTTCTCAAAAGGCCTGCTCAAAATAGCTCACAACTGCACACAATACAACTCACCAACCTGCTCAAATATTTCCAAAACTTGCACACAAATAATGCTCACAACAATGGTTATATTCCTTTTAGAAATACTTTCTTCAATCAAAGTAATTCAGACATATTCTACCCAGAATTCGTTTAACCTCTTGAACATACAGATAATGATATGCACTAAACAAACGCTCAATATGTTCTTCACATTCATTAAGTCTATTGCTTTCACATGTCTCACATTCAACAAATCAGATCTCTATCTCTTTCAAATTCCTTTCAAATCAAATCATGCTAGTGTAAAACTTTGCTTCACAAAACTGGTTTATGTTCCATGTAAATTTTGCTCTCAAGGATCAAACACAATAATGCACAAATTTGCTTCACAAGATCGATCTCAAACACTTTTACAATTACTTTCAATGTCACTCAAACCAATACCCAAATGCTTCACAATGATACACAAACTTGTTCTCAACCCTAGGACAAGTGTTTCCAATTTCACTAGTCAATGATGCACAATTTGCTCTCAAACCCTTGGACAAAATATTTCCAACAATGCATATAAGATTTAACCTTATAACTCCACCTTATGTCTTAAATATAACTTCCTTAAATCACAACCACCTTGAGAGGAAGTTAAAACAACATACCTCAACAATTGTCTTGATGATGATGTGCCCTCAAAAACCTGCCTTTAACAAAAGTAATATTCTTCTTCCCATTTTAAAATAGGTTAGCAATTTATCTTTTCAAAAAGTCCATATTGAAACCTTTCTCAATATGCAAGTTACAAATCAAAAGTACTCACAAATTACACCTTGTAACTCCTTTCTCTAGAAAACAAACAACCTTATAAATTCCTTATAAAGATGCAGAAATGATTCCCTTACACTTTCTTAAAGATATAATTTTCTTATTACACCATACAACTCCCACTCTCCACATGCAAATATATTGCCTTCACATACATTACAATTTTCAAATGACCATAGCACACCTTAGACCTCCCACTGGATATTTAATTTAAAATCAAACCAGAAACCATGTCTTATGCATCACCGTGACCCATTCAAACCAACTTAATCAAAAATCAAAATTTAAATACCTCCTTTATTGCTATGAATCGAACCTCCAACCTCATGACATCCAACACTCTCCCAAGCACTTTGACCAGCTGCACTACCATGGTGGCTGAGTCCAAAATATGGTAATGTATTTCTTAAACCAGGGTCTACGCACTGTCCAACATGAAAAGCATGAAACCAATGATGATGTGAAATGACACAGTGACCTCCACTACACTCACAAACCTCCATTGAGCTCACAGACCTCCACTACATGGGCTACTCCTGGTGAATGAAGACTATGGTGTAAGCAATGAAAATATTTTGTTCTTCTTCTCAATGGTGAATAAAAAACAATAGAAAGTGAACAAAATTGTAAGTCTTAAATGAACCAACAAATCCTCGAGCTCTTATTTCCGAATGTTGGACAACAAATATCAAAATCTCTCTCCCAAGCATACAACAAGCATCAAGCGCAGGTCTTCAATACAAACATCAAGTTTTATTTTCACAAATGCATAGCAGATATCATCTTCTTTTCAAGTTCTCCTCCCAAGGTGCACAACAACATCAACTTCAAGTCTTCAATGCACACAACAAGTTTTCCTTGATGCACAGGTCTTCAACGTAGCACACACAACAATCTTCTTTTAAGCGTAGGTTCCCTCAATGAAATCTCTCACACTCCACTCAATGAAAGGCTCTTGATGTTCTCAACAAATGGCTCTCAAGGCTCTCAATGACCGGCTCTCAATATGCTCAACGATCAGCTCTCAAAGCACTCAATGATCTTCTCCTTCCCGAATGCAAATGCAACATGCAAACGAACAAAATCTTCTTCTCCCAAGAGCAACATGAATCACATCAACTACAACATACCCATATCAACCACAAAGTTAGGTTAATATATATATGAGTAATTTTAATCCTTTTGACTTTGGAGTCGGCCTTCACATTATCAAATTTTAATTTAATAATGTCCCACTTTAGAACCTTACTTTAATATTTAAAATTTTAATTTAAATATTAAAGTGTACATTAATAAATAATGTACATCACCCTTTTAATTCTCCAAGCTCTATAGTTTTTATCATGCTCACTATTTGAATTTCTCAACCATAATGATATTGACCAAGCTTACTATTTGAATCTCTCAAGCACAATAATATTGATAATGTGGCCTTTTTCTTGAACATCCTTTTGCTTTTGACATAAATTATAATTTCATAAATTCATTCTTGAGCTTACCATCCTTGCCTACTTCGTTCCTTTGACATCAATGACAACTCGTGATTTCCAACAGACTGATCGTGTGGGTGTGGTTTGAGGGATAGTTGATGTGTTGGAGTGAGAGGCAGACCTTCATTCTAGGTCAAAAAAATTATTTTAGGTCATTTTTTTGCATTTTTTTTTGCAAGTTGTGGTAAATTTTACTTTAGTGGTGAATTTGGTAAAATTCCCACTGGTGAATAGGAATATTTATACTTACCAAAAAGCTCTTTTCAAGGGATATCCAATGGTAGTGTTTTGGTGAAATTTTGAGATGATTTGATGGGTTTTTTAAATAAATATTTTTGGTAGTTTTGATAGGTGATAAAGACTTTGACGAGTAGGGATCACCATCCTAAGTGTTTATATAGCATCTTGGTGAGCAAGCAAAGGCAAAGAGATGAGGCAGATTTAGTAGTGATATGGTTGTATTATGTTGCCTATATGCCTAAGTTGGAGTTGAATCACTCCTTTTTGATATCCCTTATAGAGAGGTGGTACCCATCCACAAATACCTTTAGGTTACCAATGGGTGAGATGATAGTTACTTTAGAGGATGTGTGGTGCATCCTCAAGGTACCAGTTCGAGGTGTGCTCATTCACTTGGGAATGATAATTAGAGCTAGGAAGTTAGCCTTATCAAGGAAGGGTGAATTCTTAGGTATGAAGAAGGGAATGAGGATCAATGATGCCTATGTGGGAGGTAACATTGATTGATAGACTACACTCTTAGCAGTGGTGGTGTTAGAATTGATGATGAGTGAAACTAGTAGGATTTTTATGTCATGGGGGTGGGAAGAAATTATAGCATAATGAGGAATAGCCAGATTATTTATGCATGGGATCTATCTAGATTGGTTATATTATATCATCCTTTTTACAAGGTGGTCTATAGGTAGGTTTAGAGTCTGACATACTGCACTTTACTCCAGGATTAGGTATGGGAGAATATAGCCATCCATCGATCGATCGTAGTGATGAAGGGTGTCGACCCTAAAAATCCTATAGTTTATAGGTGAGAGAGGTGTGTCCATCCTTCATATTGTACTCTATTCTAGGGGAGACATATTATTGATGACATAAGGGTAGGACATGTTACATGGCAATCATGGAGGGATAAATTTATGTGGTCTAAGGATCACAAGGATTTAACTATATTGAGATGGATTTGGTGGTTGGATAATGGTAACAAGACCTACAAGTTATATCGATATGATCGTGTGACCCATCAGTTTGGATAGGTACAAGGTATACCTACAGTGGTTAATATTTGGATACGATGAGTGCATCGTGAGACCTAGTGGTATTCTATAGATCCTATTACTTTTCTAGAAGCTGATGAGGATGACCTTATGGTCTTGACCCCTACATTGGATGATGTAGGAGTAATTATGGATTATGGTGGTTGGTACGGATAGTTTAGACCTTATCAATTAATAGCAGGTCTACCACTGAGAGATCAAAGGTAGGTCTCCAAAGATATGTTGAGTGTCTTAAGAGCATTTAGGCACTATTGTGGAAGAGAAGGATGGTATAGGACGATGGCTAGATAGAGGACTAGGGGATCAACTCATTTAGATGTAGTTTCGTTGGCTACTATCCCAATTTTATATGCCCTAGCTGGTATAAGGATGTCATATATAGGTGGATCCAAGCTATATTTTTGTCAGATAGGGCTAGATCTTAGTGGAGGTGTGTGTACTCGCAGGATAGTGGATGAGGCTACAATGGTGGAGTTGAGGGTTCTTTATCGTACCTTAGAGGAGGTGAGGATATAGTTAGCAACTTTTGAGGATTTGTGAGTGGAGGAGGTCACCAAGGTCATAGATGAGGTGACCAATACTAGAGATGATATGTCCCAAGTATGGATAGACAGTGAGGAGATCATTTTCATACTTCAATCGATATTAGATTGAGTTACAAAGGAGTGAGCTATATACTAGGTGATCATTGTTAGCCTTATGTTAGATCTAGAGTGGGTGAAGAGGGAGAGATATGAGGCTAAGGTATAGGTTGGGTGGGGTTTTTATAGTGTAATAGTGGCCATGATCACAAGGCCACTTGAGCAAGAGCTAGAGGTTTTTAGAGTGGCATTGAAGATCATGAGGTTATATATTACAGAGAATCTATAGCATTTAGTAGCTTAGGTTGAGATGGAGCAAGGTAGGATCATATACTATCACCAACTATATCATACTGTAGTCCCTATGGAGAAAAATGTGCCATCTTCTTTAGGGTCATAGTTTTTGGGATAAGAATTGTCATCAAGTTTTACTCAATTCTACAACTATATATCTTCCAATTTTTTTGCCAAGCTTGCACCTGATAGTCACAGCTCAAAACTCAATATATGATGGATCAAATATTACTTCAGCCCAACCTCTAGAGTAGGTTGGTTCCTTGTAAATTGAATAGAATCTTGAAACAATTAAGCTCAATAAGGGTTTTTAGAAATAGGGTTATAAAAGTTTTAGGGTTAATAAATTATGCATTAACAATTGTCGGATAGGGCTAACAACATAGGCATCCATAGGAAAAAACTCTAGCAAACTACTTCCAGTGTCCAACTCTCAAGATTAGAAACACCCAAAACAATGAAATATTCATACAATAAAGCAGAACAGATATATGTTCCAAGAACTAATTTCAATGTCTAATATATCAACAATCCAATTTAGCAAAATAGATCAATAAATAGACTTTGCAAAAATAAACTTCTTGTCAACACAAATTTAACTATGAATAAATTTTAATTACCTTAACAACTAGTAATCCAATACAAATAGAATGAACTAAATATTACAGTATTGATAGAAATGCAATTCATAGCTAGAACCTCTTTACGAAAGATATCAAAGATAGTAAATCTTGAGTCAAAAATCTGATTAATGCTCCTTCCATTAGTTTGTAAAAAATTGTTACACAGTAGGGCAAGAAAATGCGCTAGATTCAACTCTAAAAATCAAAGGTTTGACCTCTATTTATATTTTATAATGAAAGAAACTAGAGGAGACATTACAAGGATTCAACATATTATAGATCAGTAGAGAGCCATGTTGGAATTATTCCATTCACCTGTTGAGTCCGAGAAATCTACTAAGTAATCCACCATGGTATCTTGACTCTACAACTTGTTGGTTCGATAGTGGTAGTTAAACCTTAGGTCGTTAGAAACCAGATCTAAACCATTCATATTTCTTGAGAACTCCATTCCTCCATAAATCTACAACCACTCTGGTTCGTGGTTCTTGGTATCCTTGGATGCTTCACCTACTTGCTTAAACTAAATGGATTTCATATACCAAAATTATGCCTTTGTAGACTCATGAAAATGTTAGTAAAATATATATTTTTGATGCACTCAGTGAACAATTGTGATTAAACCTCAATAATGCTCTACAGACTAGTGAGGTGGAATAAATTACCAATCTTATCTAAAATTATCGCTGACATCAGCTTGGATGGCTTCGGTGAGCGGATTCGAGCTTACATGAAAAATACATTGAGTTTCAAGTGGAATATAGTTCATCGTTAATATTCTCACTTAGCCTTTAAAATAGTTTATTTTCTTCTCACGTTTGTGGCATAAGACATTAGTTGCAATTCGCTCCTCATTTTTTGCTCCATGAACTTTGACTTGGTTTGACTATAGAAATGCCTATCCACTCAAAAAGTAATGAAAATGATCTTTGAGCTATTCCACTACCTTTTCTTTCTGAGCACTTTATACCTTCTTATCGAGTGGTGCAGAGCTTGTCACCATTCTGCTCAAAAATAGCCTTGGAACTCATCGAAATGGGTATTCTCAACACTTAGTCATTTAAGCACATGGTATAAAGCAATATCATCAATCTGCACTTTGAAATGTGATGACATCATTAATACTTGGTCGGATTGCAGATTGAAAACTTCATGCTAAACCGTTGCAAGATACACTAAGTATTGGGTAAAATAGAACACTTCACTCATGTATGCAAAAAGTACAAAGTATCGACTAGATTGAAACCTCTTACATTGATCCACTTTTAAATACTCTCTACCCTCAGTCGATTGGATCCCTTTTGCATGTCTTAGAATAAATTTTTCAAAGTTTTCTAAGGATGTGGCCATTTTGTACCTACATTTTGGCACCTTTCGGGTGGATTTACTCACAAAGCCATCGAACTCATAATCTTCTCTATTGGGCATTAGGAGTCAAAAATGTTAATCTTGAAACAATGCTACCTAGAATAATTTCCATATTATCATTACCCTCTAAAAAACCTGTGAATTCACCCAGAGGATAATGGTTCATATTGATATTATACTAGAAACACAAAATACCTCTGCCACTCCTTCAAAATTGCTCCAAATATTAAGAAAAAATAGAACTATGTTCTCTCTTTTATGCTTCTTCAAAATGATATGAATGCATTCACAAAAATTTCATTTTCTGTATCTCTTACCTCATGCTTTTATTATTGCCTTTCGATAGTGTTAGAGTAAAAAAACCAAAATAAAAATACAAAAAAATCTACATGACTACAAAATTTTACAACACAAAAAATACTTTATTCTTGTACCTCTTGAGGGTTTGCGGTAACCCTATCTGGTTCTTCTCCTTCCTACTAAACTTCTTCTGCAGCATTATCCTCTTGGTCTTGCTCAACTTCTTCTTCTTCAATAGGTGAGTCCTAATATTTATATTTTTCCCTAGCATCATTACCAAACAACTACACCATTAGTTTAAGATTTTGTAAAGCTTTCTTCCAGAATTATTTAGAGGGATTGAAAGTCTCCTTAAACTTCTTGTAATCCAACTCAGTAGTGTCTTCATAATTTGTAGCACTTCCTTTATTTACCAAGTCTTCCATCAGGTATCAGAGCCTGGTTAGATCAATTATCATTTGTGAAACCTTCTCCTGATCAATTAGCTCTTCCATGGCATCAATCTCATATTCATCTTGGGGGCTCTAGGCTACACTTAATCTCTTCCTCTGATAACAAGGTGTTATTCTCCAGCCATAACCCTATGAAACCATTCTAAATGTCCACTACATCTTGGATTGTATTTTCTAATTTATCATACAAAAACCAAGCCTTTAGCAACAATATGTTCTTCTTTACAACAAATTTGATGACCAATCTATCAGTATTCCATTATTTTTTAGGAATAGGCTTAACAGTATTATTGATCCTGCTATCTACCAGCTTATAGATATGTTCTACTAGAATCACAATTGGTTGTAGCTCTTTAGTGAAGTTATTTTATATATATATATATATATATATATATATATATATTCTTGGGTATTATGAAGTAGGTTACTAGCATCATCCATGTAGTCACTGATGGGTTGTAGTTCTGATCATTTCTCTAAAACCTCATACATTAGTTTTTTTCTTACTTTCTTTAGCCCTGCTTTCACGAAGCCTAAAGACTTAACCTTTTCAATTTGAAGTTGTTACTTCAAGCTCTGTATCTCTTTGGCTTGTTCTTCATTTTTTTTCTTTTTCTCATCTACTTACTCTTTGAGCTTATTAGCCTCTTGGAATTTTCTCTTCCAATTATTTGCTTCATTTTTTATAGCTTTCTCTATCTATGTTTGGTTATTGATTATCTTCTCAAGCTTTTCTATTGTTCACTCCAGCTTGTCAACCTTCTCTTTGTATATATCAAATTTGACATAGAAAGTATCCAAGTGATCTTTCACTATAACCATGTCATCTTCAGCAGGTAACTTATCAATGTCCTCAGTATACTCTTCCAGAAGATAGTCTTGAGTAGTCATTTTAGTCTCAGGCTTACTCACTAGAGTAATAATGGACATGGATGCCCTTTGCCTGGAAAATGGATCAAAAAACATGGTACTTCTCTTTGTAGTCATCCTATTATAAGGTTTGGATAGCTTTTTTTTCCAAATATATTGAATCTTCTATGAAGTTTCCTTCTCCTTTTGCAAATTTTTTAGTGTAGGATAACTTACAAGATGAGGAGAGGCTATAATATAGGGTAGAGGAGACTCAAAAACTAACTTTGAAAGGGTGGTAGTGACTATAGTTGAGTCTGTAACTACTACTACTATTACAATGGGAAAATTTATGGGAACTAAAGTACAACTCATAGAAGGGTGAGTGGGTGTGGATGAAGCAGCTTGACTTTCAGATGATGTGGGTGGTTGTAATAAAAAATATGGGATTACAATGGATGATGAAGGGGGAACTTAAAATGATTATGGAGAATATTGGATTAACTTGGTCCTCTATATATTCTGGTGAGATAAGAAGTGAATTATAAGGGTGAGAGGGCACTTTCATTTCAAATTTCTCTTTAAAAGGGTAAGGAGTTTTCTTTGGGGAAAGAGAAGGAGAAGGATAAGAAGGGATAAAAATCATACCTTCACCTACATATGTAGGGTATTTTGGAGCTACCTATGTACTTTTATGTTGTTTTTGTTGTACTAATTCTTCTATAGCTAAAATAGGGGTCTCCTCAGTAATTTTCTCCTTATCCACCTTCTATTTCTTACAAACCTCCTTCTAAGCTCTCTCTGGTGCCTTTTTGGCTTTTATTTTAAAAAATTATAATTTTTTTGGCTTATCATTCTTTGCATCTTCCCTAGAAATTTCTTCCTGTAATGTCTCTTCAAAAATAGGATTGAGCTCCACTGTAGCTGCAGTGGTGAAACTCATCGATTTAAACACAAAGTTCTTATCTTTCTTAGTCCAATCTATTTCTATTTTAGGGGGATCTCCACCTAGAGCTAGGCACTTGGGCCTACTTACTGTCTTGATGACCTGACCTCTGTTCTAATGGCTCTCTCATTAGAATAATGTATTCTCCTCATTAACTGTACCTCTTTTGGGAAATTCTCTAGTTTTTCTATTGAGGGCTCAAATGTCTTAAGAGCTTCAGGAATAGTTAATGGACTATCAACCTCTTATCCTTTGGTTTCCTCTTGTGAAGGTGGGAATGGAGAATTTATCCCTGTTTGTGGCTTATTATAAATTAGCACTAAATTCTTTGGGTCCTTTGTCATCCAAGTTATGATTTTACTATCTATATATCAAAAAAATAATTGTTGATTACTCGTCCAAACTTAGATTTCTCTGTATCGATTTCCACTCTCATTCTCCACTAGTCCATTATCTTAGCTTCATTCCATTTCATTTTACTCTTAATTTATCTAATTGTAGACTCTTGCAATTGATGGTTTTCATTCTTATCTAAACAAAATTCAACTATTTTCTTGTAGAATTCTAACCATGGGGGAAGTTGTTCCATATTGGCAACATTCCAATCTAAAGGAGCATTTTCCTTATTATTCCTATCCTATTTAAAATGATACCTTCAGGTTTTCTCAAATTTTTGGGCCTTCTCTCCATTAAGGTCAATGTTCCTCTTTTGGAATTTATCATCTGGATCATATTTCCACATTTGAGGGATGTAGAACAGGCCCAACCTATCCAAATATTGAGCGATTTATTCATCCTGGCCCTTTTTGGTGATAGTTATATCATCAAAACTATGGTAGGTCAACAAACATTTTCTTTTCTTTCTAGAGCCATAATTCATATTGATAAAATTTGCTTGCCTCAAATATTCTAGGGCTAATAATCTATTTGTAACAAAATCAGGAAGCAGAAAAGGCTTACCAGTGAAGTCGTATAGTCTAATAATTGTGCTTTATGTAAGGACGTATCAATCTCCTTCTTCAGTGCTCTTTATTCTCAACAATTCTCTAGCTAGTGATGGTAACCTAGGGCATTTCCCACACATTATATTTAGTGTTGGCCCTAGAAATTCTAAGTTAAATTTGTAAACAGACTCAGTGCTCCTCAAATGAGTAGTCCAATAGTATACGGTGATAGGTTCTCCCTGGTCATTCTTTTCCTTTACCAAAATCCAAGGCATCATCTTCCTTATAGCAACAAAGAACATCCAAACTAGACTCGAGAAATACTAGAAGGAAGGTGTATCTAAATTCCTTTTCATCATTACCAGTTGCTCATGTATTCTTTTGGTAAGGAAAACTAGCTAGTCAAAGTAAATTATATTAGCACTCTTTTTTTCTGATTTCGGTTCATACATTTTCTCATTAGAAATGCAGTAAGTAGTGGTTATTTTCCAATATCTCATGATTTGGTCTGAATTCAAACCCTCCAAACAAGCTAGCATGGAATAAATCTCTGGGTGGACAAACTGCTCAATGGGAATTAGGGTTTTGGGTAATCCTCTCTTGGATTTAATGGTTTTGAATTGATTATAAACCCATTTTCTAAATGTTCACCCTCATGAGCATGCTTCTACAAAGAGTAATACTCGTCTTGCTTTGATGTATTAAACTCTTTCAACCTTACGAGTGTTTCTACCCTAGAGAAAAAATATCATGACAAGCCTCAATAGTAATTTTAAACAAGATTTTACCTTTAGTTGTCCTTACCGCTTTTGCCCTTGGGTCATAGAATTTTACAATGGCTTCTATCAACTCTGAACAAGGATGAACTGAATTATAGATATAAAAATATAAGGAGTGAACAACACAAGTACCTTGGACTAATAAGGCTACACCTTTCTTGTATCTATCATTGATTATGTTTTTGAGCCTAGTTCTCTCTATGAGTACCAGTCTGGTTTCAGCCATGACTTTTGCTTTATCAATGTAAGTTCCCATATCTTCCTTTTCTAAGGGTTCTACTTCTTGAGTGCCTTTGGAGGCCATTTTCATAGAAATATTGAGAATTTTCTTTCTCTGATGCTTGTAGATAATGCTTTGTTATTCTTCAATTTTTTTCTTGGTAGGTGTTCCTTTCGATAATTGAATGAGTTATGTGTTTTAGCACTTTTAAATGCCACTACATGTACACCCTCAACCATTAATGCAACCAATGCAAGAACTATCCATTTGCATGCTTTTTAAATTAGAATTATGCATCATGGTGGCTTGGAGATATTATGTCACTATATAATTAGTTAAAGCACGAAGCACCTTTCCGAACTTGTGGTGCCTCTCATCATCTTTATTTCTTTCATAGCAGTGTGGGAAACTCGTGAGGTGATTTGCAAATATTTATTTCTTTTGAAATGGTGTGGTACAAGATTTCTTTTTCTCGTTCAAAAATAGTCATGAACTTTGGTGGATTGGACAATAGACTATTATCCGCTGCCACCTTAGTCCTTTTAAGAGTATATTGGAACACGTGGAATTCTGCTGATACTTAACCTATTTGAAACTCATCACTTTATTTTATTTTTTTATTTTTTTTAGCATTTTATCAAAAATGAAAACTTTGGAATAAAATGGAAAAAGGATATGATACAAATTATGTACATACGTTACAATGAGCTTAGCTTAATCAAAATAGAGCTTGAGGTGGAAACCATTGACTGGAATCGATTGTATGTTTTCATTAAAATATTCAAGATAAAAAATATTGGTCTCTTTAACTTTTGCTATTTTGAAAGGGCCATCCCAAAAGGAGTCAACCTTCTGATGGTGTCTCGGTTTAGGTCTTTCAACATTCCACCTAAGTACAAAATCTCCTACTTGAAATTTTATGAACCTATATTTCTTATCAAACCATGCATTTATGTCAATTGAATGCTTTTTAAAATCTTCATATGCTTGAGTTATTTTCTCCTCTAACTGCAACAAATTTTTCAACCTTGTTTCCACTAGATTTTTCTTAGATTCATTCTCTGTGTTTACCAACTTGAGAGTTGGGATTTCCAAGTGCACATGTAGTACTGCTTCCTTGTCATATAGTAAGGCATAAGGGGAGGTCTTGATGGAATTTTTGATAGTGATTTTGTCCACCCATAGAACTTGTTCCAGTAGTAAATGTCAACTTCTTTTATTACCTTCTAATGACCTCAAAATTTTCAACAAATACTTGTTAGTTGATTCTGTTGGTCCATTTCCTTGGGGATAGTAGTTGAAGTATTCTTTATGGTAATACCATACTTGTTGGAAAACTCAATATATTTGGCTCCTATGAATGATGTTCCATTATCATTCACCAAATATTCTAGAATACCAAAACTTGTGATCAAGATTTCCATGAAATTAGATGAGACATTACAAGGATTTAGCATATTATAAATCATCAGAGAGCCATGCTGGAATTATTTTATTCACTTTTTGAGTCTACGAAATCCACTGGAAGTCATTTTCCATGGTTGCTTGATTCTACAACTTACCGGTCCAATAGTGGTAGTTGAAACTTAGGCCGTTAGAGATCAGATCTAAACCATTCTTTCTTGAGAACTCCATTCCATCACAGATCTGCAACTACTCTGGTTTTTGGTTATTGGTACCCTTGGATGCTTCACCTACCCACTCAAATTGACTGACTTCCATCTACCAATAATATGCCTTTGTATGCTCAAGAAAATTTTAGCAAAATATTCATTGTTTATGCACTCAATGAATGACTGTGATTAAACCTCAACAATGCTCTACAGACTAGAGGGGTGGAAAAAATCACCAATCTGCTCTAAAAATACTATTGATGTTATTTTTTATGGCTTCAATGAGTGGATTCAATATTACATGAAAAATACACTAAGTTTCAAGTGGAATATAACTCATCATCAATCTGCTCACTTAGCCTTTAAAATAGTTTATTTCCTTCTCATGTCTGTGGCATAAGACATTAGTTACAATTCGCTTCTCATTTTTTGCTCCATCAGCTTTGACTTGGTTTGACTATGGAAACGCCAACTCACTCAAAAAGTAATAAAAAATGATCTTTGTACTATTTTATTACCTTTACTTCTTTCTAAGCACTTTATACCTTCTTATCGAGCGACGTGGAGCTTTTCACCATTTCGCTCAAAAATAGCTTTGGAACTCAGTAAAATGGGTAATCTCGACACATAGTAGTTTAAGCATGCGAGATAAAGCAATATCACCAATTTGCACTTTAAAATGTGCTGACATGATTAAGACTCGATCATATTGTGGATTGGAAACTTCGTTCTAAGCCACTACAAGATACACTAAGCAACAAGTAGAATAGAACACTTCTCTCATGTTTACAAAAAATCACTAAGTATCGAGCATATTGAAACCTCTTACGCTAATTAACTCTAAAATACTCTCTACCCTTAGCAAATTAGAGCCCTTTTGCATGCCCTAGAATAGATTTTTTAAAGTTTTCTAAGGATGTGGCCATTTTGGGTCTACAATAGTCAAGGGCTCCATTAGTGAGTGATATTAGAGGACTATCAAATTTCAACCACCTCCTCCTCCTCCACCAAGGGATGCTAGGGAGGTTGGATCTTCTTGTTAGGTGGTCTTAGGGGTATTTAGGAGTGAGTGTATCAATTCAAAGTTTATGGTGCATCCTCCTATTATGAGTTGAGTGTATCATTTTCCTTTTTTGATACACCTTCTCCATTAATATGTATAGTGTGAGGCATATATATATATATATATATATATATATATATATATATATATATATATATATATATATATATATATATATATATGATATTTGTTATTTGGGTCATAATGAGATGCTTTGATTCTTTTGTGACTTGACTTGATGATATGTGTTGATGTTTTTGATGTGATTTTGGTTTGATGTGGTGTAGATGACTAAGTAGTTGTATTCTTGATTGATTTGATTTAGTAATGGTTTTATGATCAAATATAGATAAGGGAAGATGCCTCGTTTGAGATATGTGTTGAGTATTTTGGATGATAGATGACCATCCCAAAGTGTATGCTATGAGTGGTGGTCTCTAGACCTGATATAGGAGAATGCTCATGTTCTTTAGAGGTAAATGTTTTACCTTTTATGTGTTCCCATAGGTGGTAACATGATCTCATTATGTTTAAATGGTGGCCTATGATGCCATATTCATGATAGCATTTAAGACATAATGAGGTACTTGTAATATGTACAATGAAGTATATCACTTTGAAAATATTTTCCTCTCATCAATGTTTAAGTGCCATACTCTATGAAATACTTAACTATGTAGATGAGGTACCTATAATATTTACATGATATATAATGTATATGTTTTCTTCTCATCAATGTTCAAGTGTCATTCTCTATGAAACACTTGACTGAGTATATGAGGTACCTTTAATATTTACATGATATGATATTTTTTTCTTCTTATCAGTGTTCAAATATCATTCTCTATGAAACACTTGACTACGTAGATGAGGTACCTATAATATTTACATGATATATAATGTATATTTTTCTTCTCATCAATGTTCAAGTGCCATTCTCTATGAAATACTTGACTGTGTATATAAGGTACTTGTAATATTTATATAATATGATATTTGTTTTCTTCTCATCAGTGTTCAAGTGCCATTCTCTATGAAATAATTGATTGTGTAGAAGAGGTACCTGTAATATTTACATGCTCCGATATTTGAATTATTCTCATCAATGTTCAAATGCCATTCTCTATGAAACACTTAACTGCGTAGATGAGGTACCTAAAATATTTACATGATATGTATAGATATTGTTTGCTCCTTATTAGTGTTCAAGTACCATTCTCTATGAAACACTTGACTGTATAGATAAGGTGTTTTCTCTTCATTAGTGTTCAAATATCATTCTCTATGAAATATTTGATTGTAGATATGAAGTTGTTTTGCTTCTTATCAATTTTAAAGTGCCATTATTTATGAAACACTTGACTGCGTAGATAAGATTTAGGATTTTCACCAATGTTCAAGTGTCATTCTCTATGAAACACTTGACTGTGTAGGTGAAAATTTTTTTGCTTCTTATCAATGTTCAAGTGCCATTCTCTATGAAATACTTGATTGCGTAGATTTTAAGATTTTCACCAATGCTCAAGTTTCAAACTCTATGAAACACTTTATTGTGTAGGTGAATTTTTTTTGCTTCTTATCAATGTTCAAGTGGTATTCTCTATGAAACACTTGACTACGTAGATAATATTTAGTATTTTCACCAATGTTCAAGTGCCATTATCTATGAAACACTTGACTACATAGATGAAAATATTTTTTCTTCTTATCTATTACATCCAAATATAATAGTCGTCGGCTATGTGAAAATGTAATTTTAATTATTACTTATAGGTTAGCTATCCAACTAGTTTTATTATCTTTATCATTATCTCTTATTCATTTTTTCTTGCAAGGATTGTGCCCTCCGAGTGGCGAGGAACAACCCTCCTTAAGAGGCTAAAATTGATTTATCGATAATTTAATTCATCCTTTTGATTCTGCAATTTTGATTTGTTATTTACTTACATTGTGCAATTACAAGGTGTGGTAATTAAAATCATAGTTTAATATTAATAAAATAGTGAAGGCTAGAAATAGCCTTCCATGTGGTATCAATTTTGGTGATGAATTACTCTGGACCTGTGGGTAGCATCCTTCTGCGATCGAAGACTTATCTTGCGTACTTGGCAACCATTCAGAAGTGCACTCCTTACAGGTAGCTCGACGGTATACTTAGTGACCATAAACTAAAGCGTACACCATTATTATTCTATGAAAAATTTTGAGGTGTGTCAAAATAGACAAGCCATAGCTAGTAGTTGATGCAGGTATCAATATCAAGGGATAGAACAGTTTAATTTCTTACTCTGTGTAGGTGTATCTCCATGGCAAGCAACCCAAATGGCACACATTGTCCATCCAAAAATTTGCATCTCTATTAAAATGAGCCATGGGAGGCATCCACACACCAACAACCAGCTTTCGGATCACAATCAGCATGAAATCATCGATTCCCTCACGCACAACAAGCATCAATTCCCAACCAACATCAGTGACCAATCAGAAAGCAGGAAAATCAAATATTAAAGTTCAAAACTAAGGTACAATAGTGCATACTATATTTTTTTAATTTTTATTCGAGATAAATATCCCACATTTGGGGTGTAAAAGCAGCGAAGTGGTTTATAAAACAAAGGGTCAATAATGAAGGTATGAATTTGGTCACACGATTGTTCATTCCTTGCACATGCATAAATCTTTCTTATTTGTCATCATGCATGTCCTTCTTCCAGGATTAGTTGGCATTCATATCATTGTTCTTGATTGCCTATTTGTCAGCCACTTGTCATTTCATCTACTCCATGTCTAGTGGTCCCACTATCTCAACTTCTGGTTTTCATTTTACCCATTTTGAGTTTGGTGGTTCCACTGTATTAGGTTTTGGTAACTACAGTCCTACATGTCATATAAATTCATCCTTCGTATAGTTGTCCCATTATCTTATTTTTTGCTAACAGTATTCTTACATGTCATCTAAAGCCATCCTTCGTGTCGTGTATCTGGTCCTACTATGTGGCCAAATTTTATTCATGTTTGTACTGTATCGGGTGGTCTCCCACTATCTTGGTTGTGGTTCCACTTGCATCTATGTCATCGATTGGTGGTGGTCCCACTCTACTTGCCTCAGTATCCTCGGTCTCTTAGCTGACCTGTTAAATGGATTATTGATCCAAGGTAGTTGTTGGAACTAACCCTAAACCCAAGCAGAAACAAGCCAAGATTTCAATTCCATGTCATAGTTGGAGCAACAACTATGTGGAAAACAAATATTTTTGAAGGTATTAACCAGATTTTTGGTAGAATCTCAAATATAAAATATAATACTTTAGCTATTTTATGAGCGAAAAGTGGACCAAAGGACCAAACGGTCGATTAAACAACTTAGAGAACTCAAACAAAGGGATATTAAAGTCACACAGAAGACCTCAAAGAAACGAAGGTACACATTAATAGTTTTTATCCCGATCATCCACTTCTTAACACCATGGCATCCAATCCTTCTCCTACTTCTTCCCATGAGAACCTCACACATGAGGAAATAGAAAACCCCAATACCAATACATAGACTATGCAATCATTAGTAGATAGCATGAATATATTGACCATATTAGTGAACAAACTAGTGGAAACACAAAGCCAACCAACCCCTCCTAACCCAAATCGCTATCATATACAATGGAACAATGAGGATCAGGATGGAGAAGTCTATGAACAACAAAGAGGTCATAATGATAATACCCAAAATCACTTTCATAGACATAGGCATAATGAGGACCAAGATATATATGAATTTTACCAATAAACAAGAGGTCCTAATGGTGTCAATTTTCCATGTATTGATATGCCCACCTTTGAGGGTTATGATCCACATGGATGGATAGCTAAAATGGAAGGCATTTTAGACCTATACCAAATTTGAGATTCAAAAAAAATTCCTTTTGCTGCCTCCAAACTAGGTACTAAATATTATCAATGGTTTGTATGGCTCAAACGTGAGAAGGGAAATACCATCTATTGGGATGATTTCACCAAATATTTTCTTAAAATATTTGATGAAGGATCCTCATCTTCATACATGGTGCGGTTGTTATCACTTAAGCAAACAATATCAGTAATGGAGTATATATTAGAATTCACTAGCCTATTTTCCTATGCAAGAAACTTATAATCCTATGTGGTGTTATCTGCTTTTAGAAATGGGTTGAAAGAGAATATTCAAGTCAAAGTTGACCTACAAGATCCATCCTCTTTAGATGAATGTATAAGTATTGTCAAGTTGGCTGAGAAAAATGTACAAATAGGGGCATCTATACGACGTGATTCATATGGTTGACCTCAACATCGCAATAACTATTTTTGAAGAAATGATCAACCCTCAAGATATTCTATTATAAATTTCACAATCACCACCCAAAATATCAGGCATGTGTACCATGATAGAACTTTCAAATCAAATATGCTAACAAGGAATATGAAGAAATTGAGGATACCAACTCACTTGACCGTCCCATAGATGAATATCAAATTGAACATGAGGAGGTCATAGCTAAGGAAGATACTATGGCAATTTCAGTACATGCTCTTATGGGTTTATCATCTCACCATACAATCAAGGTATCATGATTCATTCGACAAAGTAAGGTAATTGTATTAATTGATTTAGGAAGTACTCACAAATTTATTGACACAAAGAATTTTGAGGCATTAAACTTACACATCAAATCCTCCAATCAAGATAAATTTCAAGTTATAACTACAAGCGGGGGAAGTGCTCAATGTATAGGTAAAAAATCTTCAATTTCATTACAAATGGGAAGTTATACTTGGCATGGTCCTCTTTTTCTTATGAATTTAAGGAATTCAAAAGTTATCTTGGGAGTCGCATGGTTAGAACAAATGGAAACCACGATCGGTTTTAACTACAAGCAGCGCTTTGTTGAATGGAAAGAAAATAAAAATACCATTCACCTCCAAGGAATTCCAACACCTCCATAAAATATAGTAATTTTGTACAACATGGAAAAAATATTAAGAAAAGGTAGTTATGGATTCATTGCTCAAATTAATTATATGGAAATGCAAGCACAAGATACTCCAAAAATCCAATCAGAAGATCTACAAAATATTATGTCCAACTATGATGAGGTCTTCCAAGAACCAAAGGGACTACCTCCTAAAATATCCCATGACCATGCCATACACCTTGTTATAGGAATTCTTCGACCTAATGTCCATCCTTATCAATATCCCCAACCTCAAAAAATAAAAATCAAGAAAATTATCCAAGAACTATTAGAACATGGAGTCATCCATCACAGCGCTAGTCCCTATACTTCACCAGTAGTTCTGGCCCATCGCAAAGACAATTCTTGGTGTATGTGTCTGAATTTCCATCCCCTTAACAAAATCACCATCAAGGATAAATTCCCTATACCTATCATTGATGATCTACTAGACAAACTACATGGTGCAAAATTTTTTGCAAAATTGGATTTACGTTCTGGTTTTCACCAAATTAGAGTTAAGGAAGAGTATATTCTCAAAAGAGCTTTTCACACTCATGAAGGTCACTATGAATTCTTGGTCATGCTCTTTGGTCTCACTAATACCGCATATACATTCCAAAGTCTCATGAACCATGTGTTTCATCCATTCCTCCATAAATTTGTCCTAGTCTTCTTCGATGACATAATCATATATAGTAAATCATGGAATGATCATTTGTTGCATGTGGGAAGGGTTCATATACTACACAAGAAAAATTTGTTTGTCAAACACTCTAAATGCTCTTTTGGTGTTCAATAATTTTATTACCTGGGTCATATAGTTTCTCAAGAAGGTGTTAAAGTGGATCCCAATAAAATAAAGGTAATTTAGGATTGGCCATTACCTAAAACTATCAAGAAACTTCATGGTTTTTTGGGTCTCACTGGATATTATCACAATTTTGTGCATAACTATAGGAAAATTCTAGCTCCTCTCACATATCTTACAAAAAAGGATTATTTTCATTGGTCGAAAGCAGCTACTCAAGCCTTCGAGGCTCTCAAAAAGGTAATGTGTACTACTCTAGTATTGGCAACTTTGAATTTTCACAAACCATTTGTGATTGAATGTGATGCTTCAGGAATAGGTATTGGGGTAGTATTAATGTAGGAAGGTCATCCCTTGGTATTCAAAATTAAACAACTTTTGAGAAAAATTTGGAAAGATCTACATATGATAAATAAATGTTGTCTATTCTACATGCAGTGAAGAAATGGAGACACTACTTAATTAGTAGTCGTTTCATTATAAAAATCGATCATAGTAGTCTCAAGAACTTTCTAAAAAAATGATTTTCTTATCCAGAACAAAAAAAGTGGTTAACAAAATTTTTGGAATATGATTTTGTTATCAAGTACAAGAAAGGGAAAGAAAATGTCATAGCAGATGCACTATCTAGAAAATATGAAGATGAAGTGGTTATCAATGTTATTTAAGGTTCTTGTTCTTAATGGGTATCTCAACTACAGGAAGAATGGTTGTCCAATATTGAAACTGCTCAAATAATCTAGGATTTGTTATTGGGGTCATCCAAGCACCCTCTTTTTTCCTATGAAGACAAGATATTAATAAGGAAGAATCACATTTACATTCCACACACTTCAATAATCAAATCAAGCATTCTAGATGAGTCACATGTTTCTCTATTAGCAGGACATTCAGGTTTTTTGAAAACTTATATGCGGATTAGAAAATCCTTTTTTTGGAAAGGATTAAAAGCATAGGTTAGACAATGGGTGGCCGAATGTGAACTGTGCCAATGCAATAAAGGTAAAATAGTCAAATCACCAAGGTTGCTTCAACTGTTACCCATTCTAGACCATCAATGGAAACATATTTCAATGGATTTTATTGAAGGTCTTCCTAAGTCAGAAGGCAAAAAAATAATTTTCATGGTAGTTGATAACATCTCCATATATGCTCACTTTTATGATCTACAACATCCCTTTTTAGCAAGAAAAGTGGCTAAGGTATTTATGGACTCAATTTTCAAATTGCATGGAATGCAAAAAAAAATTGTAAGTGATCGTGATCCCATATTTACTAGCAATTTTTGGAAAGAATTATTTTGACTAAGTAGTACCAAATTAAATATGTCCTCTGCATACCATCCACAAACAGATGGTCAAACTGAGGTAGTTAACAAATGTTTGGGTACCTACCTAAGATATTTTGTTCAGGATAAACAATATTAATGGAGTCATTGGCTTTTCTTGGTAGAATGGTGGTACAACACTTCATACCATTATTCCATTAATATGTCTCCCTTTGAAGCATTGTATGGAATTAAACCACCAACAATAGTAGGTTATTTACTAGGATCTTTCAAAGTGGACCAAGTAGATGATTTGTTTCAACATTGACAGTCCATGCTCACCATTCTCAAAGATAATTTGGCCCAAGCACAAAATCGTATGAAGTAGAAGCAAGACACACATCGTTCAGAAAGATAATTCAACATTTGTGATATGGTATTCCTACGTTTCTAGCCCTACAAATAATTGTCTTTGAAGATCAAGTTCAGTCAAAAGTTGACCCCACAATTTTATGGCCCTTACAAGATAGTGTGTCGCATTGGTGAAGTGGCATATCAACTAAATCTTCCTCCCTCATCTTGTATACATCCATTATTTCAAATTTCCTATCTCAAAAATGTGATCAACCAGAATTACCAGTACTTGATGAAGAAGGGTGTATATATCTCCAGCCTGAAGCAATTTTACAAAGCATAACACGCATACTAAGATCCCATCACATCCAATAATTTCTTATCAAATTGTAGGACCTACCGGAATAATATGCTACATGGGAACCTAAAAGTATTTTCCAGATATTTCCAACTTTAAGGATAAATATTTTCGAGGAGGGGAGCCATGTTACATTCTAAATATAATAGCCATCGGCTATGTGTAAATGTAATTTTAATTATTACTTATAGGTTAGCTATCCAAATGATTTTATTATCTTTATCATTATCTCTTATTCATTTTCTCTTGCAATGACTATGTCCTCCGAGTGGTGAGGAACAACCCTCCTTAGAGGCTAAAATTGATTTATCATTAATTTAATTCATCCTTTCAATTATACTGTTTCGATTTGTTTTTTACTTACATTGTGCAATTACAAGGTGTGGTAATTAAAATCATAGTTGAATATTAATAAAACAAGGAAGGCTAGAAATAGCCTTCCATTATCAATTTTCAAGTTCCATTCTCTATGAAAAACTTGACTACATAGATAAGATTTAGGATTTTCACCAATGTTCAAGTGCCATTCTCTATGAAACACTTGACTATGTAGGTGAAATATTTTTGCTTCTTATCAATGTTCAAGTGCCATTATCTATGAAATACTTGACTGTGTAGATAATATTTTAATATTTTCACCAATGTTCAAGTGCCATTCTCTATGAAACACTTGACTGCATAGGTGAAAATGTTTTTGCTTCTTATCAATGTTCAAGTGCCATTCTCTATGAAACACTTGACTGCGTAGATAATATTTAGGATTTTCACCAATGTTCAAGTGTCATTCTCTATGAAACACTTGACTGCATAGGTGAAGATGTTATATCAATGTTCAAGTGCCATTCTCTATGAAACACTTGATTGCATAGATAAAAAGTGGATTTATTTTTTGTCATTGTTTAAGTTCCATACTTTATGAAACACTTAGATGAAATTTTTTATTCTACAAGCCTTTCGCAAAGCTTTGAAATGAATTTTGAGAATGCTTTTGATGTTGATTGTAAGATGTTTTTCAAATATTTTGTAAATTTTTAGAAAGATCTTTGCAAATGATTTTGCAAATGAAATTATTTTCACAAATATTTTGCAAAGTGCTTTTGTAGTTTGATTTTTGTGTTCTTTGCAAATGTTCTTGCAAAGTGAAGAAAAATGATTTTAATAAATGTTTTACAAAGTAATGAAATATTTTTGCAAGTTTTTAGCAAAGTAGATGTTTTTATCTTTGCAAATTCTTTGCAAAGTATATGTTTTGATCTTTGCAAGTGTTTTACAAAATAATGAAATGGTTTTTGCAAATTTTTTGCAAAGAAGATATTCTCATGGAAATGTAATATCATGGATGCTTGTAATGAATTTTGCAAGCTTTTTTGTTATTTTCGGATGCTTCATAATGTAATGACGATTGCTATTTGAGAAATACAATATATATATATGTTTGTAAAAGGTTTGCAGAATGATTATTTTTGTGTTTTTCTTTTGCTTTTAAAATAAAAATGTTTTAAAAGAAGAAATATTTGATATCACTAAATTTCTTAGCACATGAGAAAGGGTAACAAAAGTATACAAGTCTGTTATCTAATAAATACGTAAATATTTGCATGTACATGAGGAATTGGATTTGATACTATTTGCCCCCTCTAATATGTTTAAATATTTGAGAATTTATAAAGTGATAAAATCTCTTAGACTATACAAATTATTGTAGATATACAAGATATAAAATGATTGTAGATCTACAATATATACAAATTATTGTAGATATACAAGATATTGGATCAATATAGTCTTTGATAACCTCATGGATTATCAAAGGTAATCATTGAGATTTATGAAAATGTAATAGCATGTCAACATAGTAAATTAGAGAGGAAGTAAGATAACAATGATCCATTTTCTAATGATATTTTCTAGGAAGTTGCAAACCTACGCATCATTGAATCAAGGGAACCATACAATCCTCATGATCTATTGGAAAGATAGCCTATGAGAATTTTGATTTATATTTGATTGTGTACTAAAAATGGTATATCGAGCAAGGAGGAGTACCCTTAATAATTCATTCCCATATAAAGTTGACAAGTATTTGTTAATCCATATTTCACACAAAAAAAATAAAGAAATTATGTAAAAATATTTCAAACAAAAAAAAATTATGTTCCTCTAGACTTCTCAGGTAAGCCTCCAGGAAATCCTCAGCAGTATCTAGGTTGTAAAAAAGGTTTGAACTGATTATCATGACTAACCATCTGAGATATCTTTCTTTTAATATCAAACTATAGAATCCAGCTAGTCATCTAAACTGTACCAAATATTCTGCAACCTGGAAGAGATATGTTACCTGATTTTGTAATTTATTGATTTTTGCATCTTTTTCTTTTAACTATTTTTTTGCCAGTTTTAATTCTTTAACCTGATTTTGAAGTTTTTAGCATCTTAAAATCCACTAGGCTAAATATTCATTATATTTATCTAAAGTGACCATGTTTTGGGTCCTGACAACTTGCTAAAACCTAGGCAAAAATTATACTTGTACTTCTTTTTCCTTTATTTCTATTTTTGGTGCAACAAATGAGAAATTTGGTATAGTAGGAAAATTCAGAGGTGTACTTACTTTAAAACCCCTTTTTTGATGGTTTGAGGCTTCCCTTGTAGACATAATTTGTACTATTAGTTGTTGTGGCTCTTCATGTTCACTTTTGGCCGTACTTTTAGTTTATTCTAAGGTATCTTCAAAATGAAATGGTGCAGCTTCGAAAGGAGGAATTATATCTTCATATTGTCCCAAATCTACTCTTGTCTATTATGGACCCTCATCTCTAAGACCCGTTGGCTCAATAGGTTGTTGAAAACCTTGTTGTTCAATTTCCCTTGGAATAACATCATTTTGCTGAAGATTTTATTGTTCATCTACCTCTGGGATAACATTATCCTGCTGAGGAGCCTGGGCTTCAATAATATCTCTATTTTTTGCATGCTCAACAAAAGGATCAACTGCTTCAATTTGAGGAGGAGTTTGTATATTTCTAGCTGGTGTTGTATCATCTTGCATGGATAATCCAAGAAAGATCTAAATAATGTTTTCTCTTTTACCAGAGTTTGCATATTGTGACTCCAACTGTGCCACTCTACTTTTTAACTTCTCTATTTCCTGCTGCAACTCAAAAATTTATGGGTCTTTTTCTTTGATGGATGTTTTTTTCTCCTCAATCCAAGTCATTTGTATTTTGATAACACTTTTGGAAACACTTAAATGCTCCTTTATGTCTTCTTCTTCTTCCTATTCCTCCTTAGTTTCGGAATCTGAGGAATAAATGGGAAAATTCTCTTTCGATTGAGGTTCAAAAATTTTTGTACCTGCTTCTTCTGTGTCCTCAAATTGGTCCTATGTAGGGCTGTCTAGAGAATCTTCCATGACTGTATTTGACATATCATCCACAAATACAAAATCTTGTTGTTCATTGGCAGCTTTAGGGTCCTTTTCTTTTTGTTCCCTAGTTTACTTTTTTAAATTACTAAGGCTTCTCCTTAAGGGTGGAGTGGAAATAGTATCTTCCTCCCTTATACCTCCCTCAACTACATTTTTTGTAGTGTCCTGTTTATGGATTCTTGAAGACCTTCGAACCCTAATTTCATATTATTTTCCTGTATTTTGTTTCTTTTTTGTTCCAGAGGGTGTAGGGACAATTTTATTTTTTTATGGGACATTCCTCTCTTCCCTTTATGTCTCTTCCTCTGCACTACTAGAAATTTTATCCTGTTCTATACCCTGTTATGGAAATTCAGTAACTTCTTCAGAAAACCTAACCCTCTTTTGTTTTCTTTCCCTAGGGCTAGTCCTTGTTTCTCTTTTTCTTTGTTTTTGAATCCTTTATGATGAAGGTTCAAAGGATGGGGTTTCTATATCTTCTTCCTAGGGTGCTTCTCCTTCTGTGATAACATTTTTTGTTTCCTCATTTTCTTCCTCCTCCTCTTCATAAACTACTTCACTCCACAAAGATAAAAATCTATTAAAACTTCTAATATTTCCCCTGAAATGATGCTTGCAAATGAGTTTTATGAGTCCATGGTGGCAAGGACTTCCCTTACCCTCTTGATACCTCCTAGACATATTTTATAATTCCTGGTGCAGGTATAAAGGGAAGTTAACCCTAACCTCAGGTTTTTTCCTACCATGCCTAAGATGGTTTAAAATTTGAAAGTGGTGTCCCGAAAGAACAACATATTGCCCCTCACATGTTAGAAACTTAATTACCCAGATAGCTACTTCATCCCAGGGCGCCTGTAAACTAATTTTTTTTACACCCTTACATGCATTTCTATTCATTAAATATTTAGGTTCCCTATCCCCTTCTTCCATGAATTTATCGACTACATGAGCTAACATATTCCTACTAGATCTAAAAATCTGGAGACCTCTTAAAGGCAGCTCAGTAATTTGACTCAAAATCTCGGGAGTTACCTTAATCGTCATCCCTTTGATGAAGGCTCAATTATTTTTGAAGGTATGGGTGAACTCTGCTACCAAATATTCAAAGTACCCATCAAATTTATCTAAGAATGGCATCAACCTACCATATTCAAAAATTTGCAGTGATTCAAGGCTCTCTCTGAGGTATCTGGTGTTTTCAGGATTAATTTTTATTTTTTGCCCCATGTTTGTTTTTTTTGTTATTCTATTATCACAACACCGCTCTGCTATCGTTCTCTGCAAATCACAATTCTTCGACATAGTTCTCCTTCGGACAGAATGGTAAAATTAGCAAAAAACATCACCTTTCTTGTAATCATGGGGGTACAATGTGCGAGCTATCTTTAAAAATAAGGTGGTGCAAATTATCAATTTTGTTTTGGAAACATGACCTCTGATGAATAGTTTTTCATCCATGTCATTAGAATTCTTTCTTAATTAGCGATCCAGTCATGCATGCAAATTTTATTTGCACATTTGGTTATCATCCCTTTGGATTTGGTTGCCTACTTTTCAACATCAGCTTCATAAATCTCTATACCCTTTTTGGTTTGCGTGTCACAAATTTGAAAACCCTACATACTCCATTTGAGAAAAATCACATCGTGGGAACGATTTTTCTTTTTTTTTGATGCCACATGGAATGTTTTTATTTTGCTACCGTGCATTCTCATTTTTAAATTTTTTGCCTTTTATTCTAAAGATAAAACAAATCCGCCATTTTGAAGACAAACAAATATGTTATTCTAAATACAAAACAAATATGTCATTCTGAAGATAAAACAAATTTGTCATTTCGAAGACAAAAAAAAATTGCCATTCTGAAGATAAAAAAATTTGCCATTCTGAAGACAACAAATCTGCCATTCCAAATATAAGACAAACCTATTTTAAACAAATTATTTGCATGTTTTTATACATGACTACCTTTGATGATGTTCTGTTGATTTTTCTGCAACATTTTAGAATAAGTGTAGTTGATGGATTTGTACAATGATGTAAACTTTTTTCAAGGCTATGCATGCTAGAAAATCGATTTTCATGTATACCAATTCAGTAGCACCTCATAGAGGTTTTCACTGCTGAATTATTCATTTTTATCTCTTCTTTTTTTTATATTTTTCACCTCTCCTTTTCTCTCTTTTTTTTATTTTTTTCTATTTTCTTGAAACTCCATTGTCATGTTGAGTCTGCTAAAATGGAAGAGGGAATTTCTTCCATTTGTGGTACATCTAAACTATCAAGTTTTTGCAAGAATTCTTCCTTAGTTAGTGGTGTATGGTATACCCGAAGGTGATGCCCATTTACTACAAACTTCCTTCATGAGTCATCGATAGGAGAGAGATGAACAGCTCCATTGTTAAATACCTCCTCAATAAGATAAGGTCCAAGCCACCTAGTTCATAGCTTTCCAGGGAAATCCTCATAATGAGAATAAAAAATCAAGGTCCAATCTCCTTGCTAAAAATTCCTATGCTAAATGTGGTTGTCATGCCGCAGCTTCCTTTTTTGTTGAATAATTTCAGTGTGATGTATTGCATCTAGCCAAAGTTCATCCAATGCATTCAGTTGTAAAAATCTGTCCATTTGTACCTGAGACAAATCAATTCCAATTTCCAAAGTTTTTTGCAATGTTAGTAGCTCAAATTCAATAGGTAAGAAAGACTTTTTACCAAAAACTAGTTCATAAGGTGTAAAACCAGTAGTGGATTTCCAGGTAGTATTGTAAGCTCAAACTTCTTTAGGTAGTTTATCTAGCAAGTTCCTCCTATGAAAGGCTATTGTTTTAGTAAAAATCCATTCTAACTCCATGTTTGTGACTTCGACCTAACCATTTACCTGTGGGTGATAAGGTGATGATTTTCTATGTTTGATTTCATATAACTCTGTTAAAGCTTCAATAACTTTAGATGTAAATTAGGGTCCTTGTTCTGTGGTAATAGACCATGGAGCTCCAAATATCTAAAAAATTTGGGTATACAAGAAATCGGAAACCTTCTCTTCACGAGCATGTTTGAAAGCATGCACTTCTACCTACTTTATCAGGTAATCATTGCATACCATAATATGCACCTTTCCTTGATAAGGTGGGTCAATAGGTCCCACAAAATCAAGCCCCCACCTCTCAAATGGTTCTAAAACAATTTGAGGCTGTAGTGGCATTTCATTTGTGTGAGTGGGTTTCCCCATTCTTTGGCATGCATCACAATGCCTGATGTACTTTTTTACATCCTTGTGAAGAGATGGCCAATAATACCCTGTTCCTAAAAAATTTCTAATTGTGCTTTTTACAGAATAATGTCCACCAGAGGGTTCATCATGACAAGCTCGAAGGATATCATAAAAATCATCCTTTCGAATGCACCTACGTAATACATGGTCAGGACTACATTTAAAATTTATATCTTTAATCCATGAAAAAGAAGAGCTTTGCTTTATCAATTATTTCTTCTTTTTTGAAGTGAAATGTGGAGGAACTTTCTCTGTGCCTAAATAGTTTGCTATATCTGTAAACCATGGTGATTGGACAGATATAGTAAATAAATTTTCATTAGGAAAAGTATCCTCAACCAATTCCCCTTCCTCTGTATTCTACAACCTAGACAAAAAATCTGCTACAACATTAGCTTTTCCTGGTTTGTTGATTATTGTGATATCAAATTCTTGCAACAAAAGTAACCAATGGATAATTCTTGCACTCACCATAGGTTTATTCATCAAATATTTAATGGTTGTGTGATCTTTATGAATGAATATTTGATAACTTGTGATGTAATGTCTGAATTTGTTTATAGCATAAATTACTACCAAGAATTCATTTTCAATAGTGGTATAATTTTTCTTTGCTCCTGTCAAATTCTTGCTAATGTAGTAGATGGCATAATGTTCACTATTATCAATTTTCCCTAATGTTGTTCCAGTTGTAGTATTGGAAGCATAAGTCTGGATATGAAATGGTAATGTCCAGTTGGGTCCTCTTAACATAGGTGGAGTTACTAATTTTTCTTTCAGAGCTTTAAATGATTCCTAACACTTTCAAGTCTAGGAGAATTCAGAATCCTTGTTCAATAGGGCAAACATAGGATTAGATATTATGCTAAAGTTGGGAATAAGCCTACGATAAAAACCAATGTGTCCAAGGAAAATTTTGGCATAAGTTTGAGTTTTAGGAGGGAGAAGATTTTTGATTATTTCTACTTTATTTGGATCAACTTGGATCCCTTGAGGAGAGATGTGATGACCAAGAATAATTCCTTCCTCCATCATTATAAAACATTTTTTAGGATTCAAATATAATAGGTATGTTTCATAGTGAGTTAAAACTTTATCAAGATGTTCTAATGTAAAATCAAAAGTTTCACCACATACTGTGAAGTCATCCATATAGATTTCAATATTTTCGGTAGTCACATCAGAAAAATATTGCTAAAACTGCTCGTTGGAATGTTGATGGAGCATTACACAAGCGAAAAGGTAAGACCCTATAGGCGAATGTTCCCCAAGGACATGTAAAAGTTGTTTTCTCTTGATCTTCAGGTGCAACCTAAATTTGATTATATCCACTGAATCCATCAAGAAAACAAAATTATTTCTTTCTAGCAAGAGTATCTAATACTTGATCTATGAATGGTAATGGAAAATGATCTTTGTATGTTACTTTATTTAATTCCCTGTAGTCTACACATACTCTCATTTTTCCATTCTTCTTTGTAACTATAACCAATGGAGAGACCCATTGGCTATCAAAAATTGGATAAATGAATCCTACCTCTAAAAAATTTTCAATCTCTTCTTTGATAATATCTCTCAAGGCTAGATTTAGTCTTCTTTGGGCCTGCCTCATTAGTTTAACATCTTCAATATAGATTATGTGAGTGCATACATCAGGGTGGATTCTTGACATATCTTTGTAACCCCAAGTAAAAGCATGGATATGCTTCTGCAAAATAGCTAATAGTTTTGCCTCTTCTTCATTAGTAAGCTAGCTATTGATATTCAAAAATTTTCCTGGCTCAACTTCTATCTGTTTTATCCCTGGAAGTTTTGAGCAAGGTGCAACAACAGTATTGTCATTGTTGTCAACACAGTCAGATAGATTTGTTGATGCAGTGGACAGGAAGTTCAAAAGATATTCGGATGCAGAAGACAAGGAGTTCAAAGGTTATTCAGAGTATGTACAGTGATTTTCCAAGAAGACCGAAGTGGCCCATATGCAAAAGATCAAAGAAAAAGACAAGTAAGAAAAGTGTCACGATATCGCGACATATACAACAGGCAAGAAAAACTGTCATGATTTCGTGACATGTTGGAAGAGAGAGAAAAAGCAAGAAAAATTGTCACGATTTCGCGACATGTTGGAAGAGAGAAAAAGCAGGAAAAACTGTCATGATTTCGTGACATGTTGGAAGAGAGAGAAAAAGCAAGAAAAACTATCACGATTTCGTGACATGTTGGAAGAGAGAGAAAAAGCAGGAAAAACTGTCACGATTTCATGACATGTTGGAAGAGAGAGAAAAAGTAGGAAAAACTGTCACGATTTCGTGACATGTTGGAAGAGAAAAAGGCAAGTGGAAAAACTGTCATGATTTCGTGACATGTTGGAAGAGAAAGAGAAAGTAGGAAA
Source organism: Wollemia nobilis (assembly GCA_028583015.1). NCBI lineage: Eukaryota > Viridiplantae > Streptophyta > Pinopsida > Araucariales > Araucariaceae > Wollemia > Wollemia nobilis. The sequence goes on from JAQPPZ010005099.1 coordinate 2,717,886, forward strand.
AAGTGTCACGATTTCGTGACAAGTTCGAAGAAAGAGAACAAGTAAGAAAAGTGTCACGATTTCGTGACATGTCGCATTTTTGTGACTAAAATAGGAGAGAGAAAGTAAGTTTGAAAAGTGTCGCGATATCGTGACATGTCACATTTTCGTGACAAAAGAAAGAGAGGAAGCGTACGAAAGCAGAACTATCACGATTTCATGACAAAAGCAGAAAGCAAGACTTTGGAAGTAGAAGTGTCACGATTTCATGACAAAAAAAGAAACTAAAAATTCAATTTCAACAAAAGCAAAGAAGTAAAGTACGAAGAGAAGTGTCACGATTTCATGACAAAAGAGAGAAGAAGACTTCGAAGGCAGAAGTGTCATGATTTCATGACAAAAGCAAAGAAGCTAAGTACGAAAGCAGAAGTGTCACGATTTCATGACAAAAGCTAAGTTGAAGACTACGGAGGCAGAAGTGTCATGATATCGTGACAAAAGCAAAGTCGAAGTCTATGGAAGCAGAAGTGTCACGATATCATGACAAAAGCAAAGACAAAGTATACGGAGGCAAAAATGTCATGATATCATGACAAAAGAAAATATGAAGTCTACGGAGGCAAAAATGTCATGATATCATGACAAAAGAATAGAGAAAGCGTACGAAGGTGAAAGTGTCATGATATCGTGACATGTTGTATTTTCATGGCAACAACAACAAAAGAAGCTACAGAGGCAGAAATGTCATGATTTCATGATAGGTCATAAATGCGCAAGTCAAGAAGGAGAACCCGACTGAAATGAGAAGTATGACAGTGGACCGACATCACTACGACATTTATAGGGGCAGTTATAGAGTGATTTCATACTGCTAAAATACGAAGAGTGATCAAAAGTCAGTATGGCGATTATAGGGTCTATCCAGAATGAAATCATCAAGCGATGGATAAACCGAACATCTTCTTGAGTTGAAGCCGATGAAGACCGATGACAGCCGACTAAAATTAGGGTTTACAATTGTTATGAAAGTCGACTAAGATTAGGATTTATAACCGACTAAGATTAGGGTTTTCATCATAAAAAATATTGTTATAAAAGGAGGGTTATTTGGAGAATTGAGAAGATGGTCGAATGTGTGTGAAATACGATCATTGTGCGCAGAGAGCAAGTCATGTCGAATCATGCTAAGTGCAAAATTTACAAAGAGAGCAGAGTGCACAAAAGGGAGAAGATGATCATGAAGTTTGACTGTAACGAAGTAGAGTGTGCAAAGTGATTACACGTAGAGAGAGTAGAGTGCATAGAGAATGCAAAGGTGAAGAAGACCAATCAGGGTCTTGCAAAAGCAAAGGTATCTTACTATCAAACTTATAGATTCAAATTGAAGTCCAGGTTGTAGCTTGGCATCAAGGGTTGGTGCTCCTTTCTTTGGTGAATAAATAAGGGTTTGGTGCTCCTTTCTATTGGTGTAGATAAATCAAGGGTTGGTGCTCCTTTTTATTGGTGCAGATAAATAAGGGGTTGGTGCTCCTTTCTATTGGTGCAGATAAATAAGGGGTTGGTGCTCCTTACAGTGGGTGCTGGTAAATTGATTGTAAAGTTGGTGCTTTGCAAAGGCTAGATTTGGATGGTAGTCCAAGCAGTCAATTTTTGAGGAGTAGCCACATTGGTGAACCTCATTAAATCTTGTGTTGTGTGATGCTCTTTTGTTATACTTGTTGTATCTAGTAATAAGTTTTAATTGTTATGGTATTAAGAGCTATAAATTTAAGTTTATAGAGCTACACTGATTCACCCCCCCTCTCAGTGTCATTGTAAGACTAACAATTGGTATCAGAGCTAAGTTCTTGTACAAGCTTAACCGGCTAGGGTGATCTTGGAAGTAACACAATGGTAGGTGGTGAAGGCTTCTCATCAAACAAAGCACCATTGTTTGATGGATCTAATTACACATTCTAGAGAATCAAGATGCAGACATATCTCTATGCTTTGGGATACGACATCTGGGATTCAGTAGTTAGTGGATACACAATACCCATCACTCCTCCAAAAGAGGCTGACGAAAAGAAACTATTTGAAAATAACTCAAAAGCAAAGAATGCTATCATGTGCGGATTAGCAGACAGTGAACTAGTAAAGATCATGAGCTATAAAATGGCAAAAGAAATATGGGACAAACTGAGGAGTATTCATGAAGGAGATGATAAGATCAAGGAGGCCAAGTTACAGACACATCGAGCTCAGTTCGAAGCATTAAAGATGAATGACGATGAAAACATTGAGGCATATATGCTTGAGAGTTAATGGAATCATTAATGCGATCAGAGGACTCGACGAGGATATCGAAGACTCTACCATCATGAAAAAGGTATTAAGATCTCTTCCTCAAAGGTTTGATTCTAAAGTCTCAGTGATAGAAGAAGCTAAAAATCTAAATTATTTTAGTATAGATGAGATGTATGGTTCTTTGACTGCATATGAGATGAGGATAGGAAGATCTAAACCCATAGACAGAGAAGCGGCTTTTAAAGCCCTTAAAAATAAAAATGCAAAACAAGAGTCCGAGGAAGAAGAGACATCAGATGAAATGGAAGCAAACTTTGTTAGAAAACTAAAAAGGGGAAAAGGAAAATACAGAGGAAAGCTACCATTTAAATGTTTCAACTATGGAGGCATTGGGCATTTTGTGACTAAATGTCCACTTAATGAGAAGAACAAAAATGATGAAGGATCGCACCAAGAAAGAAGTGACTGGAAGAAGAAAATGAATTTTAGAAAAGGCAACTTCAAGAAGAAAAGTTTCATCTCCAGGAATGCCAGTTCAACAGAAGACAACTCCGGTGAGGATTATGAAGAGGAAACAGGTGAAGCTCTTTTCATGGCATTTGAAGAAGTAAAATCAGAAAAGGAAGGAGTGAACTCTAAAGTATGTGGTGAAAACCCTGAGGCTGAAGTAGATCTAGAAGGTGAGTTGATCTCTGCACTTGAAGAGTGGAAAATAGAGAGGAAAAAGAATAAGAAAATTTCAAAAAATCTTGAGGATGCAAATGAAATCATAACCAATCTGAAAGTACTAGATAGAAGAATACAAGAAAATATCTGAAGATCTCGAAGTACAAATTACCATGAAAATAGATTATTGCTACAAACTAGAAGAAGAGAATGTTGGTTTACGGATGTAGATAGAAGAGATGAATCACAAAATTAGTTGCTATCACAAATGCGAAGAAAGTTCTATGAAGCTGGATAAGATTATAAATGACCAAAGGCCTGTAGGCATCAAATTTGGTCTAGGTTTCATCGAAGGAGAATCATCAAATGGATCAAAGGCCAGAAATGTAGAATCCATAAAGAATGAAGATAAGAAATAGGTTGATCAAGGAAAAATGTCTCATGCAAAAGAAAGCAATAATGCCAGGCACGAAAGGAGAATTGACAATGATGGATTCACCAATGTCACACATCAAAGAAGAAGAAGACCTATGGCTCCTACGACAACATGGCAAAGACCATCACCCAGGTTCAATTATCCCTTTTCTGGTTTCTATTTTAAATGCAATGGCTATGGACATAAAATCTCAGACTGCAAATATAATGTAAGACCAAGGAATTTCACCGAGTAGAAATGCTTTTTCTCCTCTGATGAATTATACAGTAGAATGTTATAACTGTCATAATTTTGGGCACATTGCAAGAAACTGTAGAAGTACATTTGCATCAAATCAGTTTCAGGGAAGAAAATTTCAACCAAATAGGATGAGACAAAATAGAAAACTTCTCGAAAAACATGCACAAGCTATTGATAAGGGAAAGGCAAAACAAGAGCCCAAAACTACTATCAAAATGGAGTGGAAAGAAAAAGAGTGACTTAAGGAAGAAAAGGAATCCTTAATCGTACAAACAACATTTAAAGCACAGAATAAATATGTACCATGGATACTTGATAGTGGATGCTCCAGTCATATGACAGGTGACAAACAAAAATTTGAGAAGTTACAGAAATATGAAGGTGGTTCGATAAAGTTTGGAAATAATGATGGAGCTAAGATAGTTGGCAAAGGTTCGGTTAAAATTAGTGATGAAAAAATTAAGTTAGAAGAAGTCTTGTTTGTGGATGGTTTGAAACATAACTTGTTGAGCGTAAGTCAGATTTGTGATAAAGGTCATGAAGTAGTTTTTAAGAAGTAGGGTTGTGAAGTCAGAAAAACAAATAGTGGAAAATTGATAGCAAGTGGATCAAGGACATCTGGAAACCTGTACACGCTCTCGAGAGACTTCAGAAGGAGCTTGTTTTATTGGACAGGAAGAAGAAAATTGGTTGTGGCACAAGAGACTCGGTCATATCAGTTTTGATAATCTAGTAAAAATCAACTCAAAAAGGGCAGTGAGAGATATTCCCACCATCAACAAAAATGCAAACAACATTTGTGCTTCATGCCAAAAGGGGAAGCAAACTAGAGTCACATTCAAAACAAAAGAGTACTACACAAGCAAACCTTTGGAACTAATACACACTGATTTATGTGGACCCATGAGAACACAAAGCATAAATGGTGACAAATATTTTATGTTGTGCATTGATGACTATTCCAGAATGACATGGATATTTTTCTTGAAGCATAAATCAGAAGCTTTTGAAATGTTCAAGACTTTCAAAAACCAAGTTGAGAATGAAACAGGAAAGAGGATCAAATGTTTAAGATCAGATAGAGGAGGAGAATTCATTTCAGAGGAGTTTACAGAGTACTGTGAAAAATACGGTATTAGGAGACAATTTTCAGCAGCCAGGACACCTCAGCAGAATGGAGTGGTAGAAAGAAAGAACAGGACAGTGCAGGAAATGGCACGGACTATGTTGGTTGAAAGTAGAGTAGCAGACAGATTTTGGAAAGAAGCAGTCCATACTATGGTGTATATCCAAAATAGGTACATGCTGAGAACACATGAAAGCAAAACTCCTTATGAGTTGTGGTTCGGTAAAAGGGCAACAACAAAATACCTCAAAGTTTTTGGCAGCAAGTGCTACATCAAAAGAACTGAAGATAATCTTGGTAAGTTTGAAGATAGAGCGGATGAAGGTATTTTTGTTGGTTATTCATCAAAAAGCAAAGCTTACAAATGCTACAACAAGAGGCTAAAGAAAATTGTGGACGAGTGTCGATGTTAAATTTGATGAAGGTAGAGAACGAGTAATTAGCTATGAAAAGAACTACCCAATTTATGAAGAGGTTATTGAAGGAGATGAGGAAAACGAAATGGAAAAGATACAAAAAATTGACTCAGATGATTTAAGTTGTGATTCAGAAGTGGAAGAAAATAAGAAATTCAAAATAGGTAGTTGGCAGAAAAATCATCCTAGAGAGCAAATAATTGGAGACCCCAAAGTTGGTGTTCAGACAAGAAGAAGAGTAGTAAGTAACTACTCTCTATTATCCAGCATTGAGCCCAAAAATGTTGCTGACGCAAGCAAAGATGAAAGTTGGATGAAGGCAATAAATGAAGAATTAGATCAGATCGAGAAAAATGAAACTTGGGAGTTAGTACCTAGACCTGCAAATAAAAATATAATCGGGACTAAATGGATTTTTTGAAACAAATTGAATGAAGATGGACAGGTAGTCAGAAATAAAGCAAGATTGGTATGTAAGGGTTATGCACAAGTTGAAGGCATTGAATTTGAGGAAACTTTTGCACCAGTAGCTAGACTAGAGGCAATTAGAATGTTTTTGGCTTTAGCAGTCTACAAGAATTTCAAAGTTTATCAAATGGATGTGAAATCAGCGTTTTTGAATGGGAAACTTGAAGAAGAGGTTTATATTGAGCAACCGAGATGGTTTCCAACTTGGTGATGATCCCAACTTGGTTTGCAAGTTGAAGAAAGCATTATATGGCTTAAAACAGGCACCCAGAGCATGGTATGCAAGGCTAGACAACTATCTCACTCAACAAGGGTTTAAGAAAGGTATGGTGGATAGTAATTTGTATGTCAAAATAGAAAATGGGCATCTTATTGTTCTTGTTGTATACGTAGATGATATCATATTTGGCAGCAGCAAAGATGAGTCATGTAAAGATTTAGCAAATAAGATGCAGAAAGAATTTGAAATGTCAATGATTGGTGAACTTTCGTATTTCCTCGGGTTGCAAGTTAATCAAAATAAGAAGGGCATATTTATTTCTCAAGTTAAATATGTGAAAGAGATGTTAAAAAAGTTCACAATGGAGGATTGTAAGCCAGTTAGCACTCCCATGATGACAGGTTGCAAGTTGAGCAAGGATGAAAAATCTCCACCTGTTGATCAAACCATGTACAGATCTATGATTGGGAGCTTACTGTACCTGACAGCTACCAGACCAGGATATTTTGTAGGCAGTATGCATGGTAGCATGATTTCTAGCTAATCCCAAGGAGACTCATGTGACGACGAGTGAAGAGGATTCTTCGGTACCTCAAGGGTACTATGGAGTATGGGTTATGGTATCCGAAAGGTAAAGACTTCACCCTTATTTTGTATTCAGATGCAGATTGGGCGAGGAGGTGTCGATGAGAGAAAGAGTACCAGTGGAGGTGCATTCTATCTTGGAGACAGATTGGTCGCGTGGCACAGTAAGAAACAAGAGTCAGTTTCTTTATCGACAGTAGAGGGAGAATATATTGTAGTGACAACATGTTGTACGTAGGTATTGTGGATGAAACAAACCCTGAAAGATCTTGGTATTAGCTTCAGTGAGCCAATATCAGTTAAGTGTGATAACACCAGTGCCATTAACATCTCCAAGAATCCGGTTATGCATTCATGCACAAAACACATTGCTATCAGGTATCACTTTTTGAAGGAGAAAGTTGTGGAAGGTGAGGTTAAGTTGGATTTTGTTCCAACTACAGAGCAAGTAGCGAGATATCTTCACAAAACCATTGCCCAAGGAAGTTTTTGAGTACCTTCGCAATAAATTGGGAGTGGTCACACTTCCCAAGAATTGACTAGCTACAGGGATCACATTCTCAGGGGGAGCATTTAAGTATTTGATTATCTTTTTGCTCATGTTCATGATTTTTGCTAAGTGTAATAAATTTTGCCTGAGAATGTTGTGCATGGACTCAGGGGGAGTCTGCAGTAGCCCTTTGGTATTATTGTCAAAGGGGGAGAAGAGTTACAGGAAATTGCACATGTGTTGCCAAAAATTCCAAAGGGGAGATTGTTGAGCAAGGTGCAGCAACAGTATTGTCATTGTTGTCAACATAGTCAGATAGATCTGTTGATGCGGTGGATAGGAAGTTCAAAAGCTATTCAGATGTAGAAGACAGGAGTTCAAAGGTTATTCAGAGTATGTACAGTGATTTTCCAAGAAGACCGAAGTGGCCCATATGCAAAAGATCAAAGAAAAAGACAAGTAAGAAAAGTGTCGCGATATCGCGACATATACAACAGGCAAGAAAAACTGTCACGATTTCGTGACATGTTGGAAGAGAGAGAAAAAGCAGGAAAAACTGTCATGATTTCGTGACATGTTGGAAGAGAGAAAAAGCAGGAAAAACTATCATGATTTCATGACATGTTGGAAGAGAGAAAAAGAGGAAAAACTATCATGATTTCGCGACATGTTGGAAGAGAGAAAAAGCAGGAAAAACTGTCACGATTTCATGACATGTTGGAAGAGAGAGAAAAAGCAAGAAAAAATGTCATGATTTCGTGACATGTTGGAAGAGAAAAAGGCAAGTGGAAAAACTGTCATGATTTCGTGACATGTTGGAAGAGAAAGAGAAAGCAGGAAAAAGTGTCACGATTTCGTGACAAGTTCGAAGAAAGAGAACAAGTAAGAAAAGTGTCACGATTTCGTGACATGTCGCATTTTCGTGACTAAAATAGGAGAGAGAAAGTAAGTTTGAAAAGTGTCACGATATCGTGACATGTCACATTTTCATGACAAAAGAAAGAGAGGAAGCGTATGAAGATATTTAAGAAAGATAAAACTGTCATGATTTCATGACAAACAGAAAGCAAGACTTCAAAAGCAGAAGTGTCATGATTTCATGACAAAAGCAAAGTAAAGTATGGAAGCAGAAGTGTCACGATTTCGTGACAAAAGAGAGAAGAAGACTTCGAAGGCAGAAGTGTCATGATTTCATGACAAAAGCAAAGAAGCTAAGTACGAAAGTAGAAGTGTCACGATTTCATGACAAAAGCTAAGTTGAAGACTACGGAGGCAGAAGTGTCACGATATCGACCAAAAGCAAAGTCAAAGTCTATGGAAGCAGAAGTGTCACGATATCATGACAAAAGCAAAGACGAAGTATACGGAGGCGAAAATGTCATGATATCATGACAAAAGAAAAGACGAAGTTTGTAGAGGTAAAAATGTCATGATATCATGACAAAAGAATAGAGAAAGCGTACGGAGGTGAAAGTGTCGTGATATCATGACATGTTATATTTTGTGGCAACAGCAACAAAAGAAGCTACAGAGGCAGAAATGTCATGATTTCATGACAAGTCATAAATGCGCAAGTCAAGAAGGAGAACCCGACTGAAATGAGAAGTATGACAGTGGACCGACATCACTACGACATTTATAGGGGCAGTTACAGAGTGATTTCATACTACTAAAATATGAAGAGTGATCAAAAGTCAATATGGCGATTACAAGGTCTATCTAGAATGAAATCATCAAGCGATGGATAAACCGAACATCTTCTTGAGTTGAAGCCGATGAAGACCGATGACAATCGACTAAAATTAGGGTTTACAATTGTTATGAAAGCTGACTAAGATTAGGATTTACAACCGACTAAGATTAGGGTTTTCATCATAAAAAATATTGTTATAAAAGGAGGGTTGTTTGGAGAATTGAGAATATGGTCGAATGTGTGTGAAATACGGTCATTGTGTGCAGAGAGCAAGTCATGTCGAATCATGCTAAGTGCAAAATTTGCAAAGAGAGCAGAGTGCACAAAAGGGAGAAGATGATCGTGAAGTTTGACTGTAATGAAGCAGAGTGTGCGAAGTGATTGTGCAGAGAGAGCAGAGTGCGCAGAGAACGCAAAGGTGAAGAAGACCAGTCAGGGTCTTGCAAAAGCAAAGGTATCTTACTGTCAAACTTATAGATTCAAATTGAAGTCCAGGTTGTAGCTTGGCATTAGGGGTTGGTGCTCCTTTCTATTGGTGTAGATAAATAAGGGGTTGGTGCTCCTTTTTATTGGTGTAGATAAATAAGGGGTTGGTGCTCCTTTCTATTGGTGTAGATAAATAAGGGGTTGGTGCTCCTTTCTATTGGTGTAGATAAATAAGGGGTTGGTGCTCCTTACAGTGGGTTTTGGTAAATTGATTGTAAAGTTGGTGCTTTGCAAAGGCTGGATTTGGATGGTAGTCCAAGCAGTCAATTTTTGAGGAGTAGCCACATTGGTGAACCTCATTAAATCTTGTGTTGTGTGATGCTCTTTTGTTATACTTGTTGTATCTAGTAATAAGTTTTAATTGCTGCGGTATTAAGAGCTATAAATTTAAGTTTATAGAGCTACACTGATTCACCCCCCTCTCAGTGTCATTGTAAGACTAATAGGAAGGACATAATTTACTCCTTTATGTTGAGTTATTAAGGAGTTGAGTGGACAATGGTGAGATTGGAGGAAATAAGGAATTCATGTCTCATTGATTTTTGATGGAATCATATTATGTATGGAATAATGAGAAGAAGGGAGTAGGTGATGATGCCACCCATGTGGTAATGAAACATATGTTTCTTGTAATGGTGTAGATGGCTTACTTTCAAAATTTTGACCTTCCTCTCTTCCTAAGAACTGATGTATATTTATTTCTTCATCCCCTATTCCTTGCTCATGCAAAGTACTTACCAAAATAGTTCCATTTTCTAAATTTTCTTTGTCATGGAAGTTTATCTCCTATGTATGTTCTTTTATTGTCACAGTGGCTAGTGTGGAGATGACATATTTTTGTTCTTCATCTGAATCAAGGAACCATAACTCACCTATAAAATTGCTTGAAGTTCTTGCAAGAGGATACAGAGAAATCTGTTTTAAGTCAATACCATTTGAGATGGTCATTTTTCCTTATCTGCAATCTATGAAGGTTGTTGTAGTTGCAAGCCAAGGTCTTCCCATAATAATGGGATAACCATATACTGAATTCCTTTTTTGTAAAGCCAAAAAATCTATAGGGTACTCCCAAGAGGAAACTTCTATAGGGACATCTTCAATGATACCTTCAAGTTTTGCAACTGACTTATCAGCCATTTCTAGTACTATAAAGGTGGGACTTAGATGTTTGAGCTATAATTATTCCATTATATCCTTGGTCATGACATTTATTGTAGCTCCTAAGTCAACTAGGACATTTGATATTGGTACTGAACTTATGGTAACTATGATAACTAGACTTTCTAGGTCACTATACTTTGGAGGTACTAGTTTCCTTGATAAGAGATCAATTATATTTCCTTCAACCTAAATAGTCTTAGGAAATGACATCTTTTTTCTTCCTGATATTTTGAGACACAAATCTTGGAAAGTTATTTTGATCAAAGGTAAATCCTTAATTGCTTGCAATAAGGAGAGTGATATGGTTAGATTTCTGAGTTCCTTGACCAGATTCGATTCATAATTGTTTGTTGTGGTGTTGAATCTCTCAGGGTATGGAACTATCTTTGATGGAGGTAATTGTTGTGCCTATGGTTTTTTTTCTCTACTTCTTAATTTATTATTGGTTTGACTCTACTCGGTTCCAAAATTTCTTGCATTTCATTTTCTTTTATTTTAGTCAAAACAGGTTCAGGTAAGACTTTTCTTGAACAAAGTTGGATATAACTGCAATCAAGAACATGTATTTCAGCATTTTCCTCAGCTTTAGCCACATATATAGGGGATGCCTATCTTATGTTCATTGGATTATTCATTGGTTATTCTGGTATTTGAGGTTGTTTCACCTGTTTTTGTTGTGTTTGATTTGGTTTCCCTTAAAAATTTTGATTTGGTGCAGGCAACAAATTTTGGGTTTGACCCTGATTTCTTTGCTGCCTTGGATAAGACTAGTATTGTTGTCCCCACTACTATTGATTTTACATCCAAGATGGATTACTCTAATTCTAATTCCAAGGTAGACTATTATGATTCCATGATGGGTTATTTTGGTTCTAACTCTAGTATGGATTGATCCAACCTGTTTGTGGCCATTCTTGAAAATTTGTCCCTTGAGAATAATTCCAAGGATGTTGGGGTGGTTCTGATTGACCCCAAGGTATATTCCAAGGGTTATGCCCCTAATTTGTAGGAAAATGAGGAGGGTTTTGATACTAAGAGAAATACCGCCCTGTTTTGATCCAACATAATTGAGTTCTTCAATATGAGTTTCTAAAACAATTTTGAGTTGTGGTAGCAGATGGCATTTATCAGTCAAATACCCTTTTGAGTAAATACTATAGATGGATGAGATGGATGTTTTTTTTAAAGGACACTCTTGCAAAGCATGTTTATTTTTTCATCTTGGGTAATAAATGGCCAAAGGTTCTGTTGTTTTTGCTTTAGCAGTCATTTCCCCTAGAGTCATTTTTAATTGCACAAAAATATCAGTTTTGAAATTTGCAAATTCCTCTTTTAGGTATTTTACATCAATTTTATTTTCACTCCTCTTCTTCCTTATTTTCTTAGTGTGAGAATAATTTATATAGAGATCCACAATATTTTCATTGTTAATAGTATTTACATCCTCATTTCCCATTAAATCCAATACTTCCCTGGACTCATCTTGTAGTCCTCTTAAAAATATGGTTTTGCACAGTTTTGGTTCTACAAGTCCACATCTCCTTTGAACAAATGCAAATCCATCAAGGTAATATTATAAAGTTTCATCATCTTCTTGATTGATTTTGAACAACTCATCTTTCATATTCCTCACACGATAATACTCTTGATACTTGTCTAAAAAAATAGCTTCCATTTGATCTCAGGTTCGTATGGAATTTGGATCTAAGCTCATGAACCAGCATAATGTTGTATCCTTGAGTGTTGAAGGAAATACCTTGAGTTTTTTATTGTCATTTACATAGTCATAGGTTTGACACACTACTTTGAATTCGAACAATATCAGGATCTTCATATGCAACACCTATAAAGGTTGTAAGCACTAAAGGTGATATGGTCTTCATGGGAGATTTCTATGCTAGATTCAATCAAATAGTATATTCAAATGTTCTAGAGGGTTGGGGCACATCCTGGTCATCTTCTTGATCATGGACATGGCCATCCTAGCCATCCCCATATAGATTTCCTCTTTCTACCATAGTGCTATGTTCTTTAGGAACAATCAATCCTATCCAAATTTATTTTTCAAGAGGTCCTAGACTCTCTATTGAATATGAGATTGGTGATTTTTCATTCTCTGGATTTTCTAATGATGATGAAGCTAGTGATTGTTGTTTTAATCTTTCTGGCAATTCAAACATAGGTTATTCACCTCTTAATCATGAAAATATTCTTATTGGAACAAGCCAGGGATAACTTTGGATAAATATGTCTTTTTCATCCCTAGGCCTACTCATTCATGCTTACTCCTTAATGACATAAATTTTAAGTCAATAATTGTTACTTAACTAGCTATTATGTTCAGATTTTACCCTGAATTTTCATAGCTTAGCATAATTAACAACTATTGGACTATTTTTTCTTCTAACAACACCGTTTATTCCCTAGTAATAGTGCCAAAATGATGAGTTTCATTAGATCTCATCTTTAAATCTCAAGGATATATCAATCTCAGGTGGTGTCCAAGGCTATTTACGATAGAAATCAAGAACATGGCTACAATTTAACCACTTTGGAGCAGTAGGTCTTATTGGTGGAACAGATTGTGTTGGGGGTTTTTAGGTCACTTTTACTTCTAAATTGCATAAAATAAACTAATTTTATTGCAATAATGGAAATCTATTCTTTAAGTTACAGGAATGAAAGTCTAATTGCAACTATAGAATTGAAATCTAGCTATCTTTATAGAAATGGAAAAGTTGTTCTTAATTACAATTGTAGAAAGGAAAACCTAAGTACTTATGCAGAAATAGAACTGCTTGAATGGAAATATATTATTTTAGGGTTTTGTTCCAGAATTTTGTTAGGCTTCTAGGCAGTAACTAACAACAAAAAGGAAAACATAGGAAATTGTTAGAAATTGTTGAAATGGAAATAAGACTGTAATCTACTGAAACATGTAACTAAAATAACAATGATCATATTCTATAAAATATTGCAAAACATAAAAGAATTCATATAACTATAAATGATGTCAGTATGCAATAAAATATAAAACAGATAAACATTCAACTAATTCTAGTATAGTAGGAATCAGAATAAACACTATCCTATTAGCCCTCCTCCTAGGCCTAAAAGTGGCTAGCTTCCATTTCTAGAAGAAGGTATGAATTTTCTAACTAACTAAACCTTACACACACTCATAAAGGGACAGAGAATATGGAAGAACTACACTTTATTATTCCATAAAAAGTATTACAATGTTGTTACAAAACTATTGAACTAAAAACTACTAATATCTATTCTCCAGCTAATGCTATGTACTATTTTCTACTTAGCTAAACCAATATGGGATCTATTATTTTATAGATGCATAAGATCTATTTACAAACATAAAATATACCATTCCTATCCTATATATTTTAACTACCTATTATGTTGCAACAATTCTAGGGATATTTTAGGATAAAGTCAGTTGCTTCAATTGATATTTTTAGGGGCTGCATCTTTTGGTCAGAAAGTGATGGTAGAGACATCTGTAGAGACTTTTCCTAACTTTCCTCAACCTCTTCAACTCATTGGAAATCATATAAAATCAAACTGCAGCACTTTCCCCTGTCATTCTGAAGATCTTTGGAATGACTAGTTGTAGATGCAATTCAAATTTAGAATACCTTCTAGATGTTGATTTCTATTGCTACTTCCTTGTAGGTCTGAAAATCCATCTTCCAGGAGGTAAATCCAACTGACTTTATCTTCCCTTTTTGGTAAATTCCATGCCCTGCCATTCATTGGTAGCTGGCTAGAATTTACACAGAATTTTCTATTATTGCTGCATAGTTACAATTTTTGGATACTATTCTTTAGATTCAACCAGGTTATTACACAGAAATATAAATATAAAAATACTTAAAATTTTGCATTTCAACCATGCATCCCCATCATAAATATATATTTCTTGAAAACAATGAAAAAATATGCAAAAACTATAAAAACAAAGCATAATATCCCTAAACACATCAATCATACAAATATCAATATACAACATATTTAGATCAGCTTAATTAGCATAAAAGACATATCATAATGTTTTTAAACATTTATAATGTTTCAAAACATGCCATGATTGAGGCATTTCCAAGCCTCATCACCAAGGTAATAATGCATGAATCCCAAATCAGTCATCTCGAATTCCTTTTCAAGATCCTTTTTTACTACACTTATTAAACCTTTTGAGCTTCTTGTAATTACTATATCATCAACATACACTATAAGTATTACTATATCATTTCCAATATTTTTCATGTAGAGATTTAGATGTAACATGCTCCTTTTCAAGTTGTGTTGTAGTAAATAATTATTGATCTTTATATACCATGTTGTTGGAGCTTGTTTTAGACCATACAAGGATTTTTTTTAATTTACATACTTTGTGTTCTTGTACCTTGATTACAAATCCTTCTAGTTGTGACATAAACTTCTTATGGTTGTGCACTTTTTACATCCATTTGATGAAGTTTCAATCAATGATGTGTATCCAAGGCATAAATTATTTTTATAGTAGTCATCCTTGTTGTTGGTATAAAATTTTCTTCATCATCAATTACTTCTATTTCAATATACCCTTTTGCTACCAGTCAAACCTTGTATATTTCAAGTGTACCATCTACTTTATATTTGATATTATAAACCCATTTACAACCAACTAGTTTCTTTCCTAGAGGTATCTCAATAAAACTCCATGTTTTATTTTTCAATAATGATGTATATGATGATTCCATAGTTGCCTTCCATTTTGGATGATTTAATACTTGTAATGTAGATGTAGGTTATACTATAGAGCTTAGTAATCCTTTGTTTCTTTTGGTAAGACTATGAGTTTAAGGTATTGTAGTAGTAAGATCTAGAATTTGTTCTAGATTTGAATATTTGAGTATATTTCTAGGTCATATAGATTCCTTTATCTATAAATTTATAAAAATATTTATATATTCATTTTGTTCATCTTGAGATTCAATATCTTCATTTGATAAATCTTCTTTTGAAAAATTTAGAAGAACATTTAAATCAATTAAATATTCTTTAACACTTTAAGTTTTTCATCAAACACTACAACTCTGCTTATATAAATTTTTTGTGTTGGATCGATTATTCTATATCTTACAGATTCATCATCATAACAAAGAAATATACCACACATTGTTTTTTCATCTAATTTTGTCCTTTTTGTTTTAGAATATGGATATAATCTTTGCATCCAAACATTCTTAATTGTTCTACACTTGGTTTCCATCCTAACCATGCTTCTTCTGGTGTTACATTTTTGAGTATTCTTGTATGTAATCCATTTTGCAAATATACAATTGTTTTAACTACTTCTATCCAATATTGATGATCAATATGAGCTTATTTTAACATGCATCTAAACATATCCGTGATAGATCTATTTCTTATTTCTACAATACTATTTTTTGTGGTGAATATGCTATGGTGATTTACCTTTTTATTCCATTTTTTTCAAAGAATGTATTGAATTCTTTGTAATATATTGAACTATTTTGATAAATATTCACCTCCTTTCTCTAAGAAAAGATTTTTAGTCTTTCCTAATTATTTTTCAACTAGAAACTTAAAATGTTTAAAGCAAATAAATGCTTTAGATTTGTATTTCATAAAGTATACCCATATTTTCTTGTAATAATCATCAACAAATAGTTGAAAATAGTTGTGTCCTCCAATACTAGTAACACTCATTGGACCACATAGATCTATATATACTAGTTCTAATTGTTTTTGGGTTTGATGTTGTTAAAGTTCAAAAGGTATTCAATGTTGTTTTCCTATTAAATATTCTAGAAAAATTATAGATTTCCAAGAGAGTTTTGGTAATCCTTCTACAATTTTATATTTATTCATTTCATTCAATGATGACACACTTGTATGACCTAGTATTTTATGCCAAAGTTATTTAGTTTAAAATATTCCTACTAAAAGAGCCATATTTGGTGTTGTATATAGAGTAAATAGACTATCTTTATAAGATCCTAAGATATCACTTCTCCTTTTTTGATAATATGACATTTTTTTTTTCCTTTAATAACCTTGAATTCTACTATTAAATTTTGATCCATAAGTTGAGAAACTAAAAGAAAATTTGTTGTTAAACCTGGGATGTATTACACATTATTAATCATTCCCTATCCATTTATTATATTGATTTGAACATTTCCTACTCCTTTGACTTCATAAGTGTTACTATTTTCTATGGATGTTGGTTTCTTATATTTTCATAAAAGTGTCAAACCACTGTTTATTTTTGGTCATATATCTACTGTCTCCATAATCTATATACCAATAATCCATAATCACCTTATATCTCCTAGATTTTAATAATTCAAAGTTTCTAAATCAAATACTATGAAGTAGAATTCCTTATATATCCCTAGTATTTAGAAATGAAGAATATATGAAATTTACAAATTTAATTTCCTAATTTTGAAGTTGAATGTCTTTTGTCTCCAAAATAATTAAATTTGCAAATATTTTTTATTTCAAGAAACTATTTTGAAAGGGTCTTGGTACCTTGTATTAGAGTTTGAACTTGGGCCTCTTGGATGAAAACCCAAAGACATACCACTATAGTATCCCTTATGGGATATATTTCAAGGAAATATTAAAAAATACTTGTAATAAAAAACTTATAACTCCAAAAATAATTTCAAAAATACTTATCTACTTACCACTCCTATCTTAACGTTAATATTCCAATTTTATAAAACCTTATTAATAAACCTTATTTCTCCATTTAATGTAAAATCTTATAAATCCTTATCAAACCTTATAGTTCCTACTTAAAATAAACATTAGGTTTAAATTAAAATTCAAATTTAAAAACTAAATATTTTACCTCCACTCTATATTGGAACTGGCACTCACACTCTTCTTCCTCTTCACACGCTAAATTACATTGATGTCCTTTGAGCACGCTCTACCTTCCACCATTCATTTTTCACATTAAAGCTATGTGGAATAAACATCGTTCTATATTCTACCTTTTTTGTTAAACTCACAGTGACATTGAGAGGGGGGGTGAATCAGTGTGTTCTTTTAAAACTTTAAATTTGCAACTCTTAATGCTGAAATAAAGCAAACTCAAAATAGATATAGCAAGTTAACAAGAGAGCATCACACAACACAAGATTTAATGAGGTTCACCAATGTGGCTACTCCTCAAAAATGACTGCTTGGACTACCATCCAAATCCATCCTTTGCAAAGCAACAACTTTACAATCTATTCACCAGCACCAACTGGAAGCAGCACCAACCCCTCAATTTTTCTATACCAATAGAAAGGAGCAACAACCCCTAATTTACCAGCACCTACTGGAAGGAGCACCAACCCCTGATGCTAAGCTGTAACTTGGACTTTAAATATAACTATGAATTTTATAGAGAAATACCTTCACCCTTTTTGCATGCAGTCTGCTGATTCTATGCACTTTGCTTCTTTTGCGCAATCACTTCGCATAATCTATTTTAGAATAGTCTGCTTCTACGCAAATGCCTCACACACTCTGCTTCGATACAATCGAACGATTGCTTCTGCCCCTTTGCGCTTTTTTGCTCTTTGTACGCTCTTGCTTCGCACTTAGCTCGATTTGACATGACTTGCTCTGCACACAGTAGGCTTAATTTGCACAAATTTGATACATCCAAATCTTCAAACAGCCCTCATTTTATAACAAAAATTTTCATGATAAAATTCAAACTTTAGTCAGTTGATTATGCAAGTGCAAAGCCTAATCATCGTCGACTATAAACCCTAGCTTTCATCAGTTGTAAACCCTAATTATCATTGACTGTAAACCCTAAACTTCGTTGACTATCATTGGTCTTCGTCGGCTTCACCATCTGACTCTACAGCTTCTTTTGTTACTGTTTTCATGAAAACACATGTCGTGATATCGCGACACTTTCGCATTCGTACGCTTTGTCTTGACTTTCATCGTGATATCGTGACACTTCTCTTTGTAGACTTTGCCTTTTTATTTTGTCATGAAATCGTGACACTTCTACCTTCGTCGATGTCCTTTTTGCTCTTATCATGAAATCACGACGCTTCTGCCAATGAAGACTTGCTTTCTGATCCTATCATGAAATCATGACAGTTCTACTTTCAAAGACTTGATATTTTCTTTTGTCGTGAAAATGTGACACTTCTGCCTTCATCAAATTCTTTTTTGCTCTTGTCACAAAATCATGACGCTTCTGTCGTTGAAGACTTGCTTTTTGATCCTGTCATGAAATCATGACAGTTCTGCTTCCGAATACTTGCTCACTGCTTTTGTCATGGAATCACAACACTTCTTCTATTGAAGTCTTGCTTTCTATTTTTGTCATGAAATCACGACACTTCCTACATCTGTATACTTTCTTTGCAACCCGTCACGAAATCGTAACGCTTTTAGCTTTCATACATTTTTTTGCAACCCATCGCGACATCACGACACTTTCAGCTTCCGTATGCTTTCTTTGCAACCTGTCATGAAATTGTAGCACCCTAAAATTGGTGCAGTAAAACCTTAATAATTACACTTACTCTAGTAAATAATTCAAATTCAAATTTTAACCTCCAAAATCGCTCCCAAATCGTCGCTTAATCCATTTCCTCATTTCTCATGCCATTTTTAGAGTTTTTTTACCGTTTGACGATATCGTCGCCTATCAGACGATATCACCTTAGATTGGACGATTTTGTCTGGGTAAGGACGTCCAGACGATCTTATCCCAAAACTAATTTTTCATAGTTAGTCTTTGTTCTAGCGGTGTCTCTAATCTAGGCAGAAGCGTGTCTACACCGTTAGAGACCCTCCCCATTGGAGATCTCCCAAATAGGGATGATCTCCAACCTCCTAACCTCCATCCTAAGCCTATTTAATCCTAGACCCTCCCCTTAGCATCCCCCTGGCTGAAATTCCCTATAAATCGAATTCTACACATACTAGACATCTTAAATTACTATTTGCACTTGTTCTATCCAAATTTTGTTGTAGGTACCTTAGTATTTTTTAGCCAAAGCAAGCTCACATCGTCGTAGATGATCCTATTCAGATCGAAGGCGATCCTGTCTAATCAGAGATGATTTCAACTATAGTCCACATTGGGGGCAATCAGTGCCCAAAGTTTGCATTTCTTCATCCTTTTTCTGTTGTATTATTTTGCATTTAGCTAATATTATGATTATTTCTTATTACATTGCATTTTGGAGTTCACCCATCTAGATCAAATGCATAATTAAGTTATAATTGTCATTAAATCAGTATAATGCATTCATGTTTCTGTTTATAATTCTCAGTTTGATATTGTTATTGTCATTTTGCACTATTTCCCTCTGTTATCATAGTTGCATTCTCTGTATTTTGCATCTATTTTTCTGTTTGTAGGTCTCTGATGAATTCGTCAGATCTCAGACGATCCTATCAGATAGGAGATGATCCTGTCAAATTTCAGATGATCCTGACTACTTCAAAAATTAGAATCTCCATCAAACATTTGGATCAGGTATGACTCTGTAATTTACCCATTTCTCTCTATTTTCTGTCTAATTTTGTTCTTTGTATGCATTTAGTCTACACTTTCATAATAGAACAACTTAGTTTCATTTGGCCAAACCTAGGACTTGGATGATTAAAGCTAGAATTGAACACATTAAACACATTCCCAACCTAGGCATGGAAACTGCCATTCAAACATTTCCTGGTGAACCCACCATTCGTCAAAAAATCACCATAATACACCTCCTTCGAGATGCGGGATCTTCGCAAGGCCTCTCAGTCCTAGGTATCGCGCCATCCTTTTCCCATCCTCCTTTCGGGCACGGATCCTATAGCCTGAAGGTAGGGATGCAAAAAATTTGGAGCAATACATTTTGGTGAACCCGACGTGAATACATAGGCATCTTTCTGATTCAAAAATATAAAAAACAATATATATATATGTATACAAAAAAAAAAGTAGCAAAATCATCATTTCAAGTTTGTATGTTTTAGATTCAATTCTAAATAGTATATACTACATATTACTTTTAGAAGTACTAAAGAAACCATGAATTTTTACTCAAATCAATATGATCCCATCAGTAATGTTGGAAGAATTCAGCTAAATACATTTGTTGATTATGACCAACCTCATCCCTATTCAACACCACCTCCATCACACTTTTCTCATTTTTCATCCTTACCCCAACAGAATAATCCCTTTGTCAATCCTCTTCATAACGATATTATCTATTCTCCCATATACCCATATTATGTCTATCAATCCACATATAATCCTCCACCACCCTTTCAATATTCTTCTTTCAATACAACACATCCACTTCAACAAGAAAATACTTATTCTTCGAATTCTACCATGCACTCACCTCATGCTTTGCAATATTCCTGTCATCATTCAACCCATAGGTGAGAAACCATTAGGTCCTTTTATGATGAAATTCCTAAGGCATTTATCAAAAACCTCTCAAAAACCTTCATCACGTAAATTTACTAAGCTCAATCAACCAATGGATATAATTCTCAAGCATTTACTTGACACAAATAAGATTGAACTCCCTTCCATAAGACAACCTAATACCACAACAGATTGGTTTAAACCTGAGCTACATTGTGAATATCATAGAGTGGATGGACATATGACACAAAAATGTAAAGATTTAAGATGTGCAATTCAAGATTTGATTGATAAGGGTATTTTTAATATAAAGGAATTACAATCTACAACTGATGATAAATCTCCTTTAAAAAATAAAACTCCTACACAACAAATACCAATAATCAATCAAGACATGGGGATCTCCCAAGAACCCCTATTCAATTATCAACAACAAGAAACCAATCAAATATTGCATGTTAATGTGTCCCATCATGATGATATTATTAATATTGTAACAAAAACTATAAATGAGCAACCTCAAGTTCAATCAACTCAATTTGATATTCAAGATATGGATTCCTCATTTGACCAACCTTCAAAACTATCTTTGGCTCTAGAGAATGATACAAAATGGAATGTAAGCATAGAAATCTCATATTTAAAATCAAAATGTCAATCTGAAATCCACTTTGATAGCCAACAAGTGATTAATCCTAAAGCAAAGATATCCCTTTTAGAAGTATTACAAATTTCTCATAAGGAAAATTTGTTCAAGATACCTAGCCAACAATTTGTTCCTCATCATATTTTCTCTAAGAACATAATTAATGGTATAAAACTTTTTGAGGTTAACCATATTTCATTCTATGATGAGGAGATTCCTTCCTCTACTCCACAAGAAGACTATTATCTTTACATTACAGGATCTAGTAAAGAAACACCTGTTAAAACTATCATGGTAGATAATGGCTCCTCTCTTAATTTATGCACTCATCAATTATTCCAAAAACTCAAATCAAAGGAAGAAGATTTTAATGAAACAAATGTTATTATAAAATCTTTTAACAATGAAATTCAAGAAGCTCAAGGTACTATAATTATTCCCCTTAATATTGGATCCAAGATCCTGGATACTTTGTTTTATGTAGCATATTGTCCTTCACCTTACAACCTACTTCTCAGAAGTCCTTGGATTCATACGATGAGGGTTGTCCCTTCCACTCTTCACCAATATTTGAAATTTGAACTTGCAAGTAAAATTGTTACCATACATAATGACCCAACACCATTTGAAGAATATTTAACGGTTGAAACATCAAGTTCTATACATTCTCTATTGTCACAATTATCTTCTATCCATCACTTTTTCATATATGATCATCCTTGTTTACCAAATAACACCCATGCATATATTTTATATATGCTCCCTCCATCTTATCAAGACTTGGATTATAGTAATAAGAATGAAGAACTTTCTTATCCTTCTTACATTCTATTTTGTAACATGATCAATTTTCCACATATAAAAGTCAAATATTTTGCTACATTATTCTACATTATAACAAAGCTTTTGTTATCACTGCCTTTTATTCATCACCTTTTGTTCTTACCTTCAACACAACCAAATTATCCTTCAAAACCTCCTTTGATTTTGAAGCAACCTTAGACATGCTATACTCAAATAACCTTGTATAGTATATATAGATCATCTTGTATATACCACCAATTTCAATTCATAAATTAAAATCAAAATACAAAAAAATCAAAATCCTCAAAATCTTCAAAAAAATACTAATGCAACTAAAGACCTAAAAGGTAAATTTGAGCCCAACTGGCTTGGACCATATATTATCACTACTAAATTTGAATCGGGAGCATACAAATTATCTACCTTAGATGGTAAATAACTTAAAGAACCCATGAATATTTTGCATCTTAAACGTTACTATGTATAAATTTGGTCATTTCATCCTTGTATATATTTGTTTAAAATATTTCAAAATCACTATCTTGTATTTTTTTCAATTTATAAATTCAAAAACACCAAAAACATTCATAATCATCAAAATATTCAAAACTATTTGTTGTATTTAT
Source organism: Wollemia nobilis (assembly GCA_028583015.1). Classification (NCBI taxonomy): domain Eukaryota; kingdom Viridiplantae; phylum Streptophyta; class Pinopsida; order Araucariales; family Araucariaceae; genus Wollemia; species Wollemia nobilis. Next base: position 2,740,646 of record JAQPPZ010005099.1, read on the forward strand.
TTATGGCACTTGTTAATTCTTTCAAAAACAAAAAAAATAATAAAAATAAAAAAATAAAAAAACAACAATATTCTTGACTCTTTCGAAACCAAAACAACATAAAGAAGAAAGAGAGAGTCAACATTCTCAAAACTTATCAAAAAGTATTTATATATATCTTCTTACAAATGTTGCAGTTATATGCTTCAAATTATTTTGGATAAATTAGCATTTATTTGGAATCCCGCACTTTCACATTCACAAAAATAAATATCTTGATTTTTATCTAGCATGAATACTAATCTCTCTTATATCAAAGTCCATAAAATTCAATTAAATAAAGTTTGAGCACAGATAATTGATCTTGCTATTTACTTAAACCAAGCACATCCTTTCACAATAAAATGATTATATTTATAATATCCATGTTATGTTACATAGTAGAAGTGGTTTCTTGAGCGAAAAGTTTCCCCTGCTATCCTATCATGCACATGGTCTAGAATCTTTGAGAATTGGCAAAAGGACAAGCTCACCCCTACCAAGAATAAAAAACCCTTGCTCTACAGCTAATTCGAGCAAGTATCCCTAGCATAGGAAGAAAAGCAAAGTTCAAAAAAAAAAAAAAGTGTTATTTTATATCATTACAGCAATGTTTCAAGCATTATCTCAAAAATCAAGCAAAAATGCAAAAGAAAGCAAAAGCAAAAAGCAATAAAATCCCTTTCCCTACCATTTGAAAATAAAATAAGGGTTGATGAGCTTGAATCCCTGGAATTCTCAATTATTCGAAAACTGTGAGGTAAGCCCCATAACAGGTGGTTTGTGCCCAACCTGCTTGGCCTTGGGTAACTCCTGGCGTGGCGATTTCTGTCACATTAGCGACCTTCTTTTGTATAGACCTATGTCTGCTTATGGATTAGCTAGCTCTTGATAATCCGACTTACATAGTAGTCTAGTATGGTTATATGCATCTAAATCATGGTTAATGAACACTTATTTGGTTTATTCAAATCACTTGTATCAAATTATCTTGCTCAAAACTGGTAAACGAACATAGCAATTGCACACATATTTGTATTTGAGAAATTTTGTGTATCATTATGATAAATCAATATTGGAAATGAATTCACATATGCACATGGGATTCCTTATAAATCTAACTTTTGTCTTTAAGATACTTTGAAATATTTTTTGTAAATTGTCTGAAATAAATTCATTTTCTTTTTTAAAGTACAGTTGTTTAGTATAAATACAACTACATGCATAATCAAAAAGATCAAAATTTCTTTCAAACCATACAATCAAAACACACACACACACACACACACACATATATATATATATATATATATATATATATTATCGACTTTCATGACGATGGTATAGTTCTAAAACCAAAATTGGAATTTTATGCCTAGTGCAAGTCTCTCATTTTTTTTTATTAAAAATCAACCATGTAATAAAACTATATATTTTTAGATTTTCGTGATGATGGTATAAGTCTATACCTACATATTCTATGCATAGCGCAAACCATTGTAACAATTTTTATTCCCCATTTATTTAAAAATCATGAAAACCATATGACTTCAATCATTCTGTTATACAATTATGTTTTTAAACAAAAAACATGCACATTATCACTATTTCATGCCATTATGTCAACCTTCAATTTTGCAATGATGGTATAATTCCTAGGGAATTATCCAAAAAATTTATCACACTTAGGAATTTATGCCTAGCAAAAATCATTTTAACATTATTTCATGTATACTATTTTTATGAAACTCTAAAAACAAACCATCATCATCATCATTTGCACCATTGCACCAAAGTCTTAAGACAGTCTCTTAAGCACTCTTTTACTTTTTAACAATATTTCTATACTGGGATTAGCTTGACGACCGAGTGAGCGACGACTCCATGAAATGGTCTATAATAGCAACAATGTCCTTTGAAATTATTGTTAAAAGTCCCCTTTTATTTTTTATCATTACATCACAAACAACCAATTTGTTACATCAGATTATTTCATTTAAAATCTTACAGCATGACATTCAAACCATAATATTTCCAATGACATAATTACATGAATCCTCAATCCAATCATCAAATAAATCAATCAAAACATTTAAAGAGCATAAGACAAGTCATACGATCAAAAATATCTCATCTATATATATCACAAATATATATACATCATATCAAAACTGGATCGGTATGCCACAATCTATACCTCGGCATACTCAATCCTCTCTCAAAAATAATAAAAATTGTCTCAATTTGTATAGTGTAATCTATAGTAGCTAGCCTCGAGAACCCCTCGAGCTCTCAGCCTCATCTCCTCCCCCACCCTGAGGTGGACGAGGTGGCCCCATCGTAGTATGTGTGGTACTGCGAGTCCTAGTCGTGGATCGGGATGAAGTCCTTGATAACCCAATCCTGATCGAATCCGCGATGGTAGCCGGTAGTGGTAATCTCTCCTCCTCTGGCACCATCTAGTGGTATAGTGTCTAATAAAAAGTGATATGGGAAATAGCCCATGCTAGCTCCTGAGTACTCGCCCCTCCGCTCTATGCTCTGAGGCGTGCAATCTCGTCTCTAAGCTATGTAACCTTAGCTCGGTGGCATGCAGCCTCCTCCTACAGGGTCTGCACCTGTGCCTGAAGATGGACTGTCTCCACTTGGAGATTCGTTGTCTCACTACTCTCCCCAGTGTCAACACCCTTGCCCTTATCGAGCGATGGTGGCCTCTCTCTCTATGGAGAAGGGGGTCTCTCCTCCCTCCTCTCCTACTGTCATGGCATCTACTACGCTTGTGGCCTCCTCTACTCTCTCCCGTCATGAACCTATGCTACCTTAATGGCTGCCTAGAATCGCCTCCCCATCTGACGCACAACTATGTGAATCGAACCCTAAGCCCTCGTCATCCAAGGAGGGCGGATGCCTATGTACCAGGCATCGTAGCCGTCGGCTACCCTAGCATCATCCCCATCCACTAGCTGAATGGGGGCATCATCTACATATTGACTCCAAAAGCACTGCATATCTGGAGCCCCGCTAACTATAGTGTTATCTCGGACAGTCTAAGAAAACTCGTAATCCCTGAGAGATGGGATCCCCTGCTGTAGATCGAACTGTAGCAAAACTCGGTCGTAGCGATGGAGCTCCACCTCTCCCCTCTCCATCCTCAGCCAGTAGACTCGCCTGATGTGAGCCAGCTCCTATCCATCCTCGGCCCACCCTGGATGATCTCTCCAAGTCCTCCAGGTGATCTGGTTGAAGACAAGGTCATCAAGTAGTCTCCGGGACATCGGTAGATCTATCCTCTACTATGACCCTCTTCGGAGCCACCAGTAGAAAGCTCGAGGCCTCTCCCCATCAACCCTTGTCAAAGGAAGCCCTACCTCTGCACTGCAATGTGCTCCCAGCACCAAACCTATAGCAACGATGTCAAGACCAGACATTGACCTCCCTTGTATACAACCCCATATAGGATCCTATACAAGCGACAGAGTACAAAGCTACCCGAAGCAAACTTGTATTCGTGGTCTCTCATGTCATAGACCACATCTACCAGTACCCATGGTACCCTACATCCACTCTGGTGGCACAGCAGAAGTCCACCCACCACTCTAGCCAAAACTCATGTGAGTCTCGATGCCCCAGGCATCTGACATAGCGACTCGATGTTCACTCCGCCCTTCTCCAGGGTGAAGCTCGGATTGCCACACAACCACATCATAGCATGGCCCTGATTGGCCATAAGAGTGATCAGTCGTCCTTGTATGGGGATCCTCAAAATCCTCCATACATCCTCTAGTGTGGGAGTCATATCCTCTATCGATAACCGAAAATAAGAACCCAGATACCACCTCTCTTCCAGGGCTGTTAGTAGCCCCATGTCTATAGAAACTTGTGGCATCTCTACCACATGCTGCAATCCGACCTGTGCCAGCTGATCCTGCTCTGTATGTGATAGAGCGGCCAAGTCATCTCTCAACTCATCGTATTTCTATTCTCTGCTCTTCAGTAATCCTCTCTACAACATAATAAACAAAATCAACAATAAAAATAATTAATAAATCATTAATTAAAAATGCAAGTCAAAATAAAGTTCAATTTCATAAATGATGATATCATCCACTATTGGACGATATCATCCCAAATTTGAGCAAATTCGTCTCCGATTTCACCAGCTGAAATCATCCCCTTTTTGATGAAATCGTCCCCATTTCGTCGATTTTGCCTCTGGATGAAATTGGCAATATTGAGACGATTTCGAAAAAATCAAGATGATTTCGTCTCGATGACGTTGATGGCCCAAAAATGGCCGTGATGCTCAAAAACCAATCAAATCTAATCTAAAAAGCATGAAATTCTCAAATTAAGCATTCTAAACTAAGTTTAAACTCTTACCTGTAGCCCGTGTCGGACCTCTGTCGATCTGTGCGCTGTCTCGACCATTTTTGCTTGCAGAGCTCTAAAAACCAAAAAAATGAACAGTAACAATGAATTAGGGTTTTACCCTATTTTTCTTAATTTTATTCAAAACACAATTAAAAACATTTTAAAAAAAAAAATTTGCTTTTCCGAATTTTTACCTCAAACGTTCGATTTGGGTAAAAACACGGAGGGGGCACCATAGTAAGCTGTTGTACGATTCGACCAAGAATTGTCGCCTAAAAATGGGAATAATTTTTTCTTTCTCGTAGATCGAGAAGAACTCATCTTTAACTCATTTTCTTCAAAAAATTTGCTAAAGAGGGGGCAAAATGTAGCACCCTAAAATTGGCACAGTAAAACCTTAATAATTACACTTACTCTAGTAAATAATTCAAAATCAAATTTTAACCTCCAAAATCGCTCCCAAATCGTCGCTTAATCCATTTCCTCATTTGTCGTGCCATTTTTAGAGTCTGTTTTGACCGTTTGACGATATCGTCACCTATCAGACGATATCACCTCATATCGGACAATTTCGTCTGGGCTAGGACGTCTAGACGATCTTGTCCCAAAACTGATTTTTCACAATTAGTCTCTATTCCAACGGTGTCTCTAATCTGGGCATAAGTGCCTCTACGTTGTTAAAGACCCTCCCTATTGGAGATCTCCCAAATAGGGATGATCTCCAACCTCCTAACCTCCCTCCTAATCCTATTTAATCCTAGACCCTCCCCTTAGCATCCCCCTAGTTGAAATTCCCTGTAACTCGAATTCTACACATACTAGACATCCTAAATTACTATTTGCACTTGTTCTATCCAAATTTTGTTGTAGGTACCTTAGTATTTTTTAGCCAGAGCAAGCTTACATCATCGCAGATGATCCTATTCAGATCGGAGGCGATCCTGTCGAATCAGAGATGATTTTGACTATAGTCCACATTGGGGGCAATCAGTGCCCAGAGTTTGCATTTCTTCATCCTTTTTTTGTTGTATTATTTTGCATTTAGCTAATATTATGATTATTTCTTATTACATTGCATTTTGGAGTTCACCCATCTAGATCAAATGCATAATTAAGTTATAATTGTCATTAAATCAGTATAATGCATTCATGTTTCTATTTATAATTCTTAGTTTGATATTGTTAGTGTCATTTTGCACTGTTTCCCTCTGTTATCATAGTTGCATTCTCTGTATTTTGCATCTATTTTTCTGTTTGCAGGTCTCTGATGAATTCGTCAGATCTCAGACGATCCTGTCAGATAGAAGATGATCCTATCGAATTCCAGACGATCTTGATTGCTTCAAAAATAAAAATCTCCATCAGACATCCGGATCAGGTATGACTCTGTAATTTAGCCCTTTCTCTCTGTTTTCTATCTAATTTTGTTCTCTGTATGCATTTAGTCTGCACTTTCATAATAGAACAACTTAGTTTCATTTGGCCAAACCTAGGACTTGGATGATTAAAGCTAAAACTGAACACATTAAACACATTCCCAACCTAGGCGTGGAAACTGCCATTCAAATGTTTCTTGGTGAACCCACCATTCGTCAAAAAATCACCATAATACACCTCCCTCGAGAGGCGAGATCTTCATAATGCCTCTCAGTCTAAGGTACCATGCCATCCTTTTCCCATCCTCCTTCCGGGCATGGATCCTATAGCCTGAAGGTAGGGATGCGAAAAATTTGGAGCGATACAAAAATCGTGACACTTTCAACTTTTGTAAGCTTTCTTTACAACCTGTCATGAAATTGTGACGCTTTCAACTTTCGTACACTTTCTTTGCAACCTATCGTGAAATCATGACACTTTTTGCATCCGTATGCTTTCTCTTCAATCTTGTCATGAAATCGTGACATTTCATACTCTGAACACTTTCGTCTATAGCATGTCACAAAATTACGACAGTTCTCACTTCGAATTCTTTCCTTTGTAGCATGTCACGAAATCATGATAGTTTCTCACTTCAAACTCTTTCCTCTGCTGCATGTCGTGAAATCACGACAGTTCTTACTTTGAACTCTTTCCTCTGCTACATGTCACGAAATTGTGATAGTTCTCACTTTGAACTCTTTCCTTTGCTGCATGTCACGAAATCATGATAGTTCTTACTTCGAACTCTTTCCTTTGTTGCATGTTACGAAATCGCGATAGTTCTCACTTTGAACTCTTTCATTTGCTGCATGTCACGAAATCGTGACAGTTCTTAATTTGAACTATTTCTTTTGCTGCATGTCATGAAATCGTGATAGTTCTTACTTCAAAATCTTTCTTCTGCTACATGTTGTGAAATCGTGACAGTTATTCCTGCTTGAGCTTCTACTTCGAACATGTCATGAAATCGCAACAGTTTTTCAACTTGCCTTCTTCTCTTCCAACATGTCACGAAATCGTGACAGTTTTCCCTGCTTGTGCCTCTGCTTCGAACATGTTGCAAAATCATGAAAATTTTTCAACTTGCCTTCTTTTCTTCCAACATGTCGTGAAATCGTGACAGTTTTCCCTGCTTGTCTCTGCTTCGAATATGTCACGAAATCGTGATAGTTTTTCAACTTGCCTTCTTCTCTTCCAACATGTCGTGAAATCGTGACAGTTTTCCCTGCTCTTTCTCTCTCCTCCAATATGTCATGAAATCATGACATTTTTCTTTGCACTTTCTCTCTCCTCCACTATGTCGTGAAATCGCGACAATTTTCCTATTTTTTGAATATGTCACGATATCGTGACACTTTCCTGACTTGTCTTTTTCTTTGAATTTTTGCATGTGAGCCACTTAGGTATTTTTGGAAAAACATTGTACATATTCTGAGAGATCTCTGAACTTCCTATTTGTTGCATCTGAATAGCTTCTGAGCATCTGAACTTCCTATGCACTGAATTAAATGATCTAGCTGATTGTGTTGACAACAATGACAATCCTATTGTTGCACTTTGCTCAACAATCTCCCCCTTTGGAATTGTTGGCAACACATGTGCATTTTCCTGTAGCTTCCTATAGCTCTTCTCCCCCTTTGACAATAATACCAAAGGGCTACTGCAGACTCCCCCTGAGTCCAAGCACAACATTCTCAGGCAAAATTTATTACCCTTAGTAATAAACAAGAACATGAGCAAGAAGATAAACAAATACTTCAATGCTCCCCCTGAGAATGTGATCCCTGTAGCTAGTCACTTCTTGGGAAGGGTCACCACTCCCAATTTATTGTGAAGGTATTCAAAAACATCCTTGGGTAATGGTTTTGTGAAGATATCTGCTACTTGCTCTGTAGTTGGAACAAAATCTAGCTTAACCTCACCTTTAGCAACTTTCTCTTTCAAAAAATGATATCTGATAGCAATGTGTTTTGTCCATGAATGCATTATCGAATTCTTGGAGATGTTAATTGCACTGGTGTTATCACACTTGACTGATATTGGCTCACTGAAATTAATACCAAGATCTTTTAGAGTTTGTTTCATCCACAAAACTTGTGTACAACATGTTGTTGCTGCAATATATTTTGCCTCAGTTGTTGATAAAGAAACTGACTCTTGTTTCTTGTTGTGCCAAGCAACCAACCTATCACCAAGATAGAATGCACCTCCACTGGTACTCTTCCTGTCATCAACACATCCTGCCCAATCTGCATCTGAATATGAGATAAGGGTGAAGTCTTTACCTTTCGGATACCATAACCCATACTCCATAGTACCCTTGAGATACCTAAGAATCCTTTTTATTGTTGTCACATGAGTCTCTTTGGGATCGGCCTGAAATATTGCTACCATGCAAACTGCTCGTAGAATATCTGGTCCAGTAGTTGTTAAATATAGTAAGCTTCCAATCATTGATTTGTACATGGTTTGATCAATAGGTGGAGATTTGTCATCTTTGCTCAACTTGCAGCCTGTCATCATGGGAGTGCTAACTGGCTTACAGTCCTCCATTGTGAACCTTTTTAGCATCTCTTTCACATATTTGACTTGGGAAATAAATATGCCTTTCTCATTTTGATTAACTTGTAACCCAAGAAAGTAAGATAGTTCACCAATCATAGACATTTCAAATTCTTTATGCATCTTATTTGCTAAGTCTTTACATGATTCATCTTTGTTGCTGCCAAATATGATATCATCTACATATACAACAAGAACAATGAGATGCCCACCTTCTATTTTGACATACATATTACTGTCCACCATACCTTTCTTAAACCCCTGTTGAGAGAGATAGTTGTCTAGCCTTGCATACCATGCTCGGGGTGCCTGTTTTAAGCCATATAAAGCTTTCTTTAATTTGTAGACAAGGTTGGGATCTTCACCAATTTGGAAACCATCTGGTTGTTCAATATAAACCTCTTCTTCAAGTTTCCCATTTAAAAAAGCTGATTTTACATCCATTTGATAAACTCTGAAATTCTTATAGACTGCTAAGGCCAGAAACATTTTGATTGCTTCTAGTCTGGCCACTGGTGCAAAAGTCTCCTCAAAATCAATGCCTTCAACTTGTGCATAACCTTTACAAACCAGTCTTGCTTTATTCCTAACGACTTGTCCGTCTTCATTCAATTTGTTTCAAAATATCCATTTGGTGCCGATTACATTCTTATTTGCAGGTCTAGGTACTAATTCCCAAGTTTTGTTCTTTTCAATCTGATCTAATTCTTCATTTATTGCCTTCATCCAGCTATCATCTTTGCTTGCCTCAACTATATTTTTGGGCTCAATGATGATAAAAGAGAGTAGTTACTTACTACTTTCCTTCTTGTCTGAACACCAGTTGTGGGATCTCCAATTATTTGATTTCTAGGATGATTTTTTTGCCAGCTGCCTATTTTGAATTTCTTATTTTCTTCCACCTCTGAGTTATCAATTAAGTCATCTGAGTCAAGTGTTGGTTTCTTTTCTGTTTCATTTTCCTCATCACCTTCAATGAATTCTTCATAAATTGGGTAGTTTTCTTCAAAGTTAACTATTCGTTCCCTACCTTCATCAAATTTAACATCGGCACTGTCCACAATTTTCTTGAGTCTCTTGTTGTAGCATTTGTAAGCTTTGTTTTTTGACGAATAGCCAACGAAGACACCTTCATCTGCTCTATTTTCAAACTTCCCAAGATTATCTTCAATTTTTCTGATGTAACACTTACAGCCAAAAACTTTGAGGTGTTTTGTTGTTGCCTTTCTACCAAACCACAATTCATAAGGAGTTTTGCTTTCATGTGTTCTCAGCATGTACCTATTTTGGATGTACACTGCAGTGTGAACTGCTTCTTTCCAAAATATGTCTGCTATTTTGTTCTCAGCCAACATAGTGCGTGCCATTTCTTGAACTGTTATGTTCTTTCTTTCTACCACACCATTCTGCTGGGGTGTTCTAGCTGCTGAATATTGTCTCTTGATACCATGTTTTTCACAGTATTCTGTAAACTCATCTGAAATGAATTCTCCTCCTCTATCTGATCTTAAACATTTGATCATTTTTCCTATTTCATTCTCAACTAGATGTTTGAAGGATCTGAACATTTCAAAAGCTTCTATTTTATTCTTTAAGAAAAATATCCAAGTCATTCTGGAATAATCATCAATACACAACATAAAGTATTTGTCACCATTTATGCTTTGTGTTCTCATGGGTCCACATAAATCTGTATGTATAAGCTCCAAAGGTTTGCTAGTGTGGTACTCTTTTGTTTTGAATGAGACTCTAGTTTTCTTTCCCTTTTGACATGAAGCACAAATGCTATTTGAAGGTTTTCTAATGGTTGGAATATCTCTCACTGCCTGTTTCGAGCTGATTTTCACCAGATTATCAAAACTTATGTGTCCAAGCCTCTTGTGCCACAGCCAATTTTCTTCTTCCTGTCCAATGAAACAAGTACCTTCTGAAGTTTTTGAGAGTGTGTATAGGTTGCCAGACGTCCTTGATCCAGTTGCTATCAATTTTCCACTGTTTGTTTTTTTGACTTCACAACCCTACTTCTTGAATACTACTTCATGTCCTTTATCATAGATCTGACTAACACTTAATAGGTTGTGTTTCAAACCATCCACAAACAAAACTTCTTCTGACTTGATTTTCCCATCACTAATTTTGACTGATCCTTTTTCGATTATCTTAGCTCCATCATTATTCCCAAACTTTACAGAACCACCCTCATATTTCTGTAATTTTTCAAATTTATATTTATCACCTGTCATATGACTTGAGCATCCACTGTCAAGTATCCATGGTACACATTTATTCTGTGCCTTGAAAGCTGTTTGAACTATTAGGGATTCCTTTTCTTCCTTAAGTTGCTCTTTCTATTTCCACTCTGTTTTGACTACCGTATTGGGCTCTAGTTTGAACTTTCCCTTTTCAGTATCTTGAGCATATTTTTTAGGAAGTTTTCTATTTTGTCTTGTCCTATTTGGTTGAAATTTTCTTTTCTGAGGTTGATTTGAAACATAAGTACTACGATAGTTTCTTGCAATATGCCCAAAGTTATGATAGTTAAAACATTCTACTGCATAATTTATTAGCGGTGAAAAAGCATTTCTACTAATGAAATTTCTTGGTCCTACATTATACTTGTAGTCTGCAATTTTATGCCCATAACCATTACATTTGAAACAAAAACTAGAAAAGAAATGATTGAACCTGAAATATGGTCTTTGCCAGGTTGTTGTAGGAGCCATAGGTCTTCTTCTCCTTTGATGTGTGACCTTGGTAAAACCATCATTGTTAGTTCTCCTTTCGGGCCTGGCATTACTGCTTTCTTTTGCATGAGTTGTTTTTCTTTCATCAACCTATTTCTTATCTTCATTCCTTATAGTTTCTATAATTCTGGCTTTTGGTCCATTTGATATTCTCCTTCAACGAAGCCCAGACCAAATTTGATGCCTGCAGGTCTTTGATCACTTAAAATTTTGTCCAGCTTCATCGAACTTTCTTCACGTTTGTGATGGCAGCTAATTTTTTGATCCAACTCTTGTATCTGCATTCGTAGACCAACATTCTCTTCTTCTAGTTTACAGCAGTAATCTATCTTCATGGTTATCTAAACTTTGAGATCTTCAGACATTTTCTTGTATTCTTCTATCTGTATTTTTAAGTTGGTTATGATGTCGTTCGCATCCTCAAGCTTTCTTGAAAGTTTATTGTTCTTTCTTTTCTCAGATTTCCATTCTACAAGTGCAGATACCAGCTCACCTTCTAGATCAACTTCAGCCTCAGGTTTTTCAACAGATATTTTAGAGTTCATTCCTTCCCTTTTTTTTGATTTTTCTACCTCTTCTGATTTTTCTATTTCAAATGCCATGAATAGAGCTTCACCTATTTCTTCTTCAGAATCCTCACTAGAACTTTCCTCTAAAGAATTTGCATTCCTGGAGATGAAACTTTTCTTTTTGAAGTTGCTTTTTTTGAAGTTTGTTTTCTTCTTCCAGTCGCTTCTTTCTTGGTGTGATGCTTCCTCACCCTTGTTCTTCTCATTGAGTGGACATTTGGTTGCAAAGTGCCCAATGCCTCCATAGTTGAAACATTTAAATGGTAGCTTTCCTCTGTATTTTCCTTTTCCCTTTCTCAGTTTTTTGACAAAATTTGCTTCCATTTCATCTGATGTCTCTTCTTCTTCAGACTCTTGTTTTGTGTCTTTACCTTTTAGGGCTTTAAATGTTACTTCTCGATCTGTGGGATTAGACCTTCCTATTCTCATTTCATAAGCAGTCAAAGAACCATGCATCTCATCCATACTAAAGTGATTTAGATCTTTAGCTTCTTCTATGGTTGAGACTTTAGAATCAAACCTTTGAGGAAGCGATCTTAATACCTTTTTCATGATAGTAGCATCATCCATATCTTCGTCGAGACCTCTGATCGAATTAGTGATTCCATTAACTCTCAGCATAAAAGCCTCTATGTTCTCATCGTTGGTCATCTTTAATGATTCAAATTGAGCTCGATATGTTTGAAGCTTGGCTTCCTTGATCTTGTCGTCTCCCTCATGAATATTCTCTAGTTTGTCCCATACATCTTTTGTTGATTCACAACTTATGATCTTGACCAGATCACTGTCCACTAATCCACACATGATGGCATTTTTTGCTTTTGAGTCATTTTCAAATGCCTTTTTATCGGTGTTGTCGGTTGGAGCAGTGGCGGGAGCTGTGTAACCATTAACTACTACATTCCAGATATCAAATCCCAAAGCACGGAGATATGTCTGCATCCTGATTTTCTAGAATGCATAATTAGTTCTGTCAAACAATGGTGCTTTGTTTGAGGAGAAACCTTCACCACCTACCATTGCATCACTTCCAAGATCACCCTAGCTGATTGAGCTTATTCAAGAACCTAGCTCTGATACCAATTGTTATACTCATAGTGACACTGAGAGGGGGGGTGAATCAGTGTGTTCTTTTAAAACTTTAAATTTGTAACTCTTAATGCTGAAATAAAGCAAACTTAAAATAGATACAACAAGTTAACAAGAGAGCATCACACAACACAAGATTTAACGAGGTTCACCAATGTGGCTACTCCTCAAAAATGACTACTTGGACTACCATCCAAATCCAGCCTTTGCAAAGCAACAACTTTACAATCTATTTACCAGCACCAACTGGAAGGAGCACCAACCCCTCAATTTTTTTGTACCAACAGAAAGGAGCAACAACCCCTAATTTACCAGCACCTACTGGAAGGAGCACCAACCCCTGATGCCAAGCTACAACTTGGACTTTAAATGTAACTATGAATTTTACAGAAAAATACCTTCACCATTTTTGCATACAGTCTATTGATTCTATGCACTCTGCTTCTTCTATGCAATCGCTTCACACAATCTATTTCAGAACAGTCTACTTCTGTGCAAATGCCTCACACACTCTGCTTTGATACAATAAAATGATCACTTCTACCCCTTTGTTCTTTTTTACTCTCTATGCGCTCTTTCTTCGCACTTAGCTCGATTTGACATGACTCGCTCTACACACTGTGGGCTTAATTCACACAAATTCGATACATCCAAATCTCCAAACAACCCTCCTTTTATAACAAAAATTTTCATGATAAAATTCAAACTTTAGTCGATTGATTATGCAAGTGCAAAGCCTAATCATCGTCGATTGTAAACCCTAGCTTTCATCGGTTGTAAACCTTAAACTTTGTCGGTTGTCATCGGTCTTCGTCGGCTTCACCATCTGACTCTACAGCTTCTTATGTTATTGCCATGAAAACACATGTCATGATATCACGACACTTCCACCTCTGTATGCTTCGTCTTGGATTTTATCGTGATATCACGACACTTCTCTCTTCGTAGACTTCATATTTTTCTTTTGTCATGAAATCGTGACACTTCTACCTTCGTCGACTTCCTTTTTGCTCTTCTCATGAAATCACGACGCTTCTGTCGTTGAAGACTTGCTTTCTGATCCTGTCATGAAATCATGACAGTTCTGCTTTTGAAGACTTGCTCTCTACTTTTGTCATGAAATCATGACACTTCTGCCTTCGTCGACTTCCTTTCTACTCTTGTCATGAAATCACGATGCTTCTGCCATTGAAGACTTGCTTTCTGATCCTATCATGAAATCATGACAGTTCTGCTTTCGAAGACTTGCTCTCTACTTTTGTCATGAAATCGTGACACTTCTTCTATTGAAGTCTTGCTTTCTATTTCTATCATGAAATCATGACACTTCCTGCATCCGTATGCTTTCTTTGCAACCCGTCGTGAAATCATGACGCTTTCAGCTTCCGTACGTTTTCTTTGCAACCCGTCGCGACATCGCGATGCTTTCAGCTTTCATACGCTTTCTTTGCAACCTATCACAAAATCATGACACTTTCAATTTCTATATGCTTTCTTTACAACCCATCACAAAATCGTGATGCTTTCAACTTTTGTATGCTTTCTTTGCAACCTATCACGAAATCATGACACTTTCTACATCCGTACGCTTTCTCTTCAATCTTATCACAAAATCATGACATTTCATACTCTGAACACTTTCATCTGTAGCATGTCACGAAATCATGATAGTTCTCACTTCGAATTCTTTCTTTTGCAGCATGTCACGAAATCGTGACAGTTTCTCACTTCAAACTCTTTCCTCTGCTGCATGTCATGAAATCATGACAGTTCTTACTTCGAACTCTTTCCTCTTCTGCATGTCACAAAATTATGACAGTTCTCACTTTGAACTCTTTCCTTTGCTGCATGTCACAAAATCGTGACAGTTCTTACTTCGAACTCTTTCTTCTGCTGCATGTCGTGAAATCGTGATAGTTCTCACTTTGAACTCTTTCCTTTGCTGCATGTCACGAAATCGTGACAGTTCTCACTTGGAACATTTTCATCTATTGCATGTCATGAAATCATGACGGTTCTCACTTTGAATTCTTTCTTCTACTACATGTCGCGAAATCGCGACAGTTATTCCTGCTTGAGCTTCTACTTCGAACATGTCGCGAAATCGCGATAGTTTTTCAACTTGCCTTCTTCTCTTCCAACATGTCGTGAAATCGTGACAGTTTTCCCTGCTTGTGCCTCTGCTTCGAACATGTCATGAAATCATGACAGTTTTTCAACTTGCCTTCTTTTCTTCCAACATGTCGCAAAATCATGACAGTTTTCCCTACTTGTGTCTCTGCTTCGAATATGTCATGAAATCATGATAGTTTTTCAACTTGCCTTCTTCTCTTCCAACATGTCACGAAATCATGACAGTTTTCCCTGCTCTTTCTCTCTCCTCCAATATGTCGTGAAATCGCGACATTTTTCTTTGCACTTTCTCTCTCCTCCACTATGTCGTGAAATCGCGATAGTTTTCCTGTTTTTTGAATATGTCGCGATATCGCGACACTTTCCTGACTTGTCTTTTTCTTTGAATTTTTGCATGTGAGCCACTTAGGTCTTTTTGGAAAAACACTGTACATATTCTGAGAGATCTCTGAACTTCCTGTTTGCTGCATCTAAATAGCTTCTGAGCATCTGAACTTCCTGTGCACTGAATTAAATGATCTAGCTGATTGTGTTGACAACAATGACAATCATGTTGCTGCACTTTGCTCAACATTTGTTACTTGTCTCCATGTTACGTGGCTTAGACAAACTTACATATTTTGACACTCAAATTCCAATGTATATGTCTAATAATAGGAAGGAAAAAATATCTTTGATGATGTATATTTCATTCTACTTCAACGTTCAATGCACTAAAAAATTTCTAATGATCGAATTTACCTCCATTCTCAAGCATCTCTTAAGTTTCATTTTACCACCTAATGATTGTTTTGTAGCACTCCTTGTTGGACATCTACCTTGCCTGTGTTCTCCTCTAGTTCACTATTGATTGTGCTTGCTATTTGGTTCAATTCTCCTTCTATCTTACCATCTAGTGATTAAATGCTTGTACATTCCCTATGTCAACTTGTTTTTGTATGCTCTTTTACTAAGCACTCTTTCTACCTTAGACATATTTCCTTTATTTATTTGAATGTCTTCTTATGCTACTAATAACTATCTTTAATTTTCTTGATAGATGGTGCCCTTTCACTATTCTACTTGTTATATGACACTTCTTTCCTTATAATGTTCTACTTGGTATATGGAACTCCTTGCCTTGCACTATTATGCTTGATTTCTTGAGAGATTGTGCCTCTTTAGCATTGGATGCTACAAACTCAAACACATTTGATTTTGCTTTAACACTGGATCTTTGGATAGTGCTCTCAAAGCAATATTCTTTTTGCTTCTTTTCATCTAGAATTTTTCTAGTTACTTTTCCCTTGTGCTAGTTGTTTCTATCTACACAAATAGACTATTGGTTTATGCTTACTTCATTGATGTTGACCTCTTTCTTTTTCATGTAACCAAATAAATATTATTTACCTCAAAATTTGATCATTATAAGCCTTTATCTTTTATCATATCTTTTATCATAGACTTATTATTTTTCAGACTTCTTCTCTTGAAATTTTAGTCTTCTTTCATTTGCCCTTTCTTATCGACCACTTATATTCATTTATTTGATCTTGAGATTTTTTCATGAATATTTATTCAAGACTTCTTTCTCTCCTTTAATATGGGGCTTGTATATATCAAATATGGCCTCTTCTCCTTTTACTAATAATAGCCATAAATCGACACTATATATCTCTTTCTCTAAAGGATATCTATCCTCTAATATTGGCCTCTCTTCTTGGACCAATCATCAAGGTCAATATAGACCTGAATCTTCTCTATTTTTGATTTACTAAAAAATTTATCAAGGCCTTTCTCTTCAAGACCTAAATCAACAATATCAAGATTTATCTTCAAGACCTAAATCTTTATTTGTCAAGGTCTATCTTTAATACCTAAAAATTTCAATAAATTACAACTCAAATCAATCCCTTTAAAATATACAAACTAACCAATTTTGTCACATTAGACAATAACTAATTTTGCAACTAACTAAATCAACTTTTGTAGGTAACTACTTGTTGTCGATTTAATACCATTGAAGGCTTTTGAAGCCTTAATATTAATGTAAATATTACAGGATAATATTCATAGGAATAAATATATAATAGCCATAATATAAAACTAGATATCTAGGATCAAATAATAATGCAATTATAATAATGTAATCAGACTATAATGAACATAATAGTTAAGTAAAAGAGACTGTCATATTAAACAAGATATTACACAATTTATAGTATGTATTATGTATATAGATCTTCTATTTCTATTATGAGCCTTTGAGCTCATAATATACATTAAAAAAATACTTTTGAGTTTCTTAACTTGCCACCTGGTCAAGAGACTCTTGACCTTTCCATATATCAAATAATGTAATTGTTAGTTTTTGATGCTATAAACTTAAAGGAAATGCAACCACGAGTAGTAAAATAAGCATGCAATATTATATCTATAATAATGGTAATATAATAAGCAAGTAAATAGCATGAGAAACTTCTAAAATAACTCATGAAATAGCCATTAATGAAAGCTCACAAAAATTTGAAATTATTGCAATATGTGGAGATCTCAATATTCCATGCTTCATACAAGTTCTGCATTGTATCTACTATCTCTCTTACTACTACTCACTCTTCTCATTTTTTTCTCATTTGTTCTTACAACTCATCTTCCAAAGGCCTATATAATGAGACATGACTCTTGGTCTTCCATATTCCTATGACTCTTCATCTTCCTATTATAAGGACTCATGTACATGTGGACACCATGCACATTTACATAATTGTACATTCTAATAATACTTGTATATTTATTACTATAAAGCAAAAATAATCAACACAGAGATAAGGACAATAGATCAAACACAATAAGTATTACACAATGAAATAATGCTATTATATTTATTTTAGGGAGCCTAGATCTCCACTACTACAACATTGGTGTGCCCCAAGATCAAGGGTCACACAATACAACTTGTGTTGATATAATGATTTTACAATAAGAGGGTTGAAACCCTCGATCAAATGATAGTTGGTGTCTTTGGATCGTATTCACTCCAAACAAGTGTGAGTGGGCTTGTGTATCCCTACGGGGCCACTTGAAGTTGTAATAGCCATCACTAAAAATACCTCCTGTAACCTACACACAAATAGATCAAAATAAAGTTAGTAACACCTACGAGGCCTCCATAGTGTGAGGTCCACTAAAATGTGAAAATGTAAAATACTAACCCTAGCTAAAATACTTGCTAAATAAAATGCAAAATACAAAAAATGTAAGTAAAACAATGAAACCTGATACCTTATCAAAATATGCCTAAGTTACTAGATCTACACTCTTGATGACTCGATCTAGTGATGTGCAAACACTTGTGAGCATTTGAAGGTTTGGTGACTAAAAACCGATGAACAACAAATACCCTACAATATTCAAGGATGGATATGGATGCCCTATAGCATTTCAAAAATACTCTACAACATTCAAGAAATGCCCTTGAGCATTTGAGGGTTGTGGGGGATGCTCTACAGAATCTAATCTAGTTTGCAAAGGTTTCGGTGGTGGATATGGCGGATGCAGCAATTATGAGGAGGAAATGTGTTAGTAGAGTTATAGGGTTTATGAAATTATGGATGATCAATGCTTTCAGATCTTGCCCTCTCAAAAATGTTTTGATGTATAATGTTTTCCAACCTCTCATTCACAAAAGTGAATGATATTTTTTAACTTATCCTTAAATTATGTTAGGGTTTCAACAACACCAATAGGCAGTTGAGATTAAAATATGATGAAGTGCTAAGATTGTGATTTGGTAAGTTACATGGATCATGTTAAATGAATGGTCAAGATTAAAACATGATGGATGGCTGAGATTTATTCATATATATATATATAATATTTATATTTATGTATATATAAAAATAAATATACATATATATGAATAAATAATGAATGGCTATGATTTTATGATGTGTAGATGACAAGTGGCTAGGATTTGGTGTTTACAGATGCTCCTTTTGTATCGTATTGTATGAAACATAATGTGGTGTAAAAATAAGAGACTCTTGGTTTGGTGAAGTGGCTTCTTTCCTCAGTATGCAAGAAGATCCTAAAGACAAAAAAATTGTTGTAGCTTACCCCCTCAAGTGGTGAATGAGTGAAGAATGAATCTCATGATCCAATTGATAAAATTGTGGATGATATGAATGATGTAAATGAATGTGAATGATGCAATGATTGATGTTGCTTTTGCCCCAATCGAGAAAGGGGTTTTTGACATGTGTATGATATGAATGATGTAAATTAATGTGAATGATGCAATAATTGTGAATGGTTTAAATATTATAAATCGTACAATGATCAATTTCTACTTTTGTCCCAATAGAGAAAGGATTTTTTGACATGTGGATGATATGAATGATGTAAATGAATGTGAATGATGTAATGATTAATTTTACTTTTGCCCCAATAGAAAAAGGGGTTATTTACTGGATGATGCAATGAATGTGGATGATGTATCCCGATGTGGAAAATTGAAATCAAATTTGGTTGTACCAATATTGGGGTGATTTTGTGCTATTGAAAAATATACCTTTTGGCATCATTGAAATAGAAAATGATGAAAATGCAAAATGATATAGTAAAAGAACCAATCATCTTAGGGGCCTATTAGTGACTGTAGTAATTCCTAAATGTAAAATAAGGAACCAATCATCCTAGTGGTTTGTGATTTCTGGTGACTATTGCAATGTAAAATAAATAATGTAATGAAATTTATCTGTGTTTATGACCCTGCAAAAAAGGGAATCAATGATAGATTTTAAGCAAATTATTTTGAACATAGTCTCACTCAAAAAATGAGGGACCAAAAATATTTTGTTTTCAAAAAAGAGAATTGTGGATGATGATATCAGCAAGAATCCTTATGGTTATATACCCATCCTACCAAATTTCATGGATAACCATTCATTGCAATCACCAGGTGAATAGAGTAAACCATTGGATATGAAGTTCACTTGATAATGCAAGTGAATTTAACAATGTTGAATGGAAATGTATTGATGAGTGAATGTGGTAATTTTGAATGAATATGTATAAATTTTAATGAATATGGAAATGCATTGATGAGTGATTTTGATGATTTTGTGAAATTTAGAATTGTTTTGGGATATTTTGAAGCAATTTGAGGCATTTTCATGACTTTTGGTTGCAAAAAATAAATAAACACCCAAATTAATCCATGTTATCACAAAATGTGATGAAATGATATGATGAATGTTTGGAGTAGTGAATGTGGTATTTTTGTGATGTTTTGAATTGGTTTGAGGCATTTTGACATGATTTAAGCATTTTCATGACTTTTGGTCTCAATCAAAAATTAAGCACCCAAATCAATCCATGTTATCATAAAATGTGATGTGATGATGTGATGCACGCATGGATGGATTTTGTGATGATTTTGTGGGGTTCATCTATATTTTGATGCCCTTTGAATCCTTTTGCAGCATTCTGGATCCAAATGTCATCCAAAATCCACATCATGCATAGACGTGGGAGGGTGTCTGCCACTCTGCACATGTAGGAAAGCATTTGAATGTACTAGGCAGATGACTTGGGGTGTTTGAGCATGCCAAAATCAGCTATAAAAGGTTTGCAGAGGTGAAATTTGATTTATTCTTACATTTTAAAGTTTGCGGAGCGACATCTAAATAATATTGAGCAAGTGAAGGAGTGTGAAGGAGTATGATGGCAATGGAGGGAGTGGATGTGGTAGTAGGATTTGAGGTACAGGTCATGGAGGTAAGTGTCCTTAGCTCTCTAGTTTATATTTTACAATATTTTTTTTGGGTATGCAATTTGCAAGATATTGATGTGAATTTGCATTTGTGTTATTCTATATTTGAGGATCTTAGAGGCTCAACATCGATTCTCACCCATCATACCAAGGGTGAGAAAAGCACTACAGGACCATTAGGATTGATTGGATTGGGTGGGATTGGCAGGTTTTACACTAATGCAATAGTGAGGCTCCAGGTTGAGTTGGCACAAAGGGATGCTTTTCAGAGGCAGGATGTGTTATGCCTTCAATCTCGAGAGGGGTACATCCAGGATTTGGAGGATCTTCATTTGCAGCACCACATTGGGTTATCAACATAGCATTCCTCCTCCATAGCAGATTCTATTAGGCATAGTGACTCTAGACATAGTGATTCTTAATCTAGGGCTCCATCAGGGTCAAAAAAATCTACCTATGAGTTCTAGTTGGTGCCTTGTGATGCACTTTTTTTGTATATGAGCCTTAGTGCTCCATTGTATATAGCCTTCAAGCGTTCTTTGTATATGTGATTTATATATACATGGTATTTATTTTTGTGTATGAATTTGTGTGAATGCATGTGTATGTGATGTGATGGATGACAATGTAATGTGTATGTTTTTATGATAATAATGCAAGTGAATTGATGCTCTAATGATAATTTGTAGTAGTTTAGCTTTTGCTTGACCACTTTTATCATTGGTGCTTAATCAGGAACACAAAAATAGTGGTATGTGAAGTGGAAGACTCTTGTAATGATATGATAATGATATGAAGGCTGAGTTGGATTATGGATGACTGAATTAGAATTGTTTTACAGAGACTCAAAAATCCTAGTGTACTATCCAAAAAAGGCTCACACCTATCGATTCCTATTGCAAGAATCAAAATATACACAAAATCCATACAAGAACGAGATATTGACAAAAAATAAACAATGAGAAATATGCTTTATTCCATTAAAATCGAAGCCAAAGTCAAATTACAAGTACATCCCTCTAAGGGATAATTATTTTAATACAATCATTACGATAGGAATACAATGTGTCCCTCTCAACGGTAGGTGTGATTTCCAAGTGCCTTTTAGGATGACACGAAATGCTCTAGGGTTTCTATGACCCTCTTCTCCATGATTAGAGGCATTTGTTGCCTTGCATACCAAAACCCTGTTAGTCCTACGTGCAATAAACAATAAGAAACATTAATAGCAAAGGAAGCCTCTCTTGATGAGGCTTTTAAAGGATGCTTGTATAAAAGATAACATGATAATTAAGAAATCAATAAAGTGATTCAATGCATGTATATTAATCTAAATCATGATACTATACCATTATAAACATGATAGAAACTAATATGAATCTATATAAGCTCCTAATTAGACAATTGAAGACATGAAAGCATGAAAAGATTCGTTATGCCTACACTACAACAATGAAGGGAAATTGCAATGAACTATTAATATGTTGGTCAAATATCTCTAAAATATTGAATTAAACCTACAGCATGATTAATATAACCTATTCAAATAGACTACAAAACAAAGAACAAGGAAATCATATATTACACTCTGATCGCGGGTTATTCACACGAGGGGCACTGTTCACCGTGGTTGACAGTCATGGCTAAGCCTGAAGTAATTTTACCCTCCAAATTAGGGCCAATTCTTTGATTCTCCTTTCTAAATTAATGGTCAAGGGTTGCCTCTATATCCTTTGACATATTTGGCAGTTGAATTACTCAGTGAGTGCATGGATTGCATGGATTAACGTTTCTTGGCTCTCCTATCCTCCTAGGATCTCCATGGCAATGTGATCTCTAATTGGGTATAAAAAGTATTTCTATCAATGCATGTGAATTATTATGCAATTCGACAGGGATTAACTTCTCAATTGATTATGCTTCTCTCTCTTTTTCCAATTCATAAGGGGAATTATATAACAATTATCAAGGGCTAGGGGTAGCTTCATGAGGAAGCTAAGATCAAGATTGGGCAGTTGAACTTGTTGGATGGAAGGATCTAGAACCTTCCTCACTCAAACCGCTCCAATCCACAACCAATTGGCCATTGCAACCAATTTTGGGTCAGATGAAGGTCAACTGACTTTGAGTCCTCATCACAGCTGATAGGTACGGTCAGAACTGTTAACCGTGGGTGTCAGTAGTGTCTAGTACTGACTAGGCAAAGGTTCCCAAATAAGTGGTAAAAACCACTGCTATACCTTGGAATCTATCCAAGGTCTTCCATATGGTCTTCTAGCATGTCCCATATGAGTAGTCACCTCGACATGACATGTTTTAGGTGTCTATAGATGCCCATTTTGAGATGCATTGTGAGATCAAACAACGTTGATCAAAAATAGACCTCCTAAAATTATGTCATAGGTTGAATGATGATCATTAGTCTGATCAACATTAGATGCCCAAGTCCTAAAAATAGGATGCACATCCTGGAATTGTTGCTTCCAACTCAATGAAAGGATTAATTTGAAAGGGTTTGCACTCATCATCAGGTATTCGTGTAGCTTTGGTACTACAATAGGAGTTAGGCCTATATAACTGAAATGAGGAGAGCTACAAATAAACTATCATATATGCTATTTCCCCCAATAGAAGGGTAATCTTATGATAGTCTTTGGCAATGATTCGTAAGACGAACGTAATTTTGAGAAGATCAAGGGATCTTCTGTTGAATTTTATTATGATTTTATATTATGAATACCCCCTCAAGCGATGAGTCGATGAGGGTAATGATAATAAATGAAACGACAAGGTCACTTGACCACTATGAATTATTTTGAGCAAAGTAATATTTAGAATTTTAAGACTTGACAAGGCCTAATCAGCTATGATTGCAACTATTAAGAATAATTGTACATCTCTATCCCATGGAGCGATCTAGCCTCAATGGCCTTCTTAGGTAATAAATATTATAGCAATTCCAATTAAGCGTGTGTTGAATCATATTGTTGATGATATACTTAAAATATCATAGGAGAATTACAATGAATATCTCATTTCCTTGGAGTAGTTCGGCCATTAAGGCCTTCTTGGGGATTGAAATGAAGCATACAATTCAGCGATGATGAATTTTCCTGAAATGTCCTTATGGTAATTTACTCATCTTTCCATATTACATGGATCGCAAGTCACTACAATCGCCAAGTGTATAGGGTAAATGACTGAATATGAGGCTCATTTGGCTTTTGATTTATTTGATTTTTTTGTTAATTTTGAATTGAATTTGTTTTATCAGTTGGGAGGTGTGACGTTTAAAGAAAGGATTTCCATAGCGATGACCTCGGTTGAATGTGTAGTTAGCAGAATTCTTCGAATAATGCAAAGGAAATAAGCTTTGATTAATATCAACTAACTTAGCTTAGAAAAATTAAGCTAGTTATATAGATTACATAACTACTTTAGCATATAATACGCTAACAATACATGTTAGGAGAAACATGTAGCTAACTATTAACCTAAGTAGATAGTTCTAACTAAACAACTAACCTAAATATCTGACTTAGGATATTTAGGTATTTACTCTAGGTTAACCAGTAGATATTTAGAATAGTAAATATCTCATGGTATGCAGTAAAAAGTAAATGTAATAATCTATGTAGTATAATTCAATATTCTATATATTTTATCCTAACATCCCCCTTTATTACATTACTTTGATATACAAATTCTACTTCGAAACAGCTCAAATTTGACACATCCAAGTGCCTTTGTGAAGATGTCAACAACCTTTTCATCGGTGGTAATTTATTGGAGCTTGATCCTGTGTTTAGGAACTTCATCATGAATGAAATGACAATTTGTGTCAATATGCTTTGTGCATTCATGATGTTCTAGATTCTTTACCAAGTTCAAAACACCTAAGTTGTCATAAAACATGTGAATAGGAAGTTTCTTTGTTAAGCCCATGGTAGCCAAGATGCGACTTAACCATACCGCTTCACACACAGCTCCATGTGTAGTGCGATATTTTACTATGCCATGAGATAGGACTAGATCCAAGATGAAATACATATCCTGATGTTGATTTTCTATCATCTAGGGATCCAGCATAGTCAGAGTCAGTGTAACTCTGTAATAAGAATGATTTATTCTTCTTATACTCTAGACCATAATCTACACTACCCTGAATGTAGTGAAGAACCCTTTTAGCTGCTTTTCAGTGTGAGCCTTTTGGTTCCTACATGAACTGAGAAAGATAGTTTACAACATATGTAATTTATAGTCTAGTATTGGTCAGATAGATGAGGCTTCCAATCATTTGTCGATATAGCATGCCATCTACCTGTGGTGAGTCATCATACCATGATAATTGAAGCCCTGATTCCATCGGTGTTGCTTTGGGCTTACAATTAGTCATACGATATTTTTCTACTAAATTCTTGGCATACTTTTTTTGAGTCACCCTAAGATGATTTTTCTTCTATTCTATCTCAAGGCCAAGATAGTAGTGGAGAATTCCAAGATCTGTCATATCAAATGACTCTTTCAAGTCATCTTTCACGATGTTAATCAATTTTTTTGAATTGCCAGTGATGATTAGATCATCTACATACAGTACAAGAATCACTATTTTAGAACCTATGTTCTTGATATAGATATTTGCATCTGATGGACTTCTCTTAAATATGTGCTGCAGTAGGTGACTATCCATTTTGATGTGCCATGCTCTTGGGGCTTTTTTTATCTCGTATAATGATTTGACCAATTTGCAAACCTGTTGCTTATGGTCTTCCTCAGAAAATCTTGGAGGTTGAGTCATGTATACCTCTTCTTTTAAGTCACCATTTATAAAGGCACTTTTTACATCCATCTAATGTCCATCTGAACTGTGCTTCCATAGCACAAAGATCTCGAATGGTGGTCATCATTGTAGTGGATGCAAAGGTTTCCTCATAATCAAGGCCTTCCTTTTAAGCATAGCCCTTTGCCACAAGATGGGCCTTATGATTTTCTATGGTACCATCTACCTTATATTTGAATTTGTAAACCCATTTTCAGCCTATGGGCTTCTTTCCTTTAGGCAAATCAACCAGCTTCCATGTTTTGTTTTTAATGAGGGATTTATGTTCAGCATCCATAGTTGTCTTCCACTGAGGCTGACTAAGTGCTTCATCAACTGTAGAAGGTTTATTTTCATCATATGAAGATATGTAAACCCTCTCCTCATCAATTTCCATATCATTTCCACTTTCTAAATTTATATCAACAAAAAGCTCTTGAAAATCTGCATAAAGATCATCAACTGAAGTAGATGCTTTTGTCGTTCTTTGTCGAGACATGCTTCGTGTCTTTGGATGATTGAGAGTGATATCTGGTGGTGAAGTGAGTTTGGAATCTCTCATAGTACTTGTATACCATTTAGGAGGCTTTTTATGTTGTGGAGGAGGAAGTGGTTATTGCTCCTCATCATCTAGGTATATTGATGTAGTGTTAGGTGTGAAAGCTTCATCAAACACTACATCTATCCTAACATGTATTTTCTTTGTGAATGGATCTATCAATCGATAGCCTTTCCAGAATTCATCATATCCAATAAAAACACATTATAGTGTCTTCTCATCTAACTTCTTTCTTTTCTCCTTAGGTATATGCATAAAAGCCTTACACCCAAATACTCATAGATGAGCTATGGAGGGTTTCCTTCCACTCCATGCTTCCTAAGGAGTCATAACTTCAAGAGCCCATGTGGGTACCCTATTTAGAATATATACAATAGTTGTAACAACTTCACCCTAGTAATGTTCTCAAGATTGGCTCCTAAGCATACGTCAAACCATTTCCATAATGGAATGATTTCTTCTCTCAGCAACTCCATTTGACTGAGGAGAATAGGCTTTTGTTAACTGTATTTTTATCCCATGTTTTTATGAAAATGAGGAAAATTATTTTGATGTGTATTCCCCCCCTCGATCGAAATGGAGGTTCTTTATGAAACATCCTGATTTTTTCTCAACAAGCTTCTTGAACTATTGAAAATAGTCAAATGCTTCAGACTTCAATTGTAATAAGAAGACCCACATTTTTTGTGAGTGATCGTCTACAAAAAATTGAAAATACCTTTTTCCTCCACAACTAGTATACATAGGACCACACAAATCTGTGTGAACTAACTCCAAAGTTACTTTAGCTCGAAAAGAGTTAGGTTCAAAAGGTACTCTATGTTGCTTTCCTGACAAGCAATCTGAGCACACTGGCAAAGTAGATGAAAGAGAAGGCAGTCCTTTCACTATTTGATATTTACTGAGTTCTAGTAAATACCCTAAACTTATATTCCCAAATCTCTTATGCCATAGTGAAGTGGCCTCTTTTGTGGTTACTTCCATTACAGTATGTGTGGAGGTAATTGCATCTAAGACAAACAAACCATGTTTGTATGAACCTGATGCTATCTGTTTTCCTTTCTGAGTGATAAAGCAACATTTATTTTCTTTGTCCACTTTGAAATTGACATTCATATTATTTTCTAGGATTTGTGGAACTGATAATAGATTATTTTTCAATACTGGTACATAAAGAAATTTTTGAATCTTACGTTCTCCATCTGGAAGGGAGACAGAAACATTTCCTTCTCCCTGAACTCGATAGGTCTGATCATTAGCAATGGTTATCGGTATACCTTCTCGAGCCTCAAATATTTCAAACTAGGACTTATCGCCAGTCATATGTTTACTAGCACCTAAATCTATGTACCAAACAGTATCCTTTTGAGGGGAATTTGTATGTGTCATGAGCACTTTGTGTGCTCATTCAGAGTTCGAACTAGAATCTTCAGTGACAACAACATGTCCTTTTTGTTGTTTTTTCTTTTTCTTTGGTTTTCCTTTGCCCTTCTTTTGTCCTTGTTCATTGGGCAGTTTGTTCTTAAACCAACACCTTTTGGTTTCATGAGTGTCCTTATCACAAATTTTACAATACTGCTTCTTCTTCTTCTTAATCTCTTTGCCTTTACCCTTGTCTTTTTTAGAATAATATCCTTTCTATTAATTCCACTTTTTCTTTCCACTTTTCTTATTTGATAAAAGTGCATTGTTGGATGCCTCATCTCTTTGGATTTGATTAGCTTCTTCAGTTTGAAGAAAATTTACAAACTCTACAAAAGTCATTGTCCTTCCAGAGACTTGTAGTGAAGTGATCAATATTATATAGGATTCTTGAAGAGTGCTTAAAATTATTTAGGTCAGGACATTGTCTTCCACTTTTTCTCCTAAGGCTTGCATTTTTTTTTTATATCTGTGACTCTACAGAGGAATAGCTCTATTGTCTCTCCAGATTTCATATGAATAGTATGAAGATGTGTTTGAAGGTTAAGAATTGTTGATTTATTCTTTCCTTCAAAAATGGTATCTAAGGTATTCCATACCTGCTTACCATTTTTAGCTTCACTTATATGAGGTTGTATGTCATCAGTAATAGCTAGCAAGATCAATAAGGAAAGTCTTTTATCCTTTTTATCATAATCTATCTAATCTACTCCTCCTGATGTGGGTCTAGAATCAGTGCCATCCACTATTCCCCACATCTCCTCTACAGTTAAAATGGATTTCATCTTAGTTTTCCAGGGAGAATAATTTGAACCTTTGAGCATTTGGCTCTCATTGAGACACTTGTTGATCATGGCCATGGTAAAGGTTTCAAATTGATATGACTAAGATGACTTTATCTTGCAGTATACCCTCAAAAGAGTATATGGAAGATTTTTAATTTGCTCTTTAAGATGTTTAATAGCACCTGCCTTAACACCCTTAACAAGGGATGAAAAGTTTGAGGAAATTAAGCCAAACAAAATAGATCAAATTAAAGGGGTAGATTTTAAAATACTTCTTATTGTTCTCTCTAGAATATTTAATGGCACCTGCCTTAACACCCTTCAAGAAGGATAGAAATTTTGAGGAAATTAATCCAAACAAAGAGAGTGAATCAAGGTGTTTGGATTTTCACCTTTGGTGAGGAGTAAAAAAAATTGACTTTGTTTAACCTATGCAAGGTGTAGCACGATTGTAGTGAAATTTGGATTTAGTGAAATGTTTCTTCAATGTTTTATATGATTGTTTAATTGCACACACAAAAAAAAACATTATTGTTAGTGCAATAATCAAAACAAGAGAACAACCCAAATTATTATCACTATAGGTGTCGGATACAACCAAAAATGCACCTAGTATAGTCAATTTTTAAGAAAAGGTGTCGAGTACAATCGAGAATGCACCTTTCTTGCTTTTGAAATATCCCCCCTTTTTCTTTACAATTTTGCAAAAAATAGAATCACAAAAATATGACTTCTATCCCCCATTAATTTTTAAAATTTTGAGCACTCCTTTCAAGACAAGTCGACACACGACCTACATTTGAAAGGCTTCCAAACCAGTCGACACACGACTTTGGTTTTTGTCTTCAACACTCAATCATGAGGAGCAAAGAATAGGTTCAAAATTTATTCTCAAGTTTACAACAAAAATTTGTAATTTTATGTGTTATATCTCCTTTTTGAAGGAGAAAACAAAAGCAAATATTTGGTTTTGTTGCAAAAAAAACTGACCTTTGTCCTTGCCCAATTTTGAAGTGTTTTGGTTTTGCAATAGAATATAAAGTTCCTATGTCTCTTTATCTCCAAAAACAAATTTGGGAGAAAACTATAGGAATTTTGAGTAGTTTATTGCAAAAATGTTGGAAGAAAAACCTCTATGTGGTGCAACCAAAGTCTTAATCTCTTTGTCTCTTTATCTCCAATTTGTGAAGAAAACTAAAGAAATGGTTTTGCTTGATTTTGAGATGGCAAATTTCTAGGTTTGAATACTAAAAAAAATATTTTAATGATTAAAATTTTATATAATAAAGGTATTTGAGGAAAATAAAATCATCTAATTATTTTTGAAAAAAAATGATTTAATTTATCCAAACACACTAAATTATATAAAAAAATCAAAAAATATATTTTTTTAAAAATATTGAATAAATCTTAGAATAATAAAAGTTGCACCTTTTTTTTTGGAGAGTCTTTTCGCATTTGAAAAAAAAATGTTGCACCCGACTTCGAACACAGGACATCGCGGGATCGAATGACCAAAAAAACCAGTAGGCTGCACAGTGACTTTGAAGCCAAGGAAGTATTACCTCATATTTGAATAATCCTTTCGAATGAAGTGTCAAAAAAAAATTAACAAATCTCTTTAAAGCGGTGCGTGTGGGGTTTGATCCCTCGATCACGCGTGCCACAAAAAAAAACTCTTTCCACTACACTCCAGGGTGTGGATGGGAAGGGAGAAGGAGGTTTTGCCTTATGTTTCAACATGGGATCAGTGAAATTTTTTTTTTAATGGGAAATTTTGTCCCACATTTATCCAACAGGCACAGGATGTAGGGTTTAAGAAACCCAATACTCCCCCTTTCTAGCGACTACCTTCGGGCAGTCCAAAAACCACTATTTTACTGCCCGATTGAGAGAACCTTTACCCTACCACATGTCCTACCCTCGATGTACCATGTCACCCTGCCACATGTCCTGTCAAATCCTAGTCAACTGCAAACTCAGCATCTAGGTAACTATGCAGTCCACCTTTGGTTTCTATGCCATCCAAGTTCCTGCCATGGAGGGTGCTCCTGCCCTCTCGTGGTGATGGGCCAGTCACCATCACCAAAGAATATCTTCGGCATTTGGTCATCCGAGGGTGCACTTTCCCTCTTGATATGGTCAATCAGTCACCGTTAGAGACTGTTCCCATGCCATGGGAAGCGTGAGGGTGCTCCTACCCTCGAGGCACTCCCATGGGCTATCGATAGACCCATTGTTGGGATCATCAATGGGGGTATTAGAGCTCTTCAATTTTTGCAATCATAGTCAGAGGAATTAATATCCCTTGCCTCAGGATCTGTGTTCGATGCTACGAGATCTAGCCTCTGCGGGGATAGTCCTCCCGAGACAAAGGTGGCCCAAAATAATTAGGAATATCCCACCTCCTCTGCCTTCGGGCAATTTAATCAAAACAATGCATCAAACTATAGAAGAAAAAAAATAATTAAATTCACAAGTTGCCTTCACCTTCTCTAGTGGAATGAAGGTGTGCCTTCACCTTCTCCAGTGGAATGAAGGTTTCTTGATGCTCACTCTTCCTCTCTCCTACTCCCTCTGGCTCTGATGCCAATGTAGTTAGTAGAACTCTCTGAATAATGTAAATTAAATAAGATTTGATTAATATCAACTAACTTAGCTTAGAAAAATTAAGCTAGTTATATAGATTACATAACAACTGCTTTAGCATATAATTCTCTAACAATACACGTTAGGAGAAACGTGTAGCTAACTATTAACCTAAGTAGAGAGTTCTAACTAAACAACTAACCTAAATATCTGACTTAGGATATTTAGGTATTTACTCTAGGTTAACCAGTAGATATTTAGAACAATAAATATCTCATGGTATGTAGTAAAAAGTAAATGTAATAATCTATGTAGTATAATGCAATATACTACCTATTTTACCCTAATAGAATGTACTTTGTAATCTCAACCAGTTATTATGTTTTACATTATGATGACATTTTGCAATGTCATGCTTTATTTGGCTCATTCTGCTTATTTTATATTTTCTATAGTAATTTTGTTCTAGTGAAAAATTTTAATTTGATCTTTTAAAGCTCTCCATAGTGGGAATTGGGAGCATTTATTACAATTTGATGACCGCACCTGATAGATATTAGAGATGTCTTTGTACCATTTTTGAGTGTAAGATCGAGGACCTACACATATATAGCTTGCGGGTATTTTTATGTACCCCACTATGATGTACATTTGACACATATATATATGATATGATAGTTCATCTCATTACATGTGTACTTTATTTTTGGTATTTTATGTTTTATGTTATGCATATGGATGCAATGCATTATTGATTAGATGCTATATGATGTGATGTATGGATGACATGTACTAGAGATTTATGTGATAGATGATTAGATGTTATGAGTTATGTATGCATATGTACTACTTATGATGGATGCATTATGAATTTCATATTTTGATGTTACATGCATGTATACTTTGCTTTACTTGTATGCATTTAATTTATACTTGTATCGCTCCAAATTTTTTGCATCCTTACCTTCAGGCTATAGGATCCACGCCCGGAAGGGGGATGCGAGAAGGATGGGACAATACCTCGGACTGAGAGGCCCTTTGAAAGTCCCGCCTCTCGGGGGAGGGGTATAAGGGTGAATTTTTGATGGATGGTGGGTTCACCAGGAAACTTTTAAGTGGTAGTTTCCATGCCTAGGTTGATGACAGGTTTGATGTGTTCATTTTATGTTCAATCATTCAATTCCTAGGTTTGGCCAAGATGAATCTAAGCTAATCTATATGCCGATGCTGATTTTATGGATACAAAAAACATGAATAAATGTTGAACACAGAGAATGTGCTAAATAGGATAGAATATACCTGATTTCGGATGTCTGAATGAAGATTCTACGGTTTGTAGAAGTCCAAATCATCTTGAATCATACAGAATCATCTGAAATTGCATAGAATCATCTCAGATCATAGTCGGCCATCTGAGATCAGACAGGATCATCGATGATCTGACGAATTTGTCAAAAACCTGCAATCACAAAAATAGATACAAAATACCAAAAATGCAACTACAAAAGCAAGGGGAAATGATAGGAATAACGATGAATTTGCCTAAATGGTAGATCTAAATAGCAATTAAAAGGAAATGCATCAATTTGACAATTTATTTTAACTTCATCATATATCTATGCTAAATGAGGTGAACTCCAGGATGCATAAATATAATAGCCTAAGATAATGCACAAAGAAATGCAAAAAACAATAAGGAAATGCAAACTCTGGGTTCTGATTGCCCCCAATCTGGACTACAGTTAGGATCACCTCCAATCGTACGAGATCATCTGCGCTCCTCGACAGGATCATCCAAAATCATCTGGAATCGCCTGAGATGATCCAAGCTTGCTCCGACTAAAAAATAGTAAAATTCCTACGAGAAAACATGAAACACAGAATGCAAACGATGGTGCGAGGATGCTCTAATGCATACGGAACTAACTCTGTAGGGAAATCCATCAACTAGGGGTTCAGGGGGATAAACTGAGAAAATCCTAGTTTATATAGGATTAGGGAGAGGTTAGGAGGTTGGAGATCATCCCAATTTGGGAGATCTCCAACGGGGGAGACTCTAACTATGCAGACACGCTTTTTGCCCAAGTTAGAGAAGTTGTTGAAACAGAAGCTAATTATGAAAATTTGGTTTTGGGATGAAATCATCTGGACGTTCTGTTCCAGATGAATTCGTCAGATCTGGGATGATTTCTCTGATCATCGATGATATCGTCCAACGGTCAAAACAAATCCTAAAAATGGCATGAAAAATGAGGAAAGCGGGTAACGGGCGGTTTGGGTTTAAAATTCAAATTTTTATCTTTTTACTAAGGTTTAACTGTGCCAATTTTAGGGTGCTACATTTTGCCCCCTCTTTAGCGAATTTTCTAAAGAAAATGCGTTAAAGACGAGTTTTTCCTGTTTTACGAGAAAGCAAAAATTTACTCAATTTTTTAGACGATGATTCTAGGTCGAATCGTATGACTGCTGGCTATGGTGCCCCCTCCATGTTTTTACCCAAATCGAACATTTGAGGTAAAAGCATGAAAAAGCAAAATTAAAAAGGTTGTTAATTTTAAATAAAATTAAGAAAAATAGGGTAAAACCCTAATTCATTGTTACTATTCACTTTCACTATTTTTAGAGCTTCTACAGAGAAAAATGGTGGAGACAATGCACAGATCGACAGAGGTCCGGTGCGGGCTACGGGTAAGGATCTAATCCTAGTAAATTAGGTTTGAATTTAATGTGTGCAATTTTTTGTTTGAAATTTTGATTGTTTTGGGGCATCGCGGCCGTTTTTAGGCCGTCGATGCCGTCGTGACAAAATCGTCCCGATTTCATCGAAATCGTCCCTAGATCATTGATTTCGTCGGAGGGCGAAATCGACGATATAGGGGTGATCCCGTCCAACAAGGGGCGATCCCCAATTTATGAAATCGTAGATGATTTCATCCTACAAAGGATGATTTTGCCCAATTTGGGACGATATCATCCAATGGTGGACGATATCATTATTTTTAAGAAATTAATCTTGATTAAAATGTATGTAATTTGATTTTAATGATGGATTTATTAATGAATTTTGTTGTTTGATTGTTTGTTTTGTAGAAGGGATTACTAAAGAGTCGAGAGTGGAAATACGGGGGATTGAGAGATGACATAGCCGCTCTTGATCAGGCAGAGCGTGACCGACTGGCTCA
The DNA here is from genome assembly GCA_028583015.1 of Wollemia nobilis. Lineage (NCBI taxonomy): Eukaryota > Viridiplantae > Streptophyta > Pinopsida > Araucariales > Araucariaceae > Wollemia > Wollemia nobilis. The sequence goes on from JAQPPZ010005099.1 coordinate 2,774,662, forward strand.
GGTCGGTTTGTAGCATGTGGCAGAGATGCCACAAGTATCGACAGATATGGGGCTACTGATAGCCCTAGCAGAGAGATGGTATCCGGGGTCATCCTACTTCTAGTTATCGATAGGGGAGATGGCTCCCACACTAGAGGACGTATGGAGGATCATGAGGATCCCCATACAGGGATGGTTGATGATGCCTGTGGCCAATCAGGGCCAGGCGATGATGAGGTTGATCGGGGACCCGAGCTTCACCCTAGAGAAGGGCGGAGTGAACATCGAGTCACTGAGGCAGATGCCTAGGGCATCTAGGCTGACTCGGGTTTTGGTAGGAGTGGTAGGTGGCTTACTGTTGTGCCACCAGAGTGGATGCAGGTTACCATGGCTCCTCTCAGATGTGGTCTGTGACATGAGAGACCACGGTTACAGGTTTTCTTGGGGTAGTTTTGTGCTATGCCACTTGTATAGGATCCTACATGGGGTCGTATACAAGGGAGGCCGATGTCTGGTCTTGACATCGCTACTATAGGTTTGGTGCTGGGAGCACATCACGGTGCGGAGGCCGATAGGGCTCCCACTGACAGGGGTTGACCGGGAGAGGCCCTAGGTTTTCTACTGGTGGTTACAGAGGGGGTCACAGTGGTGGATAGATCTGTCGATGTCACGGAGGTTGTTGGATGACCTCATCCTAGACCAGATCACCTAGAGGCCATGGCGAGAGCACCCCAGGTGGGCAGAGGATGGGCAGGAGCTGGCTCGCATCAGGCGAGTCTACTGGCTGAGGATGGAGCGGGGAGAGGTAGAGCTCCACCGCTATGATCGAGTTCTATGATAGTTCGGTCTACAATAGGGGATCCCTTCTCTCAAGGATTATGAGTACTCTCAGACTATCCAGGATAGTACTACATTGAGTGGGGCTCCAGACATGCAGCGGTTCTAGAGTCAGGACGTGGATGATGCCCCCATCCAGCCAGTGGATGGTGATGACATTAGGGTTGCAGATGGCTATGATGCCTGGTACATAGGCATCCACCCTCCTCGGATGATGAGGGCATAGGGTCCAGTGCATGCCATGGTGCGATGGATGGGGAGGCGATGCCAAGCTACTATTGAGGTAGCACGGGGTCACGACGGGAGAGAGCAGCGATGGTCTCCATAGGAGAGATGCCCGAGGATGGGTCAGGCTCCATAGAGAGCGCAGGAGATAGGGCAGAGGGAGAGGGGAGTCCCTTCATAGCAGGGGGAGAGACCACCATCGCCCGATAAGGGCAAGGGTGTTGAGGTAGGGGAGAGCAGTGAGACGGTGGCTCTTCGGGCTGAGGTTGCCCGCCTCCGGGCTCAGGTGCAGATGCTACAGGATGAGGCTACATGGCTTAGGGCTCAGAGCGGAGGGGCGAGCACTCAGGATCTGGCGTGGTCTATTGCTCAGACCACATTCTACCAGGGGCTATACTATCACGTGGTCCCAGAGGGACAGAGGGTACCACTACCAGCCCCCATTGCGGAGCCGATCATGATGGGATCATCGAGGACATCCTCACGATCGACGATGAGGACCCGGGACATAGCTCGGACCTCTATGGGACCACCTCCTCCACGTCAGGGTGGGGGAGGAGATGAGGCTGAGAGCTCGAGGGCTTCTCGAGGCTAGCTATTGCAGAGGGCAGATTTGTATTATTATATATTTTTTGAGGGGATTGAGTATGCCAGGGTTTTGATTGTGGCATACCAATCCAGATGATGTACATATTTGATTGATGATATATAGATTATATTTTTGATGATATGACTTGTGTATGTTGGATGGTGCTTTAATTTTGAATTGTGTTTGATTGATGATTCATGTAATTATGTCATTGGAAATAATTATAATTTTTATGTCATGGCATAAAATTGTAAATGAAATAATCTGATGTGCATAAATTGGTTGTTTTTGTGGTGTGATTTGATGAAAAATAAAAGGGACTTCTAACAATAATTTCAAAGGACATTGTCGTTGGTATAGACCATTTCATGGAGTCGTCGCTCACTAGGTCGTCAAGCTAATCCCAGGATAGAAATATTGTTAAAAGTAAAAGAGTGCTTAAGAGACTGTCTTAAGACTTTTGTGTTGTGATGATGGAAATGATGATGGTGATGATTTGTTTTCAGATTTTCATAAAAAATATTATGCATGACATATTAAAGAAATATGATTTTTGCTAGGCATAAATTCCTAAGTGTGATAAAATTTTGGAATAAGTCCCTAGGAACTATACCATCATTGCAAAATTGAATGTTGACATAATGACATGAAATAGAATAGGTGTTCGTTCGTTTTAAAGCACAATTGTGTAACATAATGATGTAAGTCATATGTTTTTATGAATTAAAATGAAGGGGAAATAAAATGAGAACAATGGTTTGCGCTAGGCATAGAATTATAGGTATAGACTTATACCATCATCGCGAAATCCAAAGAAGAAATTGATATTTTAGTTTTATTGCATGATTGATTTTTTGATTTTTGATAAACAAAAAATAATAATAGGAACATGACTTTTATTGATTATATGTGTGTCATATGTTGTTTGAAAGCATTTTGTGATTTTTGAAAACAATGTATACAATTGTTTTTATACTAAACAGATGTTCTGAAATAAGAAGATAAAATTATTCCAAAAAGAGTTGCAAAAATATTTTACATTATCTCAAAGACAAATGTAGATTTATAAGGAACCCTCATGTGCAAATGTGAGTTCATTACCGATCTTGCTTTATCATAATGATACAGAATCTCTCAAATACAAATGTGTGTGCAATTGTATTGTTCATTCACCAATTTTGAGCAAGAAAATTTGATACAAGTAATTTGACTTAACCAAATGAGTGTTCCTTGACCATGATTTATATGCATGTAACCGTACCGGACTACTATGTAAGTCGGGTTATCAAGAGCTAGCTAATCCATAAGCCGACATAGGTCTGTACAAAAGAAGGTCGCTAATGTGACAAACATATCACCATGCTAGGAATTACCCAAGGCCAAGCGGGTTGGGCACAAACCACCTGTTATGGGGCTTACCTCACTAGTTTTTGAATAATTGAGAATTCCAGGGATTCAAGCTCATTCACCCTTCTTTTCTTTTCAAGGGGTAGGGAAAAGGATTTTATTGCTTTTTGCTTTTGCTTTTCTCTTTTCTTTTTTTTTTTTTTTGTATTTTTGCTTGATATTGAGATAATGCTGAAATATTGTTGTGATGATACAAAATAATATTTTTCTTTTTCTCTTTTGCTTTGAATTTTTCTTTTGCTTCCTATACTAGGGATACTTGCTCGGATTGGCTGTAGAGCAAGGGATTTTTATTTCGGGTAGGGGTGAGCTTGTCCTTTTGTCAATTCTCAAAGATTCTAGACCATGTGCATGATAGGATAGCAGGGGAAACTTTTCGCTCAAGAAACCACTTCTACTATGTAGCATCATATTGAATTTGCAATGAAATCATTTTAATGTGAAGAGATGTACTTGGTTCAAGTAAATAACAAGATCAGTTCTCTATGCTCAAAACTTTATTTAATTCAACTGTGGACTTTGATATAAGAGAGATTAATAATCATACCAAATAAAATCAAGATATTTATGCTTGTGAGTGTGAAAGTGCGGGATTCCAAATAAATGCTAATTTATCCAAAATAATTGAAAATATAACTGCAATACTTCAAGAATTGACAGGTACGAAAATAAAAGATTTTTTTTGAAGATTTTTAGGATTTTGATGTTTTTATATTTTGATTTTGAGTGATGAATTGAAAGAATAAATATTGTTACTGTTTTTGAAAAATATTTTGATATAAATGGCTAAAATGAAACAATATGCAAAATACAATATATACAAATGATGAAATGACCCAATGTTATGCATAATAACGCTTAAGATGCATAATGTTCATAGGTTCTTTAAGATCTTTACCATCTAAGGTAGCTAATCGATATGCTCCCGATCCAAATTTAGCAGTGATGATATACGGTCCAAGCCAGTTGGGCTCAAATTTACCTTTAAGGTCTTTAGTTGCATTAGTATTTTTTTTATTTTCTTTTAAGACAAGGTCGCCGATCTCAAAGGATCGATGATGAACTTTCTTGAGGTATGCTCTCTTAAGCTTGTTTTGGTAGGCACGAAGATGCTCCAAAGCATTGATGCGCTTTTCATCTAGGAGTTCCAGCTGACTAAATCTGCCAGCACGATATTCATCTCCTACTTCAGTATCTTGAAGTAGTAGAGCTAAAGAAGGAACTTCTAATTCAAAGGGAAAAACTGCTTCAGCGCCATAAACCAAAACAAAAGGTGAAGTGCCTGTGGGGGTACGAACGCTAGTTCGATAAGCCCACAAAGCAGGATATAATTGGATGTGCCAATCTCGACCAGACTTATTGACCAGTATTTTGAGGATTTTGATTAATGTTTTATTAGATGCTTATGCTTGGCCATTACCCTGAGGATAATAGGGAGTGGACCAACGATGTTGAATTTTATATTTTTGACATAATTTTTTGACATCTTTATTTTTGAAACAAGTGCCATTATCTGAGATGAGATTTGCAGGAATGTCGAACCTACAAATAATTTGATTAAAAATAAACTTGGAAACTTGGGTTCCAGTGCAAGAAGCTAAGGGCATAGCTTCAACCCATTTCGTGAAATACTCAGTGGCGGTTATGATGAATTTGTGTCCATCCGATGACACAGGGTTGATTTTTCCAATGATGTCTAAGCCCCATTTTGAAAAGGGCCAAGGAGATGAAATAGCCTACAGTTCTTGTGCAGGCGCATGGACAAGGTCAGCGTGTTTCTGGCACTTGTCGCAATGGCGCACATAATCATGTGCATCATTTTCCATGGTAGGCCAAAAATATCCTATCCTAAGGAGCTTCTTAGCAATGGCGCTACCACTAAAATGCCCCCCACAAGATCCATTGTGGGCTTCACTCAAAGCTGATCTAGATTCTGCTAGATTCAAACATCTCAATAAGATGCCTTCAAAAGATCTCCTATACAAGGTATTACCAATAATTACGAAGCGACTTGCTCGTCTACGTAATAACCGACGCTGGTTGCGATTACAACCTTCAGGAAAGGTCCCCTTTTGAAGAAAATTAAATATATCAGTGTACCATGGTTCGGGAATAGTTTCATTGATTAGAAACACATCCAAAGGTTCTAAGCATGATTTGCTTGAAGCGGGTTCCTGGAGTCGATGAATAATGATGGTAGCATATTCGTCATCTAACTCCAAGGGCAAAAGAGATGCAGTTGCAGCCATAGCATCAGCCGCACGATTGCTAGTTCGAGGAATAGCTTCCAAGGTAACTTGATCAAATAGGGATAATAATTGTAAGACATATGTTTTATATGGGCGTAATTTATCATCTCTAGTCTGATAAACATCATTGATTTGATTTATGACAAGTTGAGAATCATCGAAAACCAATAGATTTTTAATTTTTAGTGCCAAGGCAGCTCGTAATCCAAGGATTAGAGCCTCATATTCAGCAGTATTATTGGTGCAAGCAAATGTTAGTTTGAAAGACAGAGGTATAAGATGTTTCTACGGAGATATTAAAATAATACCTGCACCAGCCCCACTCATGCATCGGGCTCCGTCGAAGTATAGGGACCATTGCTCAGGATGGTCTGCCTCTAATTTAAGGCATTCATCAGGAAACTCAATGATGAGGGGATGGGTAGACTCTAAGGGCGCAACAGCTAATTGATCTGCTATGATTTGACCTTTAACAAAATTTTGTCCTATAAACGTGAGTTCAAACTCGCTTAGCGCAAGAACCCACTTGGTTGTGCGACCAGATAAGTACGGTCGACTCATGAGATACCGCAAAGGATCGAATTTAGCAATAACATACATTTTTTGACTGAGCATATAATGGCGTAGTTTCTATGTAGAAAATATGACTGTGAGACATAACTTCTCTAATACTGTATAACGAGTTTCATAACTGATTAAGGTTCTATTGATGTAATAATTAGCACGTTCTTTCTTCTCATCATCAAGTTGAGCTAACATAGCTCCTAAGGCAAAATCTGAAGCAAAAATGTACAAGATAAATGGATGATCAGATCTAGGTGGGGAAAGCACCGGTGGTTTAAGGAGATATTGCTTAAGGAGTTCAAATGCTTCCTGGCATTCATCGTCCCAATGAAAAGAGACATCTTTCTTAAGAAGCTTAAGAAAGGGTCCGGTTTTGTTCGCCAACTTATCGATGAAGCGACGAATAGCTTGAAGCTTACCTTGTAAACTTCGTAATTCAGATATATTTGTGGGTGCGGGCATATCAGTGATAGCCGTGATCTTGAGAGGGTCAATTTCAATGCCACGTAAAGAAATGATAACCCCCAATAATTTACCGGACTTAACTCCGAATATACATTTGGCTGGATTTAGTCGGATAAGATATTCCCTTAACCGATCAAATACTTTTCTCAAGTCATCTAAATGATCATCTTCTTTGATGGAATGAGCTATAATATCATCTACATAATCATGTAGAATATCATGCATCATATCATGAAAGATATAAGTCATGGCTCGTTGATATGTTGCACCTGCATTCTTTAAACCGAATGGCATCACTTTCCAACAAAAGGTTCCCCAAGGGGTAATAAAGGCTATTTTAGCCTGATCTTCAGGAGCTATCCTGATCTGATTATAACCAGAGAATCCATCCATTAGGGATATCATTCCGCTCCTAGCAGTAAAATCAATGATCTGATCCATGTTGGGAAGAGGAAAATCATCTTTAGGGCATGCAACATTAATATCTCTAAAGTCTGTGCAAACCCTAACTTTGGTAGCTTCTTTCTTAGTTACTTGGAACTACATTTGAGATCCATTCAACATAATCAATAGCTTGTATAAAAATAACCTTCAAGAGTTTTTCTAATTCTCCTTTGACTAGTAAGGCCACTTTAGGATGCATTTTTCTAAGTTTTTGTTTAACAGGTTTAGCATCCGGATGGACTACTAGGTGATGCATAACTACAGAAGGGTCTAATCCTGGCATATCTTCATATGTCCAAGCAAAAATGTCTTCATATTCTTTAAGAAATGCAATGTATTTATCTTGTTTTTCTTGACTCAATTCTGATCCAATGTTGATGATGTGAGGGTTATCTTCGGTTCCAATGTTAATTTTTATAACGTTTTCAACTTCCATATGTAGATCTCTCTCAAAATTAGATGGGGCGGGTGAAACGCCTAATTCTTGTAATTCTTCCAAGGTTAGCTTGGATAATTCGTCTTGAGGAGTCGTGGCCTCAAGCTGGGCTATACTAGGTATAGAGCCATCGAAATAAAATTCGTTATGTAACAATTCCTCAATGGAGACATCATGGAAGATATCCCCCTCCAACTCATCGTCGGATTCAACAATCATCTCAGGGTAAGCTATGGATAGCATATTGCATGTAAATGGATTATCCCTTAAACGCAAAGCATCACGTTTATCCAAATAATCTTGGTAACATATAAGATGGTCATCATCCTCAAATGGGAAGGGCTGACCTTTACTAGGAAATAGGCCCACACCACATCGGGCAGGCCATGGTTCTACCTCAAAAGGTTCTTTCATACCATTTTGGGAAGGTCCCAAACCTTTCCCTTTATAGCCCAATCTAAGCATTATAGGTTTAGCTTTAACATACTCATTAGTAAAATAACAGTGAGCATACCCATCATAATGAGTCTTGATGTTTCTAGGTATTCTTCCCCAGTCATATCCCTTATAAATAAAAGCACAACTCCCGACTTGGTAGATACTTCCCATAGGTTGTGGGAGGCCCAAGGTACGAGGAGAGGGTGGCAATTTATTTAAAATATGGGAATCTTGCATAGCAACGTTTGTTTTCTTTGATACAAGAATTTTAGATAAATCGGGTAAGAGCTCGTCAGTAAGAGCGTAAGAGGTAGAAGGATCATTTCCTATGTTTTCGGATGCGGAAAACATGCCTTTGATAGGCGTAGACATTGTAGAGATGTCGATGGATGGGTCTAAAGGTATGGAAGTTATAGGAGTAAAACAAGAAGCATTGGTTGTGGGTTTAGGATCTTTTTGAGGTCCTAATGTGGTTTGTTCGGAAGATGGTTGAACTATATGTAGAGGTGTGGTGGATGGGGAAAAAGTAGATGATGTTATGGGTGTGTGTTTCACACGTTTGGGTGGATGATGAGAATTAGGATGTGTGGATGACAGAGCAGGGCAAAATTGAACTCCAACAGGTTCTGCCAAAGCACACATATCAAAGGGTCTAGGATCACCATGAATGGTAACCAACTGATTTTTAAATTTGAATTTAACACATTGATGTAAAGTTGAGGGAATAGCTCGCATCGCGTTGATCCAAGGGTGACCCAAAAGTATATTGTACGATGCAGGGCAATGCACAATAAACACGGTCGTGTCTAAGGTTCTAGGACCAACTTGCAATGGAATAGTAATAACTCCACACGTTTCTTGTGTTTCGTCATTGAATGCTTTTATAATCATATCAGTTCTTTTCATTTCGTCACTTCTAAACCCAAATCTTTGGTAGAAGTCAAAAGTGCATATGTTTAAAGATGAACCATTATCAATCAAGACTCGTTTAACTGCTACATCTCCAATTAGGGTAGTAATATATAAGGGGTTATCCTTATGTAGACTATGTTGCGGTATATCTCTATCCCGAAAGTCAATACAATCGACTTCTCGAGTTATGATAGTATTGGACATGGCTTCAGGTTGAATATTTTGTGGTACCATCATTTGGCTTAATGTGAGCATTAATTCATCCCTATGGGTAGGAGAAGATCTTAAAAGGTCCAAAAGGGAAATTCTAGCTGTAGTATTTGATAATTGTTCATTAATATTATAAGGAGGTTTAGGTTGAACATTAGGCGCATGATTCCCTTTATTGGGATTTTTCAAAACAAATGGAGCTGATCCATCGTTCTGAGTTTGATCTTGTTGAGAATTTTGAGCCTGTTGTCGAGTAACAACTCCGATGGTACCTACAATATGATTTTGCGGATGATGAATGGGTCTTGGTCTAGCGTTTATGACTTGTTCATTAGAAAGTAATTGGTGAGAAGATGGTCGAGTAGTGACTCTTCTAGGAAATGGTTCTTTCGAAACCATAGAATTTGTGATGGGTTGAACAACATCTGATTCATCTTCAGAACTATTCGATTGATTTGAGGTGATTTCCATGTCACTTTCAGTCTCATATTCGGTATCACTAAGATCAGGTGTCCGAATATTATGTAGAGGTCTAGCCGTAACCATGGATAAAGTTGTGTCAAAGATTTGCGGATCGTGAACAGGTAAATGTCCACTAATAGTTCCTACATATCGGGTAGGAGGGGGAACATTATGATGCTCAATTTGATTAGCCACCTCTTTACCATGCTTTGGTAAAGGATGTTGAAATATGTCCAATGATTGATTGGCATTCTGATTCTGATTTTGGGGAATGTTCTTTTGAGCATTATTAGGAGGATTTTGTTTAGGTTGAAAGGCTTGCACCTCCATCTCATTGTTATCAATCAGGTCTTGTATTTTATGTTTTAATATTTTACAAGAGTTGGTAGCGTGTCCAGGTCCTCTATGGAAATCACAGTGTAAATCAGCTCTGTATCCGGGTATAGTTGGATCGGGTTCCCGGATATTTGGTAATTGGATCAATCCTCGTGCTAGTAATTGCGGGAGAATGGTTGATAAAGGTTGATTTAACCTAGTAAATTCTCGGGGTGGTTTATCAGGAGGTTTCAGTATAAATTTCTCTGTTGTTTTCGCAACATTAATAGTAGCGATATTTCTACTATCAGTGACTCCATCGCCCACAACTTGTTTATTTTTATATTGATTTCTGGATGTTTTCTCATCATCTTTCTTTTTAAGCTGACCTCTCCGAACAAGAGCATCTTCCACTCTTCGAGCTAAATCTATAGCTTGATCGAAGGTGGTCAAGGTAGCAGTTGATAACTCATAGGATAGTTGTTCTTGTAAATTATTGACAAAGATATCTAGCATTTCCCGATAGGGTAACACAAAATGCAATTTTCCTATCAACTGTCTCCATCGAGCTAGGAAATCAGCAAAACATTCATCTTTGTCTTGTTTTAGGTTGTACAAATCTTTAATGGTTACATGCCTTTCAATGTAGGCACTAAATTGATGCACAAAAGACTCGACGGTTTCTTCGAAATTTCTCAAAGAATGAGTGGGTAGTTGATAATACCATTCTAATGCCATTCCTCCTAAACTTTTTGGGAACATTTTTAGTAATAACAAATCATCATGTGATATATCATGACATGCTATCCTAAACATACGAAGATGCTCTATGGGATCTTCAGTTCCTTTGTATATTGGTAGGACGGGCATAGGAAAGTGTTTAGGATATGGTTGTGCTACAACTATAGGATCTAGAGGCTGACTACACATCTCTCGATAATTGTACGAGGGATGGTAGGGATCTATCTGGTCCATGCGGGAGACTAACTGTTTCACCATGGCTTCCAGATTACCAGTTTGTCCACCATATTGGTTTGGTGGTACATGAGTATGGGATTTGTGAGCGTAGGATGGCATGACGTAAGGATTAGATGCTATATTGTTGTTATGCAAATGGTTGGTAGGAAGAGTATTATGAAGAAGATTTGTTGTAGCATTATGTTGTATCCCAGATTGTTGGAAATTGGTGTTTGGTTTTGCTTTAGGCTTTTGTTGATTTGAGGTATGTTGATCAATAACTTGGCGAAATAGAGCAGTGAATGATGGTTTCTTTTGTGTGGGAATAACCCTAGGCTTGGTAACAGGTACTCTAGATGGTTGGGTAACTTGTTGTAGTTGCATGTTTTGGATTATAGCGGCCATATCCAAATTGGATGGTCCAGCTTGATCACTTTCTTGATCAACGAAGGACAAGGGATTAGTGCGTGTGTGATATATGTCTTCTAGGGTTGCTTGAGTGTCACTAATTTGATCCTTGTCCATATGGACTGCTCTATTAAGAGTGCCAATATTAGTATTGAGGAACTTCCAGAAATGTTCCATGTTCTCAAAAGTAATAACTCCTTCCGAAGATATTTTAGGAGATGAGGATCCTTCCTCTCTAACAATTTCTCTTTGTTCATTTGCGTCAACAAACTCTTCTTCTTGTTGGTCTAGGGTTCCTTCTTCCTGAATTGGGTCTTCAGGAAGGACATCTGGTTTATTTACCATTTTTCCTAACCAATCTTCTTCTACTTCAGTCTGTTTTCCATTCCTGAGTCTAGTCATTATGTTTAAATTTAGATTTTAGCAAATATATATTAATATATTTGCAACAAATTTGGGAGGTATATATTTTAATTATATACCTACTATAATGCTTTAAAAGAAAATGTTTTGATTCTTGTTATGATTTTGATTTGTTTTTATTTTTTATTATTTTTTTGTTTTGTTTTGTTTTTATGATTATAAAGATAACAAACAACACACTAAATGCAAGAAATAATAATAATAAAAGAATGGCTTAGTTTTCTATAAATAGTTTATAGATGTCATTGATAGGATCAAGTTCATCAGGAGTCATGAAATGCTCCTCTTCAAATTGGAAATGGTTTTTCAGGAACTTAACAAAGTGTGCTATGGTGATGTTATCTACTTCTGACTCTGTCTTGTAAAAATAGAGCTCATGGCAATACTCTCGATATAACACAGCTCTAGGAACTCTATTCCATCTCTTTCTATCCGTAAGAACGACCTCTTGATCCTCTATACGAGATAGAAATTTATGTACTACAACTGCATTGTCGAGGTATTCCTCAAAGGTGTACAATTCAGAAGACACAAGGGCTCTTTTATCTGCTAACCACCTATGGCAAGCTCTCTGAAGCTCATGATACAAGGTCACTTGATCGGGATCCAGGATTCTATCTAGGACAAACCTCTTGATTTGCCTAAGTTCGGTTGATCTAGATGAAATAATATTCAATCTCCTATTAAGTTCGTCCCATAAAGGTGGAACTCTATATGTTTGAGATACTCTAAGCAAAGAAGTAATCTCTATAGCTGCTAATTGATTTTCAACATTAATGGTGACAACTCGTCTTTTATTATAATCTACCATCTAAATATGATATGCAATCTTTGATTCTAAATGCATTTATGTTTTGTTTTTTTTTTGGATTGTTTTCAAAAGGTTTTTAGTTTTCACGTCGGGTTCACCAAAATGTATCGCTCCAAATTTTTTGCATCCTTACCTTCAGGCTATAGGATCCGCGCCCGGAAGGGGGATGCGAGAAGGATGGGACAATACCTCGGACTGAGAGGCCCTTTGAAAGTCCCGCCTCTCGGGGGAGGGGTATAAGGGTGAATTTTCGATGGATGGTGGGTTCACCAGGAAACTTTTAAGTGGCAGTTTCCACGCCTAGGTTGATGACAGGTTTGATGTGTTCATTTTATGTTCAATCATTCAATTCCTAGGTTTGGCCAAGATGAATCTAAGCTAATCTATATGCCGATGCTGATTTTTATGGATACAAAAAACATGAATAAATGTTGAACACAGAGAATGTGCTAAATAGGATAGAATATACCTGATTTCGGATGTCTGAATGAAGATTCTATGGTTTGTAGAAGTCCAAATCATCTTGAATCATACAGAATCATCTGAAATTGCACAGAATCATCTCAGATCATAGTCGACCATCTGAGATCAGACAGGATCATCGACGATCTGACGAATTCGTCAGACGAATTCGTCAGAAACCTGCAATCACAAAAATAGATACAAAATACCAAAAATGCAACTGCAAAAGCAAGGGGAAATGATAGGAATAACGATGAATTTGCCTAAATGGTAGATCTAAATAGCAATTAAAAGGAAATGCATCAATTTGACAATTTATTTTAACTTCATCATATATCTATGCTAAATGAGGTGAACTCCAGGATGCATAAATATAATAGCCTAAGATAATGCACAAAGAAATGCAGAAAAACAATAAGGAAATGCAAACTCTAGGTTTTGATTGCCCCCAATCTGGACTACAGTCAGGATCGCCTCCAATCGTACGAGATCATCTGTGCTCCTCGACAGGATCGTCCGAAATCGTCTGGAATCGCCTGCGACGATCCAAGCTTGCTCCGACTAAAAAATAGTAAAATTCCTATGAGAAAACATGAAACACAGAATGCAAACGATGGTGCGAGGATGCTCTAATGCATACGAAACTAACTCTGTAGGGAAATCCATCAGCTAGGGGTTCAGGGGGATAAACTGAGAAAATCCCAGTTTATATAGGATTAGGGAGAGGTTAGGAGGTTGGAGATCATCCCAATTTGGGAGATCTCCAATGGGGGAGACTCTAACTACGCAGACACGCTTTCTGCCCAAGTTAGAGAAGCTGTTGAAACAGAAGCTAATTATGAAAATTTGGTTTTGGGACGAAATCGTCTGGACGTTCTGTTCCAGACGAATTCGTCAGATCTGGGACGATTTCGTCTGATCGTCGACGATATCGTCCAACGGTCAAAACAAATCCTAAAAATGGCGCGAAAAATGAGGAAAGTGGGTAACGGGCGGTTTGGGTTTAAAATTCAAATTTTTATCTTTTTACTAAGGTTTAACTGCGCCAATTTTAGGGTGCTACAATACTGCTATGACATAATTTATGCCATGTATGTACTACATGTATTTCTTTGTTTCTTTGATAATGTGTTTGAAAAATAGACATGTATGCTTTAATCACTTAAAACATAATGTATGCAATATGAGTTTTAATAAATCTAATGGATGACACCACAAAATGTATAACAATCATGGATTGTATTGCTTTATATTTTCATGAAAGATAGTACACCCATATGTGATATGCAATGATGTATGTTTTCTATTCATAAGCTTTTGTAAATTAAAATAATATGGATAACATATTCAGTGTCCATCTAAACATCATTTATGACGTTCATCCAGTATCTAAGATATATTACAAATAATTCTAATAAACAAAATTTTATAAAATAAATTGATGTTTTGATGATTGCATTAAAAATTGGTTGTTGCTTTTTGGGAATTTTTGAGGTTTTCTATGAAACTCAAACACCCTATTTGACTTATCGCCAACTTTTCTGGATGACCAAAGGGCTTACAGATGCCTTTGGAGCCTTTTCTGAATGACCAAAGGGCTTACAGATGCCTTTGGAGCCTTTTTAGGATTTAGGCATAAAACACTTTAAGATGAAGGATATTGAGAGGTTCAGGCTCTTCAACTCCTCCAAGCGATGTCAAGTGATATGTCCCAGGTCCAATCTTCTCTGAGATCATATAAGGACCTAACCAGTTAGCCATGAATTTGTCTCACATTTTTGGCGATAAATTTGAGTTTTGTTGGTTCTCTTTTAGCACAAGATCACCAACCTCAAAGTCTCTCAGATGGACTTTGCTATTGTAAGCTCATTTTAAGCGCTCTTGATAAACATGAAGGTGCTCGAGGGCATTCATGCGACGTTCATCAAGTAGCATCAATTGATCTAGGCGAGCTTGTCGCGTAGTGTCATCATCAATGAACTCTTTCAATGTGATGCATAGCATTGGAATCTCCAACTCTAAGGGCATAATGGCCTCAGTGCCATATACTAATGAAAATGGAGTTGCCCCAATGGGTGTCCGAATACTAGTCCTGTAAGCCCATAATGCAAGGGGTAGTTGGATGTGCCAATCTTTGTGGTGCTCTTGTACCATCTTTTTCAATATGGAGACCACTATCTTATTTGAAGCTTCAGCTTGTCCATTTGCTTGCGGATAATATGGAGTCGCAAAACTATGTTTGATTCTATACTTAGACGTCAAAGCTCTCATAGTTTTGTTCTTAAATGACGTTCCATTATCCGAAACTATCTTGGATGGTATCCCAAAATGACTTATGATATTGGTGAGTATAAACTCAGCAATACGCGCTCTAGTTGTCGTTGTTAAGGGAATGGCTTCCACCCACTTAGTAAAATACTCAGTAGCCATGATAATAAAAGTATGTCAGCCCGATGATGGAGGAGAGATCTTACCAATGAGATCAAGTCCCCACTGAGCAAATGGCCAAGCCGCTTGAATGGGTTGTAAGGCCTATGATGGCAAGTGCATAAGATTAGCATGATGTTGACATTTAATGCATTTCCTAACATACACATTGCAATCCTTCTCCATAGTGGGCCAATAATAACCCATGCGAAGGATGCACTTGATGATAGCCATGCCACTGAAATGGCCACCGCACGTACCATCATGAGCTTGCAAAATTTCCCAAGATGACTCTTGGGGCTCAAGACAATGAAGGAGCACTCCATCATAGCTTCTATGGTACAGGATGTCTGCTAACAAGACATACTTTGTCACTTTCTATTTAAATGTGCATTTTGTGGCACACGACAATCCCTGAGGGATTACACCAAGTCTAAGGAAGTCATGTATCTATGACATCCAGTTATGATAAGCTTTGGCTTTGATCGACAAGACAGCATGTTCCCCCTGCGGTTCTACATTTGCAAATGCAGACTGGGAAACAACCTTGTGGTGAATGGTAATACCACTCCCTATCGGATCCTACGAGATCAAAGACCCCCAGGATGCTCTCTTGAGAAAGTCTCTAGCTCTGTAGAACCATTCATGGTTTGGTTCTACATGAATCATGTTGATTGACTCTTTGTTATCCAATGCTTCACGTTGCACAATAGAGTGTGACAATGTTTTTACATGGATGGTAGTGAAATCGATAGATGGATTCTGAGGGATTAGAGATCCCAAAGATGCCATTGTGTCTGCAAATCTATTGGATGAATGAGGGATTGCCTCGATGTCATACCATTCTAGTTGAGCTAGATAAATGTCAACAAGATCCTTGTAAGCTTTCAATACCGAACATCGACATTGAAATAATCCCTTAACTTGGTTCACAATGAGAAGGGAATCACCAAAGATATTTAGCCTTTTTATCTTCATGGCGATAGCTATTTGGAGACCCAAAATTAGGGCTTCATATTCAGCATTATTGTTAGTGCAAGGAAAGTCTAACTTGAATGACAAGGGCATTGGAGCTCCTTATGGCGTGAACAACACTATTCCTGCACCACCCCCTTGCTCACACTTTGAACCATCGAAGAACAATGTCATATCAACTTTGTTATCCAGTTCTTCAAGTTCGAGTGCTTTTGATAAGGCAAAGACTACATCATCAGGAAGCTCTATGGTGAGGGGCCTACTATTTTTGAGAGGCACCTCAGCCAGTTGATCTGCTATGACTTGTCCCTTAATGGACTTTTGGCTTATGAATTCCAGATCAAATTCTATCAGTAGCATGATCCACTTCATAGTACGTGTATTATGATATGTCTTGCTCATCATATACTACAAAGGATTTTGTTTGGATATGACATACGTCGTATGACTCAACATATAGTGTCACAATTTCTTTGTAGTGAACACTACTGCTAAACATAACTTTTCAACATATGCATATCCTAGCTCATAACTCACCAAGGTTTAGGCTAATATAATATATGGCATGCTCTTTGTCTTGCACATTCTTTTGGGCTAACATGGTTCCCAGTGCAAAGTCGGTTGTCGATATATATAGCAAAAATGGCACATCTAGCCTTGGTGGAGCTAGCAGCGGCATTGTCAGGTATTGCTTAATCTCAGCAAAGGTTGCTCGATAGTCCTCATCCCAATTGAATGGGACCCCCTTGTGTAGTAGTCGATTCATGGGTCGACATTTATTTGATAATTGTGTGATAAATCACTTTATGGATGCTACTTTGCCCTGTAGGCTTCTTAATTATTTGATGTTTGTGGGGGACGCATTTCTAAAATAGCCTTGACCTTTGTTGGGTCAACTTTGATGCCTCATTTTGAAATGATGAATCCTAAGAGCTTTCTTGAAGTTACGCCAAATACGCACTTCTTAGGATTCAACCTGACATTATGCTCTATCAGGTGATCGAAGACCTTCCTCAGGACCTCTGCATGCTCAGAATGCAATAATGACTTTGCCAACAAGTCATCAATGTAATCCTCTAGGATCTTATGCATATAGTCATGAAAAATATATGTCATAGCCCGCTGATATGTGGCACCAACATTCTTAAGGCTGAATGGCATAACTTTATAGCAAAATGTCCCCCATGGCATTATAAACATGGTTTTATGCTGGTCTTCGGGCTTAATCCGAATTTGATTGTAACCAGAAAAACCATCCATTAAGGAGAGCATTTCATGACCTATAGTGGCATCTACAAGAGCATCGATATTCGACAATGGAAATGAATCCTTTGGTGTTGCCTTATTTAGGTCTCTAAAATCTGTATAAATACGGATCCTTCCATCAGGTTTTCCTACAGGCACCATATTGGATACCCATTCTGGATAGTCGATGGAGATGACAAACTCTACATCCAACAACTTTTGCAATTCATCCTTAACCATTAAGGCTACTGTTGGATGCATCTTCCTGAGTTTTTGCTTGACTGGCTTCTTTGATAGATCTAGCGAAAGGTTATGAGTAACCAATTTTGGATCTAGACCCGACATGTCTTTGTAAGTCCAAGCAAAGAGATCAGGTCTCTCTCTCAGTAGAGGGATGAGGTTGGCACACTCATCAAGAGTCAAAGTCTCCCCAAATTTAACCTTCCTTGGATTGGTGGGATCATTACTGATATCCACTTTGAAGGTTTCCTCTATTGACATATGGGATCCCTCCTCAAGCTGATGAGGCATAGGGATCAAGTGGATGTCATCTATTGGGTTTATAGGTTCCTCATTGGAAGCATCCTCAGCATGATAGACATCATGTGCACAACCTAGCACAAAATGGAAAGGTTGCAACATTTCTTCATTAGGGAAGAAATATTCAGGCTCTAGAGGTGAATCAACATGATCCCAATCAATAGCATCTACATTTAGAGGCAATGGTTTGGATGGATCGGCTAGATTATGGAGTGGAGTGGTCAAATCAATGGAGATCATGTTGATGGAATGGATCATATCTCCAGGACCACATGCAAGTGACTCAACATTAGCAAAACTTCCATCCCTGAGATGTGGTTCTGGGGGTATGGGGATCTCTCGGATCCGGTCCATGAATAGACTATCGGATGGGATCATTGGGCTCAAGGAGCTCCATGTACATTGGTGGATCAAGAAACACCATATGATAAATCACATTAAGATTCGATGGTCTCCCTCTAAGGCGAGGATGGAGATTGATCTCTCTATACATCTCCTCAATAGTATATGGTGCATTACGATAGCGTAAGTAGGGAGGTCCTAAATAGGCTCTCTCTATCTCATCTTCATCATCACTATCATAATACAAACCTTCACCTCTACCTAATAGAATCGGGTGATGCTCTGAATAAGGCCTCATGTAGGCTATCTCTTGATAGCCATCATCATTATCGAGAGGCTCTTCGCTCATGTTCATTGATTCCAGAGGTAAAATATGATGCAAGAGTGTAGGGCCCAAATAGGCCAACTCAATTTCATCCTCAGATTGCTCATTGTTTGAGGATAACTCAGCATCATCTATTCTAAAATCATAGTCTGGTCCATCACTTTCGATGATGGATACTACATGAACGTCCTCAGAAGCAACTTCTGATTTGGTATCTATAGTTATGTCTAGATTTTGGAAATGCATACCAATATCATCGATAGCTCCATGAATTTGATTATCCAAGTTGGCTCTTGGAATGGGTTTTGGGTCGGTCTCCACCAAGATGTTCGCATGATATCTCTCGGGTGGCTCTATAGTGATATAAGTCACTAGCCGATTATCCCTCTAAAATGTAGAAGGATTAGGGTGATAAGGATTGAAGTCAACTTCACCCCCAGACTGAGGTACAGGTGGTCTAAATATGTCATGAGGAGTTCATCCTATCCTCCACTATAAAATCCCAACCCGAACCTATCAGTAGGTAACTGATATTATGGTTCTATAGGCTTCTTACGCCCCTGCTCAAATAGTCTGAGATCGTAACCATGCCAATGGTAATGCTCGAAGTATCACATGGCATAGTCTAGGTTAGAAATATAATGAACATTCATGGTGAATGGTTCATTATCATCCTCATCCATGGGTGTGGAAGATGCAATCTAGTCTAGCCCTCCATAGATGAAGTTGGTTTGGTTAGGTGGTACCCCCAATGGTTCCATCATCCCTATGGGAAGGTGATGGGCTCATGGTCGGCCCATGTCCTATGTAGTCTCGATAATCAGTGTGAATATCACATTCTACATAATGTATTCCCCTAATCTAGGATTAACCAAATGGATGGTCACCTATGGTGTAGATGACCCTGCTGAAGACGCAGGTGAAGCAGGTTGAAGTGCCTCTTCGACTCCTCCTTGAATTTCCTCTACTTCCATGGGAGTAGGGGCTTCAATGATAATTGGCTTGGGCATTTGCTTTATCTTCTTTTTACCCACATTTTCTTTCAACTTCCTATCATCCCGTTGTATCATAGATGTAGTCGGTCTAATAGAAGTAGTTGTCGTGTGCTCCGATCATTGAGATACGGACGTTGCAGGTCTAGCACACACTTCTTTGATTTTACCTCCTGGATCTTTGATTGGTGATGTTGGTCGCACATCCAGGTGCATTGAGGGGAGCATGAATTCCCTTAGAAAATCTGCTAGATTCATGTATTTAAAGGGTTCTTCATCCGAAGGCACCACGTGAACCTATCCCTCATGAATGTATTTGATACATTGATGTAAAATAGAAGGGATGCAATGCATCTCTCTGATCCAAGGCCTCCCTAGAAGTATGTTATATTGCATAGCACCTTCGATTACGTGACACATCACCGGGATGGTCTTCAGCCCCACTTGGATAGGTAAGACTATAGTACCGACCATTGAGCATAAGGCATCATTGAAAGCTCTCAACGTGAAGGTAGAAGGGATGATATGCATCTTGGGTAACTTCAAGTGAGTTAACGCCTTGGTAGTTATGATATTGATTGATGACCCCATGTCAATCAAAACCCGCTTGAATGGTTTGTGATTCACACATGCAATGATATGCAGTGGTGGGTCTGCTATAACAGTGGAAACCGTCTTGACTTCATGGTCATGAAATTGAATGACCGGTTCCTGACACTGTTGCACGTGCCCCATGAAGTGTGTAAATGCTTTGGGATCCTGAGGCTGCACTTCTATGGACCTTAAGATGTCCATGAGCATCTCCCTATGCTTAGGAGACTACTGAATTAGCTCATAAATTGACAACTTTACTAGAGTTATCTGTAGGTTTTGGACCAACCTACTCCTGATGGTCACCACCGGTCTAGTTGGTGGGCCGGGCACATGTTGGGCTGGCCTTGGAGGAGGTGCAACTTGGACTCTAATAGGCACTGGAGGTTGATTCAGTCATTCATACCTCACGTTTCTTGTGACAACGTTGACCATTCCGATGAACCCCTAGGTTGGTGGTTCGATGCGTACTTGGTTGACTTGGCCAACATTATTCTTTGGTGCCTCATGATTTGGTAGAGGATTTTTGTAAATCCCCATATTTTTATTATCAGGCACTTGTGGGTTGTCGACAAGAAGTGTACCTCTTTCGATCATATTTTGCACAAGATGTTTGAAAGACCAACATACCTCGATGTCATGGCCTTTCGATCGATGAAAGATGCAATATTGATCATCTTTATAGCCCTTAGGCTTAGGCTGATTAGGGTCCATTAACTTGACTTCGGGTAAGTTTATAGCCTTCGCCTCACATAACTGATGAAAAATCGAAGCCAAGGACTCCGATAACTGAGTGAATATGTGAGGTGGGTATTGTTCTTTATTTTTACCCTTATAATTGTTGTTGCGTTGCTCATATTATGCAGGAGGAGGTTGGGCTTGATAGTTTCATTTTTGTTGCCCCTTATCCCCTTTTGAAGGTTCAACACCACCTGATTAACATGGGTCAGCTTGGCCTGTTGTCTCTCAGTGCTTTTCTTGTGCCCCTCCTTCTTATTCCTGAGCTTCAAGTTACCCTCCTATAACTTGATGTCCTCTATCACCTTGGCTTGTGCCAAAGCCTCTTCGAATGTCTGGTATTGCTGCAACTGTAGCAATAACAAAATGTGTTTGGCACAACTCTTCATGAACATTCATATTAATTCAGAGGATGGGATGGAGAATGGTAGCTTTGCCATCATTTTCCTCCATCATTTTCCATAATCCATCACTGGCTCATCGTCATGTTGCGTTAGAGTGGCCAGGTCAGATAAGTTTACCTTCTTCTTGATGTCGAAGGAGAAGCATTCAAGAAATGCATCAGCTAGTTGTTTGAAACTAGTGATGTTGTGCCTCTTTAATTGGTTGAACCACTCTCGAGCTGGGCCTGAGAGGGTCATGATGAAGGTGCATAGGAGTAAAGCATCATTGCTCTCAATCTGAAAGCACATATCTAGAAAACTAGTCACGTGCTCCTATGCATCTTCCTCTCCTTGAAACTTTTCCAGTCTAGGCATCTTGAAATGCTCAGGATATGCTGGAATAGGCACTGACGTGCATAGAGGTTCATTATGAATTTTGTTCAAGGTAGGCTTCTGATAAGCCATTCCTTGCTTCTCTATGGCTTGGACCTTCTCTGCTAAGGTCTTATAGGCTTGCGAGGAAAGAAACTCCTCTTCTCGAGATTGCCTTGGAGGCACCCTCGGAGGCAGATTCTTCCTCGATCGAGGTGGGGGACTAGGCTCGCCCTCCTCCTCGAATTGGGAGATTTTAGGATATTCTTGTTCTAATTCTTCTCCCACTTCATTCTCATACTACCTATGCTCATGTTGTTCGGATGTTGGATGTCGATCTCTATGTTGAGCCGTATGGCGAGTATGTGTGTCTATGTTCTCAGGGTGTAACTCGAGCTATGAAGCCACTCGTCTATCGACACGCTCCCTGATCTCACTACGAGGAGGTAAATCGATGCTAGCCAATCGATCCTCTCTCTCTACATGCTCCTTCTGATCGAGGATGCATTGTTCATGCATGCATTATTCATATAATTTCTATCTTATGAACCTCTACCTCTGAGAATTCTCATTTTTGAGGTGCTCTTTCTCTGCATGAACATCCTCCAATTGATCTTGGAGAATCTATCATCTCTACTCTGACATCAGTCTATGAGCTCTATCAACATGATCGGCCATATGAGGCCTCTGAGGAGTGCACTCTATTCGAGTGACTTTATGGGTATGTCCTCCAATGGACTGATTTGCCACACTCTTGCCTCGGTCTATAAAGATGGCATTCATGTCAGGCTATCTCCTATACTCAATGCCTGCATGCGATGCAGGAGCATGCATGTCTCGAGAATACTTGGAGCACTCTCCATGTTCTTGAGCGGTCCTAATGGTGCTTGCGCTACACTCACTCATAGGTCGAGAGGGTGCAGGCGTAGGCTTATATCCTAGATGCCCTAGGACTCTGTCTAGACCATCCAACTATTTGCTATGCCATGGCTCATGAGGTGGTATACCATTTTCTCCCACTTTGGATATATCTATGGTGAACTTAGTGGGTTCACCCCTATAGGGAGTCTGTGTGGGCCTATGCTTGGAAGCAACCCTCTCCATTCACCCCTGAATGGGTGGATCTTGGACATGTCTACACTCTGACGGTGGAGGTCATGAGCCTCCCTTAGATACAAGTCGAAGGGGTACCAATCTGGATCCCTCGATGACATATTCTTTAGTTGAACCCATGGATGCCCATGAAATGTGGTCATGATAAATGCTACCATGTGTAGAACCCCCATGTTGGGAAGTCCCATGCTCTGATCTGTGTCTAGAGGGATGTCTAGTACTTCCTCTAATTGAGGTATTCTCAATGGAATCCCCTCATGTGGAATTATCCCCTCTAATACTCATTGAATGACGTCCAGGAGGATTAAGTGATTGAGGGTATTCCACATCGTGTTGTGCACTAGGTGGAGCTTGGGCTTCGATCTTGGGTCTATGCCCGGATCGACCTCTCTATGTTTGCACCATTATGTATCCTATGTCTAGATTTAACTTTTATTAGCATGCAAAGAATACAATGATGATTATCTCCTTTTACAGTTTTAAAATGAGCCCTAAACTATTTGATGTGTTTTCAATTTGTTGTATCAGTAAAGTAACTCTTGTCATGTTTTGCAATACGTTGATGATTTTCTCAAATTTTTAATGGCTTTCACCTGTATGCTCATAGCTCGACAACCTGGCGATGAACTCCAGGTCATGTAATCCCCCCAAAGTGTGGTGATGAAGTCCACACCCGGGCAGGGAGCACAGGTCCTCCCAGATCCTCACCCAATCTCACCCAGTCAATGTTATACCCTCCGAAGAGAAGTACATGCAAATTTTTTAGGCTACGGATGGTTCTTGGATCCGGTATTGGTCTAGTAACAAGAAGGTACGAGGGAGTTGGGCCAACGGATGGAAATCACCTCCACCATCATTGAAACCCTACTAGTGGTTGGATGTGACTCCCAACTCACTAGCGTTTATTGTGAAACGTGGTGTGTGTGGTTCCTTTTAATTTGCATGAAAATAAAGATGCATAATACAACATTCAAATGATTCTTTCTATATGCAATACAGAAAAAGGAATGTTTCAAATTAAGAAAGCATGCATGATTAATTTTACATGATATCTTGACAATGCATACTAATGATGGTATGGCCACTGATCGGGCCTCAAGCAAGCAAAACTAACATACAAGAGGGGCCTAGATCATTGGATACTAGGGTGGACTGCACTCAGAGGTCCGTTGTTCCTAGCAGTGACTAGTAGATCCTAATAAAAAGACCTAAGGACTCAATGCATTTAACATTCCTTCATTGCCTTCCCTAATTATGCTAACATTTTGCACATTCTAGAAAAACATAGACAGAGAATAGAAAAAATAGAATGACAGTGGGACCTACCTCAGATCCTCATTCGATTAAGATTTTTCTCCCTGTAGTCTGATTTATCAGATTTTGACCATGGCTCTATGGCGCGGTGACCACTGTTGCCCGTGGATGTCAACCACGATGACAAATTTTGACCATGGTTGTCAACCATGGTGAGCACCTATCATAAAAAACAATAGAAGTCAGAAATTTGAGGTATGAAATGTGGAGTTCCATCATGATCACCTTCTATACTATCCAAAAAAGGCTCACACCTATCGGTTCCTATTGCAAGAATTGAAAGATACACAAAATGCATACAAGAACAAGAAATTGACAACAAATTAACAATGAGAAATACACTTTATTCCATTATATTCAAAGCCAAAGTCAAATTACAAGTACATCCCTCTTAGGGATAATCATTTTGATACAATTGTTACAATAGGATGTAATGTTTCCCTCTCAAGGGTAGGTGTGATTTCCAAGTGCCTTTCAGGATGACACGAACTGCTCTAGGGTGTCGATGACCCTCTTCTCCATGATTAGAGGTATTTGTTGCCTTGCATCCCAAAACCCTGTTAGTCCTGCATGCAATAAACAACAAGAAACATTAATAGCAAAGGAGGCCTCTCTTGATGAGGCTTTTAAAGGGTGCTTGTATAAAAGATAACATGATAATCAAGAAATCAAGAAAGTGATTCAATGCATGTAAATTGATCTAAATCATGATGATATACCATTAGAAACATGAAAGAAACTAAGATGAATCTATCTAAGCTCCTAATTAACCAATTGAAGACATGAAAGCATGAAAAATATTCGTTATGCCTACACTACAATAATGAAGGGAAATTGCAATTAACTCTTAATATATCGGTCAAATATCTCTAGAATACTGAATTAAACCTACAACATGATTAATCTAACCTAGTTAAATAGACTGCAAAGCAAAGAACAAGGAAATCAGGGATTACCCTCTGACCATGGGTCATTCAAGCGGTGGGCACTATTCACCATGGCTGACAATCATGGTTGAGCCTGAAGTAAGTTTACCCTCCAAATCAGGGCCAATTCTCTGATTCTCCTTGCCAAATTGATGGTCAAGGGTCGCCTCTATGTCCTCTGATATATTTGGTGGTTGAATTGCTCAGTGAGTGCATGGATTGCACGGATTAGCATTTCTTGGCTCTCCTATCCTCCTAGGACCTCCATGGCAATGTGATCTCCAATTGGGTAGCAAAAGTATTCCTATCAATGCATGTGAATGATTATGCAATTCGATAGGGCTTCACTGCTCAATTGATTATGCTTCTCTCTCTATTTTCCCAATTCAAAGGGGGATTATATAGCAATTGCCAAGGGCTAGGGGTGGCTTCATGAGGAAGCCTAGATCAATATTGGGTGGTTGAGCTTGTTGGATGGAAGGATCCAGAACCTTCCTCACTCAAACCACTCCAATCCACAACCAATTGGCCATTGCAACCGATTTTGGGTCGGATGAAGGCCAACTGACTTTGAGTCCTGACCACGGTTGATAGGCATGGTCAGCACTGCTAACCATGGGTGTCAGCAATGGCTAGCACTGACTAGGCAAAGGTGCCCAAATGAGTGGTAAAAACCATTGCTATACCTTGGAATCTATCCAAGGTCTTCCATATGGTCTTCTAGCATGTCCCATATGAGTAGTCACCTCGGCATGACGTGTTTTAGGTGTCTACACCTAGTGATGTCGAACAAACTCACTAAGTTCTATCTAAATTCTCCAAGACCAAATGTGTGTAGTGAATGTTCATTTACCAATCATGAGCATGGTGATGACTCAAGTCAATCAAGAACCAATGTGTGTGCAAGTGAATTCATTTACCCATCTTGAGTAAAGTGAGATGAAACCTATCATGGAGAAGACCAAGAAGCTAGCTTGTCCTTATGTGTGGTCAGAGGTCTCTTCAAGAGAGACGTGTCACCATGCATGAGCGTACTCCACTTCCAATCAAGCATCTATAGCCTCGATGGAGATTAGCTCCATAGTCCAATGATATGATCTCTAAGATTTGGGGAATCGGACTACATAACCATCTAGATGGAAATGTAGTGCTATCCTTACTACTTGGGGATCTATGGTGTGTGATTTGTAAAAGAGTTAGAGCTTTGGGGAATCGGATTCTCAACCGAGGTGTGATGAGAATTTTACCCTATCCTTACTACTCATTATTTTATTTGGAAGTGTTGTTAGTGGTGAAGACCATTATTTTGATTTTGGACTATGTGCATAATGGGACAAGCAAAGATGACTTTTTTGCTTTGAGGTTCAACCCAATCATGGTGTTATCCCTCTTTGACACAAGATGTTTTTAATAGGTGTGATATGTGTTTGGTTCAAGAATGTTAGAGTCAACTCCCAAAACTCAAGATTTTCTTAGTGAAAATGTGCCTTGGTCCTAGAGAAAACTCGACATGTATTGGAGGTTGCTTGAAACACTAGGAGTGGTTGAGTGACCGAAAACACCTAGGGATGATGGAAATTTGTATTGCAAATGATGACTTGACTTATGAAATGGTGAAATGAGATGGGTGTGAACTCGAGGGTGCCCCTGATTAAGGTGACAAGACTTATTGGATCAATTATTATCTAAACTAAGCAAATGACCCCTAATATGGTGGATGGAATGTATCGAGATGACATGAATGTGATTTGTGGAAAATGCAATGTGTATGAATGATGCTTTTGTGTATTTTAGCCATGTATATATATATATATATAAATCACATTAAGCATAGAATGCTCTCAAGTGGATGATGTTCAATGGCTCGGGCTCTTCTACTCCCTCTAGACTGGCAAGCCTATAAGTTCCTTGACCCACATTTTGTGTGATAATGTATGGACCTAACCAATTAGCCATGAATTTATCATGAAGATGTGGTAATGCATTGGTGTTTTGTTGATTCTCTTTAAGGACAAGATCTCCTACTTGGAATTCATGTAGATGGACTTTGGTATTGTAAGCACGCTTTAAATGATCCTGATATACTCGTAAATGCTCCAAGGCATTGATTCACCTTTCATCGAGGAGCGTGAGTTGGTCAAGATGTGCTTGTCTAGCAGTATCATCATCTATGAATTCCTATAATGAAATACGTAGTGAGGGGATCTCGAGCTCAAGAGGCATGATGGCTTTGACACCATAGACCAATGAGAATGGTGTTGCCCCGATAGGCATGCGAATGCTCATTCGATAAGCCCATAATGCCAAGGGGATTTGAGTATGCCAATCTCGATGATTTTCTTTGACTAATTTCTTGAGAATAGTGATCAATGTCTTATTGGTTGCCTCAACTTGTCCATTTATCTATGGGTAGTAAGGAGTCGAGAAACTATGTTGGATATTATATTTCTTGCAAAGTGCTCGAACATCCTTGTTTTTGAAAGACTTGCCATTGTCAGAGATTATTTTTGAGGGGATACCAAAGTGATAGATGATATGTTGAAGTATAAACTCCACAATTCGAGGTCCTATCATACTAGTTAGAGGAATTACCTTGACCCACTTCATGAAGTATTCAATGGTAGTGATGATGAATGTGTGTTATCCCAAGGAAGGAGGTGAGATTTTACCAATCAAGTCCAAACCCCATTGTGAAAAGGGCCAAATACTTTGAATAGGTTGTAATTCTTGTGATGGCACATGAGTTAAATTAGCATGTTGTTGATATTTTTGATATTTCTTGACATAAGTGCAATAGTCATATTCCATGGTGGGCCAATAATAACCCATGCATAAAATATACTTTGTGATGGCCATTCCACTAAAGTGACCACCACAAGTACCATCATGAGCTTCAGATATTGCTCTTTGTGCCTCTACAGGCTCGAGACAATGGAGGAGGACTCCATCATAACCATATCTATACAACACATCCCCCAAGAGAGTGAAATGAGCTACCTTTTGCTTGAAAGTTCATTTGGTAGTTCATGACATATCTGATGGGAGTGTTCCAAACTTGAGGAAGTATTTTACTTGATTAAGCCAAGGCTCATATGGTTCGACATGGATAAAGCAAACATCCTTCTCATATTTAGATTCAACATGAGAAATTGTAGATTTAGAGATTGTTGTGATAATTAATGGTTGTACCTCTCCTACAAAGTTATTTGGAATCAATGATCCTAGAGAGGCCATCGCATCTACAAATCTATTAGTCGAATGAGGTAAACTATCAATCTCATACCAATCAAATTTTGCAAGCAATTTCATTGCTACTTCATGATAAAGTTTTAAGACTGGTTCTTTGCATTGGTATGATCCATTTACTTGATGAATGACAAGTTGGGAATCACCAAATATCCTGATATACTTTATACCCATAGCTATGGCTGCTTGAAGTCCTAATATTAGGGCTTCATACTCTACATTATTGTTTGTGCATGGGAAATCAAGTTTGAATGATAATGGAATAGGTACCCCTTGGGGTGTATGAAACATGATTCCTGCACCTTGTCCTTTTTTACACTTAGAACCATCAAAGAAGAGTGTGATATCCACATCCTCTTCAGGAATGACATCTTCCTCCTATTCAATGATGGTAAATACCGAATCATCTAGGAGC
Source organism: Wollemia nobilis (assembly GCA_028583015.1). NCBI lineage: Eukaryota > Viridiplantae > Streptophyta > Pinopsida > Araucariales > Araucariaceae > Wollemia > Wollemia nobilis. The sequence goes on from JAQPPZ010005099.1 coordinate 2,803,199, forward strand.
TCAATAATCAAGGGTTGATCACTAGGAAGTGGAGCTTCCACAAGTTGATCGACTATTACCTGACCTTTAATGGATTTTTGACTAATGAACTCAAGATCAAATTCTATTAGAAGCATTATCCATTTTATGGTATGGGTATTGTTGTAAGTGTGAGTCATCATATAACGTAGAGGGTTTTCATGAGCTATGACATAAGTGGTGTGACTTAGCATATAATATCTGAGTTTCTTAGTGGTAAAAACCACTGCTAGGCATAATTTTTCCACATAAGCGTATCGGGTTTCATAGCTTACCAATGTTCGACTAATGTAATAGATTACTTGCTCTCGATTGTTTTCATTTTTTTGTGCAAGCATTATCCCTAATGCAAATTCCATTGTTGAAACATAAATATGGAAGGGGACCCCTGGGTGAGGTGGAGTTAAGACTGGTGGAGAAGCCAAGTATTACTTGATATCATCAAAAGATTTTTGACATTCTTCTATCCATGAAAATGTCACCCCTTTTGTAGTAGGTGATTGAAAGGCCTGCATTTGTTAGAGAGTTGTGCAATGAAATGATGGATCGATTGGATCTTTCCTTGTAAACTATGCAACTCTTTCAAGTTTTATTGGGGGAGGCATCTCCATAATGGCCTTGACCTTGTTTGGGTCCACTTCAATACCTCTCTTGGAGATAATGAATCCTAGTAGTTTTCCTGAGGTGACACCGAAGACACACTTCTTGGGGTTCAACCTTACATTATGCTCTAGAAGTTGATCAAAAAAATTTTCCAAGACATCGATATGCTCTTGTCAGGTTTTATATTTGGCCAATAGATCATCCACATAGTCTTCAATGATCTTATGCATGTAATCATGGAAGATGTATGTCATGGCATATTGATAAGTAGCACCTACATTTTTAAGGCCAAATGGCATCACCTTGTAACAAAAAGTCCCCCAAGGTGTTGTGAATGTTATTTTGTGTTGGTCATCAAGATTAATTTAAATCTGGTTATATCCTAAAAAACCATCCATTAAAGATAGCATTTCATGGCCAGTACAAGTGTCGACAAGAGTATCGATGTTTGGTAGAGGAAAGTCATCCTTAGGACATGCTTTGTTAAGATCTCGAAAATTAGTGCAAATGTGAATCACCCCATTAGACTTACGAATGGGTACCATATTTGAAAGCCACTCAGGATAGTCAATGGGTTGAATGAAACCCATATCTAATAAATTTTGAAGTTCTTATTTGACCATGAGGGCAATGGTAGGATGTAACTTTCTTAGTTTTTGTTTGATCGACTTAGCATCAGGATGCAAGGTTAAGTTGTGGACAACCAAGTTAGGGTCAAGACCAGGCATGTCTTTATAGGACCATGCAAATATGCCCTTCTTTCTCTTGAGGAGATCTATGAATTGCTCTTGTTCATCAATGGATAAACTTTTTCCAAGTTTAATGATTTATGGATTGTCCACATCTGTACTAAGGTTCACATCTATAGTATCTTCAATGGCCATGTGTGAACCTTCCTCAAGCTGATGGGGCATTGGGATCAAATGAATGTCATCAATGATATTGTCAAACTCTTCTAGCATAGTCTCTTCCATTTCTACCTAGAAAATAGTAGGATCCAAGGGTGAAGGCGAAGGTGAAGGTGAAGGTGATGGAGGAATGTAAATGATAGAAGCTCTTAACAATTCCTTAAAAAGGATGAATTCAGAAAAGGATGGTGGTGATGAAATCCATTCCATATCAATGAGACTTATGTCAATAGGAATTGGTTTTGCCAAATCATATGGATTACGGAGTGGTGTGAATAAGTCAATAGGATTCATGATGACTTAGTGGGGGAATGGTGGTTGTGATGTGAAGGGTGGTTTGTCTTACCTCTTGGAATCGATGAATGAACCTTGAGAACCTGGATAGTAGCAAGCAACACGTATAAATGCAAATGATCAAGGATATGCAAATGCAAAAATCAAAAATATTTTTTATTTTTTATGTACATATGTTACATCATGTTTTTGTGAGGTGTCAATGAGGTGGAGGTGGTGGTTCACCGATTGGCTCAACTCACTCCCTTGGGAGGAGCAAATGGAATATGGGTTGATGGATGGGGAACATTCTGAGATAATACTCATCCTATTCAGTGAATGGTGTGATTGGGATTGATTCCTCTTTGGATTCATCTGAAGCTATCGATATGATATTATATTCTTCATATAATTCATCCTCAAAGTCATCATTATGATAGTTTTCCTCTTCATGATCTAGATTGAGTCATTGAAAGGCTTGTTCAAAAGAGGAAGTCGAAGATTGTGGATTGTATCCCAAACCTGAATGGTCATGCGCTTCTCAATATTGAGGTTCAATGATCTCATGCATACCCTATTCATATCATCCTAAGCCATATCCTTACCAATTAACCCAATGAAAATATCATGATGGGAAATCAGGATTAGTCATGTGTTCGAGGTTGGCAGAGGATGGTTGCTTGGGTTCATCTAGGGGAAGTGGATCGAACGATGAATCGACCCCCCATATACAAAATTGATTATATTAGGTGATGAACCCATATTATACACCACTCCTATGGATAAGGGTGGGTCACATGGGTGACCATAATCCCTAATAGTTTGGATGTTGAGTGGTGTGATTGTGACATCTTGAACCACATACTCACCAATACTAGGACTAGCGAGGTGGACTACAACTTGTGTGGATGATGATGTGGATGGAGTGGATATGGAGATGTGGGGCTCAAAAGTGACTTGTGGCTCAAATGATGGGAGAGATGTATGTTGGAATGGCATCTCACAATCTATTAAATCGACTTGTGAGACATCGATTGGTGGAGATGAAGATGGATTTGGTTGAGGAATTTGATGGATGATTGGTGATTTCAGTGTGGATGAAATGATGATGGGTGCTTGTGGAGTTGGTTGTATGGGTGATGATAGATGGGTGGTAATGGGTGATGTAGATGATGTGGAAGATGTGGAGGGATGTCCCCCTTGTATGGATGTTGAAGGTGATGATTGGGTCTGACCACATGTACATGTTGTCGATTGTGATGAAGGTTGAGGTGTGGAAGTGGAGGCTTGATGTGGATTAGTGATGGGGAGTTCCTCTAGGATAGGTGCTTTGGATGAAGTATTGTGATGTGAAGTGGATGGTGTGGTTGATGGAGTTAAGGATAGGTGAGTGGATGGAAGTGTGGACTCATATGGGTTGGAGATGAAGTTGTAGTATTTGAATGGTTCAATATCTATAGGTATACAATGAATTTATCCCTCATGTACATATTTCAAACATTGGTGTAGTATTGAGGGAACACATTTCATCTCCCTTATCCAAGGGTATCCAAGGAGTACATTGTAGGCCATGGACCCCTCCAGGATATGGAACATAGTGTGCAATGTCTTCCCCCTTGGTAAGACCATAGTGCCAACTGTAGAACATAGAGCATCATTGAATGCTCGCAAGGTGAAGGTGGATTTGGTGATGTGTGAAGGTGGAAGATTAAGATGTTGGAGGGCTGAGGTGGTAATGATGTTGATGGATGAGTCGGTGTCAATTAATACTCATTTGAAGGGCTTCCTATCAACTTGAGCCATGATGTGTAATGGAGGATCTAGTGATTCTGATGATATTGATTTGATCTCAAAATCATAGAATACGATAGAGGGCTCCATACATGTTTGAATGCTCCCCATAAAATTGTTAAAGGTATTAGAGTCTTGAGATTGAAGTTCAATGGATTTTAAGATTTCCATTAATGCCTCATGATGTGGAGGAGATTGTTGTATAAGCTCATAGATCGATAATTTTGTTGAAGCTATTTTGAGACTAGTTGTTAATCGGCTGCTTAGGATGATGATAGGTCTTTGTGGATGGCTTGGGAGATGAATAGGTTGGGATGGATGACTTGTAAGGTGAATTGGTTGAGATGGATTGGTAGAAAAATGAATGGGTGGAGATGAATTAGTAGGTTGTGGAGACACATTTGCTGGTGGTGCCATAGGAGGTTGAACTGCTTGAGGTTGTTCATTTTGGTGATTTGTGCTTCATTGACCTTGGGTTACTACATGAATAGCACCCACAAAACCTTGGTATTGTTGCACATGGTTGAATTGGTTAGGGGGAGTCATAGTATTTGATCCCCCTATTGTTTGTTGTGTTTCCTCATGATGAGGAAGTGGTGTTTGGTAGATACCAAGATTTTGATTTTGTTGTGCTAAGGGGCTATCCAACTTAATGGCCCCTAGGTCTATCAAGTCTTGCACAATGTCTTTGAATGAATAGTAGTTATTAATGTCATGCCCCTTCTATTGATGGAAAGGATAAAATAAATGCTCCTTATAGCCCTTGCCATGTTTAGTTGGATCATCTGGTTTGACTTCAGGTAAGGTGATAGCATTGGTATCATACAACCTATGGAATATGGAGGTATATGATTTGGATAAAGGTGTGTAATTATGAGTCTATCAAATAGATTGTTGATATTGATGGTTTTCCATAGTTGGTATTGTGTTGTGTAATTGTTGTGGGGGTGGAACCGCTTGATAAGACACTTGTTGTGGTTGTTGTGATGATGGTTGTGGTTGGTGATGACCTTGGGTTTGTTGAGTCATTTGTGGTTGACTCAAGACCACTTGATTGACTTATCCAAATTTTGATTGGCCATTATAGTTTCCTTTGGATTGGCCCTTGTTTTGCCATTATTTATTTTTGGGTTTAATCTCACCCTCTTGGATCTTGATTTCTTTGATAACTTGGGCTTGGGCAAGAGCTTCATCGAATGTTCTATATTGTTGTAATTGAAATAACAAGGAGATAGGTTTTAGACAACTCCTTGAAAACATTCATGTTAATTCTTCCATTGGGAGGGAGAATGGCAATTTGGTGATGACTGCCCTCCAATGGTTTCCAAAGTCATAGACCGACTCTTCTTCAAATTGTCTAAGATTATATAAGTTGGTCAAGGTAGTTTTCTTTCTAACATTGAGGGAGAACCTTTCTAAGAATTTATCCACCAATTGTTCAAATGTATAAACACTATGATGTGGTAGATGGTTGTACCATTCTAAGGCATCTCCCCCTAATATCTGAGGAAATGTTTAGAGCATTAAGGTATCATTCTCTTGGATTCTAAAACATGAATGGATGAATGCACTAATATGCTCCCTAGGGTCCTCAGTCCCTTTGAATTTATCAAACTTTGGTAATGTAAAGTCTATAAGATAAGGTGGTGATGGTACCAAAGAATGAATGGGTTGATTGATCAACTATCTCAATGTAGGTTTTTGGTACATCATACCAGGAGTATGCATAATTAAGTTGTCAATCTATTGTTGCAAAGCTTGGATCTTAGGGTCTTCCATTTGTGTGTGGAAGCCTTGGTTTGTTTGATGGGTGTATGGGGGTGGTGTGTGTTGGGTGATGAATTATTGGGATGAAATGTGGTTTTGATTGGCCAATGGATTGATGGGTATCTGATGATGTTGGATGTGTTGTTGGACTTGGTTATGGAATGATTGGTGTTGATGAAGTGGGGATGAAGTTTGGGGGATTTGAATGTGTTGGGTTGTGGAAGTGGTATTGATGTGGTTGAATGGAGGTGTGGGTATAGTGACCTTAGAATATTGTGATACCCAAGATGGATCAGGGGTGAAAAAGGTATTTTGGTTGAGAATGGATTGAGGTTTAAAATTTTCTACCTATGATTGTTATTGTGGGTAAGAATGAGCATCTTGATGGCCCATAAGTAGTTGATTGAGATGTTGCCATGCTTGTTGTATGGAAATTTTAGATGCAGATTGTGTGGTTGTGTTGGAAGTGGATGTAGGTATGGTGTGAGTGTTGGCAATGTTGGTTGAGGTCAATGGAGGGTAAGTTGTGAAAGGAATCACAATTGAATGAGGGGTGGTAGATGGAATGGTGGATGGAATCTATGAAGCAACATTAACTTGTGCTTCATAGAGTGGGTTGGAGTGGGTAGTGGTATAGGTAAGTGGAATGGAGGTGCTTTGGCTAAATGGTTGTGGAGGAATTTGGTGTGGGGGTGCAGATGTGGCCTCAAAAAGAGGGTTGGTGAGGACTTGGTTAAAACTATTGGGGTGTGAGTGAGCAAGTTCCTACTAAGAAGAAGGAACATGTCTGGGTGGGATGTTAAGTGGTTCTAGAACTAGATTGGTTGGTCTTAAATAGGCTCTGAGTTTGTCAAAATCTATGTAAGTGATGTGATGGTCGGTTGGTGTGGATGGTTCTATTTTTGGAATGGTAGTGTGGATTGCTCTTTATATCTACATCCAAAGTGGATGCCATATGAGAGGGTCCAGTAGATAAGTCAAGATGTCTTGTTTGTGCCACACTAGCTGGGTTAGCCACAAAAGTGGTTGGGGAAGGAGTGGAGCACTCCATGGATGAATTTGGTTGGTAGGTACCTGACTCATGGCTCTGGCTTGATTTTGGGTCAATACCATAAGCTATAAGTAGGTTGGGGTAATGAATGTGCAGGATGCATGTGTGGAAAGTGTAATTGTAATGAAAAACACACAAATCAAGCAAACAAATGTGTCCTATGTCTTTGCAATAGTTTTTTATTTTTTATTATTTTTTTGTGTGTGTGTTTGATGTTAAGACTCCCTAAGCCTAAAACAACTATGTAGTGGATAGGTGTTTTCACACTCACCTCTTTGATAAGAAATAAAATAGGATTACATGGCTTCCTAAAGGGGGTATCTCAAGAGTGGGTAATTTTTAGGTGATGAAGTCTAGAAAAACCACTCATGGGCTACTATTAAGAGAAAAACCACTTTAGATCCGACCTTTTGAAATGAGGCCATGGCTCTTTATAGATTTTACAAGTGAAATTTGAATATAAGTCATTACAAGGATGTTAGAGGACCAAGCTGGAAAAATGCCTATGTGGTGACCTCTCATTTCATTTGATTATTAATTTTGAATTTACTCCATTGATCTACATCTTCTTTCTATAATTGGTTTTTGCAACTTGGTCAGCTATCATGGCTTCTAGTTGTAAGAATTAGCTAGTTAACCCTTAATCTGAGTCATCCCTTGATCTTACAATAATTCTCGATGGTAAATTTTTAATATAACTGTATTGTTTGAATCTTTCTAGAAACCTCTAGATCTTATCACTTCATCTTCCTGGTCTAAAATCTCATCTTTTGTTAGTAGAATTGAAAGGATAGCCATAACTTTGAATCTTTCTCCTCTTATTTGTTTGTCATGAGATCGTGGTTTGGGGAGTCTCAATTATGTTTTTTGATCTATATTTGAATGGATGTGATTGAGTTTCCTTGTTTCTCCTTATGATGGTGCATCACTTAGTCAACCCTAATTGACATATCTCAAAACCATACTTTTTTTTTGTTGTGATTTTGACTAGTTTGACTATGGTTGTGGGATTCTCCTATTTTCTACATCTTGCCTCAAAACCATAATTATTTTTTGAGATTGGGATTTTTGACTATGCTAACCATAAATTTGAGATGACTCACAGCTGCGGTTCACGGTCTTTGATCCTTTGAACTGGTTTGACCTTGCTTTGACTATGAATTGGGAAATTATCAACACAACCATTTTTCAAAAAAACTATAAATTTTTTGCTAATGTAGCTCTTTTGACCTACATTATTGGTGTCTCTTGGGGGAATTTTATCACAAATTTGTAGAACTTAGAGCCTTATTCATTTAGTAAATGGAGTCAAAAAGTTGGGTGAATGAAAATGAAACAATGATATGGAACAATAAATGGTGTAGGATGAATAAAATAGAATGAACAATGGAATAAATAGATGGAGAAATAAGAATGAATGAAAATTAAGGAATGAATGGATGATGTGTAGTGGAGAGTAAGAATGAATGGAATGATGGATGAAGTGTGAGTGATATGATATGGGAAAAATAAAATAGGAGGGTTGAAGCCAACTGTAAAATTTGCCTCCGATGTTACTACCATGTGACTGTCACTCTCTTGAATGTTTTCTATGAATTTTCTAGAGGGTGACAGTTCATATGGAAGCAAGACAAGAATCAAGATCTCCTTTATTTTGTAGTGCACTCCACTTCTAGTTCTTATCAAAAAAAATTTCATGCTCTCCTCATGATCATATTTCATTCTTTTTGTTGTACCTACCACCTATTTGAGTCAGAGTCATGTATGAGAGTTGGTTCTAGTTTTCTCATTATTGTTCTAATTTTATATCATCAGGATCCTATTATGTAGGTGATATTTCTTCCTCTTGTCCTTATTCTTGTTGATCTTCATCTTCTTTATATTTTTATCCTTCATATTTTTCATCTTTATCTTCATATTTATATTTATCTTCATCTTCTTCTCCCATAAGCTAAATTATGTTGTCTAAGATTTTACAAGCTTCTTCCCAGGCCTCTTGAGTGGGGTTGGATATCTCCATTATTTTTTGATGGGTGTACTACAACTTGGATTTTTCTCATAAGATAAATGTTGACCTCTTCTAGCTATTTCTCCTATGAAGGTCTTAACTTGAGTCAGGTCCTTAACCAATTGGACAACTTGGTCCTATTGGATAGGCTCTGGTCAACTTTCAATATCAGATGCATTAGATTTTCTTGAAGCTCTTATGTTCTTAGAATTTGGAATTCTTCATCCCAAAATCCTTGGATCCACACTATAATTTCTTGTACAGATTATACAATTGAACTAACTCTCACTTCTAGCTTGTGGGTTAGTTTCCACCCCTTCATAATTAACCTATTTTTTCTCAAGAGATTTTTGGTAGTTATCCTCGTAGAACACCACTCCTTGTTGTGTATCACCTGGGTAGCATATTAAAATATCCTTTCAGCCAATCTTTGGATCTTCTCTTCTATTGCTATCTTTGGCTTTATTTCTTTCTGGACACTTTTAATATCTTCTTTTGCCTTGACCACTATTTGGTTAACTTCATCTAGAAAGAGTAGCACAAGTTGAACCTCTAGGAATTTTTTCCAGAATATCACTCCATAATTGCTTTCTTATTTGCTTAATTCTCTACTTGGAGAATTATGTAGTTTTGGCTTTTTCTAGCTAAAGCTATTAGTGAAGATCCTTTATCTGCTCTAATAGAACCTTCTTTTGATTCTAATAATAGGCTTATGTTTTACCTTTCCTTTAAATTTTTCCTTTTCTAAGGCTTGTGCTCCCAAATATAAATGTTTAGATCTTGTACTTGGATTACCTCTATATCCCCTATTGCATATTTTCCCAATCCTCCACCAATATATCCCATTTTCTTTATCATTTCTATCCCTTTTGTGTATTTTTCAACTATTATTGTGTAGAGACAAAAATATATTGTGTTTCAATAGTCGTGGGAGAGGGAGTTGCCTCTATAGCCACTTGTTCTTGAGGCAAAGAAAATTTTGGGCCTGTAATATCCAATTTGGGTGAAGATGGTGGATGCTTTTGAATTTTTTTCCCTTTTTTCATCCACCTCTTTCACTGTTTCTTTGCCTTTATTTGCTACTTCTTCTAAAGTTGTATTATGGACACTAATGGTATTATGGACACCAATGCAAAATGTAAAATTGACACTTTTTGGTTGTCTACATTTACCATTTGTTATACTGTGTTGTGTGTGAAAACAATGCAGTATAAAAATAGATGACATTGACCAGTTAGATTAACAATGAACGATGATGAATGATGAGTGATATATGATGGATGATCATGGCTTTTGGCATACGATGATGATAGACTAAGGAGGTGGATGTAAGATTTTCTCAAATCAAGGACAATGTAGGATGCCCCAATGATGGAATGGATAAATATCCTTAAAACTTTACCTTTGGTATATTAATGAGATCATTTGATGTGTTAAGCTAACCAACCATAGGTAGGGTTTATCATGATACTTTGTTTACATGTGTATGAGTAACCATACAGTCACAAGCATGGGGTATACCAAGTTTATTGAGTTGAATTTTGAGTTGAGAAGTGAAGTTTTTATTTTTTCCCCAGTAGAGGAGGGCTAATGATAGCTTTCAATAAATATTTTTTGACACATGTGATTCTAAAATTGGATTTTTGTGTATTAGACTTATTTGCAATAGAATTTTATGGGTAATATCTACCCTCTCAAGTGGTTATTTTATGGATGAAGAAACAAAATACAGCAACAAATCACTTAAAAAAAAGTCATGCAATTAAGAAATAGGAATGAAGAAGGTCATGAGTGCAATTGGCCAATTGAAGGAAGGAAAATGTTGATATATGGAAACCATCTAGGGGTATGTGGTTGGAAATTGTCTAGCCTTGGATGATTGGAAACTATCCCAGGTGATCACCAATGTGACCCATGTGTTGTTTTTTTGCTTTTTGGGAGACCAAATGATGTTAGAATAAAAGCAAACCTATACTCGTCAAAAATCTCTTTTCAATATTGATCTAATGGTGGTGGTTTTAGAAAATTTGGAGAATATTTGAGAGGGGAAATTTAGCTCAAATATGACCTTACTTTTTGAAGTAAAATATTCAATTTTAGGTTTTTTAAAAGGTAAATTTGGCTTAGTTGGTTAGAGGGTGGATGTAGGAGGGAAAATTAATGATAATTAACGAAAATTGGATCAATTTTTAGTTCTTACAGAGATGATGGATAGGATAGGGATGAAGAGACCTCAAGGGGTCAGTAGTAGTGGGTCTTTATTTGATGTGGTGGATTGGCCATGATTTTGACATCATTTTTTTTTAACTATGATGAGGATGATGTATGTATATGGATATGTGATGAACTATATTTATTCATTCATGATAGATATATGATGATGATTTGATGGTTGATATGATGTGATGTATGGTGGTATGCATATGTTTAGGGTATTTATATTTTGGTGCTTGATGGATGCATGTGGTTGGATAGATATGACATGTTAGATGACATGGATTTGATATGTTGATGTGATGGATGATGATGTGTCTACTTATTTACATGGTTTAGACTCATATGTGTTTGTTTGATCATGTTTCAGATTCATAATCAAAATTAGCTTAATTAATCAATGATAAAGTAGCAGTCATGATGACACATGAAGATGACATGAGACACGATAATCACAATGGAGATAAGATGTAAAACATGGATAATAACACATTAACCCAATATAAAATGAACAATGTCTTATGTTAAATGACATGAATGGACACTATAGGAGATATGTGTAGTGAATTTTGGTGATTCAAGATAATTATTGCCCTAACACCTTAGGTTTTTTAGATCCAAGAGGTGTTTTAGGAAACTCAAACACCCTAGTGATACCAATCAAACTCATCTACTAGATAATCAATACACCTTATAGACCTAGACCATCCTGAAAAATGTCAAGCTACTCATGGATTGATGTGTGTGAAATGAGGTTCATTTCCTAATTTTGGGTAAGGTTGGACTAACCAATTGTAGTACCCATTTTAATGAGATGCTTCCTTCCCTACATGGTACCCTATCCATCATTTATCCTATCTCTTTTCCAAGTTTCAAGGCATATTATTGATCCTCACATTTTTTTTGGGGCCTAATATATTAGGCCACTCAAACCACTCGATCGACTCATAAATCTTGAGATACAATCAAATCACCAATGAGCCCCTGCATCACCCTCAAAATCTTCCTCTACCCAACATTCCTCTACCCAATAGTCCAATAGTACTCAGCATCCTCCTCATCCACCTCATACTTTGATACCCTTGTCAGAGCCACTATCACCATCTTTAAAAAATTATATAACACAATTTAATTTCTTTACTTGATATTTGCCTAGATAAAAACAAGGTCAAACCTAAATGGTATAAGGAGCAACACTATTGAGTCTTTCATCTTCATAAGATTCATGACATAGATGATTATATATATTTCAAGCATCTAGTACAAGATTTGCTATATCACAAGGAATTAACCATCTCGTCGACATGATCCCCTTCCAACAGCTCCATTCTTTTGAAATTTTTTCTTCCTAGTCAACCATCATTCTTTCATACACCCTCTGTCAATATCTACCATCGCATTTGCACATACCCAATTGCACCCTATCACAAATTATCTTATTGCTTGATCTAGATGAAATTACCTTATCAATGATATCATGAACTTGATCAACACCAAAACACCCATTCTTGGAATCTACATCTATCCAAGAACCTTTCCCAACACTATCACTAGCCCTCCTCTATTGGGGTAAAATTATAATTTCTCTTCTCAACACAAACTCCAATCATAATCAATTTGGTATGCTCCATGTCAATGTCTCTATGGTTACTCATGCACCTATTGCATTAAGGTGGCAACTTACGATTTCTTGCAATTGATTCATAGCATCATGAGAACACCTACCTATGGCTAGTTGAATTTTCAAAATCAAATCAATGTTAATAATATATCAATGACAAATTTCAAATATATTTACCCCTTCCATCATTGGGGTATATCACATTTATCATAATTCAATAAAATCTAACGTCTCCTAATCTAATATCACTTTGGCTCATTTGCATCTACTATCAACCATCATCATAATCCCATCAATCACTAATTTTGCTCTAACTACTCCTTCTTCCTTACCTCTTCAACCTAATTTTGATATCTTTCTTTGATAGGTTTCATGTGATTGTTGTATGGTCATGCTATGAGCGACTACATACCTATGGTTGGTTTCTTCTTCCCCTTTATTTTTCCTTTTATTCTTCCTCTTCCTTCTCCTATTTCCCCCATTCCTATCCTCTTATTTTATCCATTATGTTACCCCTTCATATTTTCTCTTTATCTTCATCTATCTCCTCTTATTCATCCCAATTTTATGGTTGGGGAGAGTTTATCCTCTTTCAATACCATCCTCTAATCTAGCGGGAGGATCTCCCCTCCTTCAAAACCACTCATTTTTCTAGGGTTATTTGACACTCCTTCTAGCCAATTTTGTGTCTAGGGGTAGTTGCAAATCTCTCCACCCCCAAATTTTATCACATCATGTCTCTCCAATCCATTCATCCTTTAAATTGATTACAAAATATGTTACAAATGATTATCTTCTTGTAAAATGTCATTATGGGCTACAAGGGATACCCTCTTATAAAAGTCACAAAAATGGCATGCAAATAGTCTTCTAAACCACCACAAAGAGTGGGTGGGTTTTGGAGCCTTGATTTCTTGACCACCCTTGGTTGTATGCACCTCCATGAAACCTACACACAACCAAACACAAAAGAGTTAGTAGCATCAAAAGGGCCTACCTTGGTTAGGCCCAAATTTATGAAATATGCAAGCAATAATAAAGTTACAAAACTTGATTAAAATAAGAACATGGTTCAAAATGCTACAAAACCCAAAGAAAATCAACTTGCTTACCTTATGTGACTATCTATTGTTGGTTCTTCTATTGATTTTATGACTTTTAGTCTTTGGAATTAGGTCTTCTAGGGACATATGACTCTGATTGTGAGTCATATAGGGTCATACAACTAAGTCTCTACTACTCAGAATTCTCAAGGAGAGGGTCGACAAACTGTTAGGAGCATATTTACTTGATTATAATTATCTAGAGAGGAGGTCTTCCAAGGTCATATTATGGTGACTATGAGTTTTCTAAGGTTCGATGACCTAAAGCTATGCTACCCATAATTGGATGAAACTTGCAAGGAGCCTCTGGTAGGATGTTAAAAGCTTCTAGTAGAAGTATGAAGCCAATTTGATCCTTCACATACAAGCAATTTCATAAACAAAATAGATGCGTACGATAGCATACAACGATGTCCATGGTTGATTTTCATACAAATGGGTGATCACACAAAAGAGCTCAAAGAAATTTTTGGTAGATTTTTGGCATAGATTTCACACACTTCTTGAAAATGAAGTAAATGAAGGGATATTTATATAATTTTATAAGGGATAGGGGGGAAGTGAGGTAGAGGTGACATGGTATGACATGTCAACCAAGTGGCATGGATAGGTGAGATGGAAAATATAGAATTTTCTACTTGGGGTGGTCAAAGGGCATGTGAAAATACCTCATTAATCTCCTTGGGGTAGGGAGAGTCCTCACCCCACTCAAGTGGTATGTGTACACCATGCCTCATAAATTCCCATATGTGGGGAGGATACTCACCCTTCCCAATTGGCATTAAGAGACATGGGGAAAGTAAGGGTGCATGGGGATGTGGAAGATAGAGGGTAGGCTAGGGGGTGTGAACATAGGATAGGGGAATGTGCATATAGGCTAGGGAGGATGGGGTCATCATATGGTGACTAAGTACTTAGTGTATGAGAGTGCTTAGTGGGAAAAGGGGGCTAGAGAGGGTGAAATTAAATTTTTGTAAGGTTATATAGTGGAATTGGAAAATTTTGGGAATTATTTAAGATTTTGAAAATTTGTTAAATCTAACCTTAAGAAAAATGTAAAATTGATACTTTTAGGGTGTCTACAAAAATAACCACAATAGTAAAGGTAAAAATAATCATATAATTAATAGAATAATATATGAGCAAATTACTATGTATATCAAGGCCTATATAATAAATAAATAAAAATTCATGTATATAATCAAATATAAATGTAAATGGCTTAAGTCATTCATGAACTATGCATGAAGAAAACTTACAATATTAATTGCTCAAAATATATATACAAGCTTTATTCTTTTCTTCCTATTACAACTTTGTAATCTAATATTTAGATTATATTCTCATGGAGTATTTTTTTAAGCAAAAAACCCCTTATGAGGTCGCATTGGTCTGAGATACCACGACCAGGGGGTTCTAAACCATCAAAGTCACCCAAGAGTCACACTCGACCTTGCCCACACCAACATTATCAATTGGATTTTGGGTACCCAATTCAACTTTTTGGTAGGGTGGATATTTGAACCTGGAACCTCCCTTGGAGGATTGCCCTCTCCTCTCCAACTCACCTACAACACCTGGGTGAATTCTCATGGAGTATTGTCTCCATAATATAGCTATAGTAATGTGACTTTTCACATACTTGAATATTGCTCTCCATATGACAAGTCTCATGATATTTGGCTTATCATCTTGACACTTGCATACTAAAATCTTCACTTTATTCTTACATAGACACTTGAATCTTAGACACTTGCACACATATACATGACTCTTTCACTTCTACATGAACTCCTAATCTAAGACACTTTTACACATCCGCGCATTACATATTTGCACTCTTACATACAAAACACTTGTGCACATTATCTAAAACTACACTTGCACTCTAAATTACATGACACTTGTGCATTTCCTACACATGGCACTCTTACATAAAAGAAAAATATAAATTACACTTCTAAACTATAGACTCAACCCTAATCTATTACATATTTACAATTGTACCATGAGGATACCATGCGGGTACATTAGCATGTAACAAATAATGCAATATTCCTCAACACCCCCATGTAATACATTATTTGGTTATTGAATACTTTAGTCTTCAATATTGATCTTCAATCTTAAATCAACTTCTTTTAGACCTTTATCTAAATCTTTAGTGTACAAACCTTCTTCAATTTTTTATTCAAGTATTCTATTAACCTTTCTTTTGTGTTTTTCTCTATTCTTCTTCCTTCCTCTTATCTTCTTCATATTTAGTTGTGACTATAGACACCCAATTTTGACACACCAACAAAGAAAAATACATTGAACAAGTCACCTACATCATAAAACATCAATTCAGCCCAAACCCAATAATTTGGGCACCTTTTTCTACCTCTACCAAATTTACCACTCGAACAAAAAATACCACTAGAAAACCTGGTAAACCTCCAACAGTCAAAACCTAATAGTCAAATTTGACCTTTGACCAAAAAATATAGTCAATACCAAAATTGCCACTAGTAAATTTGGTCACAAGTGGTGAATTTGGAAAAATGTCAAAATATCTCAACGTGATCTAGGGGCTCATGGATTCCATACTCCCACTCCCTCCTCTAACCTTGCACACTCCAGTGACAAACCAGACCTACAAATTTCAAATTAGTCCTAACTAATTTTTCCTCTCAATCCCCCTTAATCCCTCCTTCAAAATCTATTTAATCATCCCTTGGGGTAAGACATGAGGAGGATTCTAAGGCTAATTACATTCTACCAATATTCTTCTAACATTATTCTTCTAGCTCCTCTTCTTTAGCATTTCATCTTCAAGAATTTTGGAGGTAAGACAAGCAAGGCAAGAAGGACTTTAGGGCAAGGAGGTCATCTTGGAGGCAAGGAAGGATTGTTGTTAGGTGATATCTCTCATAGCATCTCCCTTCTCTCCATTCATTTTTACTTCATTTTTTATTAAGTCCTCTAGATTGTAGCCTTGCTAGCTTAGGCTTTCTCTTGACATTTTCATATTTAATGATTCTAACTCCTTTTTGCAAGGTTTTATCTCTATTGGCAGCCATCTAAAATTATCTTTACAGCCTTTAGCTCAAGCATATAATATTCATTTCACTTCCTAACATCTCTTTGCAGGTCCATTTGGGTTTAAATCATTTGTTGCCCATATTTTGGCCATAACCTTCTCTTTTGCAGGGTTTTATTGCATTTGTCCTCCATATTTTATTTTAAAATGCTTGTTACCATTTATTTACAGTCATATCATTCATATTTAAAGCAAAATAATTATCCTTCCTTCCATGTTCATTTAATCTCATGCTTCTTTCATTTGCAAGCATAAGTTTGATTATCAATCTGTTTTAGAAATTTCTTTCTTCATATATTACATGTCATTTTCATTTTTAGTCATATATCATTGCTCTCCATTTTAAAACTATTGTTTGAAGATACAATATTTTTATTACCTTGTTATCTCATAATTTGTAGCATTCAATCATTCCCCTATTGCATTATCCTTCCATTTATTTCTTACTATTGTAGATTTTTGAAGTTTTGGGTAGTATTTCTTCATATCTTAACATTTACATTGGTTTCTTGTTACTTATTACTAATTTTATTTGGTTAGAAGTTACATAAATATTTTTACATCTTTATTAACACCATTTCATCCATTTTTCACTCCCTCACACTTGCATTTTGTCAAAATTTTAGTCATTCTAAGACTATCCACCCCATTTGCATACATATTCATTTTGTGCTTAAATTTGTATGGTTTTGTAACTCAAATCCTTGAATTTGTAAGCCATAAACCTCTTACATCCCTTAGGAAACATCACAATCCATTTTAACAACAAAATCAACCAAAATAAATCTAAAATCGATCTCAAAACCATATCAACCTATTGCAGACCAAAAATGCCACTACAACTGGTGATTTTGGCTCTTTAAAACACAAAACCAAAAATGCCACTCATACCAAAAATGCAACTAGCATTTTTGGTCAGCATAATTCCATTCCAAGGAGACAAGCATACTCATTTTTTCATAAATAAGTGGTTTTATCATCTGACTAGATAGGAAAACACCCTTCCTAGCACTTAGATAGACCCCCCAAAGCAAAAAACATAATTTTTTTTGTCTTCTTTTGCAGGTACCATATTCACTAGTCAGGACCAAAATTGCTAGTGGAATATAGTCTAATTTTTGGTCAGATGCCGATAGAGGTAATATAGCCTCTTGGCATCACTCTAAACTCGATTTTTTAGCATTTTCATGTGTTCTGCTCTTTTTCTATCACTATTTTGTGTTTGAAACCACATTTCAATTTGGAGAATCAAATAACCCGAATATAGTATTAACTTATTTCAGAGAATCAAAATCATGTAGTTGCATTCTAGGTTGGCTTATCTTTTACATCATCTCTTGTTTGCCTTGGAAATCAAATCTCTCCTTAGTTAGCCTGTCATTAAAAAAAAAAAAGCATATAATTAAGCTGTTATTTTCTTGCATTTGTATGATATAAGTTTAGCATGCATTTTATGTGATCTTAGCATTAAGTTTTAAATAAAATTTTAAGGCTCGAAAAAAACTCAAGATTCAATGATCCAAAAATTTAGGTGTTTTTTTTAATAAACTTGTATAGCATTGATATAAAAACATTCACATCTACTTTTACATGTTGAAAAATTGCGTTGAGTAGGGGTCTAATCGCGTAGAGGATATTCATATTATTGGGGTCTCCTTTGGAAAGAGACCCTCAAGTGGGGAAGCAAGGATTCCAGTGAGTTTCCATCACATGCACTTGATGTGGTTAGGTTAAAATTTTCCTACACCTACAGTGATGTACCTGATGATGTACCTTCTAAACATTGAGTTAGCAAATCATCACAGTAATATAACTTGATTTTAATGATTCCTTGTTGAAGCTAACATAAGCTTCATCAAGTTGTAAGTATCATTATTGCCATATTTATTTTATTAACCTTTTCTTAAAATATCTCGAAGGTAAGTAATGACAAATACATCATTAAATATTCTTTTGAGGAAATTATAATTGTGTTTTGTGAATGCCACCATGTTCTAAAAAGTTTTTCATAAATATAACTTATGAATGTTTTGAACTTCTCATATTTTGCATATTTGAGAAATAAAGATAACTTTTATTTTAATACATTTGTCATTTGCTTCTTTCCACCAAAATCATCTATTAATTTTTTTGAATAAATATTTAACTTATTCACCATTTCTTCACTATTTTCATTGAATGCATTTCTAATAATTTTTTCCATGATATGGATCAATTCAATGATTTATTTCCTTCGGATTAGTAAAACTTATAACTCCCAAGTAACTAATAACTCAAATATGAAATTTGAAAATTTCAATTTTCTAACCTTTGATGTAGAAAACCTTATAACTCCCTAATATTAAATTTGCAAAATTTCAATTTTTCAAATAAATAAAATCTCTCAAAACTTTTAAATAAGAAAATTTCTAATTTCAAAAAATTTCAAACCTTATAACTCCTTTAAAAAAACAAATCTTCAAAAATAATTTCAAGAACAAAAACTTAAAAAGACTTTAACTCCTTATAACTCCTTCAATAATAAATCAAGTCCTTAAATAAACCTTATTACTCCATATCTTTCAATAATTAAATAATCAAATAATGCATGAAACCTTATAACTCCTCTTTGCTATTTTTCAAACTAAGTCAAACAACTATTTCCCTCCAAATACCAAAAATGGTGCATTGAATTAGTAACGTTGGATGTTACCTAGATTATTTTGTGATATTTCTGTTGCTCTCCTTCTACTGGATAGTGTGTCATTACTAGATTGGTAGATGTTTAGGTTTTTTATGCTCAAACTTCTTCTCACCCGTTCATTTCCTTTGTATTATGCTCACTCCAATATTAATGTGAATTCAATCGAGCCAATGCTTTCTCGTTTAGGTGCCAACATATCTTATTGTTATATTGCTTAGATAATGCTTGGCTCAAGATTCGAGTAGATGCTTCTGGATGGTATCACTTTGTTCTTGTCTAAATGTTGTTGTACTATGATACTATGCTAGTGGCCTAATGCTCTCATTCGAATAACTTAGGTTAAAATGTGTTAAGACTATTCTATTATGCTACTCATGTTCAAACAATTCTAGTTTGAATATCTTCTAGATTGTTGCTAGCTTCATGTTCAAACAATTTTGGTTCAAATATCTATGGACTATTTCTAGTGCCCACGTTCAAATAGTTCTAATTCAAATACCCTATGGATAGGCACTCTCCTAGTGCTTACATATGGATGACTCTTCTATTTCAGATATCTTCCAGATAGTGGTGCTCTCCTAGTGCTTATATCTATATGGTCCTTTTGGTTCGAATAAATTCTGCTATGTGTCTTTCCTTGTTTTGTTGTATGTTAACACCTTTTCTAATGCTTGACTTACATATTATAGAATATCTTTAATCAATTGATATAGCTTTATCTTAGCTGCACTGATAGCACATTGAAAACTTAGCTTATTGTATTTTTTTTCTTCTCTATATCTAAGCTTATATTTCTTCCTTTATGTTGGACGCTTATCTCTTCTTATTATGCTAGTTGCTTTTATCTTCTTCTTATGTTGGACACTTACCTCTTCTTATGTTGGTTTCTTACCTCTTCTTATGTTGGCTACTTTTTTTTATCTATTTACAAGTCCACTTAGGCTTTATCTCTTTACAAGGCCTCTTAGGATTTATCCTTTTACAACACCACTTGGACTTCATCCTTTTACAAGGCCACTTGGGCTTTATACTTTTACAAGACCACTTGGGATTTATCTTTCTATGCTTGGTTGCTTAAGTTAGTCTCACTAAGCTTCATTGATTCTTCTATGTGGATGATGGCTCCACACTATTCTTCTTGCTTGTTGTAGACTAAACTTTGGTACTATTCTTCTTGCTTGTTGTAGACTAAACTTTGGTACTATTCTTCAAATATATTATGGTCAATTCAATCTTGATCTAAAACTTCGCTATTCCTTTCTCATAGAAAGCTTACAATGATTTCTTCTCCCTGCTTACTATTTTTTTCTCTTTCTCTCTATGCTTTTTGCTTTCTACTTCTTTTCTCTATGCTTGCTTTCTTCTTATTTTCTCTTTGCTTACTAATTTTTGCTTTTATTATCTTTGTCTCTTACTTCTCTATATCTTATAGGAAGCTTGAATATTCTCAATCTCTATAGGAAGCTTTGAATGCTTCTCTATATCTTTTTCAATATTTATAGGAATGTTGCTCCTCTGTCTATTTGAAATATTTGATGTCTTAGGTTGCACCTAAGAACCCAATATGATTCTCCTACTTGCTAGAGAATCTAATGTTGAATTTCCAACTATCTTCTAAGTTGGTTCTTCCAATCAATCAATGTCCAATTTTTCTTCTAAGTTGGCCCTTTCTATCAATCTAGCTGAGTCCTAGTCTTCATTAGTTTTCCTTCAACCAAGTGGAAAGACCCTAGCATTCAAATTAGGGTGACTATTCCTTGTCCCCTCAATTTCTACTCAATAAGACCTTTAAAAATAGAGTCCAATTCTACACTGCCTTCAAAGTGGATAGACTTTAAATTAACTTTATTAAAAATGGTTTGATAATGTCATCACTTGATAACACCTGATTTCATACATTTTCGGCTAGTGCTTTGGTCTCCTAGCCTTACACATTTTGGGCTTCATGGTGCTTTTGCGTTGGGAGCCTAGTTTTGCTCCACTCTGGTATCTTTTGCACATTTATAGATTTTGTCATAGAAATGTTGACACCATCAGTTGAAGATATCCAAGATCATTCCATTTTGACTTCGAGCTAAGGGGGCATTCTTTCATTGACATGGGGATTGCATTGCTTTCTCTTTTTAAAAATCTAACTTCATTCCATCCTATGCATGTCAGCATATTTTTATACTTTTAGAATGCTATGCTACCGTTATTGCTTAAAAGAGTCCAAGATTTTTCAATTTCATACTTGTACACTTCTAGAATTTCTTTTGGGACATCGCTAATTTTTGAAGAAATGCCTAACCACATTGAAGCTTATTTTCAGGATGAAGCATTGGATTATTTGTTATTTACGTTTATTGAGTGTTCAAGTCAACTTCAAGGTATCTTCTTGTAGTGAGGTTTAAGCAATATATCAAAAAAAAGGATTTTCAAATGAGGGCATGAATTTGACCTATAGTTACATTATATTCCACCACCTAAAGATATGTTAAAATTTTTAATCACCAACCTTCAAGATCAATTGTCATATGAAATGGAAACTACAACCATTACATCCTTTGAACAAGTAGTTGACTTAGCAAGACAATTTGAAAAGCCTCTTATAAAAAAGGACAACTAAAAACTAGGAAAGAAGAAGAAAAACCTGCTAAGTCTCAACATAAATATAAACATGTAGTAGGTGATAGTGTCACCAATAATTGCCAAAATGATAATGTTAGCACCACGAGTACTTTGCAAAAATTAGTGCTTAATAAACCTCAAAAACCTCAAAGAAATTTTACTAAACTAAATCAACCTTTATCATCAATTCTAAAGCAACTTTTGGATGCCAAGATTATTGAACTTCCAAACATTAGATAACCTGACACCACTGCTAATTGGTATAATGCAAATCAACATTGTGATTATCATCGAGTGGAAGGACATACTACAAATCAATGTAAAAGACTTAAGCATGTTGTTCAAGATTTATTGGATGAAGGTCACCTTGTTTTAGGTGATTTTGAACAAATATTTTTTAATTGGTAAAAAATAAACTTTAAATTACATGACCTACATGCCTCCAAAGGGTTCAATCCATAACAACAAAAACATTGACTCGTTATTCATGTCCTTAAATCCTATCATACCACTAAATATAGAAACGAAAATGGCCCACACTTGAGAGGCCTTACATCCACTTGAACAATAACCTAACAATTGAAAATAGATACACCTCAAAAATAAACAGTCATACTACAAACATATAAGCTTTAAAATAGCAAAAACTAGGGAGAAATTAAAATAGCAAAAACTAGGGAGAAATCTTTCTTATCCACCAATATGTTTCATGCATAGTAGAAAGGGCCTATTCATTCTATCAAGAATAGATGCATTATGCATCTCACTAGTCACATATGTTGAAACCAACAAAGAGATTGTGTTTGTTATGTCCTCCATGAAGTTCATTATTAGGTCTTGAAGCTTGGCTCTCATGTCCTTCACTACCTCATCAAATTGCATTATGATTTCATGAAATACTTACCTTTATCAGCCTTGGCAAGACCCATAGTGAACATCCCCTTGCTTTTTAGCCATACCTTCCAAGATGACTATTCTTCTCTATTACGTTCCACCCTTGTTAATACTTATAAAACCTCCTCCACCACTCAATTTCCCTACATTATATATTCATCCCTACAAGCACCTTTGCACTTGCCTCTTGATGCTCCCTTTCTTATACCATTAGCGTGTCGAGAGGCACCTCTCCTAAAGAGCCATCCTCTATTACATGTTGGTTTTTACATGCCTATAGTAAGTGTAAGGCCAAATTTTGGAGAGATCCAAATGCATGACATGCTCCTATTTTCTTATTTTAGCAATGGTTGAGCCAAATTATTTCTCTATTTTAACCATGAATGTGATTTTAGTTGTTATTACTAGTTCCTTTCTCCCTACCTTCTTTAGGGTTTTATGTTGCATAATTTCAGCCATCCATGCCTTCAATGACAATATTTTCCCTTCTTAGTCCTTGACAAAATCAGTTATGAACAACTCTTTTTTTCAATCACCCTTAGGGCCATATCTATCATTCAATCTCTTATAAATGTGTCATTTTCTTTCAGCCCATAAAGATCATTTTTGTCATTCATGGGCAACTTTTGAGGGACATTTAATTCCCTACCCAAGCACGGTAATTCCATGTAACTATTCGAATCCAATGTCAATAGTATCCTCAAAAACCTCTTTGTCCATGCTCACTTTCTATAAAATGCTATAAAAAATGCCTTTTTCCAAATAGCCAATCTTCTATAAATTCAAACTTCTACTAACAATTGTCACTTCTAGAATTTTCTCCTTCCTACTCTTGATTTTCCTAGTCAAACATTGGTCTTCCAAGTCAACCACATTGTAAAAGCTTCATGCCCATGCCTTCCTCTTCACTCTCCTCAAAGACACAATTGTTCAAGCTAGTATTTGTTTTATTAGACCGAGTAAATGTCATGTAATCATATAAGATTTTTTTTCCTTCATTCAATATGCTAAAGTCCCAAGTCTATCAATCAATGGCATAATCTCTTGTTCCCATTTATCCCCCTTTACCTCCATCCATATTGTAAAAAGCATGCAACTAACTCACATCACAAGATTCCTCAATAATCCTAAGCTCTAACAAGGTACTTTATTTAAATTTCCAAGAAGGCCCCTTAAAAGCGTCAATGTCCTCCAAACTTATTGATTGATGCTGCCATCCATCCATATTATTTTTTCCCCTTTGCCTCCATCCACATAGAAAATTTGTGAAACTAACTCCCATCACAAGGATCCATCAATGATCCCAAGCTTTGACTAAGTATAAATAATCAATTTCTAAGGTGGTCCCTTAAATATGCTTGATAGAGTAGTTGTTCACCTCCCATATACATCAACCATAGCTACAACCATGCACAATATAACCATACTACATGCCTCCTTTGCTTCTTAAACCGACCCTTTAAAACACCTTCATATCGTTAATAAAAGTTGCTAAGAATTAACAATACCAACTAAAGCTCTAATAAATATACCATATGAACATTGAGTGAATATTAGCCCACCATCCAATTTAATTAAAATGCCTAACACAAACAAATAAATGTACCACTAATGATATAGATGGAACTTTGGGTATGTTTGAACCACTCTTAATGCTTAGTCGTTAAATATTATTAAGTTTCGTGGAGCTCTAGAAAAACCTCTATAGAGATGTTTTGCACTTGGTAAAATTGTCATTAAAAGGATAGTTGAAATTAGTGATAAAATAATCGTATCAGAAGATGGGGGAGCTCAAAATTTGACAAAAGAACTAAGCTTTGTCCACCTTAGACAATTAATTTTCCATAAGAAATTTCTAAGCAAGCTATTTGCTATATGATAGGTATTGTGGAAGTATCAATCACAAATGAGCACTCAAATTAATCCTTTGATCATATTTGTTCACTAATCTAAGGATGATTTTGTCTCTCTATTTGTTTATTAGTAACTAGACATTGGGTAATCCCAATGCAATCTAGTACAAAGATAAATGAGGGGTCATTAGTCGGCCACCAAGTTGAACATATCTACCAAGTCGAATCAATGGTAGATTCACTTGTGAAATTTTAGGAGTAGCATGTCCTCTGTGATATCATCAGACTAGACTTGAGGATTTGTTGCCTAGTCTTATCAAAGGCATCAATATTAAATAGAAGATATTATGCGTAGTCACTCACTCTATGTAAAGACTATATAGAATCATTGAATGCACTACATTGGCATTTGAAACCTACCTAGGTCAGAATGGATGCTATCACATCACACACATCCTCTACACAACTAACATACTTTTTCATTTGTTTATTGGCATTTTTTTCTCAAATGTTGATTGAAAAATGTCTAAAGAATGAGTCCATTACCTCAACTACTATCACAATTATTTGAATCAATTCAACCATTAATTTTTTTTTACCTTTTTTTTCATCAACATCCACGAACATGATGTTTTATTCCTATAAATAAAGTTGTAAAGATACTCCTAAATCATAAGGCCTACCATAGATATAACCTTCAATGTTCTCCTTATTGTACCTCTATAGTGCAATAGTGTTTACTAAGATTGCAATTTATCCTTTTGAATGTCACACTAATATCGTAAAATTATAGAATGCCAGTGTAGAGTTCAATTTACATGACCAACCCTATTTAAGCTAGTTGTAAGCTACTTGAAGCAAAATAAAAGTATAGATCATATAGCATAGATGTTAGGGACTACATCAAGTTTTAAAATATAAAAGTTTTGAAATACACCCCTAACAACTCTTTAACATATGATATTAAATTCCACAAGCAAAACCAAGGGATTTATTCATATCTAACCCTGCACAACAAGAGCAAATTGGATTTTCACAACATAATAACAATCAAAAATAATTTTTTTAATTCCCACAAACTACATTTATGAGGGAAGGAGACCCATATACATGTATAGGCAATGAATGGCAAGAAAAGAACCAAAGGTGTTCAAGCAACCCTATATTATATAAAACCAAGTAATTGTTAGACCTATTATGTACTGTATTTGTTCAGGTATATACAAGCCTTTAAAATGATATATATACTTAACACTCGGTTTATTATCAAGTATGGTAAGGGCTTTGACTTCTCTTTGAGAGGTCCAATGTTCAAACCCCACTCAATATGAGGGGACCAAGGCTCCTCATAAAAACTTGTGTAAACTCATTGAAAAAAAAAACACTTAATTTATTATCAAAGACCAAGGCTCCTCGTAAAAACCTGTGGTTGCATTTCTTGAGTTGTTTGCTAGTTTCGGGGACTTGGTTGGATTGTGCAGTATTTCTTCTAGGTTTGGTAGTTTCATGTTTTTCTGGCTTTCCAAGAAAAGGAAAGGGCCATCTAGCAACCCAAACCTGTTGGGGTGAGCTTGGTATGGTGTTTGGATGCAAAAATCTGATGGTGTTCCCTTGGCTGGCTTCGGCTTTGATGGCTTGGCTGCTCTGGTTAGATGGTGCTTGGATGGCTCTATTGCTAGGGTTCTCTACCAGTAGTGGGTTCGTCGTTGATTTGTGCCGCTTTCTTCTGGGCTCGGTAGTTTCTTGTTGTATCTGGTTGTTTCGAGGAGACAGGGCCAAATACCAACCCAAACCAATTGGGGTGAAAGTGGGTTGTTATGTTGCAATGGCTTTCGGATTTTGGTCCCATGTCTCTGGTGGGTTTCCAGGGAGTGGAAAGGGTCATCTACTGACTCAAACCCCTTGGGGTGAGCTTGGTATGGTGTTTGGCTGCAAAAATATGGCGGTGTTCCCTTAGCTGGCTTCGACTCTGATGACTTTGCTGCTCTGGTTTGATGGTCCTTGGATGACTCTGTTGCTAGGGTTATCTACCAATAGTGGGTTTGTGGTTGATTTGTGCCGCTTTTTTCTGGGTTCAGTAATTTCTTGTTGTATCTGGCTGTTTCAGGGAGACAAGGCCAAATACCAATCCAAACCAGTTGGGGTAAAAGTGGGTTGTTATGTTGCGATGGCTTTCGGCTTTTGGCCCCATGTCTCTGGTGGGTTTCCTAGCTTCGACGGTCTGCAGAGATCTCTTTCTCCAATTCCAACAGTGGTGGTGTGTTTGATCCCAAGGTTCTAAGGCTTATTTTTTCGAGATCTTACCCTTCTCCCTCTCAGGTGCGATGCGAAATGTTGCTATCTCCTTTTTCTTGTACCTGAGAGCGGTTGTTCTTGAAACGTTTTTGGTTGGCTCCAACAAGATTTGCGGTTTTCATGAAATTTCTTGTGCAAATCTCCTAGATGGTTTTTATTTTGTGGGATTTTTTTGGCTGTTATTTCTAGTGTTATTTTCTTAAACTGATTATTCTCATGAGGGGTTCTATTATGTGCTTTGTTGGATAGATTTGTTGATTACGATGACATGATTCCTCTGTTCTCCTTTCTTGTTAGGCACAAATGCTTCAGTTTGAGCAGTTTTTATTTGTAAATTTATTTTTAAACGTAGCATTTTCATTATTCTGTTATTTTTCTCCATTGCTTTAGATTTAAAGCACACGATGGTTTGACCATGAAACAATCTCTTGTATTTCCTTGATCAAAATCTGCAGCTTATTTACTAAGAGGTTGTTTCATTGAATTTTCGGGTTTGATTCGTAGAATCTAACTTAATCTTTCTTTGTCTTATTGCTAGATCTAAGGTTTGGGGTGTCTTTCAAAACCCTATTTGTAATAAATTTGAAACCCTTTTAAAACCCCTTTTATTATCAATCAAAAATATATACAAATATATTCCTTTTTAAGTATTCATATTTAAATAAGCATCAAATACGTCAATAAAAATAACATGTCAGCTTCAAATAAGTTGAATTATCCAAGTCAGTTCAAGTCAGTGTACTAACCGCAAATAAAATAAAAACAATAATTGTATTAGAAAGCTCATTATTTACCTAATTATTATGGCAGCTCACTTTACTATCCATAAACAAGATTTTTATATGATATTTAATAATTCAATTTATGATTCTCTACAGATGTGTATAAATTGAAACAAATACTTGTTAACTTTTTTTTACATACAGAAGATAACTGGTTACAACTTATCATCATTTATCGTTCGTTAACAGTATAATTTTGGGATGTTGTCATTATAAACCTTTCTCATTTTTGGTAAAGATTGCACTGTGATAAACTAATAGCATTAAAAAAAATTAAATTGAAATCATTAATTAACAAACACTCAACTACAACCAAACAATCTCTCCTTTTAAAACAATTTCTAGTTAGTTCTTTACAATTTAAAAAGAAGGTTATGCATCACGCAGACTTCCACAAGGTTTATCAAGCCCTTCCCTCAGCCAATTTGAAACTCACGTTGTTGAATGCTTCCACGAGTTTCAATTGTTTCGGTATCAGTAAAAAGATATTACTTTAATTATAATTATATTGTTAAATATTTTATATTTTTCAATAAATTTACATAAAAAATCTGTATCCCTTCCTATTAAGTAGCTTTTAAAAAACCAAATCCCAACTCCATAAATGCTAGCTTTATGTTTGCAATTACTTTTGGGGTCAACATTCCCCAAAGCATACGACTTTAATAATGGTTATTGACTTTTATTAAGTTTGGCTTATATATGTTGATATCAACTATATATATTTGTTTATATATGTTAATGTCGGTGGATTGAAAACTTCATAAAAAGGATATCTTATTTCTTGTTCATGTGGGCAAACCATACATTGGTGAAACCAAAAGGTCAATTCTCACGAGACTAAACGAACATAAAGCAGATATTCAACACAACATAATTGCAAAATCAGACATAGCAGAGCATTCCTATAACACAAGCCATCATATTTGCCTGGAAAACGCTGAAATTATTGTTTAAGACCATTTCCTCACCAAGAAAATCTCAACTCTGAAGATGGCCTCAAGCTTAGTAAATCTTGAGAGCGCCTCATCCACCGCATTATTAGTAGACATTACGAAGTATATTCAGAATAAATTGATTTGCACGGTAACCTTTTACAGTTTCAATCTCTTCGGAAGCCAACCATGTCACAATTACATCAGGAGATGCAAGTAATCACCATTGGGAACAGAGCAGTCCCTGCTAATGGGTCTAGTATCTGGGCTAGAAACATACGGTATAAAGAACTTACATGTGGTATCACCAGAAACTCACACCACTACCAAATATATGTCAACTCAATTTGATGATACTGAACATATTGATGTTATTCAGATTGTATTATTTTATGTTGAAATTTTTTTCTTGCAACCGGTACATTTATTGAAGTTAAGATGACTATCCTGACTTGCCATAAAGCCTTCAGTCTCGGATTCTCTTGCTACAGATACAAAACAGTTTTTGTCTTCTAAAATAAAAAAATTCTTGCAACCGGTACATTTATTGAAGTTAAGATGACTATCCTGACTTGCCATAAAGCCTTCAGTCTCGGATTCTCTTGCAACAGATACAAAACTGTTTGTCTTTTAGAAGGCTACCACTAAGTGAATTAAAAATAATTGAGGTTATTTTAGAATAACAGCTGCATTCTTTAGCAAGTCTTGGTAAAGATTTTTCATCCTTAAAATGTTCCATGCATATTCCCCTTTAGAGATGATTCTTATCCTTGGTTGTGATGTTCAATTATCCAGCTATTTACATAACAAATCAGACCTCTCAGATGCTTAAGACTAAGATCACTTGCACGTCTACAGTCAACTCTAGGACTCGTATAGCAGACACACAAGTTGTTGTGAACAACATAAAGCAAAAGGTTCCCACCAGTAGCAAAGAACCTTATGTATCTGTGGGGCCTTCCATAATTTCAGATCAGTATCAGGCATTCTGAAGACTCTTTGTAGGGATAATTTTCAAAGTCAATATCTGTGCGAATTTGTCAAATAGCATAATGCTGAGTCGCTGACAATGACAGCAATGTCCCAAAAAATATGTGCTCAAATTTTATAAGAGCTGAAACAGAAAAGGTCTATCCAACTCCTTTGCACAAAAAGTAAAGATCAAATAATACAATAAAGTGTTCAATCCGCTCAACAAGCTATATTCTAGCAAGTTGGACACTTTTTCCTGTGTCAAAAGTAAAAAACTGCAAGTGGTCATTCCATGTTATTATATAGCATAAGAAAAATATTAAATATTTCATTGCATCTCACCAAATAAATTTGATGAGAAAATGAGTTACAGCAACTAGATGTTGGAGGTCATCTTAAAAATTAAAACTGGAGAACTCATATGCTATAAAAATGCCAGAAAATGAGTTACAGCAACTAGATGTTGGAGGCCATCTTAAAAATTAAAACTGGAGAACTCATGCTATAAAAATGCCACTATTACTGGCAACCCCATTGAACACGGTTCACCATCATTCTATATGAAGAACTGAACCAAAAAATTCTTCTAAATGGTTTTAAGTATAGCTAGTGACATGTCCCGTAGCTAGGGCACTCAACTCGACTTACCCTGCTGTACTCCCTTCTCCTGCAAAAAGTGCTCTGCTTCCAATGCTGCCATGCATCCTGCAAAATAGTTTAATACATACAATGAGAACATTATATCAACAGACAAAAAGAAGATGCAACCCACGTCATCAAAATTGTTATCATACTTCAAGAGTGTCTCAATTATTGACTTGAAGATTTTGTTCAACATTGAGTGTAACTCCCATTGTAAAAAGAACATAACAATCTTACTAAGAGGTTGAGATCAACACACAGCACCAACACACAACTTCTGCCCTCTTTTTTTATCTCCAATTGGCAATATCATCTATGTTATGCACATATGCTATTCAATATTTTTACCAATATCCTCGAGGAGAAAAAATTGCACTAGTATTACCATAGTCATTTATCTGCATATGTATAATAAAAGCATATACAAACATTCATAAATTATTATAAAAGGCAGGCTCAGTTTCTTAATGTTGAGAACAAATAAGAAATAACAGGACAAGACAGAGCAACAGCTATCTTACTTTATCTTAACTTTGTAGCATGGATTCCATAACTGTAAAGCATGTGAGCTGTATGGTTTACAATTCTAAAAATATTTATATTGAGTATTCTGCACCAGTTTTGATGAAAACTTGATTTGGCTTTGAAATAACTTTTGACCATGTAAGGCTTCTTGAACATAAAAGACGAAATAAGTAATTGCAAACACAATGCATTCAGCTATTAAATGTTCATGTGTGCTACCAGAAAAATACGTAATTCAAATCCTCAATAAAATAATAACAAGAAAAAATTCATCTTGAAAGATAAAGCAGTCAAGAATGCTACAGAAAGTTTACTTAGTTGAGGCCAATATCATGCTTGGTTCATAACATACAGAATCAGAATCAACAAAATTTCACCTCTGACGCAATTAGTTTTATGCCACTAAATGAAATAAGTATTTATCCACAGTTTGAACAATATTGTGCTGTTGGTCAATAGGCCAGTCTAAGAAAGGCAAGAGGGGGAAATCAAATGCCCTATTCTTATGTCACACTTCAAAGGTCTAAGGACATAACAAAACTACATATTATAACCTGAAATATTTAAGTACCCTTAAACACAGTACTTTTAGGGATGATCTTGTCAAAGGACACAATATATATTCCACTAGAAATCATATTTAGGAGTAAAAAAAAAATAAGAAGACAGTTGCTCTATCACAGATAATCTTGCTAAACAATACTTTTAGCAACGATTTCATCAAAAGACAAAACGAACATTACAAGAGAAATCAAACTTAAGGGAAAATAAAAATAATACAACTTTAATCTCCTTATCATTGACAATCTTCCTTGATAAGACTGCAACATGCAAGTTCCCAACGTCTACATGCAATCGATGCATGTTTCATGATGCCACGATATGCTCAACTAGTTGAGTTTTACAAAAGATAATAATTCTACTTAATCAAATCAAGACAAAATGTAAAATATAAATAAGTCGTGCAACTATAACATATAACTCAAAGCTTGCAGCCAATCTAAAGTTCCTGGTTCCTTTTCAACAAGCAGTTTTAACACGAAATAAAATTCTATACAAGGCTATCATTTTCTACACTACAAGGAAACTTTTTGAAGTCTGTACACCAGCAACCTTTCAAAGAGTTAACAAATATAGCAGCAATACATCTACATATAATATGGCCGACATGTGCATATGCAAAAGTGTTTAGTGTTGAATTTCATAATTTTACAAAGGGACACTTACCAATGAAGATTGTCTTAAAACTTATTACCATGTTGAGCAAGTGACCATTTTTTATATTCTAAAAAAGCATAGTGTGTCATAGTTGATAAAGGCAGGTCCTATTTGCTAGTTAAGATCAGTGTGTCATTCCCACTCACTAGTTTTTAGACACATACGATCATCATCAAACCATTCAAAGAACAGTTACTCCAATGGATATCTACCTTGACTCCTAACTTATTGTTAGGAATTCAAGTAATTTCCAATACCATTTGTTGAGAACCTATTACAACTCAAGAGCGGGATAAACTTCACCTCATGTCTCAACAAAACATTGTCTATTTCTTCTTGAAAAAGTCTGTCTTCTCTTAAGGCTAGAAATCAAACCAAAGCTTCTTCTAGCATGTCTGGCCATATATGCTTTCGATTAGACTTTAGCATTTACTCTCTAAAATATCAAATATCATCTTCCTTTATAAAGATCTCTTAAGATATAAACCCAACTACTATCATTATGTAAATGTGATGATATGAATATTTTAAACATACTATTTATTCTAATAACATTTAGCATAAGTAAAACTTAAACCCATTAGTTCTTCATTTGACCCAATATAATTAACCTAGGGTCATATGAATAAGGCCTCGGGCTACTCAAAAACCTTCATACACATCATAATGTATGGAGTCTACCTGCATGGTGTTCCCAGTCTTCCCACCTAATATAACCCTCCATTTCCCTTTTACAAGCTGAAAAGGAGTTTACTAAGATTCAGCATACCCATAAAGTCTCGCATCCTTAACATGGACTTTCGCACTCTTTCAATCCCACACCCATAAGCTCCCACAGCAGTGAGACGTGCTAGACCAGATCGAAACTTTTTCGCTCCACCTGGTAACCACTCAGACCGACACATTATGTATGTATATATAACAGATATATATTGACTCAGATTCTCCCTTACGTTCTGTTTTGTAGCCATCTCTGGCGTTGCTTCAGGTCGTTGGATGTAATATTTAAAGATCTGAAAATTCGGCTAGTACTCTATATAAAAAAACACGGACAAAGAGATCTGCGTTGTTTCAAAGAGTAATTTACTATATGATAAATACAGCACTCTTTCAAAAAGTTTCTTTAAAATAATTTACACTTACCCGCTTTAACATGCGTCACAACTCCAACCTCTTCAATCCTGTATTTTCAATTTCTCGACTTGGGTAATAATGTGAACATAGTATTCCTGTTTCCCTTTTTTTTACATATTTTATTTATCTGAACACAGTTTGCCTCTTTCATTTTACATAGAGTATACAAAATTATTCAACATGTTATAGAAAAAATAAGACTCGTCTTTTACAGAAAACAGACTTGAAAACAAGTGGCATACGTTAGTCAAAAAAAACAAATCCCTATTCATTGCCAGAACAGGCAGTTCTGGCTATTTTTAAATGGTTTCGTGGTGCAGAGTAATATTTCTTTGCAAAACATACAAATGTTGGCTAGTGGGTCCCAATCCCCCCTCTAAACAATCAATTAGATCAACTCGTCGATTTAAACCCTGAACCACATCATTATAAAAATGGAAAAATAAATTAATCACATATCACGATCAACTACAGAAGCAACCTATTATTAGGTGGATTAGTAATATATCAGACAACGGCAAGGGTCCAAATCTTTTAGTAATCACATGATCATTCAAGACGCAAGCTTGAATACAGCAAAATTAAAAGTTCTAAACCGTGCGATATTATTAAATCGAATCCAACACAAAATCGAAAACATTTACGCAAGACATTTTGAAACCCTACCTGTGCCGGCAGCGGTAATGGCCTGCCGCCATTTCTTGTCCTGAACGTCGCCAGCGGCGAAAACCCCCGGAACACTCGTCTGCGTTGTCCCGGACTTCGTCAGAACGTAACCGTCTTCATCGAGCTGAAGTTGTCCCTGCAAAAACTTGGTGGCAGGCTCGTGTCCGATGGCAAAGAAGAGCCCCGAGACTTCCAGCGACTTTTCCTCCCCCGTGACCGTATCCTTCAAGTTCAACCTGCTAAGAAGCCCCTTTTCGTTCCCTAGCGCCTGCGTCACTCCCGCGTTCCATATGACCTCGATCTTAGGGTTATCGAACGCCCGTTTCTGCATAATCTTGCTGGCCCTGAACGAGTCCCGCCGGTGAATAATGTACACCTTGGATCCGTACTTAGTCAAAAAGTTGGCCTCCTCCATGGCCGAGTCCCCGCCCCCGATGACCGCTAGCGGTTTGTTGCGGAAAATCGGGGCCGCCCCATCGCAGACAGCGCAGGCAGAGATGCCCTTGTTCCAGAACCCGTCGTCGCCGGCGCCGGGAAAATCCAGCCGCTTGGCAACCGCCCCCGTCGCAACGATCACGGTGTCGGCTTCCACCTCCTTACTGTCCGTGAAAACCCTGAAAGGCCTCACGGAGAGGTCGACGCTCTCGACGGTTTCGCTGAAAACCTGCGTCCCGAAACGGAGGGACTGTTGCTTGAACTTCTCCGTCAGGTCCCAGCCCTGGATTCCGTCAGGGAAGCCCGGGAAGTTCTCGACTTCCGTCGTGGTAGTGAGCTGGCCGCCGGCGGCAATACCGTTTGCCATGAAGCCCTCGAACAGGATCGGCTTCAGCTCCGCCCGAGCTGTGTAGATCGCTGCGGTGTGCGCCGCAGGACCGCTTCCGATTATGCACGTTGCCGTTCTCAACTTCTCTGTTTGCGTCATCGTTCCGTTACCTGACGGAGATGGATTTACGGGGAGCAACGAGGGAGATGGAAAAGTGGAGATGCCTCTTATGAATTTGTGTGACAGACTCCGAAGGCTTCTCCTCATCAGTTGCAGAATTGTGTGCAGAGAATGAGAATTTATACCCAACGCACCTGCGGGATCTAGTCTTCGTAATTATTACGGATGTGGGGCTAAAATTTTGGCGGGAGACGTTTCTTTGGATTGGGGCCTTGGGCCTGTCGTTGTCCGAGGCGGGAGTCTTACAACGTGAACTACACACAGCGGTGCCTATAACCTTTACCATTGTTAATGGTTATGTGTCAAGTTTCCATTCACACATTTGGAATTTAAAATTAAAAAATTATCATATAAAACAAAACAGGTAATAAATTTCTTGATATACCATTCCCTCACCAACAAAATTCTCCAAACAACAATTAAATATTTTTAGGAGCTAGAAAAACACTGTAAGTGGTCATTCATTTCTATGTTGGAACCAAATCCGAATGGACTAGATCTTTAAAGGAGGCGTCAACTATTCCTTATGCCGTGTGTTTATTCCTTACTAGAGCTTTGCAGCCTTGGGATGAGCTTAAGGTCGGTGCCATCCCATAAATTTTCAAAATAATTCAGACGTCTTCTATATACTTTTAAAACATGTTACTCCTGGAATTCATTTTTTTTAAATAATAATTTAATCTTAAATTTCTTAAATAAAGAGTCAAGATCGCATCTATTTTAACAAATGATGTCTCATAAGTCCAACAAGTATCTAATCCCGAAAGCCTAGCAACGGGTTTCTTGTTCACATTTGTTTTTGACGTGTAATTTTTCCTTGCGGTATATCGGCTTCTAGAACGTAATGTTGGTTCCACACTCAAATTTAGGGTTCGGGTTCGGGTTCGACGAGTGCACTTACGTCATCCTATCCTCCATATAATGTTCTATTTTGCTTAGACTTCTAGTACGTTATTAGGTCCACGCTTACACTATTGACCTATCACATGAAGATTGGAATAACTTGGAGTGGCCAAATTTTGCGCGGCCTCGGACAAACAAAGTCTAGTTTAATATTTGGTTTTAATATAATTTTTTAACAAAAATTTTATTAGTAATTTTAATTTTTGATCATATAAGGAATTACAGTTAAGATAAAAATCACAAATATTAAAGACTTTTTGAACAATTAAATATATATAATAAATATTTAACATTTTAAGTTGTAAGTTTGTTGTAATAGTAAGAGTTTTAGCTTTTTTTTTTAAAGGTCTAAAGTTCAAACCCTCTTAAGAAAAGTCCTCATAAAAAACTGTGTAAACTCATTGAAAAAATAAATGTTTAACATTTTGAATTTGGTTATGAGCTTAGTGGTTAGGGTTTTTGTTTCTTTTATGGAAGGTCCATAGTTCAAACCATGACATATTAGAAAGTGATAGGCTTAGGTTAAATGGCAACAATCCAATATTGTCACCAATTTTCTTACTATTATATTTAATATGAATATTGGCTCTTCTAGAGGAGGTCCAAGGTTCAAACCAAGGTTCAAACCCGGCGTGTGTGAGAGGGTGGATGTGTGGTGGCAGTTTGTTAAAGTCCCTATTAATAAACATAACTATGGAAGGATCATGATTGAGGGAGCGTGCTCAACCCTACAAATTAATCGTAAGGGTTTCTTACACTAACCAAATCAAAAAAAATAATATAAATAAAATATTTTAATAATTTAAAATATATATTAAATAAAAAATTTAAATCATATCTTATTAGTTTATTATAAATTAATTATAATTACTATTTAATTTTTAATTGTATAATATCGTATGGGTTAGGGACTATAGAGTTCAACTAAGTTCATCAACCTTACCTTTTTGCCTATAAATCTTAGACTTCGCTACTAAGGTTTTCGCATTGAGTTTTTATTTTATTTTAAAATTTAAATTTTATTATTTAATATATAATTATTTTAATTATAATATAATATCTAACTTTTAGATTCGTATGAAATCTTAAACTTTATTAAAAGTTATAAAATCTCGAGACAAATCTTGTATTAACGATCATATTTAGTCATCGCCTTTTGCTCACATATTTGGCCGTATTTTGCAACGACATGCGTCTTCTATTCCTTTGCTGAAATTAGGGGTCGAGGGCCCTTGACTCATCTCATATATTAATCATAACATTTTAAGGGTTAGGTATATTGGTAAGTATTTGTCTTGTTAGCATTTATCAATAAGATATTTAGGTTCAAATCTTGAGGCCTGTTTGCAAAGGTAATAGTTTGATCTAAATCTTTCGAGTGTATGCTAAATCGATGATGGTACGAATCCTGAACAATTGGTGTTCTTTTTCTCCGTGCCAACACTAACGAGGTGAAACAGGTTTGGTGGGAGCAGGCCCTAGGGTTTGAACCCTGCACTTGTCATCTTTCACCATGTCAACAATAATGAGGTGAAATAGGTTTGGTGGGAGCAGCTCATGTAGTTTGAACTCTCCGTTTGTAGTTACTAAAAATAATGTGATAACCAAAAGAAACACATCTAATAATTAGAATTGTTATAGTAATTCAAAGGTTAGTAGATTTGTAAGTTTTTGCATTTATTAAGAAGAGATATAGGTTCAAACCTTGAGGATGTTTGTTTATAAATGTAGTAGTCTCATCTGAATTCATTGAATGTTCGCCAACTTGATAATGATTGCACCAATCACGAGCGACTGGTGGTCCGCCAACTTGATAACAATTGTACCAATCGCGAGTAACTGGTGATCCTCCTTATATGAATTAAACAATAACAAAGTGAATAAAAATTATAAGAGGCAACTAGTGATCCTCTTTATGTAAGTTAAACAATAAGAAGATAAATAAAAATTATAAAAAACAACCCAAAATTTAAATCTTAGTAATTGAAAAAAAAAACTATTATCGATTCACCGAGGCTTGCAATGTTGGTCACTTCCAATGATATGGCATGTCATTCGAAGACCTACTTTGTATATACCTTTGGAACTTCTGCTTTTTATGTTCACTTTTTTATTTTTTCTAACATTTTCTAATACATATTGAAAATAGCATTAGTTTGTCAGTCTTCCTTGCATACATGGACTTTCGGGGTTGTCATGGTGTTTGTTGTCTCTTCCGTGTAAACCAATGTAACTTGAGCTTAAGTTTAGATAGAAGTTATTAACATCTATATACTCTTTTGAGGAAATGAGATGGCCTGCATTTCCAAGAATCCTATTAAGCCCATCTTGTTTAAGGGCAACTATGTCAACCTTTTAATCCAAATGATCTATATATCTATGTCCTCCTACCAAATGATCTATAATGTGGAAAAGATAATATTGATTTACATTTATTTTTAAAAACAAAAATAAGTAATGTATTTATTTAAATTTTATATAAATCTGTTCATGTAGAGGAGTTGGAGAGCAAGTGGGTAGTTAAAACTCTCCAGTTATCGAGAGGCCTAGGTTCAAATCTCTCCCCTCACATGTTGCGGATATGTTGTATATAAAAGGTTCCTCATCAAAAAAAAAAAAATTATATAAAAGTATAAAAGGATGAAAGACAAAAATATATAATGAATACTCATAAATATAATAAATAATTATTATATTATTTATAGATAAGAATCACAAAAATTTAATACAATAGATAGATTGGTAGGGGTATTTATGTCAATACCAAAACTCCAATAGCATAAATTAAGTTAACCTAAACCAATATGACAAAATGGCTTTAGGTTAATTACAAAACATAAGGTGGTTTAACCATAACAAGATTAATCATGACCCACAGGACTTACATAATCAAATATACTTATACAATGATTGTTTGTAGGCCTATACAAGATTACATCATACAATGTTAGCCTTGGCCATAAGTCATATTACACTTTCAACACCCCCTCATAGTCTAAATAACAATGAGAGAATACATTGGTCATAATAACATATCCTCCTCCATTAAGGATGCTCTAGTGATGTCAGCAGTACCACAACATAAGCCAACCAACATACGCAGACACAACACAAATAATAAACATACATTTTTTTATTAGATCACAACTTTAAAATTAAAAACATTCATATTTATAGCTTTGAAATTACAAATTGATCCATGTTTGAACACCACAAGACTAACAATCACACAAAAAGATGAAATAACAACCTCCAAGCCACCAAGTGGCAATACGAAGATCACAACCCGCCCCACTACTAACTACTAATCGAATCGAGCATTTATAGGCTTTGAGAAATTCGATCGTTATAATATGGTCATTACAACATGGTCGTTACAACATGACCATTACAACATAGTCGTTACAATATGATTGTTACAATATGGTCGTTACAATATGTTTGATACAACATGGTTGTTACAATATGATCGTTACAATATGGTCATTACAATATGACTATTACAACATGGTCATTACAATATGACTATTACAACATGGTCGTTACAATATGATCGTTACAATATGGTCATTACAACATGGTCATTACAATATGGTCGTTACAATATGACCATTGTAGAGAGAAGACCATTGCAAGGGAACGGTTACAAAAATAAAAAACCAAAATAAAATATGACCGTTAGGAATTTAAGAGGAAGAGGGTTAGAATGCGATGCTCCTACATCAGACTCCCATGCTTTAAAATTTTATGAGCTCTTGCTCATGAGTTGTTCAATTGTTTTGAAGCTTGATTTGCACATTTGCCACCTCTACCTTGACCAACAGGGTGTGTGTATGTCATTGCTATCATGCATAAAACTTTAAGCATATTTTCACCATTCAAGTGGATCCTTAAGCAAGTTTTGTTTCACACTTACGGTAATCTACGAAATATCGAGTGTCTGTTTCACCACTCACGTAGATCCTTAGGCAAGTTCTATTTCACACTTGTTGTAATCCACATACATGTTTTGTTTCACCTGTGCAACACACTTGTGGTAATCAACAAAATACTGAGTGTTTGTTTCACCACTCACACAGATCCTTAGGCAAGTTCTATTTCACACTTGTTGTAATCCATGTACACGTTCTGTTTCACACGTGCAACACACTTACGGTAATCCATAAAATACTAAGTGTTTGTTTCACCACTCGCACAAATCCTTAGGCAAGTTTTGTTTCACACTTGTTGTAATCCATGTACATGTTCTATTTCACACATGCAACACACTTGTGGTAATCCATAAAATACCGAGTGTTTGTTTCACCACTCGTATAGATCCTTAGGCAAGTTTTGTTTCACACTTGTAATCGACGTATATATTTTGTTTTACACGTGCTGTAATCCATGAAATATTGAGTGTCTGTTTCACCACTCGCGCAGATCCTTAGGCAAGTTTTGTTTCACAATTGTTGTAATCCGCATACACATTCTGTTTCACACGTGTAACACAATTGATTGACAGGCAAAAGCACATACAATCCTACAAGAAATATTTTGAGCTCTAATACCACTTGATGTTAGTAGCACTACAACAAAATCCAACCAACATACGCAGACGCAACATAGATAATAAACATACACTTTTTTTATTAGAACATAACTTTGAAATTAAAAACATTCACATTTACAACTTTGAAATTACAAATCGATCCATGTTTGAACACCACAACACAAACAGATGAAATGAAAACCTCCAAGCCACCAAGTGGCGGTACAAAGCTCACAGCTCACCCCACTACTAACTACTGATTGAATCGAGCATTTATAGGCTTTGAAAAATTTGATCGTTACAATATGGTCATTACAACATGACCGTTACAACATGATCATTACAACATGATCGTTACAATATGACCGTTACAACATGGTTGTTACAATATGATCGTTACAACATGGTCGTTACAAAATGATCGATACAAATTGTCGTTACAACATGACCATTAAAATATGATCGTTACAATGTGGTTGTTACCATATGACCGTTACAATATGGTTATTATGACATAGTCGTTACAATATGGTTGTTATAATATAACCATTGCAGAGAGAAGACCGTTGCAAGTGAATTGTTACAAAAATAACAAACCGAAAGAAAATATGACCATTAGGATTTTAAGAGAAAGAGGGTTAGAATGCGATGCTCCTGCATCATCTAGTGCACCTTTGCACTCAAGTAAGACTTAGTTGGATCTCCCTCATCATCTAGAAATTTGCTTGTGTGAAGATGTGTTTGCACAAGAATCTCCTTAGGCTAGACCATAATCACTATTGTCAATATCAAATACTCTCACACATATCCAAAAAATACCTTTGCTATAACTGAATGTGAGGAAGAGAAGTCAAGAGTACTTCCTCTAAAAAGTTACTCCATTCTTCCATAGTTGCATAAGGCAGAGCCTGAAAGCATAACTTTCCCTTTTATAGCATACATCACCTTGTTTGGAAACTTCAACTTACCCTTAGGCTACCTGATTTATGTCACCAAAAGAGTCTTTGCATGGACCTATCTATGAAAAAATCCATTACAAATTTTCAAGAGCACCTAGACAAATAATAGAAGAAAGAAGAGATCATGAAGGATTAGATATTCATGCATAAGATAAATCAATAACCCAAAGGAAGAAGGATTGATTAAATAACATTTCAAATCCCTTTTTTATGTGTCTCCAAAAGATTCAATAAATGTTGTATATATAACAAAACCCAATGGTATCTCCCATATACATAGACCAAAGATTTTGATTACATAACACATTATAGAATTTTCCTATCAAAATAGGGTAATAAACATTGAAGACTATATTAGACACAATTTAACCTCTAATACTATAATAGGTCCTTGAACTAATATCACCAATCAAGTGACTTAAAAAATAAGCTTAAAATGCTTTGTATGCAAAAGTTATGTCCTTCAAAAGATTTTCCCTAATAGCCCTAAAAATTTTAAAAATTAAACTTGCAAATCGTAGAACGACTTCAAAATAATATGAAGATAGATGGATGGTCTATGGAATTTATATGAACAAGAAAAATTAGAATTCAACTCAGGTGTTGTTGATGTGCATGGATAACTACATAATGGTGGGCTCAATGTTGAGTTACTCCCAAGGTGTTGATGATGAGGATAGCATTTTCACCAGGCGTATGGGTAATTTTTGAGCCAGGAGGGATTGGAGGAAGCTCCTCTTTCTCCCTTGTTCCTATCCGAATCATTTTACTTTGTAATACAACTATTAATATAATTTATTTTTTAATATTTCAAAAAAATCTTAGGTTGCCACTTGACCTCTACTTATTTTTTTATGTCTACCACTTAGTCTATGCCACCTTGCTACCACTAAACTATTGGTTTGACACATGTTCAATTTCTAATAGCTAAGGATATATATACGATAAAAAGGTTAATGTGTGGTACTAAATACAACCATTGGTTTAAACACCAACCAAGAATTTTCATCATTCATTTCTATGTGCCAAAGGAATTTGAACCTAAATCTCAACTAGACAAAACTTTTACGCTATCCACAATGGAGCTATATTTTTGAGGTGTTGAAATAATTTCTCATTAGACATTATGAGAGAATATCATAGTCATAAGTCATAACATAGCACAAATTTAATCAATATAAAGGTTCAAACATGGGTCACCCTATCCACAAGTGCCTTTCACTATTTTGGCATAGCCAACTAGGTAGATCAAGTTGTGGTGTTGCATTTGATGATGCCTATGTAGATGATGTCATATTGGCTTACCACAAGGGGGCACTTTTAAAAAATGAGATGACTGGATTCATACGTGAAACCTCTTTCTTTCAACACATAAATGTTGACTCTTTTGACCAATCTACCATTCTTCTAGTCTATGAATACAACAACAACAACCATATGCATATTTTTATTATTTTCTTTGATCTAGAGGAAAAAGCACATCATGTAGATTCAAACCTATGCTACAAAAAATAAATAAGCCCTAAATAACATCTTGCTAGTCATCTTTGCATGCCCCATGGTCATGCTAAAGTACACATCCTCTCCTTGGAGAGGGATTCTCTATCCACTATTTTGGTACCCCACATTTTAACTAATCAATGCCAAAAAGCTAGCAAAAAGGGCACATGTAGGAAAAGATAAATTTTGAGTTCAAAATTTCTAATGTGTCCCTCCCTTTTAAACAAAATGTCATGGCTATTTTTGAAGAGAAACCATACATATAGAACCAAAATTTGCATGTGCACCTTGATAATAATAAAATAAAGAGTGGATAAAGCACAAGTTCTTCAAAATGATTCGAAAGATAAATTATTATGCATGGAAGAAGATATTCTCTTTGTCTCTTATGCTAAATACACATGTGAAGCTTTGAAGAGTAATTCAACCCAATGCTGAAAAGAGGGATCAAAGGCTTTGAGTTGGCTTTTTATGTAATCAAGTTATGTCACTTTATACGTGCTTTGATACCATGTTGGAATCCACACATATTTCCAAAAATAAACAAAAGCAACCCATCCACTCAAACCTTATACAAAAAGCATAAAAAGGATGAAAGATAGAAATATATAGTAGGAGCCTATATAAACCATAAATAATCACTATATTATCCATAATAAGAATCACAATTCTCCTATATAATAGATGGAGTAGTGGTAGTATTTATACCAATACCAAAAACTACAATTACATAAATTAAGTTAACATAAGCCGACGTGACAAGAGGCCTTTAAGTTAATTATAAAATATAAGGTGGGTTTAACCACAACAAGGTTAACTACAACCCACTTTACTTACACAATTAAAGAATATAATAAATTAAACACATTTGTACAATTATTACCTGTAGGTCTATACAATATTTCATCATTGATGCAGTCTAGAGAAGGAGATCTAATGAAAGACCACCTCTTTTAGCATCCCAAACATATCCATGTAAATATACACATAAAAACAATATATTTGTATTTCTCATTGCAAAAGTTACAATAGCAAGCTTACACTCCCTCGTTACCCTTGCCAACTCCTCGTTGGTCATCCCAGATCCTTGTCGACTCTATTACTAGTCTCTTGTTGATATCGTGTTGACCCCTTACATGTTCTTTTAGGTCCATTGATGACTCCTTATGGATCTATCCAATCCTTTTCTAGTCACTAGAATTAGCAACAATATCTCTACTTATGCCTTTCCATCCATGGGAAACAATGATGGAAGATGGAGAGCCATGCCCCTTCCTATTCCTTTGCAATTGGAAGGCCCCTCCAATTTTAATTATTTTCTTTTCATGAATGCTCATACATCAATCATACTATGTCGTTATTGACCATAAGTTAGATTACACTTTGAACATTTCATTCATTACCCTTTTTAATTATCTTTATGAATAGTGGCTATCGACACATTTTCCATGGTCTTTTCAATTGTGAAAAAATAAGAGAATAA
The DNA here is from genome assembly GCA_028583015.1 of Wollemia nobilis. Taxonomy (NCBI): domain Eukaryota; kingdom Viridiplantae; phylum Streptophyta; class Pinopsida; order Araucariales; family Araucariaceae; genus Wollemia; species Wollemia nobilis. The sequence goes on from JAQPPZ010005099.1 coordinate 2,847,166, forward strand.
TGATAAAGTCCACGAAGGTTACATATACATATTCCCGAGCATCCTTATGTATGTAATTAAACCATTTTGCCCACCTATATAAATTTTTAATTTAATTTTGATTGAGTCGTGTCAAGCAAGAAAGGCAAAAAACTAGAAAATATACCTTTCCATCTCCTATAGGTGGAGAGTTGCTACTCTATATACATTTTTTAATGAGCATATGACCCCATGCCATGATTAGTTATCAATGGATTCAATTGACAATCATTTTGGTATAATTTCTAGTTTGGCAACATCATCAACTTTGTTTTTTTTTTAATTATTGACAGACTCGTTTACTTGGACACTCTATTTATTTTCTAAAATTATGTATTTGTGATTTGCTTGATCCATGTGGGTTGTCACTCTCAATGGATTTATTAAAAAATGACTTTAACATTGGATTAATTTAATTTTTTATGCAAATAAACAAATCACAACTCCATAAATTCTAGAGGGACTATCCATTATATGGCTCTTATCAAATTTTAACATGATTTTGATGTTTATAAAATTGAAAAAATCTTACATTATCAAGTATCATGATATTTCAAAAAATATCATCATATTATCATAGAATTTCAACAAACCACATGCTAGTATTATAACCAACAATTACATCATCATGTTATTATGATATTCCAACAAACTACATATTGGTATTACAACCAACAATTGTGCATATTATTTTTGTCGCTTATCTTTTGGATTGGATTAGGGTTTTAGACATTGTTGAAGCTTTATCATGGCGATGGTCCCTCCTCCCTAGTATTTCCTTTTGGGATGCAATACAATTGAGAGGTGGAGGGAACTTAGGTGACGTTATTGCTAAGTTTTATCATAGACCTCTAAGAATGTTATCTTTAAACCCCATGAAGAATGCTAATGGATGCATGAAAGCAGTAGATGGATCCTCAATAGTTTACCTAAAAAAGGAAGACCTTCAAATGGACATAGAGAATATCGAAAGGAAAGGTCTAATATGTAGATTCATAGGATTTAGACCCCAACTAGTAGCCTTTAAGGACTAGGCATCTGAACTAGCAAACTAAGGGATAATTATCACTCTCTATCCCAATGGCTATTTTATAGTACTCTTTGAGTATGAAGAGGACCAAGAATTTTTTTTCCAGGGAGAGCCATGGTTTTTTGAAAGAGTGGGATTCTTCATGAAACCTTGGCATACAAAGTTCCAAGTGGAGGAGGAAATGCCTTCTATGGGCCCTGTATGGGTTAGGTTATTTGGGCCACTAGCTAAATACTCAAACCCATCTCTTTAAAATCTATTGACAACACTCTAAGAACTTTTATGATGGTGGATGATAATACTTATAGTTTTTACCAAATGATATATGCCAGAATGTGTCCTAATGGACCTCAACAAACCTCTTCTAGAAAAGATCACACTACAAATAGAGGATGAAGTTAGGAAGCAAAAAATTGATTATGAAAATATTTCATTCAGATGTTGAATATGCCATGAGTATGAGCACATGGTTAGAGACTATCCACAAAAATGGTTGGAGCAAATGAAGGTAAAAGAAAAGGTTGACAAATTTCAAGAACCTAAAAAGAAATTACTTTCAAAGAAAAATGCAGATGTTGAAAGTAGTATGAAACCAAATAATAAATTTGCTATTTTCTAAAAAATCTACTTTTTCCATAAATATCTATTGGTTAGACAAGCCTCAAACTTTGTATCATCCCTAAAGACCAACATTGATGATCTAGTTTACTCTTGGGATGGGACGAAAAAATTATTATTGACTACTGCAAGAAATTTTTCTCTATAGTCCCCCTAGACCCTAGGGCTCAAGAGAAAATTCTATAGGAAATCCCTTCCCTTATTAAGGAAGAGGATAATGAAGTATTGACAGTGCTATTCTATTAGGACCCCATCCTAACACTATGATGTGATAACCCTTGCTTAACATGGGGGGCATCCATGATAATGCTTTGTAATATTTTGTGGAATTAGAAGCACCTAGACAAGTGGCACCATTATATGTATTTGTTATCAATAATGTAACTATTTTGTTTGTCGAAGATTTTAGCTCAAGTGGCATTTTGCATGTAATCAACCTTGAGCATTAGGTAGAGATATGACATCTTTAAAACTATGAGGGGTAGGAATGAATGTGTATTTTTGCATAATTAAATGAAAGTATCGAAGGAGGTTGCCCCCTCGAAGTGGTCTGCAATTCTGTGTTACTTTGTGAGATTGTTTTATTTCTGCACTTATATTTTATATTGCAATATCTTATGTTTCATGCATTAAGTTTATTTGCAATATTTTGTGAATATGCTAATTTTAATGAGAATGTTTCTAACAAGTGGTATCAGAGCACTTTATAGGACCATATTCTATTGTGTCTATGATAGTTTTTCCATTTTGATTGTTAGGTATAAGATTTTGTGTTTTTATTTTTTACTAGTTTTCTTATTAAAAAAAATCTAGCCTTTGTTTTATGCATTAGTTTATTAGTTGGGGGTTTTAATCATGGAGGAGTTGTCGTTATTGGCTAATCTAGATTACACATCAGGTGTCTAGTGAAGTGAGGGATGATTACGCTCTAATACCCAGGCCTTAGACAACACCCATCTACAGAATTGAGTTCCCCCTTATCTTCGAGTGTATCAAGAGATCCCCTAGGATTAGGAGATACCTTTAGCCCTTAGGAAGATATTTGGTCTTGTATTATCTATAGTACACTGAACACTAAATCCAAAAATATCACCCTCCTGTACTTTTGGAGAGGCAGGTAGTGTGCTCAAGGGTATGCATGGAATCCTCCTTGAGTAGTGGTTTAAAATATTGGTTTGTCACTGTAGTATATGGTCATCCTCCACCAACATCATCCTCTTACATTCTAGGCAGTTCCAAGGTTCAAGTTGTAGATTCCACTTAGTCAACATGATTTCATTCTACGCCAACTTAAGGCCAATTTGGACTTAGCTTAGAACCTATTGGTCTATTACAAGTGGTATCAGAGCCATGCTCTTGAACCTAGTGTTCAACTTTTAGTCAATGACCAAATATTTTGGGCTTTAGCCTATATTCTTTTTGTCTTGTGACTAAGGTAATTTTTCTCATGGTATATTTTATCAAGTGGATATTTTTAATTAATTCTCATTGTTATTTGTCTATATCATTTAATTAAGAGTTGTCAACCTAAGACACAAAAGGGTGTGACCTAATATATGAAAGGATACAACCCAACATACAAAAGAGTGTGACCTAAGATACAATAGGGTTCTACCTAAGTCCTAGATTTCATAGTTGTTAGCTTTTGAGGCTTATTACCTAAGATAATCAAACTTACATAAATGAATTAAAGTATCAAACTAATGTATATGATAATGAAAATATTTTGTAAGTATAAAATACTAAAATAACTCAAATAACTACTCCTAAATATGCCATAAAGAAAGGCTTACAGAAATGGAGCCATAGCACTAAAATAACCAAGTAATGTTATTACAATCGTATACCTTACATATCCACACTACCATGCATATAATGTAATGTGACTCTTCACATGAAGCACTCTTGGCCTTCCAACTTCTAGACTATTCAACTTCCTATTTTACACTCATGTACACATGGACAAATATGCACATTTACATTATTAAATATTAGGCACCTTGAGCATTTATTATAACACATAAAGTAAATCCTATTCTAATACAAGTACCAAATAATGTAATATACTCTAACACCCCCCATATTACATTATTTGGTTATTGAAGACTTGTCTTCAATATGGATCTCTAGTATGGATCTTCAGCTTGTAGAAACCTTCAATCTACCTCCTGTAGATTAAGAACTAGTTTGATCGTGTAAGTGTCTTTCTTTTCCTTTGATTTTGTCTTCCACCTATCGACCTTGATCTGACATCTTTTCTTGTTTCTTTTCCTTCTTTGTTTTTGCACTTCTATCAGTGAAGCATCTTTAATGTGATGAGGCAATAAGTCATCACAATAAAACTTACTTGGGTTCAACAATTCATCATCATCAATTTTTCTTTCCTTGTCCTTCACACCTTGAAAGAGCTCATAAGTGATAAGTGTTAAATAAATCATTAAATATTCTTCTGATGAAACAACAATCATGTTTTGAGTATTCCACCAAGCCCTGAATAATGTTTCATGAAGATACCCAGTTATTATTGTAAACTTTTTTTTTATTTTCTTTTGTGTCTTCTCTATAGATATATCTTGTTTCTTAGTCTGACTATTCTTTACCTTCTCCTGCATTGATGTTAGATATTCTTCTTCAACAAGATCATAGTGATATTGACTAGAATTTGGATATTCTTCCTTAAGGTTATTATATGAGATATTTTTTCACCTTGTATCTTTCTCTGAAAGAGTTCAAAAGTAATTAATGACAGATACATCATTAGACACTCTCTTGTATTAAATACTATGATGTCTTGAGATTCCCAATAGGATCTAAAGAGCTTTTCATGAAGATACTCAATAAAGGAGATAAATTCTCCTTCCTTAGCTTCCTTAAGAAATAAGCTTAGTCTATCCTTTAGAATATTAAATATTTGATCTCCGTCAATATTAGGTATTAACCCATGTGCATAAAATCTGAATGCATGTAGTATTTCTTCACTATCTTCCTTAAATACCTTCTTAACTATTTCATCCATATTCCTTTGAGTGAGATTCTTTTGGACTCCAAATGGTAATGTAGTTTCAAGAATTTTATCTTAGTCACAAGAGAATAATATCTCTAAATTGTCATCTAAAATGCGTCATGCCGAGGTGACTACTCATATGGGACATGCTAAAAGACCATATGGAAGACCTTGGACAGATACCAAGGTATAGCAATGGATTTTACCACTCAATTTGGGCACCTTTGCCTAGTCGGTGCTAGCCATCGATGACACCCATGATTAGTAGAGCTGACCACTCCTGTCAACCATGGTTAGGACTCAGAGTTAGTTGGCCTTCATCCAACCCAAAATTGGTTGCAATAGTCAATTGGTTGTGGATTGGAGTGGTTTGAGTGAGGAAGGTTCTGGATCCTTCCATCCAACAAGCTCAACCACCCAATCTTGATCTAGGATTCCTCATGAAGCCACCCCTAGCCCTTGGAAATTACTATATAATCCCCCTTTGAATTGGGGAAAAGAGAGAGAAGCATAATCAATTGAGAAATGAAGCCCTATTGAATTGCATACTCATTCACATGCATTTATAGGAATACTTTTGCTACCTAATTGGAGATCACATTGCCATGGAGGTCCTAGGAGGATAGGAGAGCCAAGAAATGCTAATCTATGCAATCCATGCACTCACTGAGCAATTCAACCACCAAATCTGTTAGAGGACACAGAGGTGACCCTTGACCATCAATTTGGCAAGGAGAATCAGAGAAATTGGCCATTATTTGGAGGGTAAACTTACTTCAGGATCAACCACGGTGAACTGTGCCCACCGCTTGAAGGACCCACAGTCATAGGGTAATACTTGATTTCCTTGTTCTCTATTTTGTAATTTGTTTGACTAGGATAGATTAATAATGCTGTAGGTTTAATTTTGTCATTTCGAGATTTTTGACCAACATATTAGGATTTAATTGCAATTTTCCTTCATTATTGTAGTGTAGGTATAATGAATATTTTTCATGCTTTCATGTCTTCAATTGATTAATTAGGAGCTTAGATAGATTCATCTTAGTTTATTTTATGTTTCTAATGGTATATTATCATGATTTAGATCAATTTACATGCATTTAATCACTTTCTTGATTTCTTGATTATCATGTTATCTTTTGTGAAAGTACCCTTTAAAAGCCTCATCAAGAGATGCCTCCTTTGCTTTTAATGTTTCTTGTTGTTTATTGCACATAGGACTAACAGGGTTTTGGGATGCAAGGTAAAAAATACCTCTAATCGTGGAGAAGAGGGTCATCGACACCCTAGAGCTATTTGTGTCATCCTTAAAGGCATTTGGAAATCACACCTACCCTTGAGAGGGAAACATTACATCCTATTGTAACAATTGTATCAAAGTGATTATCCCTAAGAGGGATGTACTTGTAATTTGACTTTGAATTCAAATATAATGGAATAAAGTGTATTTCTTATTGTCAATTTGTTGTCAATTTCTTGTTCTTGTATGCATTTTGTGTATCTTTCAATTATTGCAATAGGAACCGATAGGTGTGAGCCCTTTTTTGGATCAAACAGAAGGTGATCACGACAAAAATCTGCATTTCATGCCCCAAATTTCTGACTTCTATTGTTTTTTATGATAGGTGCCCACCGTAGTTGATAGCCACGGTCAAAAGTTGTCATCGCGGTTGACATCCACGGGCAACAGTGGTCACCGCGCCACAGAGCCACGATCAAAATCTAAAAAATCAGATAACAGGAAGAAAAATATTGATCAAATAAGAATCTAAGGTAGGTCCCATTATCATTCTATTTTTTTTGTTCTCTATCTGTGTTTTTCCAGAGAGTGTAAAATATTACCATAATTAGGGAAGGCAATGGAAAGATGTTAAATGCATTGAGTCCTTAGGTCTTTTGATTAGGATCTACTAGTCGGTACTAGGAATAACAAACCTTTGAGTGTAGTCCACCCTAGTATCTAGTGGTCTAGGCCCCTCTTGTATGTTATTTTTGCTTGCATGAGGCCCGATTAGTGGCCATACCATCATTAGTATGCATTGTTTGAATATCATGTAGATTAACCATGCATACTTTTGAAATCAAACATTCCTTTTTTATAGCATGTAGAATAATTTGAATGTTGTATTATGCATATTTCTTTTCATGAAAATTAAAAGGAACCACACACACCACGTTTCACAGTAAATGCTAGTGAGTTGGGAGTCACATCCAACCACTAGTAGGGTTTCAACGACGATGGAGGTGATTTCCATCCGTTGGCCCAACTCCCATGTACCTTTTTGTTACTAGACCAATACCGGATCCAAGAACCTTTCGTAGCCCAAAAAATTTGCATATACTCCTCTTCGGAGGGTATAACGTTGACTGGGTGAGATTGGGTGAGGATTTGGGAGGACTTGTGCTCCCTGCTCGGGTGTGGACCTCATCACCACATTTCGGGGGATTACGTGACCTGGAGTTCATTTCCAGGTTGTCGATCTACGATCATATAGGTGAAAGCCATTAAATAATTGAGAAAATCATCAACATATTGCAAACACTACAAGAGTTACTTTACTGATACAATAAATTTGAAAAACACATAAAACAATTTAGGGCTCATTTTAAAACTATAAAAAGAGATAATCATGATTTTATTATTTGTGGGTTAATAAAATATATCTAGACATAGGATACATAATTTTGCAAACATGAAGTGGTCGACCCAGGCATAGACCTGAGATTGAAGCCCAAGCTCCACCTAGTGCACATCATGATGTAGAATGCCCTCAATTATAGAATCCTCCTAGACATTGTTCAATAAGTATTAGAGGGGATAATTCCATTCGAGGGGATTTCATCGAGAATATCCCTATTAGAGGAAGTACTAGACATCCCTCTAGACACAGATCAGAGCATGGGACTTCCTAGCATGGGGGTTCCACATATGGTAGCATTTACCGTGATCACATTCCATGGGGATCCACGGGTTCAACTGAATAATATGTCATTGAGGGATCCAGATTGGTACCCCTTTGACCTATATCTAAGGGAGGCTCACGACATTCACCATCCGAGTGTAGACATGCTCGAGATCCACCCATTTAGGGGTAGGTAGATGGGACCGCTTCTGAGTGTAGGCCCATGCAGACTCCCCATAGGGGTGAACCTTCTAATTTCACCATAGATATATCCAAAGTGGGAGCTAATGGTATGTCGCCTCATGAGCCATGGCATAGTAAATAGTTGGACGGTCTAGATAGAGTCCTAGGGCATCTAGGATATAAGCCTACGCTTGCACCCTCTTGACCTGTGAGTGAGTGTAGCGGAAGCACCATTAGGACCACCGGAGAACATGGAGAGTGCTCCAAGCATTCTCGAGACATACGTGCTCCTACATTCCATGCAGACCGAGTATAGGAGACAATCTGACACGAATGTCATCTTTACAAACCGAGGCAAGAGTGTGGCAAATCAGTCCATTGGAGGACATACCCATAAAGTCACTTGAACAGAGTGCACTCACTAGAGGCCTCATATGGCTAATCATGTTGATAGAGCTCATAGACTGATGTCAGAATAGAGACGGCAGATTCTCCAAGATCAATTGGAGGATGTTCACACAGAGAAAGAGCGCCTCGAAAATGAGAATTCTTAGAGGTAGAGGTTCATAAGATAAAAATTATATGAACAACATATGCGGGAATAATGCATTCTCTATCAGGAGTGTGTGGAGAGAGAGGATTGATTGGCTAGCACCGGTTTACCTCCTCATAGTGAGATTAGGGAGCATGTCGATAGACGAGTGGCTTCATAGCCTGAGTTACACCCTGAGTACATAGACACACATACTTGCCATGCATCTCAACACAGAGATCGACATCCAGAATCCAAACAACATGAGCATAGGTAGTATGAGGAATAAGTGGGAGAGGAATTAGAACAAGAATATCCAGAAATCTCCCAATTCAAGGAGGAGGGTGAGCCTAGTCCCCCACCTCGACCGAGGAAGAATCTGCCTTTGAGGGTGCCTCCAAGGCAATCTTGAGAAGAGGAGTTTATTTCCTCATAGTCCTATAAGGCCTTAGCAGAGAAGTTCCAAGCCATAGAGAAGCAAGGAATGGCTTATCAAAAGCCCACCTTGAACAAAATTCATAATGAACCTCTATGCATGTCAATGCCTATTCTAGCATATCCAGAGCATTTCAAGATGCCTAGGTTGGAAAAGTTTAAGAGGAGGAAGATGCACAGGAGCATGTTACGAGTTTTCTAGATATGTGCTTTAAAATTAAGAGAAAATATGCTTTACTCCTATGCACCTTCATCATGACCCTCTCAAGCCCATCTTGAGAGTGGTTCAACCAATTAAAGAGGCACAACATCACTAGCTTCAAACAACTAGTTGATGCATTTCTTGAATGCTTCTCCTTCAACGTCAAGAAGAAGGTAAAATTATCTGACCTGGCCGCTCTAACACAACATGACGATGAGCTAGTGATGGATTATGGAAAATGATGGAGGAAGATGATGGCGAAGTTGCCATTCTCCATCCCATCCTCTGAATTAACATGAATATTCATGAAGATTTGTGCCAAGCACATTTCGTTATTGCTATAGTTGCAACAATACCAGACATTCAAAGAGGCTTTGGTGCAGGCCAAGGTGATTGAGGACATCAAGTTACAAGAGGATAAATTGAAGCTTAGGAATAAGAAGGATTGGCACAAGAGAAGCACTGAGAGACAACAGGCCAAGCTGGCCCATGTTAATCAAGTGGTGTTGAACCTCTAGAAAGGGGATAAGGGGAAACAACAATGAAACTATCAAGCCCAACCTCCTCCTACGTAATATGATCAACGCAACAAAAATCAGAGGGGTAAATATAAGGAACAACACCTGCCTCACGTTTTCACTCAGTTATCGAAGTCGTTGGATTTGATTTTTCATTAGTTATGCGAGGCTAAGGCCATAAACTTACCCAAAGTCAAGTTGATGGATCCTAACAAACCTAAGCCTAAGGGCTACAAGGATGATCAATATTGTATCTTTCATCAATCGAAAGGCCATGAAATTGAGGTATGTTGGTCTTTCAAACATATTGTGCAAAATATGATCGAAAGAGGCATGCTTCTTGTGGACAACCCATAGGCGCCTGATAATCAAAATATGGGGATTTGCAAAAATCCTCTACCAAATCATGAGGTGCCAAAGAGATAATGTTGGCCAAGTCAACCAAGTACGCATCGAACCACCAAACCAAATGTTCATTGGAATGATCAACATTGTCATAAGAAACACAAGGAATGAACGACCAAATCAACCTCCAACACCCATTAGAGTCCAAGCTGCACCTCCTCCAAGGCCAGCCAAACATGTGCTAGGCCCACTAACTATATCGATGGTGACCATCAGGAGTAGGTTGGTCCAAAACCTATATATAACTCCAGTAAAGTTGTCGATTTATGAGCTAATTCATTAGTCTCTTACGCACAAGAAGATGCTCATGGACATATTAAGGTCCATAGAAGTGTAGCCTCAGGATCCTAAAGCATTTACACACTTTGTGGGGTATGTGCAACAGTTTCAAAAATCGATCATTCAATTTCATGACCATGAAGTCAAGACAGTTTCCACTATTATAGCAAACTTGCCGTTGCATATCATTTTCTAGGGGAATTTGTACTCCCCTCAATGCACCTGGAGGTGTGGCTAGCGTCACCAATAAAATATCTAGGAGGTAAGATCAAGGAAGTGTGTTATACAACACTATCCAATGATGTGGAGGACATGGAGAGATACCTATTTAGGATCTCCTACTATGCTCTATGATATCATATACTACCGAGGAGATGTACAGAGAGATCAATCTCCATCCTCGCCTTAGGGAAAGACCACCAAATCTTAATGTGATTTATCACATGGTGTTTCCTGATATGCCAACGTATATGGAGCTCCTTGAGCCCAATGATCCCATCCGATAGTATATTCATGGATTTGATCCGGAGATCCCCATACCCCCAGAACCACATCTCAGGGATGGAAGTTTTGCTAATGTTGAGTCATGTGCACATGGTCCTAGAGACATGATCCATTCCATCAATATGATCTCCATTGATTTGACCACTCCACTCCATAATCCAGCCGATCCTTCCAAGCCATTGTGTCTTAATGTAGATGCTATTGATTGGGATCATGTTGATTCACCCCTAGAGCCTGAATATTTCTTCCCTAATGAAGAAATGTTGCAACCTTTCCATTTTGTGCTAGGCTATGTACATGATGTCTATCATGCTGAGGATACTTCCAATGAGGAACCTATAAACCCAACAGATGACATCCACATGATCCCTACACCTCACCAACTTGAGGAGGGATCCCATATGTCAGTAGAGGAAACCTTCGAAGTGGATATTAGTAATGATCCCACCAATCCAAGGAAGGTTAGATTTTGGAAGACTTTAAAACCTGATGAGTGTGCCAACCTCATCCCTCTACTAAGAGAGAGACCTGAGATCTTTGCTTGGACTTATAAGGATATGCCAGGTCTAAATTCAAAATTTATTACTCATAACCTTTCCCTAGATCTATCAAAGAAGCTAGTCAAAAAGAAACTTAGGAATATGCATCCAATAGTAGCCTTAATGGTTAAGGACGAATTGCAAAAGCTGTTGGATGTAGAGTTTGTCATTTCCATCGACTATCTAGAATGGGTATCAAATATGGTGCCTATAGAAAAACTGATGGAAGGATCCATATCTATACGGATTTTAGAGACCTAAATAAGGCAACACCAAAGGATTCATTTCCATTGCCAAATATTGATGCTCTTGTAGACGCCACTATAGGTCATGAGATGCTCTCCTTAATGGATGATTTTTCTAGTTACAATAAAATTTGAATTAAGCCCGAAGACCAACATAAAACCACATTCATAATGCCATGGGGGACATTTTTCTATAAAGTTATGCCATTCAGACCTTAAGAATGTTGGTGCCACATATCAATGGGCTATGACATATATATTTCATGACTAGATGCATAAGATCTTAGAATATTATATTGATGACTTATTGGCAAAGTCATTATTGCATTCAAAGCATGCAGAGGTCCTGAGGAAGGTCTTCGATCGCCTGATAGAGCATAATGTTAGGTTGAATCCTAAGAAGTGCGTATTTGGCATAACTTCAGGAAATCTTTTAGGATTCATCATTTCAAAATGAGGCATCAAAGTTGACCCAAAAAAATGTCAAGGCTATTTTAGATATGTGTCCCCCACAAACATCAAAGAATTAAGAAGCCTACAGGGCAAAGTAGCATCCATAAAGTGATTTATCGCACAATTATCAGATAAATGTCAACCCATGAATCTAATGCTACACAAGGGGGTCCCATTCAATTGGGACAAGGATTGTCGAGAAGCCTTTGTTGAGATTAAGAAATACTTGGCGATGCCGCTAGTGCTAGCTCCACCAAGGCTAGATGTGCCATTTTTCCTATATATATCGGAAACCAACTTTGCATTGGGAACTATGTTAGCCCAAAAGAATGTGCAAGACAAAGAGCAAGCCATTTATTATATTAGTTGAACCTTGGTGATTTACGAGCTAGGATATGCATACATGGAAAATTTGTGTTTAGAAGTAGTGCTCACTACAAAGAAATTGTGGCACTATATGTTGAGTCATACAATGTATGTCATATCAAAACAAAATCCTTTACAATATATGATGAGCAAGACATATCATAATACATGTACTGCAAAGTGGATCATGTTATTGATATAATTTGATTTGGAATTCATAAGCAAAAATTCCATTAAGGGACAAGTCATAGTTGATCAATTGGCTGAGGCACCTCTAAAAAATAATAGGCCCCTCACCATAGAGCTTCATGATGATGCAATATTTGCCTTATCAGAAGCACCCAAACTCGAGGAACCGGATAACAAAGTCGATATGACCTTGTTCTTCGATGGTTCTAAGTGTGAGCAAGGGGGTGGTGCAGGAATAGTGTTGTTCATGCCACAAGGTGCTCCAATGCCCTTGTCATTCAAGTTGGACTTTCCTTGCACTAACAATAATACTGAATACGAAGCCCTAATTTTGGGTCTCCAAATAGCTGTCACCATGAAGATAAAAAGGTTAAATATATTTGGTGATTCCCTTCTCATTGTTAACCAAGTTAAGGGATTATTTCAATACCGATGTTCGGTATTGAAATCTTACAAGGATCTTGTTGACATTTATCTAGATCGACTGGAATGGTATGACATCGAGGCAATCCCTCATTTGTCCAATAGATTTATAGACACAATGACATATTTGGGATCTCTAATCCCTTAGAATCCATCTATCGATTTCACTACCATCCATGTAAAAATATTGTCACATTCTGCTATGTAGCGTGAAGTATTGGATAATAAAGAGTCAATCAACATGATTTATGTAGAACCAAACCATGAATGGTTCTACAGAGCTAGGGACTTTCTCAAGAGAGCATCCTGGGGGTCTATGATCTCACAGGATCCGATGGGGAGTGGTACTACCATTCACCACAGGGTTGTTTTCCAGTCTGCATTTGCAAATGTAGAACCATAGGGGGAACATGTCATCTTGTTAGTCGAAGCCAAAGATTATCATAATTGGACGTCATAGATACATGACTTCCTTAGACTTGGTGTAATCCCTCAGGGATTATCGTGTGCCACAAAATACATATTTAAATAGAAAGCGATGAAGTATGTCTTGTTAGCAGACATATTATACCATAGAAGCTACGATGGAGTGCTCCTTCATTGTCTTGAGCTCCAAGAGTCATCTTGGGAAATTTTGTAAGCTCACAACGGTACGTGTAGTGGCCATTTTAGTGGCATGGCTATCGTCAAGCGCATCCTTTGCATGGGTTATTATTGGCCCACTATGGAGAAGGATTGCAATGTGTATGTCAGGAAATGCATTAAATGCCAGCACCATGCTAATATTATGCACCTGCCATCATAGGCCTTACAACCCATTCAAGTGGCTTGGCCATTTTCTTAGTGGGGACTTGATCTCATTGGTAAGATCTCTCCTCCATCATTGGGTCGACATAATTTCATTATTACGGCTACTGAGTATTTTACTAAATGGGTGGAAGCCATTCCCTTAACAATGACAATTGGAGCACGTATTGCTGAGTTTATACTCACCAATATCATAAGTCATTTTGGGATACCATCCAAGATAATTTTGGATAATGGAATGTCATTTAAGAATAAAACTGTGAGGGCTTTGATGTCCAAGTATAAGATCAAACACATTTTTGTGACTCCATATTATCCGTAAGCAAACGGACAAGCTGAAGCTTCAAATAAGATAATGGTTTCCATCTTGAAAAAGATGATACAAGAACACCATAAATATTGGCACATCTAGCTGCCCCTTGCATTATGGGCTTATAGGACTAGTATTCAGACACCCATTGGGACAACTCCATTTTCACTAGTATATGGCGTTGAGGCCATTATGCCCTTAGAGTTGGAGATTCCAATGTTGTGCATCACATTGAAAGAGTTCATCGATGATGACACCGCGCGACAAGATCGCCTAGATCAATTGATGCTACTTGATGAATGTCATGTGAATGCCCTTGAGCACCTTCACGTTTATCAAGAATGTTTAAAATGAGCTTACAATAGAAAATTCCATCTAAGAGACTTTGAGGTTGGTGATCTTGTGTTGAAAGAGAACCAAAAAAACTCAAATTTACCACTAGAAATGTGAGACAAATTTGTGGCTAACTGGTTGGGTCCTTATATGATCTCGGAGAAGATTGGACCTAGGACATATCGCTTGACATCACTTGGAGGAGTTGAAGAGCCTGAACCTCTCAATATCCTTCATCTTAAAGTGTTCTATGCCTAAGAACTAGAAAAGGCTCCAAAGGCATCTGTAAGCCCTTTGGTCATTTAGAAAAGGCTCCAAAGGCATCTATAAGCCCTTTGGTCATCCCAAAAAAGGCTCCAAAGGCATCTATAAGCCCTTTGGTCATTCAAAAAAGGCTCCAAAGGCATCTGTAAGCCCTTTGTTAAAATAAAAATTTCAAAATCCATAAAAATTAAAAATTAATAAAATCCAAAAAAAATATATAGAAATATCAAAAATAAAAAAAACATTTGCATTTCATTTTTCATCACTACATTCCATTTGCATTACTACATTCTATTTGCATCATGCATTTCATTCACCGCATGCATTTCATCTTTGCATTGCATTAGGCATATCCATCCATCACACTTGCATTAGGATATATTGTGTTTACAATATTACAAACGATGCCACATTTGTGTTTCAATAATGCACTATGCATTACATTACCATATATCATTCACCCTTGTGAGTAATTGTGTTTTTCAACACAACCCATTTTGTTGTTATGAAGAATATACTAGGGTTTTTCGGTCATTCAACCATACCTAGTGGTCTTCTCAAGAGTTGGTAAGAAATCCTACTTTGCTTTTGTGGTTGAGGTCTAGTTAGTATAGCCCTTAGCATATCAGAATCCTATCACTAATCAACAAATTAAACAATCCTAATAAGGACTAGGGGAAGATGAAAGCTACGAAGCAGGACTAGGTATCCTGAGGTGAAAAGTTTATTCTTGCTTATCCCCCTATGCAGATGATACTATGGGAAATGTTGGAAATTGGAAAAAGGACAAGTTTATTCCCTACCCATATGAATCCCTTTCTTACAAATGAAGGACCAATATCCTAGGTGATATCCGGATCAACTCGTATTGATATCCCCTAAGATCGATATCCTATATCGATATCCCAAAATGGTTCCCCAAAGTCAAAATCCCAAAGGGAGTTCTAATAAAATCAAAGTTCAAATCCTAGAAAGTCAAATCAAATGAAGATCAAGTTGACAAAGAAAATTAAAATCAGTATCAAATCCCTTGCTCAAGAAAGAAAGAACAAAAAGAAAAAAAAGATTAATATCACTATAGTACAAAATAAATAGTGATTTTTATCACTATATATGAGCAAGTATCCCAAAAAATTGAAGAAAAGAAGGGGGTGAGCTTGAATCCCTGGAATTATCAACACTATTGTACCTTACGCATGACAATACATCTGATGCATTAGCATCCTTCTTTTGTGCAGACCAATGTTTGAATGTGGAGGAGCTAGCTTCAGGTGTCTTGTATCGCCTAAGGGTCTAGTCCAACTAAAATCTAAACCTAGGATTGGATAGACATTTGTGGATCCCCAATCTTAGCAATGGGCTGAAAGAATCTTGCCTGACATCGGGGTATGCTTATGCCTTATAAAATATACTCACTTGCACACATAGGGATAATGAAAAGTTAGGGCCTATCCTAGCGAAAGCCTTATGTTTCAGAAGTCTTGTATGGTCAGTATACAACTTTTTATTAGACAACTAGGGTGTTTGAGTCTCATGGAAAACCTCAAAAATTCCCAAATAGCAACAATCAATTTTCAAATGCAATCATCAAAAAAATCAATTTCTTTCATGGGTGTTTGTTTATTAGAATTATTTGTACTATATAATTAGATACCGGATGGATGTCAAAAATGATATTTAGATGGCCACTAATTATATTATCCATATTATTTTAATTTACAAAAGCTTATGAACAGAAAACAATACATAATTGCATCTCACATATGGGTGTACTATTTTCATAAAAGGATAAAGCAACTACAATCCATGATTGTTATACATTTGGTGGTGTCATCCATTAGATTGTTAAAATTCATATTGCATTCATACATTATGTTTTAAGTGATTAAAGCATACACGTTCATTGGCATAGAAGACATCAAAGAAACAAAGAAATACATGCAACACATACATGGCATAATTTATGTCATAACAACATAAATTAAATGCATACAAGTAAAGCAAAGTACACATGCATTTAAAATCAAAACATCGCATCCATATGCATCCATCACAAGTAGTCCATCTACACATATATATCATAGCATCTAATCATCTATCTCATATCTAGCTAGTGCATGTCATCCATACATCACATCATATAGCATTAAATCAATATAAGCAGTGCATCCATGTGCATAACATAAACATAAAATACCAAAAATAAAGTACACATGTAATGAAATGAACTGTCATATCATATATATATGTGTGTGTGTGTCAAATGTACATCACAGCAGGGTATATCAAAATACCCGCAGGCTACAACTATGTAGGTCCTCAAACCTTACACCAAAAGGGCACAAAAAGTAGTAAAATATATGCTATGGCAATATGCTAGCTCTAGCTTGCACCCCTTGATCCACCTACATTGGAGGACTCTCCACCTCCCTCAGACCTATCCCTAGGGGCCTGCTCTAGAGCCCACTCTGGAGCCTATTATGGGTCCTACGGTGGATCCTGTGCTCGGTCTAGATCACCTGCATGTGGTGCATGAGAGATAGTCCTCTAGCTAGACCGTGTGCTAGACTACCCTATCTCCCTAGTCCTGGTCCTACTTCAGTGTGTCCCTGTAGTAGTGGTCCTCTCTCGAAACCTTCCCGTATAGCAACCTGATGACGCCCTCCAACTGGGTGTTGTGAGCTACATCCATTGTATGTTGCTCATTACCCTCCTCCATGAGGGTACGTAGCCTCCTGATCTCTACCATCGGGTCAAAACCTGTTGGCACTAAATTAGATGGTACTACGGGAGGTTCCATGATAGCCTGTGAAGGTGAGGGATCTTACCTTCGCCACCTTGAGTAGGTCCCACTCAGTAGTCACAACATCTAGCATCACATATAGAAGATCACACCATCTAGTGATCTTATCAATCTCGATGTCTACTATAGCTACTCGTGCTTGGAGAGCTACCCTCTCCTCCGTGTAACCCTACCACTGCCTCTGGTCATGAGCTAGCTTCACCTCTAGAGTGGTGATAGAAGTGTCCCTATGTAGGAGCTGGGTGTGGAGTCTCCCAACCTAGCTCTAGAGGTCAACAATCTGTGCCCTCATATGCCCAACCTCACTATCTGGAGGTACCTTGCCCTCTTTGAAGACCTCCTCCTCTACCTCTTCCCGTGGGCCCTCCTCTATAGTGGCCCCTACACCCCATGCACCCTCAGTTCATTGACGGGTCCTACATCCATGAGGGTCCACCTCTGCGTCCTCTACTGTAAAGCCATCTGTCGGTCGGCCTAGAGGTCCCTCTCTGTGCCATTAGAAGTCAGCCCACCACCCATCATAATCAACAGTAGTGCCTGCATCCATCAAGATCGACTCCTATAAGTCATAATAATCATCCCCTAGTGGAGGCACCTAGGGCTAGGTCAGGTCCCTCTCTAGGACCAGGCATCTATAGATCGTAGGCACCTTTGGGACATCCTACCGAATCCTAAACTACCTCAAGATGCGAGAGTAGTGCTGGTACTCATGTATGTCGGTCTTCTAATCGATAACCCACCTATCTCTACATGCCCGATGCAGGTATCTGTATACCTCTGTCTAGGTTGGGTAGTCCATGTATGGTCACCACCATATCTACTAAGGGTGAAGCTATGCAAATAGACCAATGTAGTGGTCTAGGTCTCCTACATGAGACCTACTCTTGAAGCCCTCCTGCTCCCAGGGCCAGCAAGCTACATAGCACTGACGATCCTCAGGGATGGCAGTGATATCTAATGGCAAGTCGATGGGGTGCTCTATCAAAATGTGTTGTCAGCCCCAAATCTATAGGAGTAGGCTACAAATGATGCCCACTCTACTGCGACGTGTGATCTGATATAGCTCGTGGTAGAGCTGTGCTAGAAGAGTGCTCCCTCATGCCAGAATAAGAGGCCACATGATCAAGCTAACCATAACCTCCCTGGTCCTAGCCAGGAGGTTCTAGGGGAACCTCACACCTGATGAGTTTGGGAGGACTATCTGGATGATCAAATGCATGAACACAACCTCCCATTGTGAAAAGAATCTAGCCTAGAACCACTCCTCGACGTGGATGCCTCCATGGTCGATGCGGCCCTGAGCCTCGTGATATCGTGTGCAAAATATAGTATAAAAAATGGTCTTCCTCGTATGGTAGGAGAGGAGGTGATGGCCTTTCCATCAATAGGTAGGTGGAAGATGTGGTAGACATCCTCTAGAGTCACTATCATTTCACCCATCGGTAGGTGAAATATGTTGGTCCATGCATCCCAGTGATGGGCCAAGGTAGTCATGTAGGACTAATTAATTCGGATGGTGGGGAGATCCAAGATGTATCCAAACCCCACTACAACAAACCAACCCCGCTCCATGTCAGTGAGAGCGTCAAGGCCTGAGTGAAAGCAATCAAATAAAAACAAGAAGAAAAATAATTAAAAATGACAAACAAATCAGAAAAGCTCATAAAAAAAAAAAACATGCACACACATGATCAAAAATTTCAAAAAAATAAAAAAAGCACTTCAAAAATGCATTAAATGACATTAATTGCCAAGAAAATCCAAAAAAAAATTAAAAAATTTGAGAATTTTTTCAAAGGTTTGCACACCGTGGGTCGGAACCACGATCGACGCGATGGTCAAAAATATGACCGTTGGGATTTAAATCCCATCGTAGCTGACAGCCACGGTCCCCAATATGCCAATTGGGAACCATGTCTGCCACCCATAGCTAAGGAGCATGACCTTTTCAGGGTCATGTCCTCCCCAAAATAAACCCCAAAAATTAAAACCCTCCCCTCTAACCTAACCTATGCTAAACCTAACTAGGGTGAGGTTCATTACCGATAGTTTAGTGTGGTTCTTTAATCCATTTTTCTTAGTGTGGTTAATTTTAATCTAATAATTGGATTGCGTGGTCTCCGTTTTCGAGTTACCTTAGTGGCACTGGCTCCTCCACTGGTCGAAGCCTCCAGTTGGTCAGCCATCTGGATGGGTGTAGAGCGAGCAAGTCAAGTTTACGATAGCGTTATGTGTCATATTTCACTGTTTACCTCTCAGAGCTCTCAATTTTTACTATCAGTATTAGGTAAATAATGAAATATTTCAAATGTCAAAACCTTATATATTTTTCGAATTTGGTTCGGACCATGCTTGACAACCACGATCCCCAAATTAGGGTTTTGCGACCATGGCTTAGAGCCATGGTCAAGGAATTTGGAATTTTCCACCGCTTCTGATAGACGCGGTCAACAAACCGTAATAAATGCTCTCAATTCCCATCGTGGAGAGCCTTAAAAGGTCAAATTAAAAATTTTCACCAGACCAGAATTGCCATAGGAAACATAAAATAAGCATATTTGGTGATGCAGAATAATCAGAATGAGCCAAACAAAGCACAATGACATTGGAAAATATCATCATAAGGCAAAATAGAATAACTAGCTGAGATTATAAAGTACATTCAACCAAGGTCGTCACTATGGAAATCCTTTCTTTGAGCGCCGCACCTCCCAACCAATAAAAAAAAAAAATCAAAATTAACTAAAAAAAATCAAATAAATCAAGAGTCAAATGTGCCTCCTATTTAATCATTTACCCTATACACTTGGTGGTTGCAGTGACTTGTGCTCCATTCAATTTGGAAAGATGAGTAAATTACCATAAGGAATTTTGGGGCAAATCCATCATCGTGGAATTACTATGTTTCATTTCAATCCCTAAGAAGGCCTTGATAGCCGAACTGCTCCAAGGGAATGAGATATTCATCGTAATTCTCCTATGATATTTTTAGCATATCATCAACAATATGATTCAACATAAGCCTAATTAGAATTGTCTTCATTTTGATTCCCTAAGAAGGCCTTCGTGGCTGGACCGCTCCATGGGATAGAAATTGGCAATTACTATTAATAGTTGTAATCATAGTTGATTAGGCCTTGCCAAGTATTCAAATGCTAAATCTTACTTTGTTCAAGATCATTCATAGTGGTCAAGCGACCTCATCGCTTAATTTAATTGTCATTACCCTCATCGACTCATCACTTGAGGGGGTAGTCATAATATCAAATCATAATCAAAGTCAACAGAAGATCCCTTGATCGTAGATCCCTAGATCTTGTCAAATTGCGTTCATCTTACGAATCATTGCCAAAGACTATCATAAGCTTACCCTTCTATGGGAAAATAGCATATATGATAGTTTATTTGTAGCTCTCCTCATTTTGATTATATAGGCCTAACTCCTATTGTAGCACCAAAGCTACCCGAATATCTAATGACAAGTGCAAACCCTTTCAAATTTAAGCCTTCTAGTTGGAAGCAATGATTCTAGGATGCATGTCCTCTTTGTAAGACTTGGGGAATCTAATATTGATCGGACTAATGATCATCATCCAACCTACGACATCATTTTATGAGGTCTATTTTTTCTCGCTGTTGTTCGATCTCACAACACATCTCAAAAGGGACATCTATAGACACCTAAAACGCGTCATGTCGAGGCGACTACTCATATGGGACATGATAGAAGACCATATGGAAGACCTTGGATAGATACCAAGGTATAGTAGTGGTTTTTACCACTCATTTGGGCATCTTTGCCTAGTTAGTGCTAGCCACTGCTGACACCCATGGTTAGCAGAGTTGACCGCGCATGTTAGCCGCGGTCAGGACTCAGAGTTAGTTGGCTTTCATCCGACCCAAAATTGGTTGCAACGACCAATTGGTTGTGAATTGGAGTGGTTTGAGTGAGGAAGGTTTTGGATCCTTCCATCCAACAAGCTCAACCACCCAATCTTGATCTAGGATTCCTCATGAAGCCACCCCTAGCCCTTGGAAATTGCTATATAATCCCCCTTTGAATTGGGGAAAAGAGAGAGAGAATCATAATCAATTGAGCAGTGAAGCTCTATCAAATTGCATACTCATTCACATGCATTGATAGGAATACTTTTTCTACCCAATTGGAGATCACATTGCCATGGAGGTCCTAGGAGGATAGGAGAGCCAAGAAACACTAATCCATGCAATCCATGCACTCAATGAGCAATTCAACCACAAAATATATCAGAGGACATAGAGGTGAACCTTGACCATCAATTTGGTAAGGAGAATTAGAGAATTGGCCCTAATTTGGAGGGTAAACCTACTTCAGGCTCAATTGCGGTTATCAGCCATGGTGAACAATTCCCATCTCTTGAAGGACTCGTAGTCAGAGGGTAATCCTTGATTTCCTTGTTCTCTATTTTGTAATCTATTTGACTAGGTTAGATTAATCATTCTATAGGTTTAATTTAGTATTCTAGAGATATTTGACTGACATATTAGGAGTTAATTGCAATTTCCCTTCATTATTGTAGTGTAGGTATAACAAATATTTTTCATGCTTTCATGTCTTCAATTGAGTAATTAGGAGCTTAGATAGATTCATCTTAGTTTATTTCATGTTTCTAATGGTAGATTATCATGATTTAGATCAATTTACATGCATTGAATCACTTTATTGATTTCTTGATTATCATGTTATCTTTTGTGCAAACACCCTTTAAAAGCCTCATCAAGAGAGGCCTCCTTTTCTTTTAATGTTTCTTGTTGTTTATTGCACGCAATAATAATAGGGTTTTGGGATGCAAGGCAAAAAATGCCTCTAATCATGGAGAAGAGGGTCATCAACACCCTAGAGAAGTTTGTGTCATCCTTAAAGGCATTTGGAAATCACACCTACCCTTGAGAGGGAAACATTACATCCTATTGTAACAATTGTATCAAAGTGATTATCCCTAAGAGGGATCCACTTGTAATTTGAATTTGGCTTCAAATATAATGGAATAAAGCGTATTTATTATTGTTAATTTATTTTTAATTTCTTGTTCTTGTATGCATTTTGTGTATCTTTCAATTCTTGCAATAGGAACCGATAGGTGTGAGCCCTTTTTGGATCAGATAAGTTTCAAGAATTTTATCTTAGTCACAAGAGAATAATATCTCTAAATTTCTTAATCCCTAAGTTGATGTAGAATACCTTATATCTCCAAATTTAGAAATTTAGAAGAATGTATTTGCAATTATTATAAATTCAATTTGTTGTAGAAAACCTTATTACTCCAACTCAATTAAATTGTAAATATTCTAAAATGATTTTGTAACTTTAAATAATTAAATTACAAAACTCTTATATATATATATTTTCTTTTCACCTTCGAAAATAATATCCTTATAAAATTCCTTATTTCTCTTAACTCAAGCTTATGAGTAATTTGAATAAAATAAATTACCTTAGGCTTAGAGTTGTATTCTTCGGTCAACAATGCTTGACTTCTATACAAATTTTCCACTGCATACATCTATGAATGGTGTTGTATTCACATGTATTATCTTGGCCTGATTTGTTGGATTATTCGAAAGATAACTTCTCCCACTTTAGCTTTAATAAACTTGCACACCAATATTAGCTTATACAATTTGTAACCTCCAAAGGTTCTATTACTTCATCCAATTGTTAAATCCTTCGCACATTTTTGCCTGCACTACTTTGCCATCTTTATTAATGGACTCTTAAATGTTTTGATGCCTTGGGAGAATATTTTCTTCACTGGGTGTGAATTAACCTTTGAACTTCTAGTTTCTACTTACCACATGGTAGAATAGGTGCTAGACTCTTCAAGGTTATGTCTTGTATGTGCCACTTGGCACTCCAAATCTTCTACCTTCCTTGCAATACGTTTTCCTTCTCTGACATATATTATTGTGGTAATGGACGTTACTTGTAACACTCCTTCAATGCTTCTCCAACATTAATCAACGTAGCCCTTGTATGTAGACTATTCCTCCTAGGGTTTCTCGTTGCTTTCAACGTAAATATTCATTGTTCCAATTCTCATTTCATTTCATGCTTCAATATGTTTGTCTCAATGTATTCCTACACTTTACTTTTCATAGTAGTATGCTTGTTTCTCAAGGGTGGACGTACTTCTTTGATTTGATTATTTCATAGGTGGCTTTGTCTCTTCAATGGTATCCAATGGTGTAGAGCTCATCTATGTGTCTTCGATAGTGTGGAGCTTCTACCCATGTATCTCCAATGGTGTATAGACTAATTGCTTTCCCTCCTTATAGCAATGGTAACACTCCTTTTGAGTGGTAGTTCCTCTTGCTCTTTTGAGTGGTGATTCTTCTTCTACAATGATGCTTTCAACACCTCTCGACGCTTGTGCTCGTCCAAGACTCTTATGCTTATTCTAGTGTCTTTTGACACTTAGAAATTTTGCTGAATTTCTAACCCTTATTCGGTCTTCATTTAGCTTAGATTATTGCTTTCACTTTGCTTTAATAAATCTACAATAGCAAAGCATTCACTAACAATACTATGCACTTCTTATTTCTCCTTAGTATTGCTACTTTATCTTTGTAGATCGTTAAGATGTAAACACTACTAACACCTTAACTTAAAGAACTCCTTTAAGTTCTTAATTTTTTTATTCTAAAATAATGTAATATGGATCTCAAATAATAATAATATGGTGCTCTTAAAACTTGATGTATAACTAATTTTAATACTCGAATAATAGACTTAGATTACACCAATATTGCATACCTTTCTTTTCTTTGTTTTTCTAATTTCATTGGTGATTTAATTCACCCAACTTGCTATCTCAAACTTATGAACTTTATGCCAATGTTCTTCTTCACTTTTCTCCTTTAACTCTTACCAAATTTGCAACCTTGCTTGCTGCTCAACTTTTCCTTATTTGCTGCCAAATAACCTTTCACAAATATGCTCCAAAACTCTCCAAATATGTAGCTCTCTATCCTACTTAAATGTTGTCCACAAAATTTGCTTTTGTGTCTTTGAATCTCCTTCAATCCTGTATTCACACACTCTAAAATTAGCAACTATTAATGCTGCCCATACTAGTGTTCATAAACCTGAAACTCTACAGTCAAATCCTTCCTTCTTTCATTGGCTTAAATATGCAATGAGAGTCTTCAAAATACTGGCTTTTGTTGTTATCTAAACACCTTCAATATCCTATCCATGGGCACTCCAAAATCTACCCACAATTTATCTAAACTATAGATCTAGGCTACATTCAATTTGCTCTCCTGCAACTCTTCAATATCTGCTCCAAAAACTATAATCTTCTCCTACAAATCAGCCTTCAAAACTTTGTGGCTATCCTTAGATTTCCCAAAATATTAGGCTCCTTAATCTTTTCTTCTCTTGCAATCTTCTTGTCAAATTCTGACTTTAAAATTGATCTCCAACGTTGTCTTCTTTCTCAAGAATCTAAATATCTTGAGATATTCTAACTCCATCTCCAAGATTTGGCAAAATTCTTACCAAACACTTATTTTTGTTGGGATTTTTGTCGGATGACGACAATTATCCCAAATAAAAAAATCTCCTTGCTTACAATCTCTTGTCACAAACTTTCTTTAAATCTCCTCTCTACTTGCACTATCCTGCTTCTCGCTTTCTCCAAGATGCATTCAATGGCCACTTCTACAAATCCTACAACAAGGCTTTCCATAGACTTCTTATTATCCTTTGAAATATTTTAATACCTCTCTCTTGGCTATTCTAGTTTTGAAACTCTTCAACTTATATTCGTGACTCCAAATTCTTTTTATCAAAACTTTACTGAAACCTTTTCCTAGTTTCTTCAATCTCCCAACTATGGGAATTCTGCAATGAGATCACTTTATTGGATCTCCAAATTCTGTTGCTCATCAAATATGTAGTAGGATCTCTTCTTAGGTCTTCCAACTCTCTAATATCCAAACTATGATGAGAACCTTCTATACGGGTCTCTTCAATATCCAATCTACAGTCTTCTACCTAAAATATTTTATCTCTAATATTTCAAAACTAGAAGTTGTTCAAACTAACCTCTTTTGGGTCTCTTCAACTTATTCAATTTATAACTTTCTTATCTACAATATTCTAGGGGAATTCCTTCATGAGTCTCCTCCAATATTCAATCTCTATTTTTTTGCAACACAAAAATAATCCCTGCACGAGGAAAGCACATAAAATTTCAAGCAACGAAGGTGAAATTCTTCTCTATCCTTTGTAGGAAGCTTCTCAACTTCAGTGTGTTAATTTCTTGTAACTAGAAATTGAGATAGAAATACCAAATATATTAGAATTTATAGAATTCTACGATAAATAGACTTCACTAGTTATTCTCAAAACTAGTGGAACCAATTTTGTGTTGAGTCCTAGTCTTCACAATCTTGTGGAAAGACTAGCCAATCTACAATTTGTAGTTTTCTTCAATTTACCAATTTCATTAATAAGACCTATTTTGTGGATCTCTTATTCTCCTCAATCTCTAGAATATCAAGGTCTGAATTCAAGACTTGAAATCTTCTTCTATTCTAAATTTGTTCTTGGAATAGAAATTCTCCACCAATATTCTCTGGTTTCTCCTTCTAGAGATAATATTCTTCACACTTCAAAGAACTCCTTGTGGTGTCATTTGCATGCAGTGATACACAACAATAGGTCTAGTTTGTAAAGACGTAACAAGGTTCAGGTTGGCTGTAGCAATGGTGGTCCCTTGTGGATCTGATACCACTATTAGCTTTTGAGACTTATTACTTAAGATAATCAAACTTATAAAAATGAAATAAAGTATCAAACTAATGTATATGATAATGGAAATATTTTGTAAGTATAAAATATTGAAATAGCTCAAATAATGACTCCTAAATAAGCCATAAAGAAAGGCTCACAGAAATGGAGCCATAACACTGAAAGAACCAAGTAATGTTATTGCAATTGTATATCTTACATATCCACATTACCATGTATATATAATATAATATGACTCTTCACATGAAGCACTCTTGGCCTTCCCACTTCTAGACTATTCAAATTCCTATTCTATGAACTCATGTACACATGAATAAATGTGCACATTTACATTATTCAATATTATGCACCCTTGTGCATTTATTACAACACATAAAGTAAATCTTAATCTAAGACATGTACCAAATAATGTAATATACTCTAACAATAGTAGTTTCTAGAAATGAATGGAATCAAATATTACCCAATATTACTTAATAAAGTGTTGTGATGCTCATATTGCCATGACTATCCACTGCGATAGCCAAATGTGCTCAGTACTTGCATCATGCGTAGAACGTAATAGTTCAAAAATCTTGAGAGCATGGGACCATAACTTACAAGAAAACATCTAGGAGTTTTTCTAAATCCAGCTCCTTATTAGATATGATTTTTGATGCTTACTCTCCTATGCTACTCTTAGCCTACCAGATCTTGCTAGGCAAAAGAAATAGAAGTCCTAAGCTATGGGTGGGGATCCAACAAGATCATGAAACCTTTTATGTACCAGTGGGATAAATAAACATATGCATCATTCACAAACAACTAAAATGAATACAATCTCAATCTAGCATAATCATTAATCCATGAGAGATACATATAAAAATTAGGATAGTGTGATGTTAGCCACAACTTCCTATATAAACCAATACACACACAAGGACCAATATAGAAAGAGGTGAGTCAGCTTTTTACATATATGTATGAAATATTTTAACATATACATGCCATAAAAAAGAGGTTGAAAAGCTTCCAATAGGACGACTAAAGGTTTGAGTTTAGACTAATACATAGAATAAAATTGAGAGAAAATTCTACACAAGGCTAGCTATTAGGCACAAATATACAAATCTACCCTTTTCTCCAAGGCTCTAAGTTAGGTATTTATAGATCCACTATAAAATTCAAAATTCAAAATTTTTTCCTACTCTACCATGGGTAGGGAACCTACAACCTCCATCACTCCCCTACTTGAGGCACCATTATGCATTTATGTGTGGTAGGCTCAAGGTTGATGGGAAGTCCTTTATTATTGAGTGTTTGATAGACTGGTAGTTTCCTTTTAAATGTTGTATTTATGAGTCTTCCCCATTTTAGAAAAATTGAGCTTAGTGACAATCGCTACGGTAGCTCTTGTTACAAAATTTTTCTACCCTCTTTGAGACCCACACTGATTGATTGGGATTTTAGACCATCAACTACTTCAGTGATCCTATTCTAAGTACTTGACCTATCATGGAAATTTTCTATACGTCGCTTACCTTTTGCTTCAACTTGGAGATATTCCTCTTTTGCTCTTCTAGTTTCATTTTTGTCCCATTTATCTCTTTTAATTGTGCCTTTAGACGATTTATTTATGACTTTACTGCTTGAACCTTAGCTTGGGAAGCTTTTAGCATGCACTTAATATTCTCTATCTCCTTTTATTTCTTTGCTAGCCTCCTTGCATGAGATAGATATTCATGGCTCACTAACTTATGTGCTTGTACAACGAATTCAACCTTATCTTCTCGTTTGACATCCTTAAGATTGAGTTCTATAGTAGCCACTTGATAATATTGGACTTGCATCTCCTATTCTAGCTTGAAGATAATGGGCACAATATGGGCTAGACACAATGTCATATTTTAGAGATAACAGATAGTCCTTAACTTTGTCATTGTGGGTTGCTTTGCTCATTCTATTGCTTCCTCTTATACATGTCATTGTGTTTGCTCCTAAATTTGTTGGAACTAGGGTAGCAGGTTGAAGATGGAGGTGATGGGTTATGTGATGGTTAGCTATTGTTGGCTTTTTACAAGTAAAGACAAATATTTTAAGAAGGGTAGGATGATTGTTTGAACTACAAAGGACAAGGGTGTGGAAGTGGACTCGACTAGGACAAGAAGGGTAGAGGGTATCATAGATTGAATTGGTTGGGAGGTGATGAGTGTAGGAGTGGCTAGAGTGATAGAGATAGAAGGATCACTTGGAGAAGATGTTTTTCAAGTAAAAGTGATAAGCAATGTGAAGGTTATAACCTCAACCAATGAGGGTGCCTCTTCTAGTGTTGGGGCAATAATTTCGAGAGCCATATCCATAATTGGTAGATAGGTATCCTTGGTTAGATCCTTGTTACTCCTTTTCATCATGGGTGATTTGGTGTTAGAAAATAACTTCCACTTTCCTAAAGAAACGTTGTCTTAGCTTGGTTCTTCTTGCATCTACCTTTGTCATATGGGTACAAGTTGGACCAAAATGGTTGATATGAGGGGTTCTAGAATGGAGGTTGTGATAAGGAGTGTTTTTGGTTTTGGTAGTGTGTTTGGGATGATATGGATTCCAACCTATTGAGATTATTTTATTCTTATCGACCAACACAATTGCTCAGTCAAAGTCTCTTCTTCACTTCCTTCCCAAGAATAATTGGTTTCTTTCTTGTGCTCTTCATCTTATGACTAGCTAAATTTCTCATCTTCCTTCCATTTCATGGGTATTGCTACTATATCCCCAAGTTCTTGGTAGAATTTCCACCAATCACTAATTTTGTTGTCCTTCCAACCCCAATCCTATAAAAAAAACCCCTTTATTTTTGGAAATCTAGGATTTGGGGTTCACCTTGCCAGTGGCATAATAGAAAGAAAATATTGCTTTGGTTATGGCTTCGATGGTAAGAAATGTACCCTTTGAAGTGATGAACAAGTTACCTCCTCTATGATTTAGTAGGATTCTATCTATGATTTGGGCTAAGGCTCAAACTTCTTGTGCATTTCACACATGATAGCCACTTCACAATTTTTCCTTTCAAGTCATAGTGCTAGAAGTTTATAATGACCCATCTTGGTAGGACCTTTCCCTTGATGTTTAGTTTATGTATTGGTATATTGATATTTAATACATGATCCTATTTTATTCTATCAAGATGAGTTGATAATTGTGCTTTCTACTTTCTAAAGTAGGATTATGCTATTTTTAGAATATGATACCATTGACGAATTTTGTGGTTGTAGGACCAAGTACTCTCATGGGTGGATTGGTATGGGACAACCATCAAAGTTGAGAGAAATGGGAAATGATGGATGAAATTTTTATAGACAACCACAATTGTAAAATAATCATATAGAAGAATTTGCATTGCATGTGTGATTTAAGGCATCATCAGACAAGGAGGTTGCTATAAAAGCAAAATATCTCTTCCAAAGGTGGATGATAACCTTAAAGTTATCGTAATACCCCCTGCATAAAGAAAAATATTGTTTGTGCATATTTTCACTTATTATTAATTGCATATTAGTATGGACGAGGACAACATTAAGCAAAAGCCCTTGTGTAGCTTTAATTCTTGTTTTGTCATTAGGATGCATTAATACATGTGTTTTGAAGTGTGGTATTTGATTGATTAATTATTTATCAAATAGAGTATTTGTTAGGATTTCATATCCTAACACTATTTATTTATTAAATATTATTACTCATTTAATTAATTATTATCTAAGGTCATAATGTGAATAAACACATCTTTCCAATGTAGCCCTATGGTAGATATTAATATTAGGTTTTGATAATTTCGGAGGGCATCGAAGAAGAAGAATAAATTAGCATTTAATATTTTAAGGAGGAAGCCCCCTATAAGCGGTAAAGTGATTACAAGGGAGCCCCATTTTGAGTGGCCTATGATTACATTTTATATTAAATTATTCATTAAATTTACACAAGAACATCAATGTTCTTGTAATTGGTATCAGAGCTTGATTCTAGAATCTTGTGTTTTGTTTTAGAAGATCAGACACAAAATTAGACTCTAACATTTATTCCATCTAGTTCACTTACACAAGCATTTTTTACATTCACATCATCATCAAATTTTAAACCACTACAGTACAATTTTAATCATTACACCAAATTTTCATCGCTGCCATCTACACAAGTCCATTTCCTCCAAATTTTATAATCTGCCACTCCTCAAATGATATCAAGAACCCTCGACCATCTTGTGCACCATTGGTTTGAGACAACACCATGATATTAAGTTTTTAGCCCTGATTACAGATATATTCCAAGAAAATTAAATAACTTTTTTTAGGATAGTAACTGGTGATAATTACAACATAAATGTCACCCTAGTTGAAGGTATTTTGTAGTGTTGGTAAACAATCCATCCATAGAATAAAAGTAAATGCAACAACATAATCTAGTAACAACTTGAACTGATTACATATTTTATTATTATCGAGTTAGAGCGTGCTTGTTTATCGACGTCTCCCGTGCTCAGTAATTATCGCTTCAACAATCGAAACGCCAAGGCTTTGCTTCCATCGACGTTCCATAACGAGCAACACACGAAAAATTATTGGGTCTGTTTTAATCCAAAAAGCACAGATCTGGTTTACATTATCTCCATAGGTGTCTTGTGCAAAAATTTTCAACCCTAAACCCACTCCATCACAAATAAATCACAAGGATTCCAGCTTCGTGATATTTTTGTATCCATCCTGTTCGATGAATTCGAGCGTTCAAATTATTATCATGATATTATCAAGTGTTCGATTTTGGGCGTTAAGTTTAAACAGACAAAAATTATTCAAAATTCTAAAATTTAGTTTCGTTTAATTCTTGTGCCTTCTCATGTATATGATGAGCAAATTCACTTTCTGGTCAAACACGATCGTTCAATTTCCCTAACATTATTATGTGCAATCGTTATTAAAAATGTGGCACATATTATGGATATCAAACTATGCATGACTCTATAGCATTTTTCGATTGAAGTCAACAAAGAAATTAAATTTGGTGATACAATTTATTTCTGATCACTGCTTAAAGGCCACTTGACATAACTCGTTCATTACAGTAAAAGATAAACAAAATAACATCATTTCCTTCATTCGAAGTGATAATTTTCAGAAGTGGACGTGCACAGAACGCAGGTAGAAGTGAACAAAATTTTTCAGTAGGCAAGAACATTTTTAAATCCCTATATTTAGATTCAACATTAAAAATTCTATTTCTAAAGTTTAAAAAAACCCTAAAAACTTTTGTTTAAATTTTGCGTATCCACGGTTTTTGGCTATTAAGTTTTCAGTAGGCGAGAGCATTTGGATCAAATAAATTTGGGACTTTAGTCCCACATTTATCCTACATGGGATGATAGCACTTTAAAAGTGCTCGCATGCCTATCCAACATTGACCACTTGGTGGTCACGTCCTCCATACCTCTTCGTGCATATGTATCGCTCCATCTTATCACCTGCCTGCCTACCGCCACCCACCACCAGATATCCTGTTATCTCCTACACTTCCCATTTACCTTGCCTCATTCCCACTCCCAAATAGTATCTGTTGCCTGAAATCCCCTAAGTCCACATGTTCCATTGTTCACCACTGGTCTTTGCTCGTTGACCCGCTCACCCACATGTCCATTCTCATTCATCATGTTTTGTTTAATCACTATCTCAGTGTCCCCATAGTATCTACTACCTCATGCACATTTTGATAGAATCATTCCTTCAAAAACTGCCAAGTGTTCGAAAGTTGTGCACTCCATGCCGCATTCCGACCCTTAAATTGAAAATTCGACAATTAAAGAAAACCCACTTTTTGACAAACAAAAACTTTGGCCCATTTTCTATAATTTTTGCCATTGACAAAAAAATTGTGACAACTTTCGCCAATGATTACACAAATGGCCAATGGAATAATACCTTAAAACCCCAATCCATTATAGATTAATCTCACCAATCTACATAAAATCACTTCAGTACGTGCATATTAGACTTAGTTCAAGAATCTCGTCAATCACACCACAGGGTTGGCTGAATCAATTCTCATAAGTTGCTTCATTAGTGGATTAAAGGAAGAAATTAAGGAGGTGGAGATGTTCAATCCTTGCACCTTGATGTAGACCATTGGATTAGCTTTGTTAGTCGAGGATAAATTTAATGCTCAATATCAACATGAGAAGCAACCTATTGAATAATCACTTATCTTGCATGCTGCCCCAAAATCTAACCAACCTTTGTCGATTAAGTACCTCAGCTTGAAGGAAATGGAAGATCAACATGTGAAAGACCTCTGCTATAATTGTGATGAGCAATTTGGGCCCAATCATAAATGCACTACACAAACATTGTATTTATTAAATGTAGTTGATCCTTGTCAATCCATAAAGGGAGAAGATGAGGTAGATGTGCAAGAAGTGATAAAAACACCTGATCACAACAATGAAGACAATGAGATCGATGTGCAAGAAGTGATCGAAGCACCTGATCACAACAATGAAGAAATCCTCAAAACTTCCTCTAATGCTCTCATAGTTTTTTCTCCTCCAAAAACTATGAAAGTTCAAGGGTCCTTCAAACATCATAATCTCAGGGTGCTCCTTGACTCCAAAAGTACTCATAATTTCATTGACCCACATGTGGTGAAAAAAGCTAATTGTTATAGAATCCCAAGGATTGCCCCTCACCATAGGCATGATCCTACTATTATTCCCAAAAATCGACCACTAACTATTAAACCTTCAAGATATCCCTACCTACGAAGGAGTGACATTAAACTTGTACAAGAACTTATGCAAATACTACTTGGAAAGCACTTCATCAATTTCAACAACAATTTCCTCAATCTTAGCTTTGAGGATAAAGCTTCTTTTCGAGAAGGGTGGCATGTTAGGATTCCATATCCTAACACTATTTATTTATTAAATATTACTATTTATTTAATTAATTATTATCTAAGGTCATAATGTGAATAGACACATCTTTCCAATGTAGCTCTAGGGTAGATATTAATATTAGGTTTTGATAATTTTGGAGGACATCGAAGAAGAAGAATAAGAATCATAGATTCTAAGGAGGGAGCCCCCTATAGTGGCAAGAAGAAAGCCCCCTATAGTGTCAAGAAGGGAGCCCTCTATAGTAGCAAAGTGATTACAAGGGAGCCCCCTTTGAGTGGCCTATGTTTCTAATTTTATTAAATTATTTATTGGATTTACGTAAGAACATCAGGGTTCTTAAAGTATTAATAATATTATTGGTATTATTAATACTTATTTACTAAATACCAATGTTATAATTAAATATTAACATTTGGTATTAATTGAGTTAGTTATATATGAATAGACATACGAAATCTTGTACCTACCATTCAAAGGTTATACCTGTATGATCTTCGATTGAATTGTAGATGAGCTTAAGCATGACTCTAGTTGCAAAAAGATATCCATTGATGAATAACATTTATTTGGTGATGATTTAAGTCTTGGTGGTTTGATGATGATTCAAGTCTTGGTGGTCGATTGATCACTTGTGCACGGGATTGATAGTCGCTAGGAGCAGTGATCAATGCACAAGTGGCACTTGGCAGGTCCTATTGGTATCGTTGACTATTGGAGACCAAACCCCATCGAATGGACCATTGAAATTTAATATATATTTTATTTTGTTGTTGAATAGCAAAAATTCAAATTCAAATTTTGGTACCCAATATCAAAAAGGAGAACAATGATCCACATGAGTGTGATTTACCAGTAAGGACGCCACTTGCATTATATATGATGTGACCCAGGTTCAATCCCCACGGTGGATGTTTATAATAAAAAAAGGAGAACAATGCTTGTGTGAAGTGTGAAGGATTAGGGTTTTTTCCTAAAAAACATCTCATATTTTAGGAGCCATATCTTCATGAATATTTATTCGATTCAACTTATTCTTAGACCAACTTGTGTAGAATTTGAATAGCTTTAAAATGAGTGGTCATATACAAAAATTTAAGCAATATTGAGGGAGATACGATGTTGTGAATTCAACCATTTAGAACAAGGGCAGTGACAATTTTTTAAGTTGTGAAAAAAGAAATTGCAAATATTTGTCAGCTAGGGTTCGAATGATGGGAAGAGCAATGAAGAGCTAGGAATTTAGTGAGGAAAGACATTCTAACTGGACAAAGAAATTTTAGCTAAGTTTTGTTCTCTTTCTTTATCTTAGAAATTATACATGAAAATTTTATAAGTTTTTATCAAGTATTATATTTGCTATAGGATATTTAGATAAATTTCAATAGATTTTAAG
This sequence comes from Wollemia nobilis, assembly GCA_028583015.1. Taxonomy (NCBI): domain Eukaryota; kingdom Viridiplantae; phylum Streptophyta; class Pinopsida; order Araucariales; family Araucariaceae; genus Wollemia; species Wollemia nobilis. The sequence goes on from JAQPPZ010005099.1 coordinate 2,881,635, forward strand.
TTTTAGTTTCCTTTCCATAGAATGATTTATATTTAAATCCTTAGAATTATCTCTAGTGGTAGAGGTTAGTGAGCGCACCTCGGAAAGATCCTTGTTGCTTCAAGATAGGGCAATTTTTGGTAAATTTAATGGGTATTGGCCAAGGGCTTCAACCTTGAGAAAATGGATTGATAGGAGTTGGAAGTCTCCAAGAGTGATTTTATCATTTCTTCCCAAAGGTTTCTTCCTAGCCATTTTTTTTCTAGGAAAGAAAGAGAAAGAATCCTAAAAGAGGGTCCTTGGTTTATGGGAAGAGCATGACTCTTCCTTACCCATTGGTATAAAGGCTTTTTACCTGAAAATCTAATTCTATCCCTACTACCATTTTGGGTTAGGATGTTTGGTTTGCCCATTGAATTTTAGGAAGTAGATACCTTCAAGTCAATAGAAAATACTCTATGATAATTCCTTGAGATTTTAGATATGACAAAAGTTGGATTCTTGGCTATTTATGCTCGAATATTGGTCATTTTTGATATAAGTAAAGCTTTACTAGAATAAATCATTCTTAAGTATGGGGATAAGATGTGGATCCAAACTATGGATTATGAAAACATATATTTTAGATGTAGAAAATGTCATGAGGTGGGACATATTGAGAGATCATGCCCTAAGAAGAGCCCAGTAGAATCATTTGTAGAAAACCACAAGAGAAACTTACAAATGGTTATGGATGAAGATGGTTTTCAACTTCCAAAAAATAGATCTAGAAAAATAAAAGAAAATAAACAGTGGAGACCAATAAGGAATGATATTGGAAGAGATACCAACTCTTTTGAGGCTTTAGCCTATTAATAAAAAGTATATTAAAACTTAGAGGACACATTACAACAATTTCAACATATTAACAAGGAACGATCTATTTAGTATGATACTAATTTAAGGAATAATATTTTTGATGAACCTAAGGAATGTGTCTCATCAAATTTTGAAGACTCTCTTGAAGTACCATGCACCATTCAAGAGAAAAAAATTAGAAAAAAATGCAGTTTTAGAAGTTAATACCTCTGCCATTAATAAGGAAATACCAGAAAATGAGTAGGACAAGTCAAAAGTTTCTATAATAGAGACAAGAGAGGATAAATACGATGAAAAATAAAATTGTGAAAGAATATTGAGGAATAGAATAATAAAACCTACTCCTAATACAAACAAGGCAAAAAGAGGAAAACCATCAAATTATCAAGCAAGATCCAGGGAAGCAAGAAAAAACATAGAGAAATGAACACAAACTAAGTTGGTTGAACTTCTCTTCACCAAACAACAAAATAATATTGGCAATACGCAGGCGGGGCCAAAAGCCCCTAATGAGACATGACTATAATCTCATGGAATATAAGGGGTGCTAATGCCCCCTCAAAGTAAAGGTGTATTAGGGACCTATGTTTAAGTAATAAACCTGATATTCTTTGTATCCAAGAAACTAAAATGATAAAAGAAGAAGTTTCAAAAACTATGAAGCAGTATGGGCAATATGTGAATAGGATGCTATGGATTTTGAAGGAGATATAGGAATAATTATAACTTGTTGGAATCCTTCTAGAACCTCTTGTGTAACCATTCATAAAACTAGGTATTGGATAGCCTCTTTAGTCACTTGCTACTTTGCAAATATTCATTTCATCCTTATCAATGTCTATGGACCTACAACTCAGTTAGGAAGGTTAGAAGTTTAGAGTGGGATTGAAACCTTTATGATAAGTAAAGACCAAGAAACCCGATTCGTGATCATTGGAGATTTTAATACCATAACCAAGCTAGATGAAAATTTTAGGGGAATTAGAAAATTGACCCAAAGTATGAAAGATTTCTCAGCTTTTATTCAAAATAATAATCTATGGGAAGTTGAGTTTGAAGAAGACAACTATAATTGGACCAACAATAGGAGAGGCCAAAACCTAATAGCAGAAAATTAGACAAATGAATTCTCTCAGATCATTGGATAGATGAACTTGCGCTAAAATTAATACCTTAACAAAAATTGGTTTAGATCACTAGCCAATAAGATTTAAAATGATGGTAAATGAATTCAAAAAAAGATCATATTTTAAATATGATCATATGTGGGAAGACCATCCTCAATTTGTTGATATGATAGCTCAAACGTGGAATTATTTAGGTAATGGTGGGTTGTATGCTCTTCAAAATCAAATTAAATCTATGAGATCTAGATTAAAAGAATGGAACAAGAACACCTTTGGAAATATTATTAAGAAGAAAGAACTAAAAGATAACATTTCAAATTTCCAAAAATGTGATGATAATAATCCAAACTTAGAGGAAAGGAAGTTGCTTAGTGAATATCATAATATTTTGAGTAAGGAAGAGAAATTTTGGAGATTAAAATCAAAATAAACTTGGTTAAAATAAAGAGATAAAAAGACAAAGTTTTTTCATAGGATGGCTATAGTACAAAGATCAACTTCCAGAATGAGTAGAATTAAATCAATAGAAGGGGTTTGGATTGAAGATCAGAGTGAAATTAGAAAAGAGGTAAAGTATTTTTATCAGAATATTCTAGGTTCAGAGGAGATTGAAGTTCTTAATGATAAACTTCTTCAAGATGTTCCTTCAATTATAATGAATGAAGATAATAGAAAATTGATGGAGTCTATTACTCTAGAATAAGTTCATTTAGCTCTTTCTATTTTAATAAGGATACATCCCCAGGTCCAGATGGGCTCTCTATAGATTTTTACCAACATAATTGAAATGTAGTGAAGGATTATTTATTAGTGGTAGTGGAATAGTCTAGGGTAAAACAATACATACCTTATAAAATAAATACAACATATCTTACCCTAATTCCAGAAAATAAGGATGCTAAATTGTTTGATTCTTTTAGACCCATAACCCTATCTAATATGACATATAAGATTATTTCCAAAGTGATGGCAAATATATTAAGGCCATTGTTAGACAAAATCATTTCACAAGAGCAAGAAGGATTTGTGAAAGGGAGATAAATTCTGGATGGGATCATAGTAGCTTATGAAGTTATACATTCAACAACTTCAAGAAAATAGAAAGCAATGATCTTAAAACTTGATATGAGTAAAGCCTATGATAGGGTTAAATGGGATTTTATTTTTGCAATTTTAGATAAGTTTGGTTTCAAGAAGAAATGGGTTAGATGGATTAAAGCTTGTGTCTCTACAATTTCTTATTCAGTGTTAGTAAATGGGTTAGTGACAAAATATTTTAAATCCAAGAGAGGCCTTAGATAAGGAGATCATCTATCTCCTTATTTCTTCATTATTATGGTAGACGTTTTGAGTAGGAACTTAAAGAAGGCTTACAAAAATGGGTTTATAAGTGGACTTAAGGTTAGTAATAACATCAATAACATCATCCATCAACAGTTTGTATATGATACAACCCTTTTTGGAAGGGCAAAGATAAATGAGGCTAGATATTTGAATAACATTTTAAAAGAGTACGAAAGAGCTTCAGGGCAAAAATTTAATAGGACTAAATACAAAATTTACTTCCTTAACACTCCTGCTACTATCAAAGCAAGAATTTACAGGTTGCTTCAAATGGAAGAGGTAAATTTATCAACAACTTATCTAGGGATACCTTTATTTGAGGGGAGAATGAGGATAGATTTATGGAATCCAACTATTAGTAAAGTTTAGAATAAAATTCTACCTTGGAAAAGTAGATGGTTATCATTAGCAGGAAAAGTGCAGTTAATTAAGTCAGTCTTACAAGCCATTTCAATATATTATTATTATATTATTTGCCAAAATCAGTTGAAAAAAGTTTAATCTATCTTATGCAATATTTTTTATGGTTAGGTTTACATGATAAAAGAAAATTTCCTTTGGTGAAATGGAGCAAGTTGTGTGATGATAAAACTAGGGGAGGTCTTGGTTTAAGAGTTCTTACAGATGTAAACTTAGCTCTTAGGGGAAAAGTTATCTGGATATTGTACAAAGAGAGTCAAAGACAATGGGTAAGAATTCTTCTAAGTAAGTATGTTAATCCCAATAACCCAAGTTTAATATTTATTGCATTCTCTCTACCAAATGGTTCTACTCTTTGGAATGGTTTAAAAAATCTATTGATATTATGATTAAAGGTTTAATATGGGTGGTGGAAATTGGAGAAAAAAATTCTATTTGGATGGATACTTGGTGTGATAAAAAACCACTCAATTTAGATCCAATTTTGAAACCTTGGATGATATTGCTTCAAGATAAATATGGTGATAGGGTTTCAAATATTTTGTACAAGGATTGAGAAGGAAGATACAAATGAAAAGAAGATTTTTTTACAAGTATACAAGACATTAATGCTAGGAAGCAATTGAGTAGAAAGATAACAACTGTGATTATTCCAAATGGAGCCAAGGATAAATTGATTTGAGAGTTGAATAGCTCAGGAAAATACACAATAAGAAGTGGATATAATGTTCAACACCATCAAAATAATAATGTCACTAGAATATGGATAGATATTTGAGATAGCCCAAGCATTCCTAAAGTTAAAATGTTTGTTTGGCTAGTAGGTCAGAAGAATTTTATTTTGGGATAACCTTATAAAAAGGGGTTTTCATGGCCTCTCTCAATGTGTTTTTGTAAAAAGGAGGAGAAGAGTATAGACCATATCTTGGGATATTGCTCAATAGTATGGAATCTATGACAATGGATTTTTAATATGTTTGGTAAATACATGGTGATAAATAGTAGAATTGAATATTGGTTAAAAAACTAGCAAAGCACTTATAAAAGTGAGGCTTTACAGACAATATGGGATATATAAAAAGATACAATACTCTAGACTATATGGCTAGAAAGGAATAGAAGAATATTTAAAGGAAAAGAAAACAGTTTAGAGGTAATGAAAAAGAAGATATGTTTAGCCATAAAGGAGTCTAAACCAACCCTATCAACTCATCCAATTTCTAATATAGAAGCAGAGAGCCTTGATAGATGGAGTCAAGTCATTAATTGGAATTATGATGTTAGGTACAAGAAAAGTAAAAAGAAGGCAAAAAATATAAAATGGAAACCACCAGATGTAGAGTAGGTTAAATTAAATTTTTATGGACCATCTAAAGGAAATCTAGGACCAACAGGAGGAGGACGAATAATTAGAGATATTAGAGGAGATATTTTATCTCATTATGCTTTCAATAGTAGATTTAAGACAAATAATGAAGTTAAAGCTTGGGAAGCTTTAGAAGGGTTAAAAGTATGTATAAAAATGAAATGGAATAGAGTATGGATGGAATATGATTCTCTCATAGTAATAAATACAATTTTGAGGAAAGCAAAGGCTCCATGGAACATACAAGAGATAATTGTGGAAATTCAAGATCTTGCTAAAGAGTCTGAAGAAATCAGGTTTACACACATTAAAAGAAGGAAACAAATGTGGAGATAAGCTAGCCAATAGAGGGGTTTTGATTGAGGATCGTGAAGTTAAATTCTCCTTTCCATGGTTAGAGGAAGTAGAAATTTTAGTTGAAGATAACAAAAAATGTTGATTTCCTGAATCAATTAATGATTAAAATTTATTTTAATGTTTTCCATTAGTAATATCTACTCTATTTTTGTAACAATATTTTGTTTTCATTTAGACTATTTATTATAATTTTTGTGGTTGCACTTGTGTTTTAGGAAGGAAACTAGCAATCCGATTTGGTAAAGCAGACTATGATAGTGCGATGTTTTGAAAATATTACTCTACTAAGATGCAAGGTATAGATAATAGAGGTGAAGTTTTGTCATTGTTAAGGCTGCTATAGGAAAATTTCAAGAAGGATGCTAAATTTTGGATTAATTATATTCATACAAAAATTTGAAAAGATCCAAAAAATGAAAATCAAGAATTCAAACATTTTAAGTTAAATGGTGTAGGTTTCTACCTATAACATCTTAATTGAGATGAGAATTGTATCTATTTGTAAACTCTCAAGCTCTAAAGAATAGTGATGTAATTTGTCATGGGTGGGAGACCCAAGTACAACCCCTTATTATCCAACAAAAAAATTAATTATATGAAATAAGTAATTAATTTAACTATTATTACCTTGTTTAAAAGGTATTAGTTGATTACAAAATTAATTATTAATCTTATAAAATTAAACTTTTAAAGGAGGAAGAGGCACATTTTATAAAATAATATTCTAAATTTCATATTGTAATTAATGAAAAGAATATGGAAAGGTAATCTTTGGAGACTACCACAAATAGAAGATTAAGCATCTTTTGAAACAAGCAAGAGTGGAAATGGAGTTGCTTAACGCTTTAAATTCCTCTTGATTTTTTTTCTCGGCTACAAAATGTCATTGAGTCTCTTGGTTGTGAGAGTTTTTGGAAGAGGAGAAAATAGAAGGAGAAATATTGAGACTGATTGTGAAGAAGACAAGACGTGAAGTTGTAAGTTCTAAATGCTTCACTCTGTATTAGTATTATTTAAAATGGATCTTATATATGTTTATCTATGAAATTGTTGGCTCTGTGTTTCCTTCAAAATATTGTTTAAAACAAAATGTTTATTGTTTTTCCTATGGAAACCTTGACCCACAGTCCAATGTATTTGAGTCCCATTTAAAAAAAAAAAAAGTTTGGAGTTTGCTATGTTCCAAGCCTGGGAATGCTTATTTTTTAATGTTCAGTTGATATTTATTTTGAGACGTTTTATGAATTTATTTTATGAGCCTTTTTCCAGAAACCTGGTGGGCCAAGTAACTATTACCTATGGTTGCATGTTTTAAAAAGTGAGTTTTCAATGGTCGGGGTAGTAAGAGGCACCTTTTGGTTGAAATTTCTTGTTATGTTTACCGAAACTGAATTTTTGCTTTTCCATAGAAGAGGAAAACCTCCTTGTAGGTTCCTTGTTCATTAATCCTAAAGATGTTTGGTATATTTTTAGTTTATGTCTTTTATAATCTAGTTGATTCATCCAATTACTAGGCCATATTTTCTTAGGGTTTAAAATCACGTTGAAAGTGATTTGAGAATTCCATTGTTTTCTTAGGACAATCAAGTTCGATTCACTATAAGTGATGCTTTTATTTGATATTAAGCGATGATTGTATTCTCCTTTAAGAATTAAATTATAGTCTTTGATAGGTATGCTTGACATTATATTTTTCCAATTTATTTTAGACTATGCATACTTTTTATTTAATATTGGGCTTTGAGCTTATTATTATTTTTTAAGCAATAGATAGATTTATTAATCTTTATTAAATTAGTTAATATAGCTTAATTAAGTCATATTTTTAATGTTGACGGAAGTTTGAAAGCTATCTATTAATATAGAAATAAAGGAATGGAAGACTTGGTCATTTGATTATTGACAAAATATTGTGTAAGTTAAGAAATCAATCATGATTATTATTTTAAAGAAGGAAATAATTGAATATATTTAATAAAGGAGGAATTTATTATTTACTCTCAAAGAAATGAGTAGTAACTTTATTCAAAGAGTTAGCTTGGATTAAGAAAAAGAGTCATATATGAGTGAGATGAGTATGGGATTCCCTCATTCATGATTAATAAATATTGGAAGAATATTTTAATGTTAAATTTTGAGAATGAGATTTTATTTTTTTGTTAAATGTTCTTCTTGCATAATGTATGTTAGGCTTGTATATTCATTCAAAGAGTTGTCTTGATCCCTATACTAATGTTCAAAATAATCAATGGAAAAGACCTATCACATTGAAGGCTTTGAGAAAAAGGGTGAACTAGGGACCATTTATGTATATATGTTGAAAAGTAGTATTGTTTTTGGAGATGGGAAATACTTGAAAGTTATGCTATCAATGATTATTGTTATATTATCTTGATATTTCTTCAAAGAATGAAAGATAAATTAATGCTTTTATTTTATGTTAAGTTCTTTGGAAATAAATCATTAATTGCAAAATGGATAAGTTGTGTTATTGAAGAGAATGATAGAATTTTAATTGACGAATTATGGTTATGATTCTTCTATACATTGATTTTGTCCTTTCATGTAAATAAATAAAATGACTAATTTTAGTGTTATTATTGAAGTACTTAAATTCTTTAGTATTTAGCAATATGTTATGTTGAATTTTATTATGATTTAATATAACACTCTATTTTCTTTTGGAAAGATGGTCATAAATGTTGTTTAGGACCCTTGGGTTGGAAGGGGGTTATTTTGGGTATGTTATTAGTGCCATATTAGTAATCCCTAGAGTCAAGTTGTACCCAATCCTAGTTGATATGTGGGTAGACAATTCAACTAGGTAATTATGAATGATACACCTTAATAATGAGGCTTGGCTGGTCCTAGTGTGAGGCTTGGATGAGTCCTAATGGTGAGGCTTGGATGATTTCTAGTGGTGAGGCTTGGAAAATTTTAAGGGTGGATTGGTATGGGACAATCCACCAGATCATTCATAGTTTAATATAGTGGTGGTACCTTGCGGGTAGGCAAGTATGACCATAATTATTATTAGGTGAGTGGTAATGGTCTTAATTAGTTCATGGGGAGATGAAACTAACTAATCACTAAGGCATCATGCCATAGTAATCCTACATAGATGATAGTATGTAGGGTTAGGGAATAGGTATCACCTTTAAGTATTATGGGCCTTAAAGGGTAATCCCTACGTTGTGGTCAAGTTGTCTCATATAAGGTAGTGTATGGGAAATGAGGGGACCATTGATGACATCTTTCCTAATGGTGATATTAGAAAAGTGAAACCCAAAGATTATGGAAAGTTGGCCACTCTTATCCACTTGAGTATTGTTTGCATCGATAGTAAAATCAAGATGGTTATACCCTATACTAAGAAAAATATTGGGTCTTATTTGTAAATTAATCCTTGAAAAAAAATTAGCTCTCCCTTGGATTGAGTTTATGGGTCGTTATAGAGTCATCTAATTTTTCAAGACCTAGTTCATGCAACTAATTCTCTAGGATGAGGGGCACCTTCCTTTTTAGTAGAGACACCTCACCTAGGTTCATTGGAGGCCTATATTATTTTTTTTTGCTTTACCCACTTTCATAGGTGATATTGATCATATCTAGTTGCCTTAGCATGTCTAGAGATACCACCCTCTCAATCACCTACCTTGGTAATAAGTAGACCAACAAGGTGAATCTGTGTAGAAAAATGATTGTGGCATCTTCAAGGAAGAACCAATCTAACTTAAATTGAAAGTGTAGGAATCTAATATTAAAATATAGCACGTTGTAGGGCTTCCTCTAATCATGTTTAGGGTTGGTGTTAAGAATTCATCTAAGAAAGTGTAAGGTCTAATATAATAATCTAGTCTAGGAGGAGATGGGCTACTTTCAACCATATTTGTCTCTCACCTTCAAACCTAAATGCTTGTACAATCAAGGACTTTGGAATAATGACAATAGTGCTAAAAATAAGCAATACCTAAATGTAGGAGCATCCTTGAGACTATGTAGCCCTTCATGGATCTAGTGGGCTATGAATGTCCTAAAAATAAAGGCTAGTATCTTATCTCTAGGGACACACCTCAACATGTGTAGGATGCCCATATCCTCTTGATACACATTCTTATATTCATTTGTTTCAAAAAGAAATGTTGCATGCTTTGAATATAATGGGTGTCATTCTCAAGGGTTTTCCACCACCAAGGGAATTTTGGCATAAAGGTTTCATATTTTTGGAGCACAAAGTTTAGGTAACCTATTTTTTTCTAGATCTAAGAGTAGTATACATTGGTATACTATGTATCCACTATCAACTCTATAGGCACCATCAACATCTCTCACATGGCTTTGGTTGAAATGACCATCACAACCCCTAATTGTTCTATTTTGGGAGTTGTAACATGAGGCTCATACCACCACCAACTCATAGTAGTTATACACTTGAGCATGTACCAGGTCAAAAAACTTATCCAAATTCTTTTAGAGAAGGACTCAACCTCTTTATCGATGCTCCTATGATAGACGCCTTATTTTAAAATTTTGGTACTCTTTGATAACTTAGGGTTTGCTATCCTTTCTACTATGTTGATAATAAAAAAATGAGGGTTTTCCTACTCAATTTAAGCATGGGCACTTTTTATTGAAGAGGAGCATGTTGCTCTAGAGGCTGAAACAATGGCTAATATCTTCTTCTTAGACTCCATGGATGATGTGAGCTATCTACAACTCCATTTTCATTTTCACACTAGCTTAATAAATTTCTATGCTTTAAAGCTCTTCGCGACCTTGATTACCTTTGGCATAGTGAGGAATATTGAGAGGGGGGTGAGAGTATTAATAGGATCTAAATTTCTCCTAACTATTTATGGATTTGTGCACATGCAATCATCATTTATTACAGTTTGAGGATGCCCATTGCTTTCTAGGTTCTTGGGACTCCTTGGTTTGTGTGCCCCTTCCTCGTGATTGACTATTATTAAATTTTTATTGTTGAAGGAAAATTGGCCTTTACTACCAATCTATTATGTTGATAGATCTTTCAATCTTATCCATTAGAGACCCAATCAAATGATATTCTTTCATCCTACCCATGACTTCTTTTGATGAGATATTCAAGATGCCAAGTGTGTCCTTTAAGATGTTAGTTCTAGGAACTCTTACAAGTTTTTATTATTGAGAGATATTTTTGATACATGTTGGTATTCTATCACATATGTGCTACTAGAGAGACTTGTGTTGGTGTCATCTTGTAACCTTTCCAGAGCATATAAATATATGATGCAGGAGCATCCAGTGGCACCTGATGCAGAAGCATCTAGTGGCAGGAGGGCCACTTCTAAAAAGTTGGCCAAGGAGGGAAGACGTCATGATTTCGTGACATGTCGCGAAATCGTGACAGAAGAAGAAGAAGAAGGCAAAGAGAAGAATATGTCGCGATATCGCGACAAAAAAAGTGTCGCGATATCGTGACACAAAGAGGAAAGAGGAACCAGTGGAGAAGACTGTCGCGATATCGCAACAGAAAATGTGTCGTGATATCACGATACAAGCGGAGAACGAAGCCCGCGGGGAGAAACTATCGCAAAATTACGACAACAAATGTGTCGTGAAATCGCGACAAGGAGCAGCCAGGAGTGTCATGAAATCACGACAAGGAGCAGCCAGGAGTGTCACGAAATCATGACAAGGAGCAGCCGAGAGTGTCATGAAATCATGACTGTCATGAAATCGTGACAAGGAGCAGTCGGGAGTGTTGCAAAATCGTGACTATCACAAAATCATGACAAGGAGTAGTCGGGAGTGTCGTGAAATCGTGACTATTGTGAAATCGTGACAAGGAGCAGTCGAGAGTGTCGCGATATCACGACCGTTGCGTAATCACGACCAAAAAAATCCGAAAGGTGATGCCGATGAGAATGTCACAATTTCATGACATGTCGTGAAATCGTGACCAGCAGCAGAAGGAAGAAGATGCCAAGGAGATTGTCATGATTTCATGACATGTCATGAAATTGCGACCGAAACAGAAAAACGAAGGCGTCCGAAGGCAAATGTCGTGATATCGCGACACGAAGGCGAGGAAGGCAGCAAGGAAGGAAGATGTCACGATATCGTGACATGTCACGATTTCGTGACCCGAAGGGGAAAAAGGTAGCGAGGAAGAAAAATGTCACGATATCGTGATCGAAAAGGAAAAGGAAGGGCAAGAGAGGAAACATGTCGTGATATTGCGACATGTCAGGTTTTCGCGACTCGAAGAAGAGAGAAGAGGCGATGGAGCAGAAATGTCGTGATATCGCGACATGTAGGGTTTTTGCGACCCGAAGAGGAGAGAGAAGGTAAGGGAATAGAAATGTCGCGATAAGGAGATGTCACAAAATCACGATAGGTGACATTTTTAGAGACCATTACAGAATGACATGTGGCAGCACAAAATGACACATGGCACCAAGGTGCAGTGAAAATAGGCGCAGATGAACAGTTAACGAAAGACGTTACACCAGTTATAGAGGATGTTATGGATTACAGTTATGAAGCAGATGAAGACAAATAGTTATGGCAAAAATGAATCGAAGGGCCGCCAGATGGAAGATGAAGAGGCACGCCCAAAAATTTATAAAAGGATGAAGCAGAGGTGTGTACAAAGGTTGGAAAATTGTAGAAGCAGACTCACAAAGTCGAGTTGCAGAGCCGAGGGCAGAGAGCCAGCTTAGAGAGTGCGTTTTCCTTCCAGGGGGGACAGAGTTAGGATTTGCATAGGGAGTAGAAAACTAAGCCATCGAGCTAGTTTCTGTAAAGCCTGCGGGCTGTTACTGTAATTTATTTCTAGTTTGTTAATGAAAAATTGGATTCGTGAGTTGCAAATTTTTTTTGTTCTCCGTCAAGTGGTATCAGAGCCAGAAGTTCCTGAGTGTGCAAGCAGATCGTCGAAAGTGAGGTAGTTTACACCAGGATCTGTGGAAGGGCTTGTGATTGAGTGAGCAGAATGCCTCCAAGAAGAAACTAAGGTTGTGGCAGAGACATAACGATAGCAGAAGACATCCAAGTTTTGTAGGGGAAAATACAAGCCCTGCAAGAGGAGCTACTCAGAATAGATTTGCAGAGGCAAGTGAAAGCCTTGCAAGAGGAGCTACTCAGAATGGATTTGCAGAGGCAAGAGGAGCTACGTAGAAAGCGTGAGGATAAACTAAGAAGTAGAGGCTAGGAAATAGAGTTGAAGCGGACTGCAAAGGCAGGTGAATGTCTAGAGGTATTACAAAAGGCGATGACCAGACAACACAAAAGTGAAGATCACTTCTCCACCAACCCCGGGTGTCTGATGTAGGAGCATCCAGTGGCACCTGATGCAGAAGCATCTAGTGGTAGGAGGGCCACTTTTGAAAAGTTGGCCAAGGAGGGAAGACGTCACGATTTCGTGACATGTCACGAAATCACGACAGAAGAAGAAGGCAAAGAGAAGAATATGTCGCGATATCGCGATAGAAAAAGTGTCATGATATCACGACACAAAGAGGAAAGAGGAACCAATGGAGAAGACTGTCGCGATATCGTGACAAAAAATGTGTCACGATATCGCGACACAAGTGAAGAACGAAGCCCGTAGGGAGAAGCTGTCACGAAATCGTAATAGCAAACGTGTCATGAAATCACAATAAGGAGCAGCTAGGAGTGTCACGAAATCATGACAAGGAGCAGCTAGGAGTGTCACAAAATTGCGACAAGGAGCAGCCGAGAGTGTCACGAAATCGTGACTATCACAAAATCGTGACAAGGAGTAGCCAGGAGTGTCACAAAATCGTGACTGTCATGAAATTGTGACTATCGTGAAATCATGACAAGGAGCAGCCAGGAGTGTCGTGAAATTGTGACTGTCGTAAAATCGCAACAAGGAGCAGCCGGGAGTGTCGTGATATCACGACCGTCACGTAATCATGACCAGAAACAGCCGAAAGGTGATGCCAATGAGAATGTCATGATTTCACGACATGTCACGAAATCACGACTAGCAGCAGGAGGAAGAAGATGCCAAGGAGATTGTCGCGATTTCGTGACATGTCACGAAATCATGATCGAAACAAAAAAGCGAAGGCATCCGAAGGCAAATGTCGCGATATCGTGACATGTCACAATATCATGACCCGAAGGCGTGGAAGGCAGCGAGGAAGGAAGATGTCGTGATATCATGATATGTCACAATTTCATGACCCGAAGGGGAAAAAGGCAGTGAGGAAGAAAAATGTCATGATATCACGACTGAAAAGGAAAAGGAAGGGCAAGAGAGGAAACATGTCACGATATCACGACATGTCAGGTTTTCATGACCCAAAGAGGAGAGAAGAGGCGATGGAGCAGAAATGTCATGATATCGTGACATGTCGGGTTTTCGCGACCCAAAGAGGAGAGAGAAGGTAAGGGAATAGAAATGTCACGATATCGCGACATGTCACGATATCACACTAGGAAGAGAAGAAGACGAGGAAGAAGGAGGAGATGTCACAAAATAGCGACAGACGACATTTTTAGAGACCATTACAGAATGACACATGGCAGCACAGAACGACACGTGGCACCAAGGTGCAGTGAAAATAGGCACAAACGAATAGTTAATGGAAGACGTTACACCAGTTATAGAGGACATTATGAATTACAGTTATGGAGCAGACGAAGACGAACAGTCATGGCAAAAATGAATCGAAGGGTCGCCAGATGGAAGACGAAGAGGCACGCCTAAAAATTTGTAAAAGGATGAAGCAGAGGTGTGTACAAGGGTTGGAAAACTACAGAAGTAGACTCACGAAGTCGAGTTGCAGAGCCGAGGGCAGAGAGCTGGCTTAGAGAGCACGTTTTCCTTCCGGGGGGACAGAGTTAGGATTTGCATAGGGAGTAGAAAACTAAGCCGTCGAGCTAGTTTCTGTAAAGCTTGCGGGCTGTTACTATAATTTATTTCCAGTTTGTTAATGAAAAATTGGATTCGTGAGTTGCAAATTTTTTCTATTCTCTGTCAATATATCTTGGCATTTCTATAAAAGTAATCTATTTTAAGAACTATCATTAAGCTCCTTCCTTTCTTGAGGTATTTTAGCATCATGATTTCTTTATAGCATTGGAGTGTGTGGTATTTTAGAGGAATATGGTGTTGTAATATCCTCATTTAGGTATTCTATGGAACATCAACTACATGTGACAACCTCAACACCTATTTAGCTATCAAGCACATTTGAGAAAGTGGTGGGGGGTTACAGTTAGTTAGATGATGAGATCTATTTTTCAATGAGATCCTTTGTTCATGGTATAGGGCATGAGTTAGTTAGGTCAGACCTTAGTTAAGTCTTTTCTTGACATGCATAAGCTCCATACCTTGTTCAATTGTGCTTGAGTGAGATGACAGTTTGTGTAATAGAGGAAAACTTGGTTAAGATATGCTATCTAGAACTCTTCTCTCCATCCTCTCTCTCTCTCTCTCTCTCTTTTATTGTTATGGATATCCCTTTAGGTAAATCCTATTAATGAATATTAGAAATGGCTATCCCTCTCAAGTGGATAATTTGAATACATTTTCTACCTTGTGCCAGTGACAATATAGGGTTAACTCCATATGGATTTAAACCTTGTGTTCAACCTACCTTGTTACAATTTTTGTCCCAGTTAAGCACATGTGGGATGCCAAAAGGAGCATGGAGTCATTTTCCTTGAATTTATTCCTTTGAGAGTCATTCATACTTGAGCTAGAGAGTGTTGCTTCCAACCCATAATTTTTGGGACTACGTCTTGTGTGCAGTGTTCATATTTGATGGGGAAAGATTTGGGTTCACCAAGGGTTTATAGATTCCCTAATTTAATTTGATGTATTAAATTCAATAGATACCTAGGTTATAATATATCTTAGGAACTAATGCATAATATGCTGATGTAATGCACTATGCGAACAAAGATGCAAAAATCCAAATGCTATCCTATATACGATTTTGCTATTTGATAAGTGTTATCTACATTATGGAAATAAAATTTATTTTTCTTTAGAAATCAAGGGTACAAGGAGAATGCAAAATACAATTTATCCTAGATACAATTCCTCTATGCAATTCTAGTTAAATGCTTAAAAAATTTAAGAAAACAACTATATTAAATTTATTTTAGTTTTTCCTTCTTATATGTGTGTTGATAAGATGAATATCAAGTGAACAATAAGCCAACAACCTATGCTATAAAATAAAAGTTGGAGGATGAGAGGTACCTACCTGTTTTGGTGTTTCGGGTGAATATGCCATCTCTATGTGAGTTTGTTGCCTGAGTGACCACATTATCTAAAAATCTTGTAGCTGGTAGATTCGTCAAAACCTATGAAATAGATACAAAAAGGGAATATTATGATTTGGGAGATACTAAATAATAAGAATTTTGAAACTCTATGATTGGTGTAGTAAAGCCCCATATTTATTAATAAAATTAAAATAATTTACCTTGGATATGGATGTTGAAAGATCTATAGCAAATATACCAATGATAAGTACTATTGCTGGTAGATTTGTTAATATGACAAAATTAAATTGATAGCAAATAGAACGAAAAGCAAAGATTAAGTATACTATTAAGATGATGCATAGGGATGGGTCTAGTTAGACTAGATGCTACGATGACTGGGAGATTTGAAGTTTTTTAGATGTATGATGAATATGTTGCTTGTATTTGTTACAATTGGCATATTCACTCCCAATACTGAAAAAGGCAAAATAACGCTAATATTATGAAAATAAAGATGCGACTATCGATAACAAATACATCGTCTAAATTAGATATAAGCACCAAATTTATTTTAAATGACAATAAAATAATTTTTTTGGTGATGGGGGGTCGTGGATGTCTTCTACAGGTGTTGTAAGGGTCCTAGTAGTAGTTCTATGTCCTATATACCTCTTGAGATGCCTACAAAATCAAAAGGAGGAACTTTTGATAATACAATAATAGTTAGATCTAAATGTGAGGAATATAAAAATGCATGTGATGAAACTATATCATGATTTAAAAAAAAAAAACTAAGCAAAATAGAAATGCATTATAGAAAGGTATCACCAAATTTTGAATACGAGATGCCTCCTTCCTTCCTTCAAAATATAAATTGTTTGGTGACTCTGTGGGAGAATTTTGGTAGCACTTTGTTATGCTTGAGTTAGTTTTGATTTTGGTAGAGTTTCGTTTTGAATATATATTGTTCTAAATACCATCCTAAGGGTCAATTTATACAAATTGGTCCTCTTAGGCTCTTCTAAGTTGGAGGGGCAAAGTGGTTGGCATGCATACTAGACTGATTGGTGACAAGGGTGATCAACTGCTAATTACAACCTGTAATCAAATAATCCTTTGATTTGGGGTTCTTTTGGAAAAGTGGTGAGAGTGGAAGAAAATCCACCACTTTTCTCCCTGTCTATCGATTGCATATGGTGGTAGAACAGTAGACAAGCAAGATTTGCACTCTAATTGGCTATTACAAGCATAATTTAGATTTTAATTTTTGAAAGTAAATATAACACCTTACAAATACGCTCTCAAGCATATTCACAACTTACCATATTCATAAATTTGACTATTAGATGTCAAATCCAATAGAGGGCTAGGGATTTTGAACTAGTTGCAAATATGCTAGATAGAAAGTGTATTCATTTTCTGGTGAATTCACTTTAAGGGGATGAATTTGCCACTATTGGGTTTTGTTTACAAATTCTAAGGTTGAGTCAATTTTTATGATTAATTTGTCCTTTTTGTGAGTTTGCATCAAGGATAGATGTAAAAGAGGCAGTCTAATTTTAGTTATCTATATTTTATCCCTTTTTGACGTATTTACAATTTAAATAAATGCATTAAAAATTTTGTAAATGCCTTCGATTTTTTGAGAGATGCGACCATTGGAATTCTATTGATCAATATGGAGCAAAATGTATCGAAAAATCGTTTACAAAAGAAATTTTTTTTTTTCAAGATTTTATTGGATAATTTTCTTGTTAATATTAATAAAATATTTTAAATTGACTCTTTACCCCTAACCTGGGTACTCCCTCAAGGTTTTGAGGGACATATTAGGATCTCAAAAAAGCTTAAATGAATTAAATAAGAAGTGATTAGAGAAAATTTTACTCAAATCAAAATAAGATAAGACAAAGAACATGGGTAAAAATCATTTTCACGACACAAATAGAAAAAAAAAAAACTCTAAAGAAAAAATTAAGATTTTGTGAAATGACAATGAAAAAATTAAGATTTTGTAAAATAGCATAAGAGAGACATCTAATAAAGGAATATTTTAGGTGAAGAGACATTTTTCGTAGGACTACCCAAACTTCCGAACTCGTTTTGGCCATATCTCACTCATCCGAACTCGGATTGAGCTAAAATTTTGAGGGTAGATGCCTAAAAAACCCTAGAACGTCTCCACAAATTTTCATATCATTTGGAGCAACATAGATCCTAGTGCATACCTATGTGTGAATGATATATTTGGCAAGCGACTATGCGAGGGTTTCATCTGGGTTGAGTGCAAGCAGCTTCAGAGGTTGGTTTTTAGGGCCTTTGGGCCCTAGCGGCCAATATTTTTGTGGTTTATGCTCAATATTTTAGTAGGAAATGTTGCAGGAGATACAAGATGGGTTAGAAATTTGTCTTTCAATAGATCATACTATGAACTTGAGTGACAACGGCTTCCAATTTGTTGCACAAAAGAAAAGTGAAAACCATACCTTTCCACGACGTCCAGGGCAAGGATTAAAGAGAGCATGAAATAAGTTTCAAGCAGTTGATCAAAAAATGGCTCATATCTCAAGTGAATCTGGTGCTAAGGTGCACCCACAAAATAATTCTACTGTGAAAACCCCTGTCAAGGGTAAGAATTTCGAAGACTCAGTCCCAAAAATGAATTTTAGGGATGCCCTTCATGGTGGACAACATCAGCCCAATGCTAATATCAATATTAGGGCTTCTCATAAACCTCTAAGAATGCCTAAGATTGATCCCAGGAAAACAGAGTCAGGATGTCTTAAAGCAGCTGATGGAACTCCTATTGTTAAGCTTGATATGGGTAACATTCAGACTAGCATTGAAGATTTGGAAAAAAGAGGACTAATTTGTCGGTTCGTGGGTTTTCGTCCGAGTCTATCTGCTTTCAAAGTCTGGGCTGAAAAAAGCTGGAAAACTAAAGGTGAGTTACAAATCTCTATTTATCCAAATGGTTATTTTCTTGTTTTATTTGCTAATAATGAAGATAGAGAGAAAACTTTTCAAGGGGGTCCTTGGTTTTTTGGAAGGGCAGGGCTTTTCATGAAGCCCTGGCATACTAAATTTAAAGCGGAAGAAGAGATGCCTTCTAAAGATCCCGTGTGGGTTAGACTCTTTGGCCTCCTTATTGAATTTTGGAATCCTACTGTTTTTTCTTCAATTGGAAACTCTTTAGGAATTTTTATTATGACTGCTGATTGTGCTCAAAATTTTGAACATATTATTTATGCTCGAATTTGTGTTTTAATGGATTTTGACAAACCCGTACCTAAAAATATCACATTAAAATTTGGGGAAGACACTTGGGGGAAAGTAGTGGACTATGAGAACATTCCTTTTTGTTGTAGAATTTGCCATGAATATGGTCATTTGGCCAATGCTTGCCCAAATAAAATTCCTGATCAAAAGAAAGAAGATATAAACTCAGCAGGTTTCCAAATACCTAAGAAGAAGAACACTTAGAAAAAACCAGTAATGAAGGATCAATCAAAGTCATTTGCTAATATGTTTGAAATCCTTTCCACAAATGATGTCCCAAGTGAGGAAGAGGAAATAATGGAAAATGAAATCTTACAAACACAATTTAAGTATGAAGGAAAGAACTCAGAGACAAACCAACAAATCAAAGGTTTTCAATAGAAAAAAAAGGATAAAATTTACACAAGAAAAACAATATTTCAAATGTCAAAACTTCAAATAATGCATGTCCCAATATAGACTCCATTGAACCATCTAGTAAAATTTTGGCTGTGTATGAGAATTATTCAAGGTTAGAAGCCATCTCAAATTCAATTGGAATAAGTCAAGAAAAGGGAAATTTTTTTTGAAGATGTATTCTAATAAAAAAGTAGGTCGCAAGACCAATCAATATCATATGGTAAAAGAAGATGAAAAACTTGTAGAGGAAGGTAAGATTAATGCCCTTCCCAACATTTTTAGCCCTGGTATTAATGAAGATCATCACTTGGAATATTAGAGGACTCAAAGGGAGTCTTTCAAAACAAAGTGAAATTAGAAGAATGATTCAGATAAATCATCCACATCTTGTTTTCCTTAAAGAAACAAAGATGTCAATGGAGGATATGGACTTAATTTCCAGTAAAATTTGGCCAGCTAGAAAAGTGGTTTCCCTCAGTTCCCAAGGGACTTCGGGTGGCATTGCTTGTCTTTGGGACCCAAAAGAGGTAGTTATTCACCATATGGTTGGCAGTTGGGGTTTATTGGCTATAGCTATTCAAAGTAGACATTCCAACCATATTATGCTCTACATTATTGTTTATGCCCCGACTTCTTTGGAGGAAAAAAGAAGATAGTGGAAGGATATTACTCATATTATCTCTCATTTTCCTAAATATTGGATCTTGATCGAAGGAGATTTCAATACCATCCTCTCTCTGGATGAGAAAAGGGAGGGAAATAGAAATTTGGACAAAAGTACTGACCTCATGAGAGAATATATTGAAAACCTCCATCTTGTGGATATCCAACCAGATAATGGCCTTATGACTTGGTCTAACAGAAGGCAAGGCTTAGATTGTATAATGGAGAGATTGGATAGGTTTTTGCTCTCTGAAAATTTCTTAATCCATGGTCACATTCCTAAAGTGAAGACTCTTAATAATGTTGGTTCGGATCATTGGCTAGTCATGATGGAAATGTGGAAAAACAATGTGAGTTTCTCTCCTTTTCGTTTTCAATTAATGTGGCTTAGAGACATTTCCTTCAGACCTCGTGTGCAATAATGGTGGAAGGAAGGTAAACCTAGGCATGGGACTAAGATGTTCTGTTTTGCCAAAATACTACATTACATTAAATCCAAAATCAAGACTTGGAACTGGAAAGAGTTTGGGGATATTCATAAAAAAACCATGAAGTTATTGCTCATCTTGAAAATTTGAATAAGAAAATTTTTTTAGATGGCCTCACAGAGAAGAGAAGTGCAGATGAAATTAAACTCACAACTCAGTTAGAGGAATGGGAAAAAAGAGAAGAAATCTTATGGAAGCAAAAATCTAGAATTCAATGGCTCAAAGAAGGAGATCGAAACACAAATTTCTTCCACAAATATCTTCTAGCTCGAAGATCTCACAACTTTATTTCTTCCTTAAAATCAGATTCTGGAGATGTTTATACTTGGGATGGCATGAAATCTATTGTTGTTGATTACTTTTCCAATCTTTTTGCTGCTACTCCTCTTGACTCAACTTCACAACAAAATTTTCTTCAAGCAATCCCTTCTCTTATCACTTTTGAGGATAACTCTATTTTGACTGCTCCTGTTACTATCAATGAGCTTCAACAAGTAGTTTTTAAAATGCAAAAAGGAAAACCCCAAGTCCTGATGGTTTTCCTATTGAGTTCTACCAAGAGTTCTGGGATATCCTTCATGTTGATTTATTAGAGGTAGTGGAAGAATCCTAGAAATCCAAAGAAATTTTGAAGGTTATCAATAAAACTTATATTACTCTTGTTCCAAAAGCTCAAGAGGTTGATCATATCTCAGCTTTTAGACCTATTGCTTTATGTAATGTTCTTCTCAAAATTATTACTAAAATCATGGCAGAAAGGTTGAAGCCTCTTTTGCATAAGATTATTTCCCAGAGCAAGGGGGATATGTGGAAGGACATCAAATAGTAGATGAGATAGTTCTTGCTCAGGAAGCCATCCATTCCATGGATATGCAAAATTCTCCTTCTATGTTCAACCGGTTAGACTTATCCAAAGCTTATGACAGAGTGGATTGGCACTTCCTTATCAAAGTTTTGAGGCAATTTGGTTTCTCTAAGGATTGGATGGATTGGATTATGGGATGTATCTCTTCAGTTTCCTACTTAGTTCTTATCAATGTTAGGCCTTCTCAGTCTTTTCCATCTTCTAGAGGTATTAGGCAAGGTGACCCGCTATCCCCTTATTTATTCATAATTCTTGCTGAATGCTTGGGTAGGACTATAACCAAAAAGAGGGAAAACAAAACCCTTGAGGGAGTTACCATTGCTCATGGAGCTAGAACTATCTCTCATCTTCAATTTGTGGATGACTCTACCCTTTTAGGTAAAGCTACAATTAAGGAAGCTTCTAATATTAAGAAAATCATTAGCTATTTTTCTAAGGCTATCGGGCAATTGATCAATGAAGACAAATCTAAAGTTATTTTCTTTCACTGCTCTGCTAGACAGGAATCCATGGTCTTGGATAAATTAATATATAAGAAGACCTCTCTTCCAATAACTTATTTAGGTATTCCCATAAATATTCAAAGGCAGAAAAATAAAGATTGGAATTGGTTGTTGGACAAAGTCAAGAAGAAAATTGGAAAGTGGACCAACAAGTGGCTTTCTTCTAGGGGTAGAATCACCTTGGTAAAATCAGTCCTTCAAGCTATTCCTATTTATGTTTCTTCCATTTTGAATATCCCAAAGGCTGTTCTTCGAGAATTGGATCAAATTAGTCATCGTTTCCTTTGGAGTGGTACTAAGGAGAAAAGAAAATGGGCCTTGGTGAAATGGGATACTTTATGTCTTCCTAAGAGTGAAGGGTTGTTAGGATCCCGGTCTTCAATTAATAACAACAAAGCTTTAGCTGCTAAATTATATTGGAGGATGTTGCATAACCCAAATTCTCTTTGGGCCAATAATCTCCATGCTAAATATGCTGAGAACAAAAATCTTGAAGACATTGTTCGCTATCAACTTCCTACCAAAGGTTCTCCCATTTTAGCAGTTCTTAAGACTGGTGAGGATTTGATAAAGAAAAAAATATTTTGGATCATTCATAATGGTCAACATGCAAATTTTTGGATAGATTCTTGGGATGGTTACAAGCCTTTGATAACTCAATTTCTCGATTGGAGGCCTTGGATGGAGGAGCTTCACCGAGCTAATTGGATAAAGGTGGCTAATTACTATCGATACCATACTGGTAATTCAAAGGTTGGTAGATATTGGATCCCTATTGAGGACTGGCCTATTCAAATCCCAAAAAGGCAAAGACAAGATATCCAAGGCATCCTTCATATCAGATCCCCCTCTTTGTCCCATGAAAAGATTGTTTTGGATGGAACAACGCTACTAAGGGTGAGTATTCAGTTGCTCAAGGTTATTTGACCTTATGCCATAATAATCCCAACCATTCTTCTGACATATTTTCTCAATTGTGGGCTCAAAAGCTCTAGCCTAAGGTGAGGTTCTTTAATTGGCTTTTATTGCATCGTAGGGTGCTTACTGGTGAGCAACTTATGAAGTGTGGTTTTCATGGCCCTTTTAGATGTGAAATGTGTGAAGAGAATGTAGAAAATATCAACCATCTTTTTATTGAGTGTACTTTAGCCTCTGAGCTATGGAGGAGAATGGCAACTTTACTTGGCTTACAAGTGGTCCAATTTTTTCACTTTTGAACAGATTTGGAGGGATTGGCCTAATCAAGAGGGTGTTGATCATTTTATTAGGAAATTAGTTTGGATGGGTTCTACCATTCTTCTTTGGAATATTTGGAATGAAAGGAACAACCAAATTTTTAATCAAGATAGGAAGGATATTCACTATATTTGGCAAAAGACCATAGCCAACTTAGTTGAATCAGTCCATCAACTCCTTAATCACCTCCAAAACTCCCACCAAAGATGGGATCAAGTGATGCAAATATTGAAGATTAAACCTTCTAAGGGCAACCAACTTAAAGGGAATGTGAGTATTAGTAAGATGGATAGGACTAGAAATTGGCAACCTCCTCCTAAGGATTTTGGAAAAGTCAATACTGATGGAGCCTCTAGAGGGAACCCTGGAAAAGCCAGTGTGGGAGGAATTGGTAGAATTTTAGATGGCTCCTTGGTTTTTACTTTTGCTGAGAATTTGGGTATTCTTTCCAATAACCTTGCTGAGGGGTATGGTATCCTTAGAGGCCTTCAGGAGGCTACTAAGGTTGGATGGGAAAAGGTGTTAGTTGAGTTTGACTCTCAACTTATGATTAATCTCTTGAAGACTCCTTCTAAGAATCATAAGGTGGATTGGAGAATAAAAATAATTATTCGAGAAGATTCAGTTAATCCAGATGGGATTTTTGAAAGTTGATTACAATCATGTGGTCAGAGATCAAAACAAGAGTGTTGATGCTTTAGCTAATTGGACTTTGGACAAAGGTGATCTTACTTGTTATGGCCACCCTCCTCTATGGTGGGCTTCTCAAATTAGTGAAGCTCTTCTTTCTATCATTTCTTTGGATGGCTCCAGTTTCGAAGGTACCTAGTTTCTTCTTGTTTTTTTTTTTTTCTCTTTGGTTCATTCAGTTTTTTTAGTTCCCTAGCTCATTCTATTCTTAATTTTGTTTCCTCTGTTGATTCTTGCATTAATAGTCTTCTGGTCTAGATAAGTCATTGTTTTGTTCATTCTTTTTTTCTTTTCTTTTGTCTTTGTTTTTTTGTTTAGTTTTTTAAGGTAGGTGGGTTCTTTTGTTTTGTTCTGTTTTTGTGTTCTTTGTGTTGTTTTTTGTTGTTCTTGTGTTTTTTTTTATGTTTTTTTGGTATTGTTCTTGTGTTTTTTTTCGTTCTTGTTCTTGGGTTTCTCTTTGTTTGTGTTATTTCATTTTTGTGTGTGTGAGTGTTTTCTATGTTTTTTGTTTTTGTTTATTGTCTGTTGTTGGTTGTTTTTTATTTTTTAGGTTTTGGTTGTGTTTATTTTTCATGTTTTTTTGGGTTATGTCTTTGTAGTGTTCTGTTGTTTTTGTCTTGTTTATGTTTTGTTATGTGGTTCTTGTGTTTTTCTATGTGGTTTCTTTTATCTTATTGTGCGTGTTTGGTTGTGCTTTTGGTTTTGACACACTCAAGGAGCATGTTTTTTATTTTATTTTATTATTTTTGTTGTTATTTACTTTTTTTTTTTTTTAAATTTGGTTTTGTGTGTTTGTTTGCTCCTTGAGTATGTCAAAGGTGGTAGGCCAGGTCCGAGTCCTGGGCGTTTTTGGCGGAATGGATACCCCTGCCTCCTTAGGTCTTACCCGAAAGTGGCATCCCTTTTGGGATGTTTTCCACAAATTTAATTTAATTTTTTTAAATAAATAATAAATATAAATATAAAAGTCACATCACCTTTAAAATAAAAGGTGCATGACCACCTTTTTCTAATTATCCATGTAAATACTGTACGTGGCCACCTTACTTGCTATGTAAACTATATAAGTGGCTAATCAAATTCTTACGTGGCCATCAATCCAACTTTGTAAGAGGCTATTTATAGCTTATTTGGTTATTGCAAAATCATGTATCAGTTTGGTATCGAACAAGTTACATTGGCTCGGAGAGAGCATCTTCTCTTCCGTAGACTAGTTTGGTTCGGACAGGGATCGAGAATTCTCTTGTAAGGTCCTGAGTCGATGAATTTGATTAGTCTGGTTGGTTGTGGGGTCTTAGTCAGTGTTAGCCTGCTCACCATAATTTTAATCTATTTAATTTCAGTCACTACTCAGTGACAACCCCATTTGGAACCCGTTCTCATTTGAAGCCTTGCTCTGTCTAGCAATAAAAAAAAAAAAAAAAATCCTTCTCTAGCTAGTCTGTTCTAATGAGGTGCGGTTCGGGTCAATACATATAGTCCTAGCGGTTCGTGGATCAAAACATTAAAGAAGCATGGAGGAGCAAAATAATTGACATAGCGCTCTTCGTTCTACCGCACGAAGATTTAATATATTTCCAGGTGTCGACTAATATTTAATCTGCTTGTAATTTTCAGAGAGCGCTCCTCAAGAAGACTTATTTCAAGTAGTTAAAATGAAACTGACGCTGAACTGAGTATGTGGCGAACTAAAAGATTCAGGGTAATTTCCTCATATATATATATATATATATATATATATATATATATATTGTTTGCAAAAAGAACGCCATTTATGGCCTTGTCTCTTCGCCACTTGGATGACTTAGCTCCCTGTCGCATCTGATTCGAGCTACTATTGGAGGACGTGCATGCGAAGGAAATCAAACGTCTGAGACTATGGAGGAACCCGTGGCTTATTAAATCCTAAGGCGGAATTAATAATTACCATAAGGCGACATCCCAAGACGTTTAGACAACAGTGTAATTGGAATCGTCGGAGATTTACTGCAGACATCGACCGACTTTCCAAGGTATAATCGGCGACCGATTTTCCAGCTATAAATAACATTTCTCTTGTCTTTAGTCTTTAGACCTTAGACCTTTGCTCTAATTAAGGGCCTCATGTTTTCATATCGACCGACTTTCCAAGGTATAATCGTCGACCGATTTTCCAGCTATAAATAACATTTCTCTTGTCTTTAGTCTTTAGATCTTTGCTCTAATTAAGGGCCTCATCTTTTCACATGGACCTGAATTCAGAAGACATAATAGTGGGGCACTTTTTGAAAATTAGAATATTAGTAGTTTTTTGGTTGGATAATAAGAGATTGTATTCAGGTCCTCACCTTTGATAAATTATAATAATTTTTTTAGATCTTGTAAGTTTATAAATAGATACATTTCTCATCTCAATTGAGATGTTATAGTTAGAAACCTGCATCATTTTACATAAAATATTTGAATATTTGATTTTCATTTGATCTTTTTAATTTTTGTATGAATACAAATATTTCAAAATTCAATATCAATTTTGACATTTGTTTATAGCAACTTTTACAATACCAAAACTTCACCTCTACTATTTATGTATTGCATCTTAGTAGAGTAATATTTCCAAAACATCATTGACCAAATTTGGATTGCTAGTTTCTTTCCTGAAACACATGTGCACCCACAAAAATTATAATAAATAGTTTATATGAAAACACATTAATGTTAAAAAATAAAACAAATATTACCAATGGAAAACATTAAAGTAAATCTTAATCATTATTTAATTTAGGGAGTCAACGTTTTCTTGTTAGCTTCAACTAAGCTTATTACTTCTTCTAACCATGGAAAAGAGAATTTAAGTTTATGATCCTCAATCAAAACCCCTCTATTGGTTAGCTTATCTGCACATTTGTTTCCTTCCCTTAATGTATGTGTAAACATGATTTCTTCAAATTCTTTAGCAAGATTTTGAATTTCCACAATTATCTCTTGTATGTTCCATGGAGCCTTTATTACTATAAGAGAATCACCTTCCATCCATACTCTATTCCATTTCATTTGTTTGCATATTTTTAACCCTTCTAAAACAGTCCAAGATTCAACTTCATTATTTATCTTTGTTAGCTTGTGATGCTATATATTTAAGGGAATGCAACCACAAGGACTAAAATAAGCATGCAATATTATATCTATGATAATGATAATATAATAAGTAGGAAAAACTTATAAGAAACTTTTGCAAATAACTCATAAAATAGCCATTAATGAAAGCTCACAAAAATAGTAACTTCATACAAAAAGTGGAGATCTTGAATACTCCATGCTTCATACAAGTTCTACATTGTATCTACTCTAGTCTATCTTATGCTTCTCTCTATCTTCTCTCCTCTCTCAAACATCTATCAAAGGCCTATATATAAGAGATATGTCTCTTGACCTTTCACCTACCTATGACTCTTCATCTTCCTATTATGTACATGTGGACTACATGCATATTTACATCATCAAGTACATTGCACATTCTAACACTTGTGCATTTATTACATTGCATAAAGTAAATACTCAAGTCCTAATCTAAGACAAACTCCTAATCTAAAGATGTACCCAAGGTGGTACATTGACATGTACCAAATAATGTAATATATTCCAACACCCCTTGTATTACATTATTTGGTTATTGAAGACTTCAATCTTCAATATGGTCTTTGTCCTGGTTCTGGAACTTGGACTCTTCTTTTCTGCTTTCTTCATTGTGTTCTCTATCTGTATCCTGATCAAATAAATAATTAGTATCTTTATCTTGTTCATATAGTTCACTTTTATCTATATTCAACATGAACGCATTGTCTTTCGACTTCATCTTCTCTTTTCTATCATGCTTCCTCTTCCTTCTTCTTCTTCTTCTTCTTCTTCTTTCTTTCTATATTTTTACTTGTGATATATCTTCTTCATGATGATTTAGTATATCATCACAATAGTATTGGTCATGATTCAATATTTCATTGCTAATATGTTTATTTTATTTCATGTTTTGAGAAAATTAAAAAATAATTAATGATAGATATATCATCAAACATTCCTCTGATGTAAATATAACTATATTTTGAGTATTCCATTAATATTTGAAAAGTACTTCATGAAGATAATCAATTAATGTCATAAAATTTACTTCTTTTGCTTCCTTGAGAAACAAAGAAATTCTTTCTTTTTTAGTGGTAGTCAAATTTTTGTATCCATGAAAAGCATCTATTAAGTTTTGTGAATATATTTTTAATTCATGAAGCAATTATGTATTCCTAAATATTTCATCCATGCTTCTTTTAATTTTAATCTTTGAAGTGGAATTTCTTATAGCTCCTTAGTGTTATGTATTGAGAATAGTTTTGATAGAATCTTTTATCTTTCAAAGCCTTTGTAGTTGTCTATCTTATGACTCCCTAGTTTAGAAATAAAACTCAATGAACTTTTTCAATTCTTAAATCTGTAGAATACCTTGAAAATATTAATGTTCAATCAATGGTTTTGACAAGGATTTAGTTTTTCAAGTCTCTAGGTAGAATACCTTTTAACTCCCAAGTATTTTGAGTATAAGATTAAATTTGATAAGATCTTTCAAATCCTCAAGTTTTGTAAAGTACTTTGTATCTACCAAATGTTTTGAGTATAGTATGCTTTAGCTTTCTAAGTTTTCCTTGAGTTGAATTCCTTTTGTCTCCCTAATGTTCAACTTCAATTCTTCACCTTATTTCTCCCTATTTGTGAATAGAAAGCTAAAGATGGATTTAATGCAATTTCAATTGATAGAGTTCTCTATTTTCCAAGACCTTTAAGTTGGATTCCTTATGTCTCATTAATTTGAGCAAGAGACTAATTCCAATGTAATTTTTCCAACTCTCTAGCAACTTTATGTTTTGCTTCCTATATCCTTTAATTCTCAATGATATAGTTTCTAAATTTCAAGATATTTAATTTGGTGTTGAACTCCTTATATCTCCCTAATTAGAAATTTAGAAAATAGGATATTTGCAAAAATAATGCTTCAATTTCAATATAGAAGACCTTATTCCTCCTAATTAAATTATTTGCAAATATTTCAATACTTGAATTTCAAATAATGCAATTTTCAAAAACCTCTCAAGTTATAATCTCTTTACTTCAATAGCCTTTCTAATCCATCAATAAATTATCTAAGGTTGTACTTTCCTTATATCTCCATGCATTAAATAACTAAACTTAACCTTAGAAATAATAGACCTTATGCCTCCTTAAACTTGATGGAATGCAAATGATAATTGAATGTTAATATACCTTTCTTTTGAGGTGAGGCACTACGTATTGATTGGCTTCTACTTTGACTATAATTTCCATGCTATTTGGGTATTGTTTTCTTCTTAGACCTCAAGGTATGGTAGTATTCTTCCACTACATTAATTGCTCCTCCTTTTTATGGTGCACTCTTCCACTTTTGATTGTCCTCCTTATCCTCTTCAACGTTCTCTAACCTCAAATGCTTGGTATACATGCTCTCTTCAAGTTTGGGCTATTAATACTTGGCTATATCCTTTGCCTTGCATACCACATGGCATTTAATATAACCTTTGGATGTTGCTCTTCACTGTTAGGTGGCACAGGCATTACTTATTACCATGTAGGTGTTACTTCAATCTTTGGATATTGCTCTTCTCTATTAGGTGGCACAGGCATTACTTCAATATTTGGATGTTGCTCTTCTTTGTTAGGTGGCGCAAGCATTATTAAATATTGTTGGTGCTCTTCTCTTTTGTGCCAAGTGGCATATGGTTTCTTTGTCCACCATGACAAGTGGTGGCTCCTTTCTCTTGCATGTAACCTATCCTTAGCGCTCAACGTTCCTTTCTTTTTCTTAACATTCTTTGCCAACTCTTTGCAAGTTGTTTTGTCTTCCTTTTGCAACTACCGAGTGCTTCTTGATTTCCAATGTATGGTGGTGGCTCTTCTCCTTCGATGAACGCTCCTCTTCAATGGTGGTGGCTCCTCCTTTGGTGGTGCTTCAATGCTTCTTTCCTTGGTGACTATTTCAATGTTGTTCTACCCGATATTCAGCCTCTTTTGCTTGGGTAAAACCTTGCTACTTGATTTATTTTTCTACCTTAATACTTCCACCTTTGTCCTTGTTGTAGCTCTATCCTGATTTTGTATTTGTCTTCTTTTTCTTGTTGTAGGTTTTGATCCAACATGGGCACTGCCTTCTTGGAGTTTTGGCACCCTATTTGGTGTCTTTAGACACTTCAACTCTTGTCCTTATTTTGCTACTTTAGAAATGACAAATATGGTGCTTTTATAAACTAGAAATGAATCTGTTGTAGACTAAGATAAAATACCTTTATTGCACCAAAATTTTGAGACCTATTTAGTCTCTTTTTGTAGCTTGCCTTCTAGTATTTATCAACTGGATTTTGCTTTAATATGATGGCACCTCCTCTTTCTCTTGGTGGTTCCTCTTCATCGAGACTTGCTGCTGCTTTTACCTATGCTTTATGGTGTCTTTGGACACTCTAACTCAACCTTGTTCTTGTGCACTATTTTTTCTCCCCTTGCTTGATAATATTGCACTTTGATAGTTCTCAAAACTAACATGCATTAAGTACTATCAACTTCTTCTTATTACTCCTTTCAAGCAACTTTTTAACACTATCTTGTGTTGATGTATTTTGTAGGTTTCAAGATGATAATGCTACCTCCTTTCTTGACTTGAAGACTTTTAAACTTAAACTCATTTTGCTACCTTTAATAACTCTAATATGGCATTTTCAAGAAACTTAAATAATACTTGAATAAAAACTTTAATAACACCAATTTTCAAACCTTATTTTGGCCTCCTTTGTAGCAATATTTCTTGGTGATTTGGTTCACCTATTTGCTACCCTGGATTTGTAAACTTCATAGCTTCAACTCCTTTATGCTTTGCTGCCCTAGACTTGTCTATCTTGCAGCTCTATCTTGCTTTCCAAGAAGTTTCAATTTTTTGAATACTTCTCCTAATCTTGCTATCCAAGAATGTATAATTTTACAGCTATAATACTGCCCAATTCTCTCTATCTTTTAGCCTTTGGTTTGCTATCCAAAAGGGCTTCAATTCTCCTCCAATTTTCTCTCTTGAATTCTAAGAATTTGTAGCTATTAACGCTAGCCTCTTGCTGTCCTAAAATCTTCTATTTTTTAGCTTCCAATGTTATCTAATATGTTGTCTTTAACTTCTAAAATTTGTAGCATCTTTCCTTGACCAAATACTGTCTAATCCTTCTTCAATTTGCTATCCTAGAATCCTTCAACTTTTGCTATGAAAAATAACAATCTTCTCTTCCACAAATCAACCTTCAAATCCTTTGTGGCTATCCTTAAAAACTCTCAAATCTGGTGGCTTCTTCTAGCTTCTTTCTCCTTCAATATCCTTGTCAATTTTGACTTCAACCTTGGCCTATTTAGTGGCCTTCTTTCTCAAGAATCTGAATGTCTTGAGGTCTTCTAGAATCCTTTCCAAAATTTGGCAAACTTCTTTCCAAATCCTTCTTCCTTTTGGTCTTATTTTTGGATGGTGATAATTATCCCAAATTCTTCTTTATCAAGAACTTCTCCTTGCTAGCAATATTATCCCTTGAGCTCTCTTCAAGTCTCCTCCAATGATCACTTCTTCAATCTCTTCAATGAGGCTTTCCTAGCCTTCTCCTTCTTTCTCCTTTCAAGTTTTCTTGAGGCCTTCTTCTCTTGGGCCTTCAAAATCTGCAACTCCTCAAAAACTTCAATGAGATCTTTCCTTGATCTCTCCAATCTTCCAACTATGGAATTTTTGCAATGAGATCTCTTTCTTGGATCTCCAAATTCTACTGCTTCTTCAAATCTGCAATAGGACCTTTTCTAGTCCTTTTCTTTCTTTAATATTCCAAATCTGGAAGTTCTTCAATATTCAAACTTCTATGAGGACCTCCTTCTTGGTTCTCCTCAATATTCAATCTTCTATGGAGATCTCTTTCTTGAGTCTCCTCTTCCTTCAATATTCAATAGGCTCCTTTGGCCTCTTTCTCTCTTCTCAATCTTCAATCTAGAATATTTAATCTGAAATGAGAACTTCTTCTCTTGAGTCTCTTCTTTCTTCAATATGGAGTCTTCAATCTTCTACCTCCAATATTCAATCTTCAATTTATTGCTTTAGGTACTGGATCAATTCCAAAGAAGATATTATTCCTAGCTATTGTAGGAAGCTTCTCAAATTTCTTTGAATCAACTCTTCTCTGCAACAAAGTATTAGAAAATGATAATGGAAATTTCTTTAAATCTAAAGAAAATGAACTTCACTAGTTGATTTTTCAATCTAGTGGAATCAATGTTGAGTCCTAGTCTTCACGATTTTTTCTGCAACTCTGTGGAAATACTCTAGCCAAAATGCAATTTCAAAAATTCTAAAAATGAGATTTCCTATCTCCTCTCAATCTCTCTTGTGGCTCTCCCTATCTCCTATCAATCTACCTTGTGCTTTGATACCACTGTTAGCTTTTGATGCTATATATTTAAGGGAATGCAACCACAAGGACTAAAATAAGCATGCAATATTATATCTATGATAATGGAAATATAATAAGTAGGAAAAAATTAAAAATAGTAACTTCATACAAAAAGTGGAGATCTTGAATACTCCATGCTTCATACAAGTTCTACATTGTATCTACTCTAGTCTATCTTATGCTTCTCTCTATCTTCTCTCCTCTCTCAAACATCTATCAAAGGCCTATATATAAGAGATATGTCTCTTGGCATTTCACCTACCTATGACTCTTCATATTCCTATTATGTACATGTGGACTACATGCACATTTACATCATCAAGTACTTTGCACATTCTAACACTTGTGCATTTATTACATTGCATAAAGTAAATACTAAAATCCTAATCTAAGAAAAACTCCTAATCTAAAGATGTACCCAAGGTGGTACATTGGCATGTACCAAATAATGTAATATATTCCAAGTCTTAATGTGTGGAGGGAGAAAACTACCCTATCACGCATGATTCTCGATTGGATTTGCAAAATAAAGCCAAGGTGATCACGGGGGCTATATTTTTTTCTACACCTCGATGTAAAAGAGGGGGGAGGGTTCACTAGGAATGGTTTTAGGACTCACTCCAATTTTGGGATTCATGAATGTTTGATGTATTCAGTTTCAAGATGATCACCTATGTTTGGCCTTTCTAGATCTAAGTTTATAAAAGATAAAGGAAAATACATGAATACAACATGCAAGTATACAAGATTTAACCCTAGAATGATTCTTTATTTGAATGATTTCTAACTTAGGATTACAAAATAGAATTCTTTGAGCAAGGGTGCAATGGAAAATGCATAAACAATTTTAAACCCAAAGTGCGCACTATATGCTATTTTCCTTTCAAATACCTAGAAATTAAAATATATTTTCTTTTATATCAGTACTAGGGTTAAAACATGAATAAAAAACATTCATCAAACAACCTAAAGATTAACCAGGGTACTTATCTTATTTGATGGTTGATCCAAGTTTTTATCCTTTATTTAGTGATGTCCAATAATTCTTATTCTTATAAAATAACTTGGCAAACACTTGAAAAATATGATTAGTCTTTGAGGGTCTGCTTAGGCCACTATATAAAAGTACTTGGAGGCATAAAATTCAAGTTCCCTAGGTCCTTTTAGTTGAACTTTTTAGATAGAAGTGAAATTTAACCTTTGGAAGATGAACATGCATAGTGAAACACAATAGAACATATTGATAAAATAGAGCACATAATGCACCAGTATGGTATAAATGCAGTATATAATATAGATATAGGGTTTGAGGGTAGCACATTTCCCCCAAATGTGGTATGTGCAAAATTGTACCCCACACAAAGTGACCACAATTTTACAGACTAGCAAAATTGTGCCCTAAAAATATTGGTGCAATTTCATAAAAGTGAGGATAAAACTCAGGAAAAATATGTAATTAACAGATGCGTGATGAAAAACCTAATTGAATGTAGATGCAGATAAGTGAAAACACCTAGTAGATAGTGAAAAAGTAGGCAGAAGGGTTAAGGCCTCCAAATAGTCAATCTTTCCTCAAGGCTTCAAAACTTGTCCACCAAGATTTCCAACACACAATCTAATGCAATAGAAAATAGAGCTTCAACTGATTATATTTCATACTTGCAAGTTAGCTTACTTGTAGAAGAAGATAACATATCACATAGAGAGCACATCCAAATCACTTGAAGAAAGAACTTGCATAAAATCACTTGGAAAACTTATGATCAAGAAATTCAATTCTATATGAAGTTCCTTAGGGAAAAGAAGGCTTGAAAGCCTCCTTTTATAGTATATTTTAAAGTGAAATGAGTGAGAAAACTAAGACAAGCCGACGTCAAAACATGTCAACTTTGAAAATTAGGGTTTCCTTAAGAGAAAATCCTAGAATACAAAATCATGCCTCGTAAGGGCTAATCACGATTTCGTAATAGCTAGAAAACCTTAGAAATGTAAAATCGGGCCCCTCAAAAGTGGACCATGATTTTGCAACAATATCCTTGTGCAATTTTAATGCACTTTGGAGGACCAAATAGAGTTAGAATAGGAAAAATTATATACCATTGGAAAACTCTTTCCAAGCCCGATCCAATGACATAAGATTCAAGGGGAAAGAAGAATATTTGGTAGGGAAAAATTTGAGTCAAATATGACCCTTCTTTCTTAAGGAGAAAACAAGGGATCTAGGGAAATTGTTCACCTTAGTGGGTCAATTTTCCATATCTACATTTTTCCCCTTCTTTGATGCATTTAAGGCCAATAAAATGAGTTAAAGAAATATGTAGAATCCTATGGGAAAGAAGACAATAAACACAGAAAAGGGGTGTCCAGGTTTGGACAAAGGGGTCATGCAAAAGGGGTACCACAACGGATACTCTATACTTTTGCACACAAAGCAATATATTAATTCTATTTATGCCTCTATGGCTAGGATGCCCTAGGGTTATGCATAAGAGGTAGGACCCGAAAGGTACTTGTAAAAAAATGGCTAATCTATTGCAAAAACCCGATGAATCCTGGCCAACTGCATGTATGATGGCATGGCGAATGACCTTAATTTTTAAAAAAAATGGCAAAAAATGGTGAATTTCGAAGTTCTGACTAGACCAGGTGAAAAAGGAGTTTGGCGATGCCGACTACTTTCCAAATCTTGATCCGGTCTTGGGTCAGAAGCATCATATGGTCCGGTCTCAGACCGGATGCATAATATGGTCCGGTCATGGATCGGATGTATAATAAGATCCGGTCTCGATCTGGAAGCATAATAAGATCCGGTCATGGACCGGATGCATAATATAGTCCGACCACAGACCGGATGCATAATATGATTCGATCAATTATCGGATGCATACAATGATCCGACCACCGATCGGATGCATAATATGATCCAACCACTAACTGGATGCATACTATGATCCGATCTTGGAATGGATGCATAATCTGATCCGATATTGGACCAAATGCATACTATGATATGGTCTTGGACCGGATGCATAATATGATTTGGATTTGGACCGGATGCATAATATGACACAATTTTGGACCGGATACATACTATGGTCCGGTCACCAACCGGGTGCATAATATGACCCGATCTCGGACCGGTTGCACAATATGATCCAGTCATCGATCGGATGCAGAAAAAGGTTTGGTTTTAGGGTGACGGGTCTCATACAGAATAATGTTTGGTTTGGCTGCCATGTGTCTCACGTTCAATCAGCAACATCGCATGTCCAATACAATGCTACCACATGTCAACCTTATTTCTTCAATCTATAAAAGGGCATCAACTATCATTTTTTCCATTTCATTTCTATGACTACTACAACCAGAGCTAACCTTTCCAATCATCCTTCCGATTCTCAATACTTTTTCTTCGACTTCCAACTTCTTGCGATGGCCACCCCTTCCACCTCTGCACCAAAATTTAAGAATTTTTCTTGCACTTTGATTTCAGATTTGATGACAACCCCAGGGATGGACTTTAGGTGGCTCAATAATGCAGGTTTAACAACCCTCATTTCAATGCCACAATTTAGAATAGATAAAGTCCTCCTGCAACATATTATAGCTGGTTATGACCATGACAGGGCTACGGTGAATATTAAAGTACGAAATAGAAATCTGCTTTTCACCATCACCCCTGGAGATATTAACAAATTGATAGGTCTTCCATTCATTGGTTTTCCTCAAGTGTCGATGAGGTTGCAGCTATCTCCAGATGACAAAGCACACCTCGAAAGCAAGTACGATCTCTCATCGAAGGATTTGGCAGGTATAAATCTTGTTAATTATATTTTATTAATGTTCAATGTTTCAAATTTGTAAATTGACATCTAATTTTGTTTATGCAGCTTTTGCCGCCAAATCAAAAAGAGGTTTATCAATCAATGATGTTAACCATCAAACTCTGAAGGCCATTATCGAGTTCTTCTAGGCCAGACTTATTCTTATGGGAAGACCAAAAATTCTATTTTGGGCACTTGCTTATATTGTTAAGTCTGAGCACAATGAAAAGTTCGATTGGTGCACGTATATTTCGGATCGAATCAGGTCCGAGTTGCACACCGTGCAAATGGCAACCAACAAGACACAACCCATTGTGGGCACTGTTAATTTTCTTTTAGCTTTATATTATGAGTGTTTTCATAATTTGCAGACTACTCCTATACCAACTGTAGTGCATGCAACACTACAGGCTATTGCTATGTTAGCAGAGGAATTAAAGGTAATAACTGCATCTTTGACCTTGACATACTATTTTATAGTTTTTCACATTCCCTTTTTTAATTTTTCTTTTCATCTATATGTAGGGTAAGGCAGAAAATACAAGGAGTAAATAGATTGCTGCCACTAGGGGTCACAGGTTGGAACAAACTGGTGATTCTGAAGACATGGGCTCTGAAGCAACAACATTGCAGAGGTCGTACAAACATACCAGACAAGCAACTACTCCTGGGGTTTCTCATACACCTAGGTATGCAAAAAATGTGCAAGCTGAATCTAGTGTGGCCAACCCCTCCCCTGGCCCCATTGCAACACAAATTCAACATGTTTCATCATCTTTAGGTAAATCTATGTGTAGTTAATTTAAATTAAGAAAATCTTTTTTATTTTAAGAAGAATTGTAACAAAATATTTTTGATTGTTTTTAGTTGATTCTCAAAATCAACAAGTACAATCACAAGTTAGAGGCCATATGCCACCACCACCTCCATTACAACCACTAGTTGCATCACACTCACCTGTTTCACCACAACCATCACTTCCACCAAATCAGCGATAGGCACCCGCACATCCTACGCCAATGCCTATGCGAGGGCAAATCAGTGTTGGAAAATGATTGTTTTCACAGAGATCACGGGGTACTGCACAAAGTTTTGGGTGTGGGTTTTCACACTCATAGAGATCAAACATGCCAGCACCAAGTTTTGGGTATGGATGGTCACAATTTACATTTTCAACAAATTCTCAGGCACCGAAAGTTTCTACAGAGGGATTGGATAATATTCAACTTGATGAGGATTATCTTTTGCAAGGCAACATTGAAGGCTTCAAGGCAACAAATGTGCTGAGAGGTGAAGGAGAACAAGCAGAAGCCACTGACCCTGCAACTGAGGAGACAACATTACCATCAGCTCAAGGAGCCAACCCTCATCCTCAGGGTCCTCAAACTGAGGATAATATTGTAAATTTTAATGAAAATGTTTTATTAGTTGAAACTACAGAAGTTACTATTAATCAGTTTGTGTTAAGATATTTGAAGGAATTGAAGGAATGGGAATATCGGGCAAAGGTCCTTTTAAGGGAAATCAATACCCGATATAAAAATTATGTAAAAAGAGATTCTCTTTATTCTTTGGTTCAATTTGAACCAGAAAAGCTTGATGGCCTTCTAAAACAGGCCACATCAAGATCTGTTAAGTCTGATTTTGTTTATGATGATGATGTTTTGAATGTTGCTGTTGGTATATTGGAGAACATTAATGCCGAAGCCCAAGCATTTTATAACTAGTGGGCTTCTGATAAGGAGAAAGTTGCAGTTGTTGAGGCTGCAAGGGATATGGCTGAGGTAAGAAAAATTTTTATGTTTCAATTTTCTATTGCAGTGAAATTTTTATATTTCTTGAAAATATGAAATAATTTCAATATAACCCTTTTGAATTATGTTTTCAATTTGTTTTTGCAGTCAAATTTTGAACACTTAAAAACACAGGTTAAGAGCATGGACGTCAATCTTAAAAGGGCGAAGACATTTTTGAATCATGCAATGGAAATGAAAAAGAAAATGCAATCAAAAATATCAGAAAATAATCGTTTAAAAAAATACATCAAGGAGAAGCTCAAAGAAGATCCGAAAATGGTGCTTGAGAAAACAAAGGAAACGCTTCCAACAATACTTGAAGATCCAAACAAAGAAGAAGCACAATTGGTGTCAAGTATTGTGAAAGTACGTGATAACCTGGTGAGAGTTGGAGCACTGCTAGAAGAGAGTGACACAGATGCCGACAAAGGAAAAGAAACGACAACTCCAACAGATAGTGAAGCAACCAAGCACCAATCAAATGTTTGAAAATTTGAAAATGTAATATGCTATCAAGTTGACTGTAGTCAACAATTTTGTACAATGTAATATGTTTCTTTTTGAACTAATGATAATGACATTATCTCATTTTGTGTTTTCCATCATTCATAGTTTACTTGCATTTATAAATATGTGTTGCAATTTGAGTTTATTTCTGGCTAATATTGTTCACTATATTCATCTCAACAACAAAGGAATTTTTAAAATTTAAAACATTAATATACCAATAAGAAAATTTAAAACATGAAACATAAATATTTATCAATGAAGAGAGTTGAGACACCATGACATAAACATACAATTTTAAAAACTGTAAAAAGATATAAAACATGTAATTTTTAAAACAAGAATGTGATATAAAACAACAATTCTATAAAATCTTATAAATCTTGAACAATATTGTGAAATATTCTATGAAGTTTGTGAAATCAATACACTATTGTGTTTATCAATGTCAATGAAATCATGGAATAATTATCATTATGGAAGCTGAAACATTTCAGCTTGTCCAGAATCATTATGAAGCATAGCAAAAATTTGTGTCTCCACCATCTGATCACTGAAAGCATCATCATCATAGTCATCGATCGTATTCGACGTTCCTCTTCTATCTGCTAGGGAACTCCAGTGTGCCAAAGCTCTGTCATACGAAAATGTATCCAACTGATATGAAGACACATAAATTCTTAAACAATTTTCTAAATTTTTGTCAAGTCTGTTGCGGAGTTTAGATTTAACAAAAGAAAGTGCACTGAAAACTCTTTCATCTTGGACTGACCCCAAAATCATTGTTTCACATAATTCATATAAACGAAAGTATTCACTTATTGTATCTTGTAAGATTGTGCTTGGATACAATTTTTGCCACAAACGTGCAGTGGAACCAATCTCATGGACACCTGTCATAAGTGATGTTTGCACAACCATTGTTCTTCCAAAATGCGATGACTGTTCTTTCAAAAGATCACTGTTGAGTATACCTTTTATTTCAACACCATTGACTTCCACACTCTTACTGAAATGGTTAATGAGGTTACCCATATATTTAATAAACAACTCATTTGCATTATTGTATTCAGTACAAGGTCCCCAAAACATGGGGTTAACCACACCCATGGCCTCGAGCAACTCATCTCTCTGAAACCAATCTCTTATCTCACCTGTCAATGATTTTGCTATATTTGACAAATTACACTTTGTTTTCTGTATAATAACATGAAATCTACTGTGTGTTACAGGAACTTCTTCAAAATCTTCCACAACTATACTTGATTGCCTTTCAAAACAATAAACAGGAACCATCTTTCCATGAACATTAATACAAAGATGATCATTGATGTCAAACTTCAGGAAGCTTTTTGGATTGTTCACGTTAATCAATGTATTCCAACTATCAAACAAAGGTTCTATAAAATCTGCTTTAGATACATATAATGTATCAATAAGCACGCATATTTGTTTTCTCATCCTCATAAAATCAATGATATAGATGGATCTCTCTTGTGCAAGATTAATTAATCTGTTCATTTCTTTTAACATTGGAAGAATACCACATAAGGTCAAAAGTGTTTCCAAGTCAGTCAAACGAAACAACATATCTTTTGCCTTATCAACTATCCTGCGATTTGCATGCATAAACCCCGTCAATGATTGATATTCTGCAAAAACTCTCTGAGCAGGTTGATATAGTGAAATCCATCTTGTATCCACATATTTTAACAATTTTTTTCCTTCTATAACTCCTAGTGCAAACTGTTGAAACTCTGCAAACCTTTTTGGACTTAATGAGAAATAAGAATGAATTTCACGAATAAGGTTTTCCACTTTAGAAACATTTGAAAATGTGCTCACAATTTTATATGCAAGATTAACTCTATGAGCCATACAATGAATGGGAATCATATATGGGGCAACTGTGGTTTGGAGTCGAACACAAAGACCAGACCTGTGACCTTGCATAATAGTAGCTCCATCAGCTCCAACGCAAATTAACTTTGTTGCTATATCTATATCATTCATTCCCACAAT
The DNA here is from genome assembly GCA_028583015.1 of Wollemia nobilis. Classification (NCBI taxonomy): domain Eukaryota; kingdom Viridiplantae; phylum Streptophyta; class Pinopsida; order Araucariales; family Araucariaceae; genus Wollemia; species Wollemia nobilis. Next base: position 2,922,104 of record JAQPPZ010005099.1, read on the forward strand.
ATTCTTTAAACTTTTGACAACAACATTATAAATATTTTTTGCATTTGAACTTTTTGACATCTTATGTATTCCCAACAAAATAGGCCTTCTAATATGATTTTGAAATGTGTACACATGCATGCAAATCCAAGATGTGTTGTCCACAATTGTTACCTCATCAATAGAAAGTGAAATGAATCTGGCAAGTTTTACTTGCTCCCTTAGGTCTTCTTTCTCAACTAAAGATAGACATTTTGCCATTTCCCAACCACTTTGGTCTGACCAATGAGAACTAGGAAGGTTTTGCACATTAAATAGGTGTAACAACTGCTTATAATCAATAAAATCGGACATTGGTCTACCTTTCTTGAGAATATTATAAACAATGGCAAACTGCATACTTTTTGAAGCTAAAATAGTCTTCTATATTTTATGAAATTGGGCTGCAATTGTTCCACCTTTCTCAATAAGAGATTGTTGTTGCTTTAAGTGATTGTCATATTCAATAGCATATCTTAAATGCAGACATTCTGATGCATCCTTCCACTTAACTTCTTTACTAACTTCACCATTACTTTTTATAACTTTTACATAAGCTTTGCCAGCATGTTTTTCAATTGTATCAATCTTGTTTTGAAGCCTATGATCCTTACCAAGTCTCCAACTGCAAATTTTACATCTACATTATTTTTCATCGATTTGGTTATCCTCAATCAGGATAGGCTCAAGCCAGGGAAATATTTCTGCCCATTCATTCTTAAATCCCCTTCCAAGTATCCATTTAGATGCTTTTCTTTTTTTGGAAATTTTGCTTGAAGATTCATATGAAGCTTGTAATGATTTTGATTTATCACTTTCATTTTCAATTGTGATGTCATTTTGAGTGTTGTCTTCAAGTGTTTGTTGGATGTCATTGTCAAGGATATTTTCATTAGAAGGCATCTCTTGTTGGGGAATATCTTCAAGTGGAGGCATATCAGGATCGATAGGGTATTCTGCATAGTAGCATACCATAATATTTTTTATCATTCTTGGATAAAAAATATACAAAAAAATATTCAAATCATCAATCAAGCACATACTGGGAAGTCAAAAATCATTTGTACCTTGAATTTGCATGGATGTCGTTGGCTCATTGCATTTCAAAGTTTGGCTAAAATATTTGAGGATACTCTTTTCAGTAGAAGATTTGGCACCCTTATTTCCATCACTGGGTGACATTTTACTTGTTACAAAAAAATGTTTTTCAATTTAGTAGAGTAATAAAATGTTGATGAGTGTGTACTTTTTGGAGGCCTTAAGATAATATTGTAAATACAATAAACAAGTGTTTGGGTGGTAGATTATACATACTTGTTTCCTGCCATTCTTTATTGTGATTTTATCAGTTTATGCCACTAGTTCATTTTCTGGTGAAAGCACTTTAACTGACAAGAGCACAAAGATAATTAACATTCAAATTGAAATCAATTTAAGAAAACTATTCTTTAATCAAAAAATAATTGGTGATACATATGTCAAAAAATATCATATTATAGCACAAAACGGTCTAGAAACAGAGAATCAAAATGTGTTCGGAGAAATAGAGCATCAACGTGTCTTTAGAGAACCAAAGCATTTACACATGTATAATCTTAGCAAGGAAAAAAATATCTGAATAGAAACTAAGAATCAAAGAGTTTTAAAACATTCAGAACAGGGCAAAATAGAGAAAAACATGGGAACAAAGCAATGACATTCCGGATGCAGAAGAGGGCTCGGATATTGGTGTGGTGCAGAACAGGATTGAAAAATCATTAAATATACATGTCAAAAAATATAAGATTATGTACAGGGGATAACATGCAGAACATGGAAAAATAAAGAAAAACATGGCAAGCAGAGCAGTGATAGAGAACCTGGTGTAGAAAGAGGTCCGGTGCGGAACAGGATCCGATTAAAAATATTTTGGTTGTAGAAATGGTTTCGACCGAATGCAGACCACGATCCACTTGCAAAATGGTTTTGTTCGGTTGCAGAAAAAGGTCCGACTGCAAAAGTGGTTCCATCTGGTTGCACGATAGGTTTCGGCTGTAGAAGTGGTTCAGGATGGTTGTAGAACAGGGTTCGACTGTAGAAGTGGTTCCATCCGGTTGTAGAGGAGGTTCCTACTACAAAAGTTGTTTCGGATGGTTGCAGAATAGGGTCCGACTACAGAAGTGGTTCCGTCTAGTTGTAGAAGTGGTTCCTACTATAGGAGTGGTTCCGAATGGTTGTAGAATCTGATCCGACTACAAAAATGGTTTCGAACGGTTGTAGACGAGGTTCCGTCCGGTTGTAGAACTGGTTACGATCGATCGTAGAAAAGGTTTCGATCTTGTGCAAAATTATGTCGGTATATTCATCGGGTATAGAACACGGTCTAAAAATGAAAATGTATCCCTGGGGTGTTAATTATATATAGAGGTATACTTGGCGAGTTGGGTGGGATAATTTAGAAATTTTAAAATTTTAGGGTGAAAAGGGTACTTTATTTAGGTGGGATTGCTTGCGAATTTTTAAAAATAACCATGATACTCTTATCAAAGCACGGTGAACCGACACCTAAAATTTATTTGTTTCAAAAATTTCTGGCTAAATGGCCGATGTTTGGGTCCCCCAAATTTTGCAAATTTGAATTTTCAAAAATTGTACTTTTCGCCCAAATGGCAAAGTTTCACCGCTATGCATAACCTTGGGATGCCCCCTCGAGTTTTAGAAGGAATGAAAAATTTCTTAAGAAACTCGAAAAAGTCAGAGAAGGAAAACTAAACATAGAAACACAAGAAAACATAGCAAGCAAACAAATAACATGGCAAGGATTACTGGGCATAACATGGATTTGATGTAACTAACATGAAATGTAATCTATCTAATATGAAATACAAGGATGAAATATAAGAAAGGTAAAGAAATAATGGAAGAGGAGAGAAGAAGAAGAAGAAGAAGATCATATCCAAAGAAGTTCAACGAGATAGAAAGCGAGAGAAACTAGTCACAAACCCTGGATAAAGGGTGTTATGCTCAAAAGGGTGGTCAAATGTGGAGTGAAAACCTATTATGGGTGTAGCACTCGCTAGGATGAAAAAATTATGGAGCGAAACCTACTATGGGTGAGTGCTCTGTAAAATGATCATATGATTAAGCGTGACCTGCTATGGGTGGTTGCTTGCTAGTGACTACTATAGGTCGATTACCTACAAGGATGTATGTTGTGACTTGCTGAAATGGCCATAAAGCTTATCCTGTAATAGGGTTTTGAGATCGTTGATTCAAGAGGAGTGTGATCCAATAAAGGTGTACACTTGATGAATAAAATATGCCCACCAAGATGTATGATATCCCATGTGGGGTGTAATATGTGTATATGAATAAGTTAGCGAGTGTTAGCCTCGATAGGGATGTGTAAGAATATGTATGAACCAAGCAATCTAAGCATAACACCATGTGAGTGTGTACATGTGTTAGAAGAAACAAGAGGAGAAAAAGAGGAGCAAATAATTGTTCGTGTGTACCCCTAGCTTGAAGTTTTAAATATTGAAAATTCAAGAGGGAGGAAGTGTGCAAAAAAAGAATAGAAGAGAATGTATATCCTTATATGAACAAATAAAATAGAGGATAAGGAAGAATCACACAAAGGATAAGGATATACCTTAAGGAGATTGTATTCCTTGAATTTTGGGATAAATGATGATCATTTGAAAAAAAAAATCAAAGTCAAGGAATAGAAGAAGAAGGAAGAATATAAGAAAAGAGAAGAGAATAAGGGATGACAATGCATGGGTCCTAGGTTAAAGCTTCACTAGGCATCATAACCCTAGTGAGAGTGTAATACATGTGAGCTATGACCTAAACACGTGTCATTACATGCCATTTTTATAAAATCTCCAAAAAAAGCTATATGATCAAGTCAATCATGCACATGCAACCATGCACTTATGACAAGCAAAAATGCAAGAGAAGAAAAATGTCAGGTAACCATGCAAAATATGATAGATAATCATGCAATATAAGCAAGCAAATTGAATGTAGTATTATTTATGCTAATGCAACATACAATGCAAAAATGATGAATCATGCATAATATCCCTTGAGATGCATTATATTCATTGGTTCTTTAAGTTATTTACCATACAGAGAAACCAAACGATAGGCACCTAAGTCAAACTTAGCTATTATAATAAAGGGCCCTAACTAATTGGGCTGAAACTTACCTCAAAGATCAGCACGAGCATTAGTGTTCTTCTAGTATTCCTTGAGGACAATATCCCTAACCTCAAAAGAACGATTGTAAAATTTCTTAGAGTAAGATCCTCAAAGCCTATCTTGATAGGCTTGCTAATGCTCTAAGGCATGGATGCACTTTTTATCCAGTAGCTCCAATTGGTGCAAATAGTCTACATAATACTCATCACCGACTGAGGCATATTGCAATAAGATGTGCAACAAGTGATGAAAATGTTACAATGTAGTATGGAGGAATGGACACTTCATTACTGAAGCTAAAGAACTACATTGTACTCCATCACCAATCTATATGGTGATCTACCCACTATACCTACTACTACCTACAATAATATATAATCACTCACTATGAGGCCCTTTATATAGAAATATGGATTACTTGGCCAACACTCTACCTAGTTATACAAGGAGACACCTTGCACATTTACAACTTGCACATTGATATTTGTGTATTTATTACACTACTTGAAGCAACTAGCTAACTACCCCCTAAGGTAATATTATACTCTAGCTATGTACCAAAGGTGGTACAATTACATGACCTAAATGATGTAATATACTCTAACAACTTGTTATAACAAGCATACAAAAAGATCCCCATAATTATTCTAAGCTAATTGAATGTAAATGTAAAAAAATCTATAAATACTTAAATGTAATCCATTCATAGGGTTGGATTTTTAGCTTTTACAATTGCATAAACTATATAATAAAATGTTATATGCCCCTTAATAAAAAGTGAAGTGTTGTTTGGGCTCTATCAAAGACTATTGTAGAATATGTATGTATCACTACACCAAAAATAGGTTTTAATAATGGCTAAAGTAATGCGGTTTTTTACGGTGAAAAAAACCGCCTTACTTTAGCCATCATTAAAACCCATTTTTTGTGTAGTGAGATAAAAAACCGCCTTAATAGATCCTAAGAGGGTGGTTATAAACCACCCTCTTAGGATAACCACCATCTTAGGGTCACCCTAAGATGACGGTTATAAACCACCCTCTTATCCATAAGACGATGGTTTATAACCATCGTACCCTAAGATGATGGTTATAAACCGTCATCTTATGGATAAGAGGGTGGTTTATAACCGCCATCTTAGGGTGACCCTAAGATGGTGGTTTTAAACCGCCCTCTTAGGTGACCCTAAGAGGGCGGTTTTAAACCACCCTCTTATCCCTAAGATGGTGGTTTAAAAAAATTAAGGAAAAAAGATGATGGTTATAAACCACCATCGTAAAAAATAAAAAAAATAGTGGTAATAATGACATTTGTAATAAGATCATTGTATTGGTCATGCACTATTTTATTACAAATATCATTATTACCACTATTTTATTACAAATTTCATTATTATAAATATAAAGTAATACAACAACCACAATTAGTTTATACAACAACCACCTTATGAAAATCTTGAAGCGATTCATCCATCATAGAAGGGATTATTGAGGGAGAAAGGACGAGGAAATAAGTGGAAGGAATAGGCACGTTGTGTCGACCCCAAAGATCAGCACCAAATATATGGGAAGTGAGAGAAGAGGATGGGTACTCGACATGGAGAGAGGAAGCACATTTCCTATCTATAGAAGATAGTTGGCTCCCGCACTCACTTTTAAGTAGCTGCTCTAGCTAAAGCCTATTCATTTCACCTTCAAATTCAAAGCTAGGCAGTGAGATCTCTCTCCCTCATCAGCTTGGCTAGATCTAGATACCAAGGCCACCCACCCCTACCTTAAGATATAAAGCATTGGATTCTCATGATCAAATTACGAACCTCTCCTCTCCCCACCCTCATTGTTGCCAGAGTAATAAGGAAAATATCACAAAATTTACACATACATTTGAGGCACTCTGTGAAGGGAATGGCAGTCAAAGCACCCATGCAGTGAGGGTTGCAACTTCTGGGATTCATTCTAGACCTTCTCACTCGGGTAAGTAATTGTTTGACCTACTTTTCTATCACACACCAAACCCAAAGTGCTGATATTTTCTTGTTTTGTTTGGTCTAGGGTTTGTTTAGGGTTACAATGGTTGGAAAATTGAAATGTGTGAGGATGACAGTGATGGTTGTAGCATGAAAACCAGTAGAGAACAAATGTTTCATTTGGTCTAGGGTTTGTTTAGGGTTACAATGGTTGGAAAATTGAAATGTGTGAGGATGGTAGTGATGGTTGTAGCATGAAAACCAATAGAGAACAAAGTGACATTCTCAAATTTCCTAGAAATAAGTTGGAAATTGAGGTATTATTGTTCTTTCATTCAGAATTTGATAGTAGGTTTTATTGTTTTCAAAGCGCACTTCTATCATATCGAAGGGTCTTGTTGATTGAAATACCTATTTTAATTTAGTTTTCTGCACATATACTATGTATAAAGCTCAATTTATCATACCTGACAAAGATATGAGCATTAGCTTTTCATTTTAAATTTTTGGTAGAGTGGACAAGTCAATGTCTTTTATTTTTATTGTGATTGGAAATTCATGGTTGTAATTGTAGATTAAAGCAACATTGCAAGCATATAAAGACGTAAAATTTTGGTCTAGGGTTTGTTTAGGGTTACTATGGTTGGAAAATTGAAATGTGTGAGGATGACAGTGATGGTTGTAGCATGAAAACTAGTAGAGAACAAATGTTTCATTTGGTATAGGGTTTGTTTAGGGTTACAATGGTTGGAAAATTGAAATGTGTGAGGATGGCAGTGATGGCTGTAGCATGAAAACCAATAGAGAACAAAGTGACATTCTCAAATTTCCTAGAAATAAGTTGGAAATTGAGGTATTATTGTTCTTTCATTCAAAATTTGATAGTAGGTTTTGTTGTTTTCAAAGCACACTTCTATCATATCGAAGGGTCTTGTTGATTGAAATGCCTATTTTAATTTAGTTTTCTGCACATATACTGTGTATAAAGCTCAATTTATCATACCTAACAAAGATATGAGCATTAGCTTTTCGTTTTAAATTTCTGGCAGAGTGGACAAGTCAATGTATTTTCTTTTTATTGTGATTGGAAATTCATGGCTATAATTGTAGATTAAAGCAACATTGCAAGCATATAAAGACGTAAAAGTTTTTGAATTTTCCTCCATGGAAAATGCATTTGGCGGTTTCTCAGCTAAGGTAGGTCAATATTTAAGGTCTTTCCTAATACTCAGGATTTATAGTGCCATTTACTTTGTATATAGATGCCCCTCAAATGTTATTCTTATATTTGTATTGATGTCTTCCACGGGCTAAAGAAATGAAGTTTAGGAATAGGGTCAAGAGATTTATGGGATTTTGTTGCTATCTTGAAGGGTTCCAGGATGGTTGCATAGGCACAATGAATTATATAACCATCTATATTTTAATGCTTAGAGCTTGCACCGAGATGCAACATTATTATAGAGAAGATAATGGACCCTTAATAGGCAAAGCTACTGGTCCTCCAAAATATTGATCTCTCATATGCTTCCTCTCCAATTTGATGTTTACCATAAATTATTATGCAACGTATATGCTATTTTATTTAGATTAGAACTTCATTCAGGCTTTGTGCGAGTATACCCGACAACAAGATCTATGTTTTATTGCATGTTAAGTTCTGCTGCACTTTATGTCTCAAGATATATTATTCCTATGATAACAAGCATAGGGAAAATAGGTGCAGTGCTAACATTTTTATGTTTACATCATAATTTCTGTTGCAATAACATATTTGCTTTTGTTTTAAGTATTTGGAAGTATGCTTCTCCAAAGGAAATTGAGTCCTAGGTTTTGATCTTTCTACCATTTAGTAAATTTTTGTATCAAAGTTGTTCTTTAGCTTATTAAAGACAATAAGGCAGGATAGTTAATACAAGCATTAACTGCATATAGAAGTAAAAGTGACTAATTATGTCAAGCTATTTGTACATAAAATCTTAATGACTTCCTATTTGAATAAGCTAACTATCAAGGAGATGCTATCAACTTTTGCATTTAAATAAGTGTTGTCAAGTGATTTTTGAGACTTAATGGTTGGGCAAGGAGACACCTACTTGGATTCACATTTGTGCTTGTGTCATGCACATGCTATTTTAGGTTTTGCGTGGGCACCATAATGAATAAATGTAGTGGGGAACCACTATTATTTGGAATAGGGGGTATTGCTATTGATTGATGGCCATGTGAAGAAAGTATTTCATGTTCTTCCAAGGTTCTTGGCTAGGGTCCAAATTAGTTTCCAACTGAACATACCTTGACCAATGGGCTTCAAAAATTTTGGTGTGCTAAAAAAAAATTAATTTTTATTTTTTTGATATGAATTATGCACTGACACATTACACTTGAGAACTAGAGAAAATAACTATTTGGGACTGTTGTTAGAAAGGCACAAAGTTGAAAAGAGAGTAGATACTTAAATGGCAAAGAAGTTTAGCAATGCATTTCCCAGACTTGACATGGATTTAGGAAGCACAAGAAGATGGGACACAATGACCCAAAAGTCCTTAAAACCTAGAAAATCAGGGTTGGTGTTATCAGAGGGATAGCAAATGTATATCAAATAAATGGAGAATCCAAAAGAAAGTAAAGCCAAAAAAGGGTCCCTAACTAATTTTCCAAAAGTAAAAGTATGTTGCTAAGATGAAGGTGTGTTGACAGTCAAGGACATTCTCATTATATTATTAGGCTAAGTGTTTGACAACAGATCTGATATCGTTGTGTGATGGTGCTAGATGACTCATTGGGAGAAGTTTTGTTGCCAAAGTTGGTGCTTCCAAAGCCAACTCTAGGGCTTTTGTGGCAATGTCACTAGGACATAAAAGGATCTCAGGGTTGTGACAAAGAGCTTCTAAAAGAATTACAACATTGTGAAATATAGATTTCTAAACCTTGCAAGAATGAATGAGAGCTATGAAATGTCAGTTGTGGATGCAAAGGGTCTATGATATGTTTTCAGTGCAAAGTCATCATTTTTAAACAATATTTCTGGTTCTTGAAGCATGGAGTATTCCTAGTAACTTTTGTTTAAGTGGTGGGTACCTCTTCTCTATTGCATTTCATCTTGCACCTTTCATATATTATTACCTTGTCATCCCATATTAGTACATTATCAATAGCTACATCATTGACATTGGTATAGATAGAAAATGGTTTTGAGTGATTTAGAAGAATTAAGATTGGTGTGTGTCCTAATTTCTTCTTAAGTAGGCCAAATATCCTCGTGAGTTCATGAAAACCTTTTGGATTTGGTTTAACAACTCGGTAAGAGTTTTAAACATCTTAATCTAATGTGAATGAAGCATATATCTTTGTAAAGTTGGCCAAGAAGAGAAACATTCCCACCTTAATGATGCTAATTTGTTCCACCCTTTTTCTCATAAATTTTTATTTGGACACAATGTGTTCAAGCTCTAAAATATTTTCTTGGAAGCAATTGCATCTTCATGACTCAGCAGTAAGCTTCACCATTGTGATGAAAATAAGGTTGTGTGTGTTAGGAACCTCCTTTTCTCAACCACATATATCATTAACAAATTGCAGATATATTGAATAACAACCACAATGAATAATCCACATAATATAAAATAAGATAAATATGTAAATTACTGCAATGTATTCAATTTAATACTCAAACCCTTGAGGTAGGGCAACACCATACAATACTCCTTTTGGAAGGAAGCCACTCCACAATATCTTTAACTCCACGAGCCAAGACTTCTACAATATAATTCTCTTCATGATCCTTACAATGACCAATATCTCTTCTTTATATATCCATATTCTAATTCTACTTTGGGGAGCCCACTATTAATATAATATAATATTATAATACAATCAATATTGGGTTATGTGTGGCCCATGCCAACCCTTACACAATATAATAATATATCCCCAAATATCTATTTCTAGGTACCACAACATTAAAATAATATAATATTAAATACTTATATTGGGTACTTATCATTTCATCCCCCTTACAAATGTTTCATCCTAAAAAAATATGAAGAAACAAGATAATATGATTTGCCAAGAAATGTTAGCAACTAGTACCAATATCGATCATCCATCCATCCTAGTGAAACACATTGATGTTGGTATGCCATTTTACCACTTGAGTATACAAATCTGCTTCGTTGAATCCATGCTTCTACTACTGTCTTTTGATAATTTGAATGATGGATCCACTTGTTCCTTGATGCTGATGAACCATTCTGAAAACCAGGATCACTATGCTTTCTCTTCCAAAAACTACCATACTTGATGCCCTTTTGATTCCATGTAGAACCATAAAATTGCTACCTTGAACCATGCCTCCAAGATTATTGTTGCTCATGGTGGTGTGGATGGCGATATGGTGTCACCTTAACTTGATGTTCTACCTTCTTTGACACCTCAAAATTTGGCTCCACTATTTTAAAATATTCTATACATTTATCTTTAATGTTCCCTTTGTTTGATGTGTTCTTGTGCTCTTCTGTCAAAGTTTTATTTGAATTAGCTATTGTTATTTCCATAGAATCAATTGCTACTGTTTCTTCCATGGACTCTATTGCTCCTACTGCCTTTTTGGATTCTGTTTTAGGTTCTTCCATTTAATATTCAAGTTGTTCCTCTGCAACCACTTCTTTTTTTCCTTGGATCCTTGCTCCTGAAGCTGAGAAATATCCTGTAATGTTATCTTCTTTTTTTGTACCATAACTTAATAAACTTCTTTTATACATTAATGTTAACAGTACCTAAATAATCTAACCAAGGATAACCAAGAATAATATCCTCATCATTCATATCAATAACATAAAAATTTGAATGTAAAACATATTTATCCATGGTGATCTTCAAATATTCAAAAATCTGAACATGCTCACCCTTCAGTTGTGTGTCCTTAATTTTTGTTGCTTGAACCTACAACCTCTTAGCCAAAGCAATATTAATAAAATTATATCTGCTACTAGGGTTAATGGAAATAATAACCTGTTCCTTTTGAATGCTTCCATGAACTTGTAAAATATAATTTTCAGATGAATATAAACTCTTTTGATCCTTCTCTTGCTTTTGAATATCCAAATATGTGGCTTAATTCTTCTCACAGTCTTCCTTAATATTTTTCTCTTTCTCCTTCTTGAGTAATTTTATTTATTTTTCATAGTCTTCATTCAATTTCTTGAAAACTTCCCATTATCCTTTCTTTTCATTTTGCTCATTTTGAATTTCCTGTAGTTTATTTTCAAGGTCTTTGATGACAAACATCAAACTATCTATCTTTTTATTCCTTCCCTTAATATCTCTCTTGCAAATATTTAACTTTATTTGTAATTGAATATGTTCCCATTTACTCAATAATGTTGGTTCTATTTCACTCCAAGTGCACAAGGGATTATCCCTAATAAATATTTCTACCCATTGCAAGACTTCCCCCCCAAAAAAACTCTTAAATCAACATCGTAACATGACTTCACCATGTTGAGATTTTACTATTTTCAACCACTCTCTCACATCAATAACATTTCCTTCAAAAATATTTTGTAGTTACATAGTTGATGCCCTAATGCAAACTAGGATTTTATGAAAATTATATCTCCCCAATTATTTGAAGATAAATTTCCACACAAACAAGTAGATCTGCAATTTTTCTTCCAAAAAAAATAAATTGCAACTGATTTTCTTACTCGAACTAAATTTTGTCTTCCAAAAAATTCATGATTTGAAAAATTTGTCACTACCCTTGTTCCAGATGAATGAATTCAAAAGGTCGTATCTCCCTCAATGCTACTCGAATTCCTTCATATAACCACTCATTTTAAATCTCTTCAAATTCTACATGAACCGATCTAAAAATCTTCTAAATCGGATAAACTTTCACAAAGATATAGCTCCTCAAAGATGAAACATTTTTCCAGAAAAAACCCTAATTTTGTAATTCCATAAAAAAATCCCCACTTTTCCCAAATCATTGCTCTTGAGAAACGTGCCCTAGCTCTGTAAAAACAAACCCACTTTACCCAAATCGCCGCTCTGATACCACTTGTTAGGAACCTTCTTTTCTCAACCACATAAATCATTAACAAATTGCAGATATATTGAATAACAACCACAATTAATAATCCGCATAATATAAAAGAAGATAAATATGTAAATTACTGCAATGTATTCAATTTAATACTCAAACCCTTGAGGTAGGGCAACACCATACAATGCTCCTTTTGGAAGGAAGCCATTCCACAATATCTTTAACTCCATGAACCAAGACTTCTACAATATAATTCCCTTCATGATCTTTACAGTGATCAATATCTCTTCTTTATATACCCATATTCTAATTCTACTTTGGAGATCCCACTATTAATATAATATAATATTATAATATAATATAATATTATAATACAATCAATATTGGGTTATGTGTGGCCCATGCCAACCCTTATACAATATAATAATATATCCCCAAATATCTATTTCTAGGTACCCTAACATTACAATAATATAATATTAAATACTTATATTGGGTACTTATCATTCCACCCCCCTTACAAATGTTTCATCCTCGAAATATATGAAGAAACAAGATAATATGATTTGCAAAGAAATATTAGCAACTGGAACCAATATCGATCATCCATCCATCCTAGTGAAACACGTTGATGTTGGTATGCCATTTTTCCACTTGAGTATCCAAATTTGCTTTGTTGACTCCATGCTTATGCTACTATATTTTGATAATTTGAATGATGGGTCCACTTGTTCCTTGATGCTGATGAACCATTCTAAAAACCAAGATCACTATGCTTTCTCTTCCAAAAAATACCATACTTGATGCCCTTTTGATTCCATGTAGAACCATAATATTGTTGTCTTGATCCATGCCTCCAAGATTATTGTTTCTCATGGTGGTATGGATGCTGATATGGTGTCACCTTTACTTGATGTTCTACCTTCTTTGACTCCTCAACATTTGGCTCCACTATTTTAAAATCTTCTACACATTATTCTTTAATATTCCCTTTGTTTGGTGTGTTTTTGTGCTCTTCTATCAAAGTTGTCTTTAACTTAGCTATTGTTATTTCCATGGAATCAATTGCTACTGCTTCTTACATTGAATTTTTTGCTGCTACTGCCTTTTTGGATTCTATTTTAGGTTATTCCATTTGATCTTCAAGTTGTTCCTCTGCAACCACTTCTTGTTTTTCCTTGGGTCCTTGATCCTGAAGCTGAGAAATATCCTATAATGTTATCTTTTTTTTTTTGTACCATAACTTAATAAACTTCTTTTGCGCATTAATGTTAACAGTACCCAAAGAATATAACCAAGGATAACCAAGAATAATTTCCTCATCATTCATATCAATAACATGAAAATTTGAATGTAAAACATATTTATCCATGGTGATCTTCAAATATTCAAAAATTTGAATATGCTCACCCTTCAGTTGTGTGTCCTTAATTTTTGTTGCTTGAACCTACAACCTCTTAGCCAAAGCAATATTAATAAAATTATATCTGCTACTAGGGTCAATGGAAATAATAACCTGTTCCTTTTGAATGCTTCCGTGAACTTGTAAAATATAATTTTTTGATGAATGTAAACCCTTTTGATCCTTCTCTCACTTTTGAATATCCAACTATGTGGCTTCATTCTTCTCATTGTCTTCCTTAATATTTTTCTCTTTCTCCTTCTTGAGTAATTTTATTTCTTTTTCATAGTCTTCATTTAGTTTCTTGAAAACTTCCCATTCTCCTTTCATTTCATTTCACTCATTTTGAATTTCGTGTAGTTTCTTTTCAAGGTCTTTGTTAACACATCAAACTATCTATATTTTTATTCCTTCCCTCAATATCTCTCTTGTAAATATCTAACTTTCTTTGTAATTGAATATGTTCCTATTTACTCAAGAATGTTAGTTCTATATCACTCCAAGTGCATAAGGGAAAATCCCTAATAAAGATTTATACCCATTGCAAGACTTCCCCCCCCAAAAAACTCTTAAAGCAACATCGTAACATGACTTCACCATGTTGAGATTTTACTATTTTCAACCACTCTCTCACATCAATAACATTTCCTTCAAAAATATTTTGTAGTTCCATAGTTGATGCCCTAATGCAAACTAGGGTTTTATGAAAATTATATCTCCCCAATTATTTGAAGCTAAAATTCCACACAAACAACTAATTCTGCAATTTTTCTTACAAAAAAAATAAATTGCAACTGATTTGCTTACCTGAACTGAATTTCATCTTCCAAAAAATTCATGATTTGAAAATTCGTCACTACCCTTGTTCTAGATGACTGACTTCAAAAGGTTGTATCTCCCTCAATACTACTTGGATTCCTTTATATAACCACTCATTTTAATGCTCTTCAAATTCTACACGAACTGATCTAATAATCATCTAAATCAGATATAATTTCACAAAGATATAGCTCCTGAAAGATGAAACGTTTTTCCAAAAAAAACCCTAATTCTATAATTCCACAAAAAATCCCCACTTTTCTCAAATTATTGCTCCTGAGAAACGTGCCCTAGCTCTGTAAAAACAAACCCACTTTACCTAAATCACTGCTCTGATACCACTTGTTAGGAACCTCCTTTTATCAACCACATAAATCATTAACAAATTGTAGATATATTGAATAACATCCAAATGAATAATCCACATAATATAAAACAAGATAAATATGTAAATTACTGCAATGTATTTAATTTAATACTCAAACCCTTGAGGTAGGGCAACGCCATACAATACTCTTTTTGGAAGGAAGCCACTCCATAATATCTTTAACTCCACAAGCCAAGACTTCTACAATATAATTCCCTTCATGATCCTTACAATGACCAATATCTCTTCTTTATATACCCATATTCTAATTCTACTTTGGGGAGCCCACTATTAATATAATATAATATTATAATACAATCAATCTTGGGTTATGTGTGGTCCATGCCAACCCTTATACAATATAATAATATATCCCCAAATATCTATTTCTAGGTACCCCAACATTACAATAATATAATATTAAATACTTATATTGGGTACTTATAATTCCATCCCCCTTACAAATTTTTCATCCTCAAAATATATGAAGAAACAAGATAATATGATTTGCCAAGAAATGTTAGCAACTAGTACCAATATCTATCATCCATCCATCCTAGTGAAACACGTTGATGTTGGTATGCCATTTTACCACTTGAGTATCCAAATATGCTTCATTGGCTCCATGCTTCTGCTACTGTCTTTTGATAATTTGAATGATGGGTCCACTTGTTCCTTGATGCTGATGAACCATTTTGAAAACCAGGATCACTATGTTTTCTTTTCCAAAAACTACCATACTTGATGCCCTTTTGATTCCATGTAGAACCATAAAATTGTTGCCTTGAGCCATGCCTCCAAGATTGTTGTTGCTCATGGTGGTGTGGATGGCGATATGGTGTCACCTTAACTTGATGTTCTACCTTCTTTGACTCCTCAACATTTGGCTCCACTATTTTAAAATCTTCTAAACATTTTTCTTTAATTTTTCCTTTCTTTGGTGTGTTCTTGTGCTCTTATATCAAAGTTTTCTTTGACTTAGCTATTGTTATTTCCATGGAATCAATTGCTACTGCTTCTTCAATGGACTCTGTTGCTGCTACTGCATTTTTGGATTCTATTTTAGGTTCTTCCATTTGATATTCAAGTTGTTCCTCTACAACCACTTCTTGTTTTTCCTTGGGTCCTTTCTCCTGAAGCTGAGAAATATCCTGTAATGTTATCTTCTTTTCGTTGTACCATAACTTCATAAACGTTTTTTGCTCATTAATGTTAACAGTACCCAAAGAATATAACCAAGGATAACCAAGAATAATATCCTCATCATTCATATCAATAACATGAAAATTTGAATGTAAAACATATTTATCCATGGTGATATTCAAATCTTCAAAAATTTGAACATGCACACCCTTCAGTTGTGTGTCCTTAATTTTTATTGCTTGAACCTACAACCTCTTAGCCAAAGCAATATTAATAAAATTATATCTCCTACTAGGGTCAATGGAAATAATAACTTGTTCCTTTTGAATGCTTCCATGAACCTGTAAAATAGAATTTTTAGATGAATGTAAACCCTTTTGATCCTTCTCTTGCTTTTGAATATCCAAATATGTGGCTTCATTCTTCTCACTGTATTACTTAATATTTTTCTCTTTCTCCTTATTGAGCAATTTTATTTCTTTTTCATAGTCTTCATTCAGTTTCTTGAAAACTTCACATTCTCCTTTCATTTCATTTCGCTCATTTTGAATTTCCTGTAGTTTCTTTTCAAGGTCTTTGGTGAATCAAACTATCTATATTTTTATAACTTGCCTCAATATGTCTCTTGCAAATATCTAACTTTCTTTGTAATTGAATATGTTTCCATTTACTCAAAAATGTTGGTTCTATATCACTCCAAGTGCATAAGGGATTATCCCTAATAAAGTTTTCTACCCATTGCAAGACTTGCCCCCAAAAAAAACTCTTAAAGCAACATCGTAACATGACTTCACCATGTTGATATTTTACTATTTTCAACCACTCTCTCAAATAAATAACATTTCCTTCAAAAATATTTTATAGTTCCATAGTTGATGCCCTAATGCAAACTAGGATTTTATGAAAATTATATCTCTCCAATGATTTGAAGCTAAAATTCCACACAAACAACTAGATTTACAATTTTTATTCCAAAAAAAATAAATTGCAACTGATTTGCTTACCCGAACAAAATTTCATCTTCCAAAAAATTCATGATTTGAAAATTCGCCACTACCCTTGTTTCGGATGACTGACTTCAAAAGGTCGTATCTCCCTCAATACTACTCGGATTTATTCATATGACCACTCATTTTAAAGCTCTTAAAATTTTGCACGAACGGATCTAAGAATCATCTAAATTGGATAAAATTTCACAGAGATATAGCTCCTGAAAGATGAAACATTTTTCCAAAAAAAAACCCTAATTCTGCAATTCCACAAAAAAATCCTCACTTTTTCCAAAACATTGCTCCTGAGAAACATGCCCTAGCTATGCAAAAACAAACCCACTTTATCCAAATCACCACTCTGATACCACTTGTTAGGAACCTCCTTTTATCAACCACATAAATCATTAACAAATTGTAGATATATTGAATAACAACCACAATGAATAATCCACATAATATAAAACAAGATAAATATGTAAATTACTACAATGTATTTAATTTAATACTCAAACCCTTGAGGTAGGGCAACACCATACAATGCTCCTTTTGGAAAGAAGCCACTCCACAATATATTTAACTCCATGAACCAAGACTTCTACAATATAATTCCCTTCATGATCCTTACAATGACCAATATCTCTTCTTTATATACCCATATTCTAATTCTACTTTGGGGATCCCACTATTAATATAATATAATATTATAATATAATATAATATTATAATACAATCAATATTGGGTTATGTGTGTCCCATGCCAACCCTTATAAAATATAATAATATATCCCCAAATATCTATTTCTAGGTACCCCAACATTACAATAATATAATATTAAATACTTATGTTGGGTACTTATCATTCCATCCCCCTTACAAATGTTTCATATTCGAAATATATGAAGAAACAAGATAATATGATTTTCCAAGAAATGTTAGCAACTAGTACCAATCTCGATCATCCATCCATCCTAGTGAAACACGTTGATGTTGGTATGCCATTTTACCACTTGAGTATTCAAATATGCTTCATTGACTCCATGCTTATGCTACTGTATTTTGATAATTGGAATGATGGTTCCACTTGTTCCTTGATGCTGATGAACCATTCTTAAAAATAGGATCACTATTCTTTCTTTTCCAAAAACTACCATACTTGATGCCCTTTTGATTCCATGTAGAACCATAATATTGCTGCCTTGAGCCATGCCTCCAAGATTGTTGTTGCTCATGGTGGTGTGGATGGCGATATGGTGTCACCTTAACTTGATGTTCTACCTTCTTTGACTCCTCAACATTTGGCTCCACTATTTTAAAATCTTCTACACATTGTTCTTTCATGTTCCCTTTGTTTGGTGTGTTCTTGTGCTCTTCTATCAAAGTTTTCTTTGAATTAGCTATTGTTATTTCCATGGAATCAATTGCTACTGCTTCTTCCATGGACTCTGTTGCTGCTACTGCATTTTTGGATTCTATTTTAGGTTCTTCCATTTGATATTCAAGTTGTTCCTCTACAACCACTTCTTGTTTTTCCTTGGATCCTTGCTCCTGAAGATGAGAAATATCCTATAATGTTATCTTCTTTTTTTGTACCATAACTTCATAAAATTCTTTTGCACATTAATGTTAACAGTACCCAAAGAATATAACCAAGGATAACCAAGAATAATATCCTCATCATTCTTATCAATAACATGAAAATTTGAATGTAAAAAATATTTATGCATGGTGATATGCAAATATTTAAAAATATGAACATGCTCACCCTTCAACTGTGTGTCCTTAATTTTTGTTGCTTGAACCTACAACCTCTTAGCCAAAGAAATATTAATAAAATTATATCTGCTGCTAGGGTCAATGGAAATAATAACTTGTTCCTTTTGAATGCTTCCATGAACCTGTAAAATAGAATTTTTAGATGAATGTAAACCCTTTTGATCCTTCTCTTGCTCTTGAATATCCAACTATGTGGCTTCATTCTTCTCACTGTCTTCCTTAATATTTTTCTCTTTCTCCTTCTTGAGTAATTTTATTTCTTTTCCATAGTCTTCATTCAGTTTCTTGAACACTTCACATTCTCCTTTCATTTCATTTTCCTGTAGTTTCTTTTCAAGGTCTTTGATGACATACATCAAACTATCTATCTTTTTATAACTTGCCTTAATATCTCTCTTGCAAATATCTAACTTTCTTTGTAATTGAATATGTTTCCATTTACTCAAAAATTTTGGTTCTATATCACTCCAAGTGCACAAGGGATTATCCCTAATAAATCTTTCTACCCATTGCAAGACTTCCCCCCCAAAAAAACTCTTAAAGCAACAGCGTAACATGACTTCACCATGTTGAGATTTTACTATTTTCAACCACTCTCTCACATAAATAACATTTCCTTCAAAAATATTTTGTAGTTCCATAGTTGATGCCCTAATGCAAACTAGGGTTTTATGAAAATTATATCTCCCCAATGATTTGAAGCTAAATTTCCACACAAAAAACTAGATCTGCAATTTTTATTCAAAAAAAAAATAAATTACAACTGATTTGCTTACTCGAACTGAATTTCATCTTCCAAAATTTCATGATTTGAAAATTCGTCACTACCCTTGTTCCGAATGATTGACTTCAAAAGGTTGTATCTCCCTCAATACTACTCGGATTCCTTTATATGACCACTCATTTTAAAGATCTTCAAATTATGCACAAATTGATATAAGAATCATCTAAATTAGATAAAATTTCACAGAGATATAGCTCCTAAAAGATGAAATATTTTTCTAGAAAAAACCCTAATTCTACAATTCCACAAAAAAATACCCACATTTTCCAAATCATTGCTCCTGAGAAACATGCCCTAGCTTTGTAAAAACAAACCCACTTTACCAAAATCGCCGCTCTAATACCACTTGTTAGGAACCTCCTTTCATCAACCACATAAATAGTTAACAAATTGCAGATATATTGAATAACAACCACAATGAATAATCCACATAAATTAAAACAAGATAAATATGTAAATTACTACAATGTATTTAATTTAATGCTCAAACCCTTGAGGTAGGGCAACACCATACAATGCTCCTTTCGAAAGGAAGCCACTCCATAATATCTGAGCCAAGACTTCTACAATATAATTCCCTTCATGATCCTTACAATGACCTATATCTCTTCTTTATATACCCATATTCTAATTCTACTTTGGGGATCCCACTATTAATATAATATAATATTATAATATAATATAATATTATAATACAATCAATCTTGGGTTATGTGTGGCCCATGCCAACCCTTATACAATATAATAATATATCCTCAAATATCTATTTCTAGGTACCCCAACATTACAATAATATAATATTAAATACTTATATTGGGTACTTATCATTCCATCCCCATTACAAATGTTTCATCCTCGAAATATATGAAGAAACAAGATAATATGATTTTCCAAGAAATGTTAGCAACTGGTACCAATCTCGATCATCCATCCATCCTAGTGAAACACGTTGATGTTGGTATGCCATTTTACCACTTGAGTATCCAAATATGCTTCATTGACTCCATGCTTTTGCTATTGTCTTTTGATAATTTGAATGATGGGTCCACTTATTCCTTGATTCTGATGAACCATTCTGAAAATCAGGATCACTATCCTTTCTCTTCCAAAAACTACCATACTTAATGCCCTTTTGATTCCATGTAGAACCATAAAATTGCTATCTTGAACCATGCCTCCAAGATTGTTGTTGCTCATGGTGGTGTGGATGGCGATATGGTGTCACCTTAACTTGATGTTCTACCTTCTTTGACTCCTCAACATTTGGCTCCACTATTTTAAAATCTTATATACATTGTTCTTTAATGTTTCCTTTGTTTGATGCGTTCTTGTGCTCTTCTATCAAAGTTTTCTTTGACTTAGCTATTGTTATTTCCATGGAATAAATTGCTAGTACATCTTCAATGGACTTTGTTGCTGCTATTGCCTTTTTGAATTCCATTTTAGGTTCTTCCATTTGATATTCAAGTTGTTCCTCTACAACCACTTCTTGTTTTTCCTTGGGTCCTTGCTCCTGAAGCTGAGAAATATCCTGTAATGTTATCTTCTTTTTTTTGTACCATAACTTCATAAAACTATTTTCCACATTTATGTTAACAGTACCCAAAGAATCTAACCAAGGATAACCAAGAATAATATCCTCATCATTTATATCAATAACATGAAAATTTGAATGTAAAACATATTTATCCATGGTGATCTTCAAATCTTCAAAAATCTGAACATGCTCACCCTTCAGCTGTGTGTCCTTAATTTTTGTTTCTTGAACCTACAACCTCTTAGATAAAGCAATATTAATAAAATTATATCTCCTACTAGGGTCAATGGAAATAATAACCTGTTCCTTTTGAATCCTTCCATGAAACTGTAAAATAGAATTTTTATATGAATCTAAACCCTTTTGATTCTTCTCTTGCTTTTGAATATCCAAATATGTGGCTTCATTATTCTCACTATCTTCCTTAATATTTTTCTCTTTCTCCTTCTTGAGTAATTTTATTTCTTTTTCATAGTCTTCATTCAGTTTCTTGAAAACTTCCCATTCTCATTTCATTTCATTTCGCTCATTTTGAATTTCCTGGAGTTTCTTTTCGAGGTCTTTGATGACATACATCAAAATATCTATATTTTTATTCCTTCCCTAAATATCTCTCTTGCAAATATCTAATTTTTTTTTGTAATTAAATATGTTCCCATTTACTCAAGAATGTTGGTTCTATTTCACTCCAAGTGCACAAGAGATTATCCCTAATAAAGCTTTCTACCCATTGCAAGACTTCCCCCCCAAAAAATACTCTTAAAGAAACATCGTAAGATGACTTCACCATATTTTACTATTTTCAACCACTCTCTCAAATCAATAACATTTCCTTCAAAAATATTTTGTAGTTCCATAGTTGATGCCCTAATGCAAACTTAGGTTTTATGAAAATTATATCTCCCCAATGATTTGAAGCTAAAATTCCACACAAACAACTAGATATGCAATTTTTATTCCAAAAAAAATAAATTGCAACTAATTTGCTTACCCGAACTAAATTTCGTCTTCCAAAAAATTCATGATTTGTAAATTTATCAGTACCCTTGTTCTGGATGACTAACTTCAAAAGGTCGTATCTCCCTCAATACTACTTGGATTTCTTCATATGACCACTCATTTTAAAGATCTTAAAATTTTGCACGAACTGATATAAGAATCGTTTAAATCGGATAAACTTTCAAAGAGATATAGCTCCTGAAAGATGAAACACTTTTCCAAAAAAAACCCTAATTCTGCAATTCCACAAAAAAATCCCCACTTTTCCCAAATCATTGCTCCTAAGAAACGTGCCCTAGCTCTGCAAAAACAAACCCACTTTTCCCAAATCACCGCTCTAATACCACTTGTTAGGAACCTCCTTTTCTCAACCACATAAATCATTAACAAATTATAGATATATTGAATAACAACCATAATGAATAATCCACATAATATAAAATAAGATAAATATGTAAATTACTGCAATGTATTCAATTTAATACTCAAACCCTTGAGGTAGGGCAACACCATACAATACTCCTTTTGGAAGGAAGCCACTCCACAATATCTTTAACTCCATGAGCCAAGACTTCTACAATATAATTCCCTTCATGATCCTTACAATGACCAATACCTCTTCTTTATATACCCTTATTCTAATTCTACTTTGGGTAGCCCACTATTAATATTATAATATAATATAATATAATATAATATTATAATACAATTAATCTTGGGTTATGTGTAGCCCATGCCAACCCTTATACAATATAATAATATATCACCAAATATCTATTTCTAGGTACCCCGACATTACAATAATATAATATTAAATACTTATATTGGGTACTTAACAGTGTGGCTAATATGGAAACCAAGACCCCTACAACAAAATCCCATTGAAGCCCAATAATTAGAGATTCATACCCTTCCCTATTATTCATGTATCAAAATCACAATCATATGGATTTGACATGGTTTATTTATTTTGGGGAAATTAAGATTATCCCAACATTGAATCCCTCCTTGGACTTTGTCCCATCAAAGTACATTGTCCATAAATATTTTGATCTGAAAGACTAGTTGGCAGACGATTTTCTTCTCCTATCATGAAGAAATAAGTATCCATACCTACGTCTAAGTAAATTATCGAGTTATTTTGTTGGTTAAATCTAGTTACCATTTATTTGTAATAGGGTTCCCTATCAATTCTGATTTGGTTTGCTACTTCTCTCTAGTGCAGCCAAATATGTGAAAAGTTTGTAGCTATATATTTGTTCAAACTATGTGCCATTCCCTACTTAACAACAAACCATAGGCATCGGGTATGTCAACTACCACTATGTCAATAAAATGGAATATTTGGGATTTTGAAGTTACTTGTATCAGGACATAGGGTAATTCTTTGGTCACTTTGACTCAATATCTATCTAATTGAATGATTATTCATCTTTTCTAAGGTTTCATATCCAATGACCTGCATACCGACATAAGCATTACATTTTTAAAAGCTCTAAAATCGACTTTTATGTTCTCATACTTGTTTATTGTCAAATTTCAGCATCTCCTTGAAAGGGCCAAGGATCTGACTAGATAATAAAGGAAGTTTCTTACCTTCCTCAGGCCCAACAAACCCCCTTGCTCTCACTCATCTTCTATTTTTCTTGCAGGGTTACTCTGGTGTTGGTAGCTTGGGCTCTATTCAGACCTTCTCAAAAGTTATTGTTACGAAGTCAGGTGTCCTTTTTTTTGGTCCTTCATTTTTTGCTATTGTAAGAGAGTTTTGCCTGCTCTGTTGTTCCTATTTTTGCTTCTCTATTATTGTTAGCTGGCTGGGAATTATTCACTGAATGCTATCATTGAATTTCTTTCCTCGCTTTACCTATTAGTTTTACCTGAAATAAATACTAAATTTAATTAGAGTTATTGTGAAGAATAGGTTTGTTTATTCATTTAGACAATGAACCAGAAAAGCATTTAATCGCATATAGGCTAATCTGTTAAGTTGCTCATGTCTCTTGTACCCTTTTCCATTTTAAAAGAGAAAAGCACTATTTTATTTCATTCAGCATCATTTAAATCCAGATCTCATCTTAGCATAGGAAAACTTATTTTTTTTGCAGTCTTGTCTTTGTACATATTTTATCTTTCTGCATTTTATTCAAGATTAGGCCTGCAAAGTCTAGATCAAGAAATTTAGTGGAAACCAGGTGCTTCCTGTTCTAAACTTCCATTTTCGTTCCTACAGTTTATTCTGATTACTTGCCCTTAGTTTTGATCACTATTTTTCGTTATCATAGAGTGATTGAGTTTGTTGTTTTGTCATAGTTTTAATTTTTGTTATTCTATTTTTATTATTATTATCAATTTTATAAAAAGGGAAATATTAAATTTAATCATAAAAGGGGTAAATCTATCAATTTCTTCTAGGCAAGAAAGTAAAAGTGTATGTAATTATAGTAGAATAGCTTGTATGTCTACACCGCTTTCTTGGTCTCTTGACGCTTAAAAAGAAATATTCTGTTGTGTATCATTTTAAACCGGTATACCATTTAGTATAGGAAAATATCTCTTTCTTGCATATTTGAGTTTTGGTATATCTCATTTTCTTGCATTTTTATCAAGATTAGGGTTATTAGAACACCTAATATTAGGCTTATTAGAGCACTTGGGAGAGGACATTGGAAAATTGAAATGTGTGAGGATGACAGTGATGGTTGTAGCATGAAAACCAGTAGAGAACAAATGTTTCGTTTGGTCTAGGGTTTGTTTAGGGTTACAATGGTTGGAAAATTGAAATGTGTGAGGATGACAGTGATGGTTGTAGCATGAAAACTAGTAGAGAACAAAGTGACATTCTCAAATTTCCTAGAAATAAGTTGGAAATTGAGGTATTATTGTTCTTTCATTCAGAATTTGATAGTAGGTTTTGTTATTTTCAAAGCACACTTTTATCATATCGAAGGGTCTTGTTGATTGAAATGCCTATTTTAATTTAGTTTTCTGCACATATACTATGTATAAAGCTCAATTTATCATACCTGACAAAGATATGAGCATTAGCTTTTCATTTTAAATTTTTGGTAGAGTGGACAAGTCAATGTCTTTTCTTTTTATTGTGATTGGAAATTCATGGTTATAATTGTAGATTAAAGCAGCATTGCAAGCATATAAAGACGTAAAAGTTTTTGAATTTTCCTCCATGGAAAATGCATTTGGCGGTTTCTCAGCTAAGGTAGGTCAATCTTTAAGGTCTTTCCTGATACTCAGGATTTTATAGTGCCATTTACTTTGTATATAGATGCCCCTCAAATGTTATTCTTATATTTGTATTGATGTCTTCCACGGGCTAAAGAAATGAAGTTTAGGAATAGGGTCAAGAGATTTATGGGATTTTGTTGTTGTCTTGAAGGGTTCCAGGATGGTCGCATATGGTATGACATGTATTGGGATGAGAAACCTGACTGGAAACCAAGACCCCTGCAATAGAAAGGAAAATCACCATTGTGATGAAAATAAGGTTGTGTGGCTAATATGGAAACCAAGACCCCTGCAATTTAATTTTTGCTTTCTTCTATGCCTTCATTTGTGTTGAGGGATCAAAAGGTTTTGGATCAAGGTAGGGAGCTTCTTCTTTATCTAATTGGCTAGTACCAACTTCAACAACCACTTGGTGTTGCCCTTGGTTTTGTTGTAGATATTTGCTTAAGATTATCTCTACTTTACCATTACTTTCTACAACTTGGCTCATTATTTACATGGTTCCAACCTCTATGTGCATTCCACACTACACCAAAAATGGGCTTTAATGGTGGCTAAAGTAAGGTAG
Organism: Wollemia nobilis; assembly: GCA_028583015.1. Taxonomy (NCBI): domain Eukaryota; kingdom Viridiplantae; phylum Streptophyta; class Pinopsida; order Araucariales; family Araucariaceae; genus Wollemia; species Wollemia nobilis. Next base: position 2,947,949 of record JAQPPZ010005099.1, read on the forward strand.
TTTTTTACGGAGTGTTGCTATACCCCTAGGGAGTGTGGCCCCAGTTGTGCCACCCATTGTACTTCATATTACTTCAACAAAAAAAAAAATTTTATTTCATGGCTTCTCAAATTTTTGTTGATAAATTTACAGGTGACCTTGATATAATATTTCCCACAGGTTGGCAATATGTACAACAAAAAAAGATGAAGAAAGACACCACAGGCAGTTGAGGTTATCACAAAAAATCAGGAGCCAGTGATAGAGGCCTCACATGCTAGTAAGTACTATCAATTTGATAGTGTTGTTCAATAGTGGTTGACCTAGGCATATTAGAATTGATCATGGTTTTATCATCGACTATGGTGTATTGTAGCAACTAGTGGAAGATACCAGCTACATCATTCCATTAACGAGGAAGATAAGGAGGTGACCCATAACATAAATGAATCCGATGGTGAGAATACTCAAAATGAGGCTGACAATACTTTGACTAATGAAGAAGGTATGTAGACCACACAAGAAATTTGCTCATGATGTTGGTTACTCATTGTTGTCATACTATATGGCATAATGATGTTTGGATGGTGTCGACATTATAGGTGTTGATGCTCGATCATCACACACTTCAAATACTGAATATCATAGAAAGAGAGGTCCAACAAGATGTGCAGCAGAGTCAAGCAGCACAGATAAGGTGGAGATCATTTGCAATCTAAATGGACAGCCCATAGGAAACAATTATGTTAAGTTTACATCTTACTTGGGGGTGATTGCGAGGGAGATTATTCCTATCACCCATACAGACTAGAGAGCAGTTCCAGTGGAACTTAAAAACTAGTTATGGACACTCATTACGATAAATTTCTAGCCAATGGAGTTCATAGTGTCCATTTTTGAACACTTATATAAATATTGCATCTAATAAGATACTACTTTGATGCAACAAAAATATATCATTTCAGACACAATGAAGAAATGGGTCTTCATGACCATGGGACAACAATGGCATGATCATAAGCATCGACTTGTGAAAAACACTATGATAAGTATGATAATGATGCAGATAGAATTGCTAATCCCCCACCTCATGTATCACAAAAATATTGGGAAGCCTTTGTGAATGGCAAGAGCAGCATTGAATTTAAGGCAAGTACCAACCAATCTGCTATGGTAGTTCATATCATTGTTATGTTCATGTGAATTTTTCTGACCTTGCTCTCCCTAATGAATTTATATATTGGTTTTTTTATTGCATTGTAGGCGGTGAGGCAAAGGAATAAACAAAATAGATCTCACCAATCCATCATGCACACTTGCAGTTGAACAGGATATGCTCGACTGGAGCATGAAATGGTATTCTATCATACTCATCCATTATGTGACAAACATAGCTATATTGGTTTTGTCGTATGACTTATCCCCATGTCTCTCCAACTATATATCTTGTAGAGGAAGAGCCAACCAAATGTGAAAACTCCACTACCAAGGGCAACTATGTGGATAGAAGCTCATAAAAAGAAGGATGGGGCTCCTGTTTCACCAGAAGTTGTGGAGACAATCGTAAGTGATATTCCTTTCAAAATAGCAATGTGTTGAACTTCAAACCATTGTTATATCGATTATTTTTTTAACATGTTACCAATAAACTATGCATGTGATTTTGCTAGAAAAAAATGGATGATGCAATGTCATCTACAAGCTCCATAAATCAATATATTAAGGATGATGCCCTCACCAAGGTTTTAGGACCTAAAATACCAGGTCGGGTTTGGGGTGTCGACAAAGGAGTATCACCAACTGCTCTATTTTTTGGTGAGGGTTACATACAGAAGTTGCACTAGATGCAAGAGCATACGGTAGATAAAGAGCAAAAGTGGGAAGAGAAGCTTGTAGAGAGAGAAAAATGGATGGAAGAGAAGCTCGCAGAGAAAGATAAAAAGCTTGAAGAGATTATGGCATGACTTTCACAGATAGAGGTGTGTCAGTTTTTTCATGATTTCATATTTGAAATGTTTACATGTCGCACCCCTAAAGTTGTAATGATCCCTTGCATATAATTCCATAGGTAGCATCACTACATGCTACCCCTACAATTGGACACAACAGTGGTGGTGGTGATCAAGGCACAGGCAGAGGCTCAATACCTTCTAGGCCAGAGTCATCAATGGTATGACTATTATTTCAAATATAAAATAATTGACTTAGTTTGTATTGTACACTATGTAGTGAATTTATCTAGGCTATTGATTTTCCATGTAGGGACTAAAAATGATACCGATCACTCAAACTGAGAGAAGGGATTGCTACTTGACTCAGATCCATAAGGATAACGTAGTGGTCGAAGGCACGATGATCAGTATTGACCCTGAAGACCTTATACATGGTCAACATTTGGGTGAAGGTTATTGCAAAGTCAATGTGCATGTCGCCCTTAAAGAGGAAATAATCTTGTACAGAAGGAATGATGAGATGGACACAATGAAGGATGTTGTGGGCTCCTTCATTGCCTAGCCTATATCAGATATTGTTTACAAATAAATTATGCCATGTTGTAGCAATATTGTATGATGCTTTGAATTAACATCTGACATCAATGATTACAAAAGAGATTGCCTTTTCTCCATTTACATATTTATCCCCAAAATCTCATTTACTTGGCTTGAAAACCTATATTCAACTGAATCAGAACTAACATTTGACATGTTTAGTCTTTCAAAAACTGATAGGGCCTTGACTAGTTGAATGTTTCCTTTCTGTTTAATAGCAAAAAGTAGTCATAATTACAATCTTCATATTATTGTGTTTCAAGGATTTTATTCTTTACAATTAGTCACCTTGTGTATAGTAGACGTAGTCCTTACTCTATTACATATTGTAGTGTATAATGAATTCTACTTAATGTAAAAGACCTATTGGTCCCTCAAAATGCAATTCTTAAGGATTCTAAAATAAACCTTTCATTTAAGAGCATCACCAGATTCAACCTAATTAACCCATTGTCTATTGGCCCTTTTGGGTAGTTGGTGATGAGGATGATTGTGCTTCTACTTCACATCCCACAACTCCATTGGAGCTTCTTTCTATCTCTCTTTTACTTTGAATTCTGGCTTTCTCTTTATATTTACTTTTGACATGTTAGGGTTTATCTATTTTGGGTAACCTTGGAGGCTGTAATTTTATGTTATACGGTTGTTTCACTTCAGTGTAGTTTACATTAGATTCTTTACTCTAGTTTAGCTGATTTTTAATAGTACATTTTGGTTACTGCAATGCATTAGAACAACTCTTTTCAATGAGTCACATTGGCCTACTTTGGCCATCTATAGACATTAATAGAATTATCTTATCTTATCTTATCTAGAGAACCATGGCCAGGTCTTGCAGAGGATAAAGTTGTCTATTTAAGAATGGAACTCATCTACTTCATATAAAAATTTGATAATTAATTGTAATATGTTACCCTTCCTATTACTGTGAAAATATTCATTTTATTTTTGCAATTGTATGTTTTGTACATGCTTCATTAGCATCAATAATTGCAAACGTACAATCTAGCAATATGGAGTGCAATACAAAAATATTATGTCATGCAATGCCATTTATACAAATTTAGAATGCATAGAAATTTTGCTAAGCTAACTCTAGCTTTAGTAATATGGAATGATAATTCCCTTTTTGACTTTCTTCCTGTTGAGTTGAAATCATTTTCAATTTCTTCATGAATTGGGAAAATTTAAAATTGATGCTGAAAAGAGAATTGAAATGGCTACATTGCCTACGTATGAAGTTTCCCTTTTTGTCCAACTAGTTAGATGGTCATTTTTATTTTTAGTAGTCCTGATGAGGATGGATGGCTAATTGGATATGTCGGAAGTAGAAGCAAGATGTTGAGATGGAGCACTCAAATTTGGGAAATGAACTTGCAGAAGCTTTGCTCATAAGGGGAAATGATATTCTCATAAGAAACTTAGGATCTTTAGCATCATAACATTTGAAATAATAGTTTTGTGGGTGTGCAGGTGTGGGGTAGTCCATTGCCAAATCCTGCTGGATTTTGACCAAATATGGATTAGACCGGATAACACTACAAAGAATTGAAATCTAGAATTTGGTTAGCAGAGCCATATAAAAGAGAATTGAAAGGGATCCATGTAGTACTGTGGTAACTACATTTGCAGGGAATAGGCCAATTGTTGTATTCTTTTGTGTTATTAGATTTCTAATGAAAGAATGGTTGATTATGTTTCTAAAGTCCTGTACACTTGTTGAGAAAATTATTTTTAAGGAAATGATATATTGCTATCATAACGTAAAAATAAACATAATTAAAAAGAAAAAAATTATGTTCAAAATCTGGTCTTGACCAACACCTAAAGCTTGAACAATAGCAATATGATTCAAATAGATCATGGAAGTCAATCAATGGGATCAAGATTACCTGTATTATTTTCTGACATTTGTGGTTGAAGAGCATACAAACCTTGGCCTAAAGATATATTGTTGGATAGAGCATATCTTAATATATATTATTGATCTTTTTGGACAACAGGATCATTACATAGCAGTCTAAATTTTCATTTCTTAATGAGCTTTAGAGGAGTTTAGAGTGGCCTATCATATCATCTTAAGCTAATATGAAAAGGTGTATACATGGCTTTATAATGTTGCAAGTCCATTATTTGGTCTCATTTCATTGTTTGTTGATCACTTACTATTCAAAATTATAGAGATTACCTTGAAGATAATGTTTACAACTTTTTGTTGTGATTCAGAGGATTTTGCAAGCACAATTATAGCATTAACAATTGCTTCATTACCACTATTGGGTGGTAATCATGAAAAAAATGTATTTGGTGAGGAGTTACTTTGGTTGGTTATTTCATATTTCTTTCTCCAATAGAACTATTTAAAACTCTCCAATTTTCAAGTACATATGTCAGACTATTGTTTGCTAAGAAGGTATACTTGGTATTAGTTGCAGTTAGTAGTTATTTCCGTCTGACTACTCATTTAGATAGTGATGATGAAGATGGGCAAGAGACTTGTCCAGCTCCCATTATGTGATACAAATGATTCAGTTTGATTGTAGCAATATTTATGTTTCAAATATTTTTGTTACTCTTTGCATTTCATGTTTGTTGAATAGATATCTTCTGGTCAAACAGGGACTCAAAAGACCAAAATTTGTTCATTATATATGTGTATGTATGAATGTATATGAGAGAGTGTGAGAGATCAGGAACTCCTATGAGCTGATAGATAGGTTAGCTATTTGAAAGAATAGATTTATTGTTATAATCCAATATTTGCAAGTATTCCTGAAAAACATGTAGTTCTAAAGATTAATAAAGCATAGTGGCAATATGTTGATCATGTGCAGATCTCCAAAAGAATAACAAGGAGATCATGAAGGCCTTGATTAGTCAAATTGCTTTGTGGATATCATCTAAGCGTAAAGAATAACTTAACATGAAACCTGGTTGAAGCTTTACGTGCCTGAACAACCAATTTTGCAAACTGAACAACAGATATAGATTTTGTGATGTAATATGAGCCCAGGTCTGCATTCTCGTAAATAAGCCTTCCAATGCATAAGATTGCAGAAGGAATTTATATGGACTCCTCTTTTCATTTTATGTTCAAACATTTCATAGCATTAATCAAGCATTGAAAAAAAAGCTTTGATTATAGATTTCATGGTTTTTAAGCAAAAATAGATTTCTTATTGCAACATGAGACCTGGTTGTGTTTCTTGGAACTTAGCCTTCTGATGGATAAGAATGCAGAAGGAATTTATATGGACTCTTCTGATCTTTTCATTTTTTTGTTCAAATATTTCATATCATTCATGAAGCATTATTTTTTCTTTCTTAAATGCTTTCATTAGTGTTTATACATATTTGGTATTTCTTCTCTTTTCATATTGTTCAATTGTTTCATATAATTCTCAAGCATTTTGGTAAATGCTTTGACTAGTTTTACAAATGCTTGATTATTTTTGATTTTGTTGTTGAGAGATCTCATAGTATTTAATAAGCATATTTTGTAAACACTTTGATCAATTTTTAAATGCTTTCATCATCCCTTTTGAACTAACCAACAACCTTCCTATTAGAATAATAAATTATATCCTAAGTTGTTACTAGGATAACTTGTGTGGTTGAGATTAGCTCAGTTAGTTATGATCCAATGGATCAGATTGTAAGCACTTGCTATTTAAGCAAGGTCATTTTCATTCAATAATATCAAGCATTTAATTTTTATAACATCATATCATAGAAGGCTTTCCCTGCCCTATGAGCCTGAGGAGCTTTTCCTCATGGGGGGATTTCCCTCATGGAAATCCTTCTTTTCATTTTTTATTTTTTTTCTTCCAATATTTTTTTCGAGGGAGTATGCTCTCCATATTTTGATGGATTAGAAACCATATGGTTAAATTTTTATAGGATGTCATTTTATATTTTTTGTTTTATGTATTTTTTTAAAATGCAGATCTGGTTTTGTTGCCGGTTTCTTAAAATATAGATCTGGTTTCGCTGAGAGAGTTGCAACATTTCTTTGGAGAAATAAAAATGTGAAGTTGCACGTGCTGATGATGTTCTCCTGTGATGGCACATGACACGGTGTGGATGGCCCGCCTGGTTTGTCAAAGTGGTGCTACTTTTCGTCCTAGTGGGGATAAACCAAGTCTAGATCTGATGAAGTATATCGTAATAGATGAGCACAGTTTGGTGCTGTGATAGAGTTGGACAATGATAAATAGTTGTGGTGCTCAAGGAGGCGGATGTTGAATTCCACCAAGAGGCGACCGTTGTCGATTTCTAGGAAGTGGTAATTATGTGTGGATCCTGTTGTTTTTGGGGAGAGATCTTTTTTTTCAGTGGTTTTTTTCGTTCTCATGGAAAAGAGTGTTAAAGTCATGCCTGCTGCTACAGCTTCAATAATTTTTTTCCCTCCCCACAGAAGCAGACGACTTCCATCCTGAACAATGATGACGCTTGTGCCGGTTCATCAGTTTTTTCCTTAAACATCGCGATAAAGACTTGCATGGCCCTTTTAAAGATGCTTGACGATATCGTCACTGTTGAGCTGACGCTATTTTTGGTGTAAGATGATGATTACAAGTATTCGAGGGGGACGCTGTCGAAGTTCGAATCTGAGTTTGGCAGGTCTTGTAGCGGCGTAGGTGCCATCTTCAGCTTCAGCTCAGAATCAACAAGAAGCTACCTTTAAAATTAAATGATGATGCGATCTATACATGAAGTCAACATGGAAGGCACTCTGAAGCCCCCACCAGTGTAGTCCACAGATCTCAAAAGGACTTGAATTCATTTTTTTGGTCTAACAAATGCAAAATATTCCCTATGTTTTACGAGGACGTGGTGCATGATGTATTTTCTTCTCAGTGATTGATGGTGTTTTAAGCTGGAGGTTTCCAAGTGGAGATTTCTAGTGAAGTGACGCTAACACTCGAAGCTTACGGAATACTTGCTGTTAGGCTTGCGTCTACTGGTGTACATGCAACATCTTTTCTTATAATAAAAAAGAACCATGAAAAGAAAGTCACTGCTAGATGCAGAGCTGTTAGCAGTTATTGATGACACCGATAACGTTGGATAGCCCATCACTGAAGCGTTTGATGTAGTTTTTCCATCGTCAGCTATTGTTTTCTCAATGCAGATGGCTATTGCAGAGCGAGATTAACAACGATCCCCACTACAGTGAGCTTAACGGATCTGATTTCTAGTGAGCTTAACAAATTTGATTTCTCAACGATGGAAGTAGGGATGCCAGAACAAGATGATGGCCAGTTGAGCATCTGTTGCGTTAATATCTGTTGTCCTGAGTGCTTGCTGATGTATGCATTTTATCTCGGGTGCCTATGATTGATTGACAAAAAGTAGATTATGAGATGTAGAGTTTGATTGGAGTTCGGTTCATCGAAATCGGTGCTTACGAGTTTGTAAATTCATGGGCGCTATGGAGTTCACTTGGAGTTCGACATCAGTACCAAAAAAAACCCTCATTTTAATTCTTATAAATGTGAAGGATGCGACAAAGGGCATTTTTAAAATGTATGTTTTTATAAAAACACATATTACAGGAAGGTTATTTAAATACCTTAATTTAAATTATTAAAGGGACATTTTATTTTAAATTAAGGAAACTTCTTCTAGGATGATGTCGCTCTCAGAAAAACTAGAAACATATAATAAGATAGGGAGGCGTTCTTTCGAAAACCAGGGACATATGAAAGGCACTTGGCATTCGAGTAATTTTATGTGGGAAGATTTTGTCTTCTAGTGGGAGTACTTTTATATGAGAAGCTTTTGTCTTGTAGTGGGAATACTTTAATATGGGAAGATTTTATCTTCTAGTGGAGTATTTTTTTTAAATTTGTTGGGGGCATTTTTTTTTTAAAATATGTAAGGCCAAATGGTCCATGTACTTTCTTCTGAAGGAGAAATATAAAAGTGGAAATTTTTATAGTCACGTTGTATTTTGAATATTCCGGCATATTCCTTTGTGAGGGAAAGAAGAAGATTATTTTTTTTGTAGATGAAAGTTTCATTGTCACCCCATCATAGGGGTATTTATAGTCATCGGAAATATTTTTTCGAGATGGACACATTGGTGGTGTCCATTTTCTATTGTGAGGTAGTTTAACTTATGTTTTTTTAGCCTCAAATATATTGTATCATGGAGTGCACTCTCAGTTGAACCCGACACTCCCACAACTTTGTAAGTGATCCTCGTATCTAGTCATCTCCTCTATATCACCTAGCGGTTACAACGACTGGTTACCCATGCATTTTGGTAGGATGAGGAGGTCACCATAAGGACACGTTTGAGAGCTGCATTGGTTCCCTTTATTTTTCATATTCCTTTGAAGTAAGATGTTTTTATATTCAGTTTGGACCTTGTTATCAGCCCATAGTGTTCATATAGGTGGAAACCACTACTTATGCTTGTGGAGTCAATTTGGACATCCCTTGCGATTCTTGTGGTTCTTTCCACACTATCTTCACACTCTTATTTTTGTGAGACACTTTGGTTTCAAGGGGTTTTTTTTAGTGACCTTTTTCATGGTTCATAGCCTTGATCTGTGTCACAAGAACCAGTCTGGTAGTATGGTTTTATTCAGTTCGAAGACAAGGCTTCTCTACTTTTGTGAGACATCTCATGGGTCCTTTATAGGCTTCTTGATGGAGGTTGTCCTAGGGGGGTTGAAGAGGACATATTCCTTCCTCTCCATACTCCTTCCACATCTTCCTTCTTCTTCTATTCTGGCAAGTGGTTTTCTCCCTTATGGTTTTTTCTTCATTTTTCTAACAGAGTTTTCTTATGCACATATTGTACATGAGTACCTTTTCAGGTCTTGTTATCGAGACTCATACTTGTGGATATGCCACTTGTTTTGGTTTTGTTGTTTTTCACTACCTCCTAGTATCACTTAAGGGGGGGTGTTAGTATATCCTAGTACCACTTAAGGGGGGTGTTAGAATAATAAATTATATCCTAAGTTGTTACTAGGATAATTTGTGTGGTTGAGATTAGCTCAGTTAGTTATGATCCAATGGATCATATTATAAGCACTTGCTATTTAAGCAAGGTCCTTTTCATTCAATAAGATCAAGCATTTCATTTTTCTAACACCTTCCTATTCATTAATTCATATATCTATGAAAACCTATTACTTCATTCATTTCACATACCATATTTTTGAAAAAAATGCCCAACCTATGCTTCAAGAATCATGACCATCTTCCAAAGCGTTTTTTATAAACTTCAGGGTTGAAGGCAAATACATTTGATTTTTGATCTACAAAATAATGTTTATTTTATTATTTTGAAATGAATTGATGGTACTTGTAAATGACATTGATATATATATATATATATATATATATATATATATATATATATATCGCTCTTCAATATTTACATATTCAACTCAAATATTTTTAAACCATTCAAGAATAATTACAAAATTGCATTAAGTAGCCACTTGGCCCACTTCATTGCCTGTTCAAGATAAAGCCTCAGTTGCATTGTTATCTTTCCCTTTTCATGTAAAATTTCAAAATCATTTTGTGGACAAAGTGGTCCTCACATGTAGTTTAAACTCAGCCTGAACCTATCAAGTGAATGGTTGATAATCCAAATTTTAGGTGAGATTTTTTTTATGTGAGGCCCTAAGATGGCGGTTTAAAACCGCCCTCTTAGGTCTAAGACGATGGTTATAAACTGCCCTCTTAGGGAAGGCCTTAAGATGATGGTTTAAAAATGTCTTAGACCCTAAGAGGATGGTTTTAACCATCTCTTATACCTAAGACAATGGATAAAACACCCTATTAGAGCCTCCCCTAAGAGGACAATTTATAACCGTCGTCTTAGATCCTAAGACAATGGTTCTTAACCGCCCTCTTAGGGGAGGCCCTAAGATGACGGTTAATAACCGTCATCTTAGACCCTAAGAGGGTGGTTTTAACCACCCTCTTAGACCTAATATGGTGGTTATAAACCACCCTCTTAGAGGAGGCCCTAAGATGATGGTTTATAACCATCATCGTAGGTCTAAGAGGGTGGTTCTGAACCACCGTGTTAGGGGAGACCCTAAGACGATGGTTTATAACTATCATATTAGGTCTAATAGGGTGGTTAAAACCACCCTCTTAGGGTCTAAGATGATGGTTAAGAACCATCATCTTAGACCCTAAGAGGGCAGCTTTTTGAGGTAGTTTTTAGCTACCATCGTATATCATGGTTTTTTTATGAGGCCCTCATAGGAAATGGTTGGATAAAAACTATTAAAAGCCTTTAAGGGTGGTTAATAACCACTTTTAAATCCCTTTTTTTATGTATTATATGTTTATTTACTCATTAAATATTTATGTTAAAAGTTGAATGAATGGTTTATTCTGTTAAGAGTTATTCTACTATCTGGATTTCTCATTAGATTGTTGTTAGTTCAATTCTTGGAATGCTTGGATGTGTGCACTTAATTGATTAATATTTTGCAACATTTGATGATATCTAATCTATTAGGTAGTTTATTATAATTAAGAGAACAAGACTCTTATGCACTTATGTCTTTTTATGTAGTTGAATCTCTATCATTTTAAGTCGTAGTTTCTAACCCTAAACATTCTTATCTCTAGTTTGCAACCCCTTTTTAGTTAGTTTAGATAGTGTTATAGAAATTGACCTACTCCAAGGCTGATTCAAAATATTTTTTGGATCTTCTAATATTGGATGAGGTCTTGAGGGGGCAACTCATCCACTTAGGTAGATTTCAGACTGAGTAGTTAGCAATAAGATTCTATAGGTCCTATTAAGTCCTACAATTAATTATCATTATCACCTACAAGTTGGATCTATCATTATCTTGTAAAATACATCCTCTTATCCATTTATCTTTTTTTTACAAAGGATCTATATTAGAAAATTTGATTTCAGTCAACACTTCCTAAATTAGAAGATGAAAAATCAATTATTCTTGAACTAAAAGCTATCCTAGATTGAAAATCACATTAGTTACATACTCGTACTATTACAAATATTTTAGTACAATGGTGTATATTACACCTTGAAGGTTTGCTCTATCAATTTCAACAATATTTTTTCTCATATTGAACTTCAAGGACAAAGATTTTTTGGAGAAGTAGGCAATGTTAAGACCACATGTCCTTACCATTTTTATTAATTGATTGTAATAGTTAGTTAATAATTAATGAACACATCTTTTGAATGTAAATTTGATCCTTGATCATTAGGGTTAGAGTTAGATAACTCAAATAGTTATTTTTGGCTAATATTAAAGCACTAGGGTTAGAGTTGAATTATCATTATAAATTGCATTGTAAGGAAGAAAGATTTATCCTAAATTATTAAATTATTTTGATATTTTCTCTTAAAGAAGGTTGATACCTCAAAATGGCTTGTGATATAGTGCAATTTTTTAGAGTTATCGATACAATTTCTTTAGTTATTGTGTTGATTTAGCATGTTGTGTTCTTCATGTTTTAATATATAGTGTTCCTCTATTTTTCAATCAATTATTATGGGAATAATCCTTACATGATTAGAGAGAGGTGAAGAAGATACAAGTAGTTAGTTCCAATTCCTCTCAAGGCAAGTTAAAATTGTAATTTACAACCAAAACTATGCATCAATGATAATGAGACTAATGCTAACTCAAGTGGTCAAGTGTAAATTGAAATAACTTTTAAAAAGATCAATAGAAATAATAAATCTCAAAATTTAAATAGTATAAAGCAATCATTTGAATAGAATTTATATTTATTAACAAATCTAGATTCCAGGTATCAAAATAATCTTAACTCTTTGGAGAGGGTAAAGTCTCATAGCCAATAAGAGAGGGAAAAGTCTCATATGTGCACTAGATATGATAGAAGATTATAAGTAATGATGAATTAATTATAATACAACTCCTTTATTTATTGTCTAAACAATTAATTAGCCCTAACCCTAATGCCAAAGGGTCAACTAACCTAACCTAGGACCTAAGATAATAATATCAAAGATAGTTGATGTGGCTATATTATATTTTTTATATGGCTTCCTCCTTGAAAGCTTTGTCCTTAAAACTAAAAAATATTGAAGACTATTTATAGACTCCCACGTTGCATCTTCCTTTGGAAGATCCTACTAATTGATGAGGAACTCTTACACTTGGAGATATTACAAATTACTAACCCTAGACTACAAGACCATTTTTATGTAGGTAAATTCTTCCTTCTTCATAAAGTACTAGAAGTTCCATTTAGGACTGCACCTTCTAACCAATCACTTGCTTAAGACAAGAAACATGAAAAGTAGGATGAATTTTGAAAGTAGAGGGAAAATCCAACTAGTATACCTCCTCCCCAATATGACAGATAACCTATAGTAAAAGGGATACTTAAATGTTGTTTAATATAGTTTAAAAAAAACCTAGAAGAAGAGATAGACCTCAGATCTCCTATAATGGTAGCTTGAGTGCTTATGAGATTTGTCTTGAATATGACATGACAATGATTCAACACCTAAAAATACTTTTCACACTTAAAATATTAAAATAAATAACATACCATCTTTTATTTATTTATTTATTTATTGAATTTACATGGTGGAATCGGTAGCCGCCATGAATTTGGGCAGGTTTTCTGGATTTTATGGTCGTCACAGTACTATCCACCCCAGAAGCCACCATACAGATCTTCGTGCAGTCTGCCCCTATAACCACCATGCCATAATCATTTTAAACCTTTTAAGCCACTGAAAGCACTAGGAAAGGGACAAGCATTCAATCCGGTGAGGCTCGAGATTTAAACCTTGGACCTCTGCCCCCTTATGGGGTTTGGTCAAACCAATTGGTCTACACCTCGGATCTATAACATACCCTCTTTCAAATTAAAAAAAAAATATTATTTATTTATTTATTTTTAGTACACAAAATCATTCTTATTAACCTAATCATATAAGATAGATAAGTTCTACAAAATAACCTATTTTGATATGTAAAAACACCAAAAAAAAGTTAATTAAATGCTATAGATGTGTCTTATTATTATGGATGTTAATCAATAAACAACGGTTGGATGCATTTGGGCTTCAAAGTGATTCCAATCCCACTCAGGATAATGGATTTGAATGTTGATAAAATTTAGGATATGCTTTCTAGTTTGGATAGGAAAATTTTAAATTTTAATTTTAAATAAAAGATAAGCTAGAGCTTGGTGGGAGAAGTAAAAAAATGGGTTCTTGATAGTTCCATCCATTTGGGGTGGCATCCCCAAGAGGTTACAAGGTTTGGCTGCTCAATTGTGTGGAGTGAGTGACCTTCTTGTAGGAATGTGTTTTCACATTTTGGAGTCCCTAGTATAGTTCGGATGTGATTTTTGTTTTAGGTGTAGATCCAATTTAGGACAGGTCTTAGGGGGTCCTTCCTCAGGATCTTATTCTTTAAGATGTTAGTGATATTTATTTTGGCCCTATTGACTATCAAGTTTTATTCCCTAGAATGCAATTTCCATGTTTTTATAGATAGGTTTATTGGCGCCCCTATTTTAAATTTGTTTTTTCCCCTTTACGAGGTAATTATTGGGACATTTTTCTAGGTTCCGTTTGGATAGGAACCACTTATTAGGTTTGAATGTTCCTACTATTTTTCTTATTTTTTAAATTTAATTTGGTAATTCATTCTTTTGGCAGGATTTACTTCTTCTAGATCTCTTGGTTCTCTTGGATCTTCTAGATCCCGGCTTCTCTTGGTTCTTGTTGTTATTTGAAGTTTAGTTTTTGGTTCCCATGGGTGGGGTAGTTATTTAACTATTTTAATTTAGTTTCTCTCTAGAAGTTGTTGCTTCGTGTTTGTAAAAGGTTCAAAGACCCTTTCAACACTTGTTCTTGAGTTTGGTTTTTGGATCCACTGGGTGGGTCATATCTCTTTAGAAGATTTTGCTTCTTTGTATAAGCTTTGGGACCATTTCAAAACCCATTATTATATATAATAAAAAAAAATGTTGGAGGAATAAACAATATTCTTATGTTCAAAATTTTATGCAAAAGATTGTTTAAATTTTCAATTTGTTCCATTGACATATTGCAAAAGTGGTCTAGTGAAATATTAATTATAATTTTTTTGAAATTTAAAAATTAAATAATTAAAATTTTTGAACCAAAAACTATGGCACACAATTTGAATTTGGAAAGTTATTAATTTTTGCTAGTTTAGTTGATGAGCATTGTAGACTAGTAAGTTTGAATATGTGTAACTTAATTTAAATGATAAAATATACTTTGATATGGTTCATATTATGTTATTTTTATGCTCAAAAATTTACAACCACTACCTAAATTCGACTCTTCATAAAGCCTCATAATGAGATTCCTTTACTATAAAGAGGTCCATAGTTTTAGATTTGCATTTGTCGCTCTCAACAAAATTTTGAGAGATCATAAAAATACAAATTGTCAAATAGGCTAACAACAATTTACTCAATATTTTTAAATAGTAGAAACACAAAAGGTCTTTCAATGCTATTAGATAGCACACATAAAACATCAATTATTTTATTGCATCTCACCAAATAAACTTGATGAGAAAATGAGTTATAGTAAGTAAAAGTTGGAGGTCATTATTTTAGATTAGATACGAAGAACTCATGCCTATAAAAATAATAGTATTATATGGAATTTTTAATAAAAGTGCTTCACCATTATATCTATATGCAAAAGTAAACATTAAAACTGATTCTAGATACTCTCAATTATAGGTCGAGTCATGACGTATAGTTTGGTCACTCGTCTTGTAGAAGTAAATATTGAAATTAATTGTGAAGATGGATGATGAAAAAGGATAAGAGGGATAAGTAAATACAACCTCTATATATATGGAAGTATCGTGCCAAAGCTCCTCATATTGTCAATTCTCAAGTGAATTCCTGTGCTATAAGAGCAATCAAGGTAGAAATACCCTAGCGTATACTAGAGGATGATCTCAAAATATTATGATTATAGATTAAAGAGGATTATAATTTTTGAGAAGAAGCCATTATTCTGTGTAGTTTTGGTTTCATATGCCTATATATTTGTTGCCAAAATATGTGATAAAGAGAGTGGTGTGTATTGAGATATTGAGGCAAGTGGATTTAGTGGATGTCATCTATACAAGTGGGTAGAGCAATATGATATTTTAGAAGACCCCAATTCATCTATGGACCATAACTAAAGTTAAAATAAATTCATTTGATGATCTAGAAGCCAAGATAATAGAGTTAGAGTTAGAATTCTTAGATGATACCTAGAGTTATGACCCAAAAAAAAAATTTGTTGCATGGCTAAAAAGTTGTAGGATTTCCAAGAAACAAGCATGAGTCTAGACCTGATCTTAAGAAATTATGGAGTACACAAGAAGAATATTTCTTGCCCCTTTAAAAGGAGAAATTCTTGCTAGAAGAGCCCCAAAAATATTTATATGAGAGTTTGTATACAAAAGTGAAGGAATTAGATCTTGCACTTCCAATTAGCATGACTATGAAGAAATTCTTGCAATAGAAAAAATAGATTAGTAACAAGATCAAGGCCTAGTTGAAATTTCATCAAGAAATTGATTAGATTGATGCATCTTTTGGAAGATTAGATCTAGATGAAGATGAATACTTAAACCAGTACTATGATGTGGAGTACCCAAAAGAAACATCACTAAATGTGAATAACATGGTAAATGGAATGTGAAAAATGGGATTTTGATCATAGATGCTACTTCCACACTGTCCAAAGAAGCCACAACAATTCAACCAAAGCCTATGAGAAAGAAAATAATGTAGAAAAGATAAAAAAGAAATGGGACCTCTCCAAGAAAGCAAAATTTAATACTCTAGTCAGAATCACCAGAGAAGAGATAAAATTATGAGGTATTTTCTTAGAATAATCCTCTTTAATCCCCAAAGTAAGTTTCTAAACTAATTAGTTAGACATAGGAGCAAGTGGTACTAGTTGATGAAGATGTAGTTATAGCATTAGTTACCATTTTTGACAAAGTAACTAGTCCAAAAAGAGTAAGAAAATAAATAAATGGTGTCCCTAGAATTGAACTACTCACTATAGAAGCCTCTCTACCAATCTCTCAATCCTCTCCCATTAATGATCCTTTGACTTCTCAAAATGCTCTAGCCTTGCCAACTCATATGCCTAGTGTTACAAACATATCGATTGATGATCCTTTGAATTCCCTAGTAGCCTTAGCTATTCAAGAAGCAGTAACCCATTCATATTTGAATGTCCTAAATTCATGAACCTTAGGTACTTCAATTCATTCTCCTTCATCAATCCCACCCTTCAAGCCTCTAGCCACATTTCTAATACCTCTAAATTAACACAAATATTCATAGGTAACCATGCCAATTTTGAATTCACTATAGAAGCTTTGGAAGGTTTGGTAACAAACAAAGTAATACAATAAAAATAAGTGGATTTCATTGGCATAATAAAAATTGCAACTCAAATAGTAAGTCACTTCACCCCACAAAATAGAACATTGATATTTTCATGAAAATATATGTTGGTATAGAAACCTAAGGAAGAGATGATGGTGCAAGACTAGTGGGTAGTGACAGAGGGGCTTGACGAAATAATTGTTTGAGTTAAAGACAAGATCCAAATCATGTAGGAGGAAAAAATGTAGTTTCATATAATTATGAATCATTGAGTCAAAAATTAATGAAAAAGAATAAGAATTAGAAAATGTGAAGAGTACCTTGAGCAAATATTAGATAAAATATGCTAGCTAAACATATAAAGGAGTAGCATGAAGTGTCTATCCTAAAAGAAAAAAAAGAGTAAATAAAAATCCTTCTTGACATAATTGTTTGGTAGGAAGCTAAATTTGACTAGGAGATAGAAAGTGTCCAAAAGAAATTAGAGAAAATGAGGTAGAAAAGGAAAAGAAAAAATGTCAAACAATCAAGAGCCTAGTAAAAGAGCTTAGTGAAACCTACTGAAATTAAATTGCAAGTATAGTTGTAACACTCTTCTAGATATTCAATTTTATTGATACAACCACCATACAATATACTTGGGTGAGACAAGATATTGAGTCAGTTCTTGCTAGGATATTTGCTTATATAGTTGAAGCTAGAAATTATCAAGCAAAGCTAATAAATTCATTGGATTTTAATATAATGTCTACTAGAGCCTACGATAAGGAGGTGAAAACGTGAAGAGTGATGTATTTCCCCCAAAAGGAATGTGTTGCACATTGATGTAAATCCCAAGTGACTACCTTAGTTACCACTACTACCAATCTTAGGAGTAAAATCAATGCATTATTGTAAAAATAATTCCATTCTCCCTGGGCCATAGATAGTAGGCTCATCTTAGAATTTGAATACATGCAATTTCTAAGGCATTAAAAAGAAGATAACTTATCTTTCAAGGTATGGTTGAATCCTCCTAAAGTAAAATATATTGTAAATATAATCAAACCTTTAGTTGCACCAAGGACTCAAATGCATGTAATTGCTAGTAGCACAAGGAATTTCTTTCCCAATAACCAATTTGAGATGCAAACAATCTATGAGTACTATAGATAAATCCAATTCTCATCAAATGAGGAGTGAAAAAAAATTAAGCAAGTGTTGGACAAGATGTCAAGTTTGTGATATTTTTGTTTTTTTCTTAATGTTTTATTTTGTAGATTTATTCAAATTTTTAACTATAGACCCAAGGAGGAAGGTAGCAATTCTAAATTCTCCTTCAACAAGCAAGAAGACCATTGTGAGTTGTCAGAACTGTAGTGAGTTTCACTACATCCAAATATTCCTACCTTAGGTAGAATTGTGAAAGAAAATGAGAAAGAGGCAAGGCTAGTGGATGACAAGGAAAGAATAATTTGATGTGGGTAAAAAATAATTCGATCAAAAATGAGTGCAAGAGAGAGAAAGTTCCAACAAGTAACTAATAGCTCACATCATCTTAGAAGTCAAAAGGAAGATGAAGAGAGAGTAAGATCTCCCTAGAAATTAAAATGTAATATAGCCAACATAGAAGGTTCAAGAAGGGTTAGATCAAGTTGCAAGACATTAGTAATGGTACACAAGATCTAGGAAGGTAGATAAGCTAATTATTAAGGAGATTAAGGATCACCTACTAACATCAATTAGGATTGGTAATCTAAGGAGAGTGTGTGAATTATTCAAGACAAAAGTGTGAGGTTTGTAATAACAACAATTACAAATATGATAGAAGTACTTAAAAAAGATTTTTTTCCAAGATCCCAAGGATGTCAAATAAGAGTTAATAATGGTAGTTGAGCATCTAGTACATGAGAGTTGATGCCTCAAAACTAGTGACCTCGAAGGACTACAAGGACATAATCAAACAAGTAGCAAAGGGATAAGGTCATGAATTCCTACACCAGTTCTAGGAGGGAAATTCCTCTTTTCGTAATCTATAAATATAATACATTTTAGCATTGCAAAGGATCTGAGTTGTATAAATTTCCATTCATTTTCTTCTATATAGAAGTTCCTAAACCTTGAGTGATCTTATGGGTAATATTTCAAGCATGCACTTCTAGCATAACCTATTAATTTTATATTTATATACATGCTTAAGGCCATGACTATTTGGTTCTTTCTATCCCATTTCTTATATGTTTGTATGTTTATGTGTGTACACTAGAGGCCATGACTATTTGATTTTTGTCTTTTTTCTTTTATATGCAAGTTGTGCTTAACATACTAAGCAAAGGAAAGTGTTCACCTTTGAAATATTGGTGCATTACACTCATGTGTTTGTGTGTCTTACTGGTATTTAGAGGAATATTATTTTGATCTTGGTGCATCACCCCATGTTAGCTTAAGATAATTTTTTCTTTTTGCTATCTTTGATTTCTATGGTTTCTCTATCCCTTTTTCCATTGAAGCTAGTTATATTGGGATAGAGTAATAAGATAATCAAAGATCATATCTTAAAAGGAGGTGACTTTATAAAAATCCCTAGAGGCACTCTAATTGATGCAATTCTCATGCTCTCAGAGTTGCCTTGTTATGTCACTCTGTGCGAGACATGATACTTCGATTATATGATCCCCACATTTGGTGACAATGACAGTTAGAGAGAATAATAGGTGTGTTTCAAGTAGTTTAACCCTCCAATGGTTAAAATTATAAAAATTATTTTCCTAAAATGATAGCGCTACACTAGTGTTATTACATAAACATAGTACTTTTGTTGGCATAAGTAGAATATATGCAACATGAGCGTTTAGCTTGTGGATTCCTTCTACCACTCATGATATTAATTGTGCATGCTAAATCTTATCCTCTGAACCTACAAAATTTAAATTTGATCCCTTATACTAAAAGTATATTTGAACCTTTCTTCCCTCTAAGAACCCCCTTCCAAAATTCTATAAATTGTTCCCATGAGATGGGCATTCAACATACAATTTCAAGTGTCTAAAACTTGTCAAGATTTCTCTATAAATTTTCTTGATGTCTCTCTCTCTTTCTAATTATATTCATCTTCTTGCATCTTATTAGCATTTGGTGCAAGCGAATCAAGGTATAGGAGCATCCAAAAAAGGTCATTCCTTTGTTGCTTTAGAAGGCTTCTTGGGAAGCTCTTGGCTATGGAGGAGGTATTCATAGGATTTTGGTTTATTGCTACATCCTTGAATCTTGTTTCTTTTAGTTTCTTTTTGCCTATGCAATGCTCCTTGTCTTACCTTGCTAAAAATATTGGCGTGTTTACAACTCTTGTTAATAATTATATTATATTTTGAGGGTGTTTGTAATTGTACATTCCTAATTTATTTTCTTTTTCATGCTTTTTTTTTTTTTGGTAAGTAGTGTTTGTATTTACAGCGGGTTTTAACAAGGATCCCAAAACCTGATTACATAAGCAATGGGCCTAGGGCATCAATCCCTTGAAACTGAACACTAAAACGGAAATCCTGCCTGGCGATAACGGTAAGCATGAAACAATCCCTCTCGGCGGGAAACAAACAAATAAGAAAGAAAGTAGTTTTGGAGATCCCGCCCGGCGGGGAGTAGCCAAAAACCACCATCGAGAAGATCCCGCCCGGCAGGAAGCAAAGAAAAACTGTTACAATAAAATCCCGCCTCGTGGGAAGCAGTAAAAACCACCACAAACAGTCCCACCTAGCGGGAAGCAACAGGGAAATCCCACCATCCGGGAAACCAGCAGAAAAGAAAGGATCCCGCCTCACGGGAAAATCGGCGGATTTGGCGGATCCCGCCCTGTGGAGAAACCAGCCACCCACCGGGAAAACATTTCGTTCAGCGAGAGCCATCTTGCAGGAAGCCGACAGCCAGCATAGAGAGGATCCAACCCATCAGGAAGTGACCAGAGAGTTGCACCACAAGGAACCCGCCCTGGGAAAATAGAGGAGGATCCCAGTAGCAGGGACCAAGAATCCCATCCAAGCACAGAGCCTGCCGAGGATTCACAAGAAAAAAGGGGGAAGCTGTCCAAACCCTAAACCGTCACCTCCACCGCACCGAGAAACGCAGGGGACCAGATCCACGCGAATAACTTGCAAAAAACCCCAGGGGGAAGCCTGAGGGAAAAAGGGAAGGGATCCCCAACCAAACAGGGATCCCTGGGAAGCACCAGTCCAAAAAAACAACCAAGGAAACCCTAGCCGGCTGGGAGGGGTGCAGATAGTGGAGAAGGATCTCCCCAGGAGATCATCTGCAAACAACCACTCCCCGGGTGGGATGACCTGGGTTGAGCCAGGGACTGGGCAGGAACCAGGAGCCATGGGAGGGGGAGCAGGGGAGGGACCAGAGCCCTCCCCTCTCTTCTTTTTCATGCTTTTCATAATCATTCATATTTGATAATATTTTGCTACCATATTCTCATTTTTTTTGCTATTAATAGCATTTCCTTTTATTATATAAACTTTTATTAAACTATTGATCTCTTGTTAACAAATTTCTTAACAAGTATCTCATACTTCCTTGTCTCCTTTGCATTACTTAGTTGCAATAGGTCCTCCCTCTTATCCCTTGCTGCATTTGATGTCATCTCGCTTAGGCAATCTTGTTAGACATTTTGTTTTAGAATTTCATTCATCTTGGTGAATTTGCACTTGAATGTAGCTCCTAATTTAACACATGTTGTTCTTTATTTTTATTGCACACTAATTTCTAAATATTTTCCCACTTAGATTGAGCATTTTACACTCAAATATGCATTCAAATATTTCATCTTTAGGTCTATTTGTAGCATTTTTCCATTAAGCACATTTTTACAAGTTTTCCATCACTAAAGATCCTTGTTTTTGAGTTGTAGGAATGATAGCACTAATAATATAAATAATCCTAGTGATTTTTTCTTTCTAATTATTGTAGAACAAAAGCACTACATCTCTTCGATAACGCTAGGGTAGTGATATTAAGGAACATAAATGCTTTTGCATAGGTTGAATGCTCCTTTAATGTTTAGGCATTTATTTTTCTTATCATACCAAAATGGGGACTGATTAGTCTAACCAGATAGTTATTAGTTTACCTATGATTAGATAGTCCCTTGAACATAACCTTAGTTGTCTTCTTGTTCCTTTTATAGGTATTATCATGATAACACTAGAAATTTGCAATTATGTCAGGTTAGCACTTTTGTTGAAAGTTAGTGCTTCTACATAGACTTCAAAATTAGGTGTTACAGTCTATAGTCCTCTTTTTCTAGTTTTTGTGACTTGATTTTTATTTTTTCCACCTTGTTTGCTATAATTTATTGTTTGTTTCTTAAAAATTTCATCATAAGGAAAGGTAATAAAGTTTAGTTCAATTTATTTTATCAAATTATCTTACACAAGGAATTGAAAGAACATCTAGCTACATTTAGGTTACTTTTGTATGCCTACATAATCTCTTTGTTTGCCCTTAAAAGGAAAAGACTCTTTACTGTCCTTATAAACATAGAAATAGAAAAGGCATATAGTTTAAGACCATTGGTTATTGCATACTTGTATTCTTACATCATTTGTATTTTCTATTTTAGATCCCTCTTTAAGAGGCATAAGGTTAGACTTTTAAACCTTAGGTGTTTTGTGAAATTTACACATACAACATTCATTTAAAATATGTGCATGGAACATATTGATGTAGACCAACCCACATGATTTAGGTCTTCTTTGAAAAGAGTTCCAGAGACTCAACCCATGTATAGTCTACAATCTATAAATCGTATCAATGAAAATATAAAGAAGAGTAAAGCATATCAATGAAAGTATAAAGAAGAGAATTTTAGACTAAATAAATATAGTGTTCAATCAACAATGAAGAGATATAAGTACAACTATAAAAAAATCAACATTAATTAAATAACTTTAAAAATAAAGAAACATAAATTATAAAACCATTCATAATAAAAATTAAAGAATAAAATGGCCAAAATAAATCTATACAATCCATAGTCACGTGTGCTACCCCTTTATGTGATCTTTAATTGGGAGGCATTGTAGGATAGACAATTGGTAGTAGATGTAAAAAAGGACCAAAGTGCCTAAATGTTATCTATGCACAATGCGAGTGAAATACAAACACAGATAGATAGATATTGTTTGGGTGGCCTTCGACATAATTCAAGCATGCATTACAATTTCTTAAACTAGGATCTATAATACTTGAGCGATAGAATGTAATCTTGAAATCAGAGTGATAGTGCACAGAACATGAATTTCAATAGTATTTTGACAATGTTCAAAATTTCTCCCTCTTGGCCTCCTAAGAGGAGGTATTTATAGAGCAATTTATACCTCATTGCTCAAATAACATGTGTTATACCTTGAGTGAATGGTTAGATGCGGCCATGAGTGACATGCCACCAGGCATAAGGTTACATAGTTATATTAGTTGTATGGGTAGGCTTGATCAAAGCAAATTGGTTTGTCATGAAAATTCATTCCTGTACAATATTGAGTAAATGGTTATCAAGTTTGGTCAAAGCTGCTTAACTCACTAGTAACCATGGCCACTTGTGGAAGCTATCACAAGGAAAATATAGTCAAAAGATGTACGATTGATCGTGCATTCCATAGATTCGCTTCAGTCGTAATTGGTTGTCTAATTAGGTATTTATCAAATCTAGGTTCAAATCTTGACTAGGTATTTATCAAATCTAGGTTCAAATCTTGAAGGTATACCTATTGTAAAGGTTCTAAATCCTTTGAGTATGTGTCATGACTATACAAATCCAAACGACTTACCAAATCAACAATAACAAGATGATATAAAATTATTAGGAGCATTACCTATGGTTTAAATCCTACAATTAACCGTTACCAAAAAAAAATATAATATAATGTAGATTTAACAACTCTCCTACTTATTAAAATAAAATACGACGATGCCAAGGGAACAGGGTGCGGGTAAACGGTAGGTGGAGTATGTGTCGAGGGCACGTTGCATAAGCCAAGGACTACCTTCACGAGATCGGCATTAAATTTTGATTTTATTTGATTTATGAGCCTTTAATCAAAGTTTATAATTTAAACATCTAATTAAATTAAATTTGTAATTTTAATTTAATTGGATTTGATTTATTTTAATTTAATTTATATTTGGTTTTACTTTACTTTTAAAGTAAATTAAGTCTATCTTTACTTTTACTTTTAATTATGTTTATCCTAACTTTAAATTTTAATTAAAATTATTTTATTTTAGTTTTCTTTTTATTTTAATGTTTTTTAATTTAGTTTAAATTTAATTTATTTTAAATTTGTGATTTTGATTTAATTTAAAATATTATTTAATTATATTTAAATGCATCACCCAATTACCAGTTAAAGATTCAAGGATGTGGGTCCATACTGCTTGATCTCGGTTGTGATCATTACAGGAGTATGGAAAGTTTTTTGGGGAGCCTTGCGTCAATGGAAGTGTTTGTTTGCAAAGGTGAATCGTATGGCTGATAGATACGGGCTAAGTGTACCAATGATTTTGAAACAGCAGAAACACAAATGATCATCCATTGCTCTTAGATAGCACACGGAAACTATCGATTATCTCATTGCATCTCACCAAATTAACTTGACGAGCAACTAAAAGCCGGAGGCCATCTTTTTAGATTAAATATGAAGAACTCATACCTATAAAATTAATAGTATTACATGCCATCCTTAATGGAAGTGCTTCTAGATACTCTCAATTACAGGTCATCCCTAACATTAAGACTGATTCTAGATACTCTCAATTATAGGTCGAGTCATGCAGCATAGTTTGATTACTCCTTTTGCAAGAAGTGCTCCGCTTCCAACGCCGCCATGCATCCTGTTCCGGCGGCTGTGATAGCCTGCCGCCATTTCTTGTCCTGAACGTCACCGGCGGCGAAAACCCCCGGAATGCTCGTCTGCGTCGTCCCGGGCTTCGTCACAATGTAACCGTCACCGTCAAGCTGCAGCTGCCCCTGCAAAAACTTGGTGGCCGGCTCGTGCCCAATGGCAAAGAAGAGCCCCAAGACTTCCAGCGACTTTTCCTCCCCCGTGACCGTGTCCTTCAAGTTCAAACTGCTGAGCAGCCCCTTCTCGTTCCCCAGTGCCTGCGTGACCATTGCGTTCCATATGACCTCGATCTTAGGGTTATCGAACGCCCGCTTCTGCATAATCTTGCTGGCCCGGAACGAGTCCCGCCGGTGAATAATGTACACCTTGGAGCCGTACTTGGTCAAAAAGTTGGCCTCCTCCATGGCCGAGTCTCCGCCCCCGATGACCGCTAGCAGTTTGTTGCGGAAAATCGGGGCCGCCCCATCGCACACCGCGCAGGCGGAGATTCCTCTGTTCCAGTATCCATCGTCGCCGGCGCCGGGAAAATCCAACCGCTTGGCCACCGCCCCTGTCGCGACGATCACGGTGTCGGCTTCCACCTCCTTGCTGTCCGTGAAAACCCTGAAGGGCCTCACGGAGAAGTCGACGCGCTCGACGGTTTCCACAAATATCTGTGTCCCGAAACGGAGGGACTGTTGCTGGAAATTCTCCGTCAGCTCCCAGCCCCGGATTCCGTCGGGGAAGCCCGGGAAGTTCTCGACTTCCGTCGTGGTAGTGAGCTGGCCGCCGGCGGCGATGCCGTTTGCCATGAAGCCCTCGAACAGGATCGGCTTCAGCTCCGCCCGAGCCGTGTAGATCGCCGCCGTGTGCACCGCTGGACCACTTCCGATTATGCACGTTGCCGTTCTCAACTTCTCCGTTTGCGTCATCGTTAATGTTCCGTTACTCGAGGGAGATGGTGTAGCGGTAAGTGACAATGGAGTTGGGAAAGCGTGGATGGCTCTTGTGAATTTGAGAGCGAGTGCTTCAACTCTAATTCTGATGAGTTGCACAATTGCGCTGCCCTCAAACCAGAATTTAAAGTAAGGGCACCTGCTGCATTTGGTCTTCGTCGCCGACGTGGGGCTACAATTTTGGCCGGCAGCTGGAAGGTTTTGAGATGTTTCAGAGGTGTATCCTGTCATTATCGGAGGGAAGAGTCTTACAAGGCGGATCTAACTGTTAACACAGCCGTCTCGCCCAAGTCACATATCAAGTTCGTATTCACGTCTTTGGTGGTTCATTTTTCTTTTCTTTACGTTAACGGGAACGTATCAAGTTATTCGATTTTCTTCTATATAATCTGGAAAACCAAGGGCACCTGCGGTATTTGGTCTTCGTCGCGGACCTGGGGCTACAGTTTTGGCGGAAAGCTGGAAGGTTTTGAGATGTTTCGAAGGTCTGTGCTGTCATTATCAGAGTGAAGAGCGGATCCAACTGGGAACTGTTAAGCCCCCCGCAATTAAAATGTGACTAAAAATACTTGACTAACCACTTAAATGCGAAAGTCTTAATTAATAATTTAAAAAATGATGAGAAATTTTAAGTCCCTGCCGAGGATAAGATGTATAAACTAAGGTTCAATCTTTTGCTTATCCTAAAATAAAATAATCTTTGCTTATCCAAAAAAAACCTAAAAAGGTTGCTTTTGCTGATTTTTTAATTTATTGTACGAACAACGTACAATTATATAATCTGTTAGAAAGAAATATTACTAATTAATGCGTATATATTTTTAAGGTTGTGATATTAACATCTATTTAGAAATTCCTTGTTCTCGTTTCGGTATGTATTTATCACCACAAATTTTATTTCCTCTCCTAGAACATAATGTTGGGTCCATGGTTCAATAAGATAGTGTTCAAGTAGACTTCCATGACGTCATGAGGTCTGCGCTTGTTATCTTAGACTCTCGAAAGTTCTAAACCCAACAATGAGGTTTGCATGGCGTGAGGTGCCTTTCTCACGTGTACTTTCTAATGTTTGACTATAAAAAGAGTGACATTTAAATCCTGGCGGGTGCTGTAACGTCAAAGTCCAATGTGAATCTACACCTGAATGAATTTTGTTTTTTTGTTTTTACAGTTGGTTATAAGTCCAATGTGAATCTACACCCGAATGAATTTTGTTATTTTTTTAAAGTTGGTTGTAACGGTTCAAAGGATCATGGTTTATTAACTTCTGACTAGCTTTCAATCCAAAATCTTATATATATAATA
Organism: Wollemia nobilis; assembly: GCA_028583015.1. Classification (NCBI taxonomy): domain Eukaryota; kingdom Viridiplantae; phylum Streptophyta; class Pinopsida; order Araucariales; family Araucariaceae; genus Wollemia; species Wollemia nobilis. The sequence continues at coordinate 2,974,991 of JAQPPZ010005099.1, forward strand.
ATAAAAATAATAATAATAATTAAAAAAAATAAAATTTGACTTTATATATTGTGTTTGGAATGTAATATGATTTTTAATACTTTAGGGATTTGGTTTCTAAATGGTTTTTTTTAAAGAAAGGCTATTTTAATTATAAAAATAAAAGTTCTTTACAATAAAAAAAAGTGTGGGTGGATAAAAGATCACACCCTGAATGTCACTAACTTATCCTAATAACGGATTAAAAAACAAACTGCGCTACACGGGCATCACGACCATCAACAGGAAACTAGAAACATTCTACAGCCAGAAAGATTTTTAAAGAAGGGGGCCTGTGGTAGATAGGGCCTTATCCATTTGAAGTGGATGGTTCCCCCCACCCATCAAAGCACTCCTCACCCTAGCCTGAAGCATGAGTAATTGGAGAAGGATGGGACCAGCCAGAAATATGCCCGTGGCTTCCTGAAGCTCCCCAACCATCATTAGGCACAAGCGCAGATTGCGGAGTGATCACAGGTGTAGAATGCTGGGAGGTGTACATATCTGACTGCGGCAATGAGCCTCTATAGTCACAGGATCTGCTCTGAGGATGCTGACATCGTGCACGATCAAGGCGTCGACATGAACAAGATTTGGCTAAGTGAGGAGACAAACAATTAGGGGCTTCCCTACTGACAGCACAAGGGTTGCCACCCTAGTATTTCAGCAAAGCCTACAAATGGTCCAGCTTTAGAGCCACATTTTTAGCCTGTTCATAGATCTAAAACCACACATCATGAAAAACTTCGAGCTTGTCAACAAATAAATATTCCTGATATGGATCAACCTGCTTGAAAATAATATTATTTCTAGATTTCCAAATGTGAAATAGAAGGCTGACTCTGAATATTTGCCACACTTCCCTCAGCGGGAGAGAAAACTGAATGGGATCACCTAGAAGGACATGATACCAGGAAAGCTGTAAGGACATAAACAGGGTAAATAAAGAACCCACCCAATTCCAAGTGAGACTGGCCCGTCTAAATGACCAGAAAAGATGCATACAAGACTTTGGTTCTTGACAAAATAGACATCGGGGCTTAGGCACCCCCATATAAGAAATTCTACGACCAAGGGGTAGAACCTGATACAATAAGCTCCAGGTGAAAAGACTTTCTTTGGCTCCAGATAAGACGCCCAGGCTGAATGAAATATGGTTTTCCACCTAGAGGGTGATGAGAGAAGGTCCTATTTGACATTAAGTTTGGGAACCATGGGTGCAGTTGGCGTAAGCCAGTCATAACCCTGCCTGGATTTGTAGCTGAGTAAGGAAGTGCTTTTATACCAGGCCCAATCTTTCCACCAGGGTTTCTGGGACCTGACACCTAATTTTTGTCATAAGGAGAAAGGTGTATGGTCCAGAACAACATCATACGTAGCCTTGTCAACGTTGGACATGCTAAACATCATTTTAAAATCATTCTAAGGAATCCAGTCTCTATTTTCCCTGGAGTAAAAATTTGCAATGGTGGCAATGCCCCGCTTAAAACATTTCTGGGCATGGACCCAAGGAACTTGGCCCAACGGCTTACCCTGAAGCTTGAATATAGGGGACCACCAGACATTGAGAATATTAATGGAAAGGCCTTTATGTGAACGAACCCCCTTCCAAAAAATCCAAGGGTTTAATTGTTGCCAAGCCTTCCATATGCTTTTGATGACAAAGGAACCAGGGATTTTAATGAAAACTGGGGTCAACACTAGAGAGGGCAAATCCATTCCTATCCAAGCTCAACGGTTGAGGGGAAGCCCAATCGAGATGCAATATCTGATAAGAAATTTTCATGCTTCAGGTCCTTTGAGAGCCCACACAATCCATTTAGCACATAGGGCTAACCCTTGACGCTTATAGTCTAGCAAAACCATACCCCCTACTTGTTGTGGGAGACAACAAATATCCCAAGCCACTCTATGAAAGCCCTTATGATCAGACCCATTAGACCACAAAAAATCCCACAGTAATTTTTCAAGCCATTTGTAACAAGCCTGGGAAGGGACCCAGTAAAACGAGTAATAAACATGTGCGAAAGCCAACACTTTCGAGTAAATTTGAAATTTACTAGTAAGAAATAACTTCTTAGCATTCCAATATTCTAGCTTGCTTTCGATTTTGCTAATGACATAAGACCATAATTGGGATGAAGAGCCTTAAAAGCAAAAGGAATGCCCAAGAATTTGAAGACTTCTCCAGGCTGAATCCAACTCCACTACACATGCTGAAGCCAGTGGGGAAGATGCTGTAGGGATTCCCTATAACATGAGGTTTTCCTCCATTGGATATTAGACCCGAAGGCTTTGTAAAAATTATCAAGACAAGACAAGGCTTTCGAAAGGGATTGTTCATAGAATTTCGTAAGCAAGTTTGTAAAATTTGCAGGGGAAGCAATCAAGCCCTGGGGCCTTCGCATTTGTTATTTAAAATAGGGTATTTACAAGGTTTTGATTTGATAGGGGTTGTTCACATTCATTCTGTTATGCTAGGGAGAGGCAAGTTGGGATAACCTCTTTGCAATATTGAAGGGCTAATTCTCATTTAGGGGTGTACGGTTGAGCAGCAAAAACATGAGAATAATGTCATGTAAATTCAGTTGCTATCTCAGGAACAATAGTGGTGTGAACCCCATTAATCAATAAATCTTTGAATTGAGTGGAATGACACGGAGGCCAGAGCCTTTGGAAAAACTCTTTAGAAATACGATCACCCACTTTGAGCCAATGCAGTCTGGATTTAATCTGAGCCCCTCTAACCTCATACACTTCAACCACTTTGAGCTTATGCTGGAGCTGAGTCACATGGGATTGAATGGCAGAGTCAAAAGAAGAGGCCTTAAGATGGAAGGAGGCCTATGCAAGCTCATTACGTAGAGCAGTATTAGAGCGAAAATGCAACTGCACCACCTTCTTCCATAGACTTCTAAGCAGAGCAGTTGTACAAAAAATGACATCATTCCACCACCCAATCCATCCTAAATCTCCATTGGGTCTAGGTACAATATTCTAGATCTTTTGGATGTGACAAACAATGGTTTCTTGTTGTAAGAAAGAAGTGTTAAGAAAAAACTAAGCATGAGAATGCCATTGATGGGTGGAGGAAACATGAATAGAGAATATTATAGGGGAATGATCGGACGAGACCATACCAGAAATGGTTTCAACAAAAGGGATTGAAGAGAGCCAACAAAAAAAATAAAACTCATGCTGGTCTGACAACATAGCCCTGTCCAACATTTTTAAAACTCTTGCGAGGCCTGACTGAAAATTAGACCATGTGAACCACAAATTCTTAGGAAACTGACCCACAAAGAAACAACCATTGGGATCAAAGATCCCTAGTTTATTTTTCATAAAATACCAAGCATGTCACTCTCTTGAGGCCCACCTATTGGGGAGCTGGCCCATTTTATAATAAGACTTCTCGATCATATTGAAATCACCACACATCAACCAGACCGTGGTAGGTAAGGACAAAGCACACCATCTCCACAGTGCACATCTATCTTGGACCTCATTAGAGGTGTAAATATTAATAATCTCGAAGGAAATACCGCCAAATTTGAGCAAAATCCAAATCGCGTGGTGAGAGGGGTCAGAACCCCATGTGACAAAATTTCTCGCCCACATATTATTAAGTAAAATGACAACGCCTTCATTCCCGTGATTGTGGTTGGTAGCATACATCTGACTTCTAGGCCATAACATAGAACAAGTAGATTGCAAATTGAAACCTGCCACTTTGACTTCTTGTAAACACAAAATCTAGACGACCATAGAGACTGGAACATGTAGTGAGCTCATCCCGAACCATGTAACGATGAACAAGATCCTTCAATCCATGCACATTCCAAGAGAGAAACAACATTAAAAAGAGTTAATTTACATACCCCACTGGCCTCAGTCACATTATCTAAAAATAGGTGATAGGGGTTATTCTTGAATGCGTCCATGGTGGTGGAGGAGAGAGAATTTTGCTGCCTCTTATCCAAATGAGCAAGCCGCTCACATTGCAAGAGGCTATGGGACCGCCATCCTAAATTTTGAGAGAAACTTCCTTTAGCCCATACCTCATTTGGAGAACCCAAGGGTACAGTGGACCGAATCCCTTCATCATGGTCTACAGACTCGACGACTAGAGGAGGAGAGTGGACAGGGGTTGACTCCATAACCAGCAGATGCATGGGAGGCTTAAGTGCTAGGGCCTAAGCATATGTGGCCATTATGTTCCCACCTGAGTGGGCTTGCTACTTTTTCCTTTCTTGCATAAAACCTCAGTCCATTCACCATATTTTGATAAAGGGTACGGGGTAGTGGGAGATAATACAACACCAGCTATCGGGGTAGCCGCCTTGGCCTTGAATTTTTCAACCATCAAGGGGTAATCCTTAATGCGGTGGGAGACTGACTAGCAATGGTAACATGTATTGGGGATGTTGATATACACCACCCGCTGATGAATACGGGTAGAACCAAACTAAATGCTGATATACTCCTTTAGGGTTTTAGCTAGGTCAACCTTGATACACATTCTCCTGCTAGGGCGGACCGACATGAACCGATAGAGTTCATCACAGATAAATTCACCAAGGATGGACACCAAGTTTTTTAGAAAGGGCCAGCATGTAGTGGGAAGGTTTCAGAGTTCTACCCAAATAGGCACGACCAAGGAAACATAATTAGAAATCGTGAAATCCCGGCTCCACGACTGAAAAATGAGTAGTGAACTATTAATGTAACTAGGACCCTTATTGAGGACCTTATGGGCTTGGTCAGGACTACCAAATTGGAAATGAAAAAACCCTTAGAGAGATTTTGGACATGGTCAACTTGAATCCCATACATATGCTAATACTGCTCAATCTAGTTCCTAAGGACATGCTCATGGGGAATCCAACCCAAAAAATACCCTATAAGAGTATTGTTTTCAAACCAAGAACATGCATGCTTAAATTCATGTAGAGAAATCACAAAATCAGGTTTAGAAATACCTCATGGTACACCTTGGCAACAAATTCCCTGGGCCATTTGTTCACCTTCGGAGCCATTCCTCTCGTCGCCAGCTTTAAACAAAGCTGAGGAAGGAGAAGATGACATAATAACAGCCACGGAGCAAGCACAACACGGAGGCTAGCACAAGCTCCCATAGAATGAACATGATCTACCAGAAACCCTAGGACAACATGCAGACCGACATGCACACAACCCCAATCATTCGTATGAATAGTTATTTTTTTTTTATTAGTTACATGGGAGAGTTGGTTACAACCACACTATTTTTAGTAATTAATTAGTGCACGGTTCAAGTCTACTTGCTCCCATAAAATCTATTCTGCCTTGCTATTGTTGACCCAACATGAAGGGGTCCACCAGTTGCTCGGGATTCGTACCATCATCATCGGTCTGGCGTACACTCAGAGGATTTCGATCAAACTATTAACTTTGCAAATAGGTTGCCCCCAAGATTTGAACCTGGGAGTCTTCTTGGTAAAAAATATGTTTTTATTTGAAAAGTTTGGTCGTGAATATAATTTTAATTGATATATTTTTAATAATTATTTAAGAATAATTAATTTATTAATTTTAACTTTTTAATACCATTAATTATAAAATTAAAAAAAATTAAGCATATATATTATTTATAATTTAAAAAATTGTGCAAATATAAAATTGAGATCAAAATTCATGGGTAGAAGAACAAAAATATAGGGACTAGTAGCAATGCCCATGAACCACGAATTCAACTTATATTGTATGTATTATAGCATGTATCATCTAAAATAAAAATAAAATTTTCATTTTTCATTATAATTATAAAAAAAAATAAGCCAAGATTGCAAAGGGACATCATCACATTAGAAGTCTTCTTTTTTATAATTTCCTCAACTATTTTGAATCTATAGAAAATCATTGAGAGACAATTTATTTAGTTCAATACATGTGCATTAAATTTATTCTGCTCATGCATTGGGTGATGAAATTGTTCATAAGGATACTCTAACTTTTCTACTTTTTCTACTATAGTAACACATACGTTAGAAGTATTGTAAACATGTGCATGGACATTAGCTACCTATAAAAAAAGATATGAAAATAAGTTTGACATCATCACCCCTAGAGGAGGGTTTTAACTTGTAAACACTATCAAGCATCTATGTTTCTAGATAAATATGAGAACAAACAATTTGCAAGGTTCCCAAAGAGGACTAATTTCATTAAGGTTAGATCTACCAAGGAAGACTATTCCAAAAGATTTGTGCAATGGGAAAGATAGAGTTAGTAAAAGACTAGACCTTTTGAGAAAATGGACACTATTAAAAAAGATGACAGATAGATGATTCTAAAAAAGACATAAATGGGAACATCTAATTATTAGAGCAAAATATTTATGGTTGGAAATTTAAAATAAATTAGCCTTCAATTAAATACTTGATATTTGGATTCTACTTATACCTTCCATATTTGGGAAGCTGAAGAGGGCAATTAACTTTTAGAAAAGGTTAATTACCATTTTTTATTAAGTCAAAAAGCAAGAGAGAAACGGGTGAGAAGGATATGATAGCATAACTTAGATTTATAGTTTTTAATGTATGCATCATTAGGTCATCATCGATCATGAAGGATATTAGATATACATGTATACATTTTGATAGACTCTATCAGGTATTAGTGAACAATTGGATCAAAAGCAAAACATAATCATGTTAACAACTTGAAATTAGTTTTGGAAAGCTTCCATGTAATTAGTGCATAGGATGAATGGTCCCAAAATTCAAATAAGACATTCCCTTCTTCAAAATGCTGACACATTTCAAGTTTGGTTGTGATGTAAGAGGCTTCTAATTACATAGAATAACACAATTCTATTAGATGCCTAACTTTCCTTTGCTTAGGCCATGTCTAAGAGAGTCACTCTTCCATGAAAGGGTACGTACAATTTCACTTCAATTTGACCAATTACTAAAAAGAGATAACAAACCTTCCTCCTCTTACCCATTTAACCCTATCTGTAGACACCAAAACAACACCAATCCGATTATGTGACTGCAAACACTGATCGCTTTGACAAACACAGCCCCCAGGGCAGCCCTCAGAGGTCAAACAGTGGTCTTAACCACTTTCATAGCAATTTTGTGAGGTCAAGAAGCAATTTGGCACACTTAGACACTTTGCCTAGTAATCATCTCACCCAGGGACGATTGCTAACTTGAAATCGTCTCACCCAGGGACGATTTTGAAATCGTCTCTGGATGAGATGATTTCCAAGATTAACGGGCAAAAAGACAAATGAGGCCAAGTGGAAGCCCAGAACAGTCAGTTGATGACTCCTGCCTCGCACGCGTGTGTGAGTGGACAAATAGGTCGTTTGAGGACTGTCACAAGGGCAGTTATGAAATCCCAAGTCAATGGAGGACTCCCCTCCCTCATGGGAAGACAAGACTGCCACATGGTGCCTATGACCAACACATGGCATTTGTGCTTCCCTCCCAAAAGAGACCCCTTGGGTCTATAAAGGGTGAGACTTTTCTCACCCAAGATATACAGGTTGAAGGAGTTTTCAAGCAACGAAGTGCTGTCGAGTTGAAGACCCACTTGCATCCCTTTTGGTTCACCTTCCCACATCCACAAATCTCTTTTGCAAGGGAGGTTGTTGGGTGGCTTTTGGAAGCTTGAATCAGACCTAAATCCAACACATGGACACCTGAATCAACCAATTCGCCGACCCCCCCAATCCTAAGAGGTTTTGGGCCCATCCCTAGTGGATTGGCGCCGGAATCAAGTGCCAACGGTGGGAGGCCCACTTGGGCACCCCCGCACTTTTCTTAAGTTTTATTTCAGAAGCATTCTAGTTTGTTTCATTTTCACTAAATAAAATGAACCTCACACACTCCACGTAACAATTTTAAACCAAGGAGCTGGTCGTAAGACCCCAGCCCTTTATCAAAACCATTGGTGGATTTCATCACCACCTTGTCTTGATTTGCATCCATTTCCCGATTGTCAACTGTTGTTAGGCGTAAATCCTGACGAAGACAGACCGAGTGTCGCTGGGGTGATTCCCATGCGCGCGAGGATAAGTTTTCTATGGTAGGTGCCATTAATAGGACAATCCCCCTTCCGTACCGCCTATGTACCATGTACCTTTTGCTCTCACGTACCTATAGTCTCCCTCTCGTAAGGGCGGGTATATAGAGAGGTTGGTATATCGGCCTGGTTGGTATATTGAAGGGGCTAACATTTTGGGAGTTATATGAGCCGTCATAATGCATTTAAACGATCTTCAAAACCTACAAAAACAAAACAAAACACAAAATGCACTAAACTAGTTTAGGGCACACCAATAATCCTTAAAAGAGATAATCACGGTTTTGTGAATGTGTGTGCTTAATTCTGCTTAGTGTAGACAAAAAAAATCATAAATGAGATAAAAACTTATTTAGATAGCATAGAAGCACCGCAATGGTGTACACCCGCAGTCAAGCCCAATCAAGGGTAGAAGCTCCGGAAGGTACACAAGAAGCAGGCACAAATCGCCTTCGCTTCAGTCCTGAGGATTTGGACATATTGCCTTATAGGTCTAACCTACAAAAGAATCCAATTCAGAATCCTCGGTGGGGTATGCCTATTCAAAGCAGCCCCTTTCGGGAAGATGCCTTACATGTAGACCTTGACATAAATAGAGAATCACCTCTTGAAGTTAGGCATGAGGGGCCACCGCGTGATGAAGCGCTAGACAAGCACACCGTCCATTTGGAGGGGCAACGTGGATATGGCATCCCTTCTTTACCTATCATCAGAACAGAGAGACCAAATCCGAAGCGCAGGGCTCCTTACATAGGGTGACCTAACTCCGCCCACCCCCTTCACACCCGTGAAAGGGAGTACGAGGAAAGCCATCGCATTCCTCGAGGGCAAAAAACAACGCGGGAACCTTGCATTTTTGCACCAGCAGGATATCATGATCACCCCTTGAGGCCAGAACCTCGAGCACATACCGCTTACCTCGACAGAGGGAAGCGACCCATTGAAACCTTAGATTAGCAAACTCGAGGTAAACACATAGGAGAAACATTCGAACCTCCTGAGCAAAATAGGGTAGACCAAATTGACCCAGTTGTCGCCAGATATACCACCCGTCAAGCCCAAACCATGCGGCTTAAACCAAGTTATCAGGAAATAGAGTACCGACACCGCTTGGATAGAGAACGCATGCAACGTGAAGCGGATGAGTTACGCTATGAAATACCTGAGAGGGGGCCAACCCCTCGCATCCAAAGAGCTGAAAAGTATGAGAGGCATAATTCGTTGGTGCAGGACAGGTCTCCATGACCTCGTCAAGCTCTGCCTCCAAGACCTCATAGATTCGAGAGGGAGGCAACTCCACGAAATAATGATGGGTACCTTCAGCAAGAGCTTGATCAGGGTCATAGGTTCGCCCAGAGACTCCTCAAGAATTTTACGAGGAGTATGAACCGGAAGAGGAATATGTTGAAACTCCCCATCAAGGCGGGGAGGGATGCCATTCGTCCACCCCTCCATAGGCCTCCAGTTTATCGTAACTTGCAACAAGAGCGAACAAGAGAGGAAGAAATAAAATCTTCCGATGCATACCAAGCGCTATTGGAGCGTTTGGAGTCTGTGGAGACAAAAGCTGCTGGGCATCAAAAACCCACATTACGTCTACTCCACAATAATCCGGTGCATCCCTCAGTGCCTACACCTCTTTACCCCGAACACTTCAAGTTGCCTCAATTGGCAGTTTTTAAAGGTGAAGAGGACGCACGAGAACACGTTACATGATTTCTAAGCCAATGCTTCGGCATCCAAGATAATGACGCATTGTTGCTTAGAACATTCATAACCACATTCGCAGGCACTGCCTCGGATTGGTTCACACAACTGCCCAAACATAGCATAAGCAATTTAGATCAATTAGTAGACGCGTTTCTTGAATGCTTTGCCTTCAACACAAGGAAGAAGGCATCACTAAGTGATTTAGCGAGCCTCAAGCAATTTGAAGAGGAAACAATGGCAGCGTATGGGAATCGATGGAGAGCTTTACTTTCTAGGTTACCCTACCGTCCTCCTATGTCTGATCTCATGCAGATGTTCGCAAAAAGTTGCTTAAAATCAATCTCTGGTCTATTGTTGCTACGACAATACGACAACTTAGAAGAAGCTTTGGTGCAAGCTAGAGTCATAGAAGAGATTAAGATAGGCGAAGGCACAATTGCCAAGCCTAAGAAGAAAGAGTGGAATAAAACCACTAAAATTGGGACAACGCAACCACAACACGCTGCAGTCAACCAAGTTGCGATAAATGTTCCCGCGCCTGTGCAAGAAACGCAGCCTCAAAAGGCTAACTACCGAGCAAGTGCCTCCTGCTTATGAAAGAGATAATAGAAGACAAGAGCAGAATTACCCGCGTCACCCTAGGCAAAATTTCACCCCATATGCGGAGTCCAGGGACTCCTTATTTGACCGCTTGTCAGCGGCAAATTTAGTCACTCTGCCGAAAATCCAAATTATAGACCCTAACATTCCCAAGCCTAGGGGGTACAGAGAGGAATTGTATTGTAGATTCCATAGGCGCAGAGGACATGACTTGAATGGGTGCTAGAAATTCAAAGACCTAGTCTAGGATTTGATCGACAACAGAACATTGGTTGTGGACAACCCCATCGCACCAAACAACCAACAAATAGGGGTATTCAAGGACCCCTTGCCAGCCCACGAGGCACAGACAAAACCACTCCAGATTAATGAGGTGCGACAAGATCTTCCCACACGGGGATTTGTGGGAATGATTAGCATAGTAACAAGGAACAGAAGGTACCCGGCAGCTGCCCCTGAGGTAGCTACGAGGGAAGTTCCGGCAACATCGCATCCTCAACAACGCCCAACGCAGTTACCTCCACCTAGACCTGAGGTCACGATACGAACCAAACTCACGCAGAGTTTGCGGACCACGTCGGCTAGGATGTCCATCTATGAGATTATTCAACAATCAGCTCCCCATAGAGAAGCTCTTATGGACATTTTAAAAGCCATTGAATTACAACCCCACGAGGCAAATTCTTTCAACGCCTTCGTGGGACATGTGAAACAATGTACGGAGCCGGTCATCACATTCAGAGAAGATGAGGTCAAAACGATATCAAATGACATGGCAAATCCACCCCTGCACGTTATCATGCGGGTCAATGGGATTCCGTACAAGAGAGTGCTGATAGATACTGGCTCGTCCAGTAACATCATAACCATTGCAGCCTTAAAGCATTTGAAGTCGCCGACCTCTCACATCACAGCCTCCACGTACACACTGTGAGCTTTTAATGATGCAATATGCTCAATAGTCAGCATAGTCATTCTGCCAGTCCAGGTAGGACAAAAGTCAATACCTACACTGTGCCATGTGCTGGAAGGTGAAATGGCTTATAATATACTGCTAGGGCGGCCTTGGATCAGGGACATGAAGTGTGTCCCTTCGATCGCCCACTAGTGCTTAAAGTATGCTTATGAAGGGGAAATACATGTAGTCCCAATGGACTTAGAGCCCTTCAAGTATTGCAATGCGGTACAATTCATACCTCAATCGACCCTCCCTTCAACGCATTTGGATTTCCAATTAAATCCATCTAAACAGGGTCCAATACCGCAGGCACCACTGGTGGCCAACAAGACAAAATCCCAGCCAGGTGAGACTTCATCACCTGCTCCTTCATCATCAATGCCACCTATCATGGCCCAACAGAAGGACAAGGGAAAACAAATCATGGAAGAGGTTAAGCCTCTAGAAGAAAGGTTGCCCACAATCTCAACGATATCAACAGAGGAAACACCCAACACAACAGAAACAAAGACTCCTGAACAACCAAACATGGAATGGACTCAGGAAGGACTACCGTTTCCTCCCACCCAATCATCAACAATCACTGTTGAAATGGCCAGTACGGGCCTGGGGGAGTACTTAGTGCAAAACATTGTGGCAACCCCCACATTGGAGTCAGTACAGGACATGGGAAGACCTCGCCTTCCCATAGGGACAATTGTTCCTCTAGGCTACCCACCGAACCAGACAAATTTTGTGTATGGGGGCCTTGATCATGGTCTTGAACCATGCCAACAAAAGGAAGAAGACGAAGAACCTTTTGTTGAAAACATCAACTATCTGTCAAACCCAGATTTTGCCCTAAAATATCTCGACCAATGCAATTGGCATGGATACGGGCTAGGCAGATATGAGCAAGGGATGCGGATCCTTTGCCAACCAAGATATCAGATGCCATATGACAAGTCAGGGGTAGGGTTCAACCATCCCCTACCATTAGACATCTTGGTTGAAAATATGCAAGGCCTAGAAATAGGCAACAAGGGGGGATTGTCATTAGACCCTTATGCCAATCCAAATACGGAATACACATTGGGAGATTACCTCCCATGGTCAACAAACACCCCTAGAAATAGCAATAATCGCTCTCCTTTGCTAGAGAGAGGTGAAAGTTCGGATAGTAATCCTCAAAGAGAACATCAACGATTGCCGGACATCTTTCTAAAGCTGTTCCCCTTAGAGGTTCCAGATGAAACAATACAGTACCAAGAGAATCAGGTCCCTCCACCAAGAGTGGAACAATCGCAATGGGACCAGATTAATTCACTAGAACAAGAAGAGTCCTCAATGTCGCAAGCAACAGATGCTGAAGAGGATGAACAATTTTGGATCTATGAAAGCGATTCAGAAGATGAAACTGAAATGGACTATCTCAGACATGTGCGACGACATCACCACGCTCTAACTCATGAAGATCTAATGGGACAGATGGGCATACTGCTGGGGCATGAATGGCATGTGGACCCAGCGAGGTGGGACCAAGTGTTGGATCCATGGCTCCAAATTCAAGATGAGCATCGTCCACCTCGAGATCCCATCATGACAGCAGTGCCGAGGGAAGACCCCGCCCTCCTTTTCACAAAATTTGTACCTAGGGAGGATCCATTCGTGCCTGTTCCCGTAGAGCCAGATCCAGAGTATAGGGAGCATCTAGAAGAAACAAGTTATCACACCCGCGGTTCCGGAGACCAAATTCATTCCATCCACATGATATCCATTGATTTGACCGCACCCATCCGCAATCCGACCGATCCATCACGGTCATTGCATCTAGACATGGATGCCATCGACTGGGATCGCGTCAATTCACCATTGTCACCATCAGAGTATCGGCCTTTCGATGAAATGCTTCATTTTACCCCAAGGACAACTCGGGATATTTTTCAAGCTGAAGAGGGACCCGAGGTTCCAAACGTAGATCTTAACTCAGTGATGATATCCATTTAATCCCAACTCCACATCAGTTGGAGGACGGATCCCACATGTCAGTCGAGGAGACGACTGACGTAGACATCGGCACAGATCCAATGAATCCACAGATTCTCAAGATGGGGGTAAGCCTTTCCCCCGAAGAGCAAGCCGATTATATTGCCCTTCTTAAAGAAAATAAGGAGGTTTTTGCATGGTCGTACAAGGATATGCCAGGACTAGACCCGCAGCTAGTCATGCACAATTTAACGCTTGATCCGACAATCAAGCCTGTAAAGCAAAAACTAAGAAAGATGCACCCAACAGTGGCCTTGATGGTCAAGGATGAATTACAAAAGTTGTTGGATGCACAATTTGTCATCTACGTGGATTATCCGCCATGGTTGTCCAACATGGTTCCCGTCAAGAAGCCCGACAGGAGGATTCGCATATGCACCAACTTTTGAGACCTAAACAAAGCGAGTCCTAAGGATGATTTTCCCTTGCCAAGCATCGACGCATTGGTAGACGCTACAATTAGGTCACAAAATGCTCTCCCTAATGGATGGTTTCTCGGGATACAATCAAATTCGTATCAATCCTGAAGACCAACTCAAAACGGCATTCACAACGCCTTGGGGGACATTTTGCTATAAGGTCATGCCTTTTGGCCTTAAAAACGTTGGCGCTACATACCAACGTGCTATGACGTATATCTTCCATGATTACATGCACAAAACTTTGGAAGATTACATGGATGATTTGTTAGCCAAGTCTCTTTTGCGCTCAGATCATCTCGATGACTTAAGCAAGATTCTCGATCGCCTCATAGAGCATAAGGTCAGATTGAATCCCAAGAAGTGCGTATTTGGCATCACATCTGGAAAACTCTTGGGTTTTATAGTCTCAAAACGAGGCATCGAAGTGGACCCAAAGAAAGTCAAGGCAATCCTTGAAATGGCTCCCCCAACCACTATCAAGCAGCTCAGAAGTCTGCAAGGAAAGGTCGCGTCGATTAAACGCTTCATAGCGCAATTATCTGACAAATTCCGACCCATGAACAAATTATTGCACAAGGGGGTCACATTTCATTGGGATGACGAGTGCCGATCAGCCTTTGACGAAATCAAACAATACTTGGCTTCACCGCCAGTATTGGCACCACCTAGACCAGGAGTGCCATTCTACTTATACATCTCAGCTACTAAGGTGGCACTGGGAGCCATGCTAGCCCAGAAGAACGAACTTCACAAAGAACAGGCTACTTACTATCTTAGCCGCACCCTGGTCAGTTACGAACTTAACTATGCATACGTTGAGAAACTCTCTGGCAGTGGTGTTTGCTACCAAGAGGCTACGCCACTACATGCTGAGCAACACTACGTATGTTGTGTCTAAGGAGAATCCATTGCGATACATGATGAGTCGTACTTATCATAGTAGTCGCACGATGAAATGGATCATGTTGTTGACGGAATTTGACATTGAGTTTATTGGGCAAAAATCTATAAAAGGACAAGTCATAGCCGATCAACTAGCAGAGGCTCCTCTTGAAGACGATCAGCCTCTGGTCATAGAACTACCCGATGATGGGGTCTTCCATGTCTCAAAATCGCCAGATTCTGATGAGCCTGAGTCTCAGGCCGACATAACCTTATTTTTTGATGGTTCTAAATGCAAGCAAGGGGGTGGCGCAGGAATTGTATTCTTCACACCGCAGGGCGCTCCAATGCCCCTATCATTTAAATTAAACTTCCAGTGCACCAACAATAATGCAGAATATGAAGCCTTGCTCCTAGGTCTTCAGACAACAATCACCATGAACATCAAAATATTGAACATCTTTGGCGATTCGTTGTTAATCATCAATCAAGTCAAAGGGGTATATCAATGCAAATGCCCAGTCTTGAAGGCCTATAAAGCCCTTGTGGACAAATTCTTGGCAAAACTTGAGTGGTATGACATCGAGGCACTCCCTCGATCATCAAACCGTTTTGCGGATACAATGGCCTCCTTGGGGTCACTAATCCCGCAAGACCTTTCCGGTGATATAACAACCATTGAGGTCAAAACCTTATCGCAACCCGCGATGGAGCGTGCAAGCTCAGACTTCACGCCAGGAGTCCACATGATCCAGATCGAACCA
The DNA here is from genome assembly GCA_028583015.1 of Wollemia nobilis. NCBI lineage: Eukaryota > Viridiplantae > Streptophyta > Pinopsida > Araucariales > Araucariaceae > Wollemia > Wollemia nobilis. The sequence continues at coordinate 2,990,446 of JAQPPZ010005099.1, forward strand.
TCTTTGGATAAGTTCTTTCGAATCCAAGACCGTCTGAAACGTGCCAACTAGGGGTCCTTGTTTTCCCCCACTCCCATTAATAGCAACACAACACTATTCTTACAAGTTCTATCCCATTCAGCATTTTTTAGGGAAGAACTTCAAAAGGGATTGGCTATTCATACTATCGAGGTTTCTGATCAACAGGACTGGTATTTACCCATAAGAGATTACCTCAAATTAGGTAATCTTCCCTTTGGATTGACGCACGCCGCAAAACGAACATTCAAGCAAAAGCGGCTAAGTATGTCTTGATAGGAGACATTTTGTATCGTCAAAGCTATGACGGAATTCTTCTTCGTTGTTTGGACCAGCAAGAGTCCACTTGGGCTGTCGCCCAAGCGCATGACGGTACATGTGGTGGCCACTTTAGTGGTATGGCCATCGCAAAGCGCATTCTTCGCATGGGCTATTATTGGCCATCTTTAGAGCGAGATTGCTACGCGTATGTCAAGAGGTGCGTGAAATGTCAACATCATGCCAATTTAATGCACGCACCTTCCCAGGCCCTACAGAAAGTCCAGTCTACTTGGCCATTTTCGTAGTGGGGCCTCGATCTAATCGAAAAGATCTCCCCTGCATCGTCAGGCCATCACACGTTTATCATAACGACCATAGAATATTTTACCAAATGGGTGGAAGCAATTCCGTTAACCTCAACGAAAGGACCCCGTATTGCGGAGTTCATCTTGCATCACATCATATGTCGTTTTGGTATTCCATCCAAAATAATCTCGGATAATGGGCCATCATTCAAGAACAAAGACGTGCGTGCTTTAACCACAAAGTACAAAATTCAGCACAACTTTTCAACACCCTATTATCCACAAGCAAATGGGCAAGCAGAGGCGTCAAACAAAATGCTAGTCACCATCCTTAAAAAGACCATCGCAGACAGTCATAAGGATTGGCACATACAAATCCCACTTGCCCTTTGGGCTTATCGCACTAGCATTCGGACGCCCACTGGGGCAACTCCGTTTTCACTAGTGTATGGCTCAGAGGCAGTAATGCCTCTCGAGTTGGAAATTCCTTCCCTGCGCATATCAATGCAGGAGTTCATCGATGATAACACTGCGCGGCAAGCCCGATTGGACCAACTTACGTTGCTTGACGAACGATGCGTTAATGCTCTCGAGCACTTACGTATCTATCAAGAGCGGCTTAAGAAAGCTTACAACATGAAAGTTCACCTAAGAGACTTTCGGGTTGGTGATTTGGTTCTGAAGGAAAACCAACAAAACTCTAATTTTCCATCCCATATGAGGGACAAATTCACGGCAAATTGGTTAGGTCCTTATGTCATTGATAGCAAAATAGGACCCGGGACGTACAGGCTAGCTTCTCTTGACGGTATCAAGGAAACAGAACCCTTGAATATCAGTCATTTGCGACCATTTCATATCTAAGAAAGCCATATCCAAAAAAAAAAAAATGCTCCAAGGATTCCCGTAATCTCTTGGTCACCCAAAAAAGCTCCAAGGATTATCGCAATCTCTTGGTCACCCAAAAAGCTCCAAGGATTATCGCAATCTCTTGGTCACCAAAAAGCTCCAAGGATTATCGCAATCTCTTGGTCACCCAAAAAGCTCCAAGGATTATCGCAATCTCTTGGTCACCAAAAAGCTCCAAGGATTATCGCAATCTCTTGGTCACCCAAAAAGCTCCAAGGATTATCGCAATCTCTTGGTCAATCCAAAAAGCTCCAAGATTATCGCAATCTCTTGGTCACCCAAAAAGCTCCAAGGATTATCGCAATCTCTTGGTCACCCAAAAAGCTCCAAGGATTATCGCAATCTCTTGGTCAATCCAAAAAGCTCCAAGGATTATCGCAATCTCTTGGTCAATCCAAAAAGCTCCAAGGATTATCGCAATCTCTTGGTCAATCCAAAAAGCTCCAAGGATTATCGCAATCTCTTGGTCACCCAAAAAAGCTCCAAGGATTATCGCAATCACTTGGTCACCCCAAAAGCTCCAAGGATTATCGCAATCACTTGGTCAAACCCAAAAAGCTCCAACGATTATCGCAATCGCTTGGTCAAAAAAAAAAAAAAAAAAAAAAAACAACAAAAATCATCAAAAACAACAAATATTTGCATCTCAATTCTAGGCATACTCAAATTCATCATAAAATTCATATTCTCGCACCTCATCTTCAACTTCACCAAAAATAATCCATCAAAATTACAAAAATACATAGCTGCATTAAGCATTGCATCCATACATTGCATATTTGTAGTCATACGGGTCAAATACCATAGGCTGCAATTGCTCTACTAGTCCATCTTGTTCCGCATTGTTCCATTTTACAAAAACAACAAAAACACCATGCATAACTTTTACCACACTACAGTCAGTGGTCTGTAAATGTACCAAGAGTTTCAGTGATTCAGTCATCATTTTCCTCTTTAGCCATGTAATGTATCAAGTCAAACAGATTTTACGAAGGTAGAGTCATACTTGAAATACACCTTGTTACGTAACATCCCAACACAAACTGAACACATTAAACAATTCCTGAGTTGTGTGAACGAAAGATGAAACCTGCGTAGTAATCCAGGTCACCACAAGCGAAACGGTCATCTTGCTCATCCCCCTGTGCGAATGACCCCAAGAATGCTGAGAGTTGGCAAAAGGACAAGCATCCTCCCTACCCAATTCCCTAAAAATCCCTAGTTCTCAATAGTTGCAAAACATCAAAAATTTGCAAAATGTCAAAAATCAAATACTTGACATCTTACAGTGCAAAAATCAAAGGGCACAAACGATAGTGATTTTCATCACTCCATATCCCCAATCCCTTGCTCAAAAGAAAAACAAATCAAAATAAACAGTGATCTTATCACTAAAAACCTCAATCCCAATCCCAATACAATTGAAGAAAAGAAGGGAGTGGAACTTGAATCCCTGGAACTCTCAGCATTCTAAAAGGTCATAAGGCAAGCCTCAATATCGGTTTGGTTGATAGCCTATCGATAACTGGCGGTAAACCTCTCGCATGATGATATATCTATCACATTAACTTGCATACAGATCAATGTTTGCATGTGGACGAGCTAGCTTATGGTATCCTGGATAGCATCGCAGATTAATCTAACTGAATACAACAAAGGAGTTAGTGGAGCTAATTAGGTGATCCTCAGTACAGGTTCGGTTGAAAGCCCATCTGGCACTGGCGGTATCCTGATAAATACCACAATAACGAACTCAATTGCACACACAGGGATGTGAAATAGCTTGGTCAAAAACAAGTCCGACTCATACCTTGTTCAAAAGTCTTGTAAGACAAAGTACGAGTCTTGGCTAGTGAGTTAAAACTATCTGAGTCTCGGAAAACCTTAGCTACATTTCTAAACCAAGCTGCGCTACTTTTCATCCTTACAATACCATCAAAAAATACAAAAAAAGAAAAACCCATGTATACATGTAAAGTCATGCATCACAACAATCGCCTAAAAACAAAATAACAGAGTTCTAAACAGTCCTTGGTGCCATAGCCAAACATCACAAACCCCATTCATCCATTTCATATCTGCATATCACATATAAATCAAAACCATTTGCATTCATCATAGCATATGCATCCATCAAAATAAATCAACATGCATACATCCATATTCATCAACCATCATGCACAAGATCAAAGAAAATCAAAACAACAAAAACAACAAATAAATGCAACACAAAAACAAAAAGCAATAAACATTGCTAGACACAAGTGCTCTTGCACTTAACCTCTTGGCATAGAAAAACTGATGTCGGGGTCTACATTGTCGCTATCCTACTCCCTAAGAAGGCTACCATAGCCGGACCGCTCCACGGGAAGACGGATTTTTGACAATTTCATCCCCAAACGACGTCACAAAAGGGTCAAAGCCCACTCAAAAACAACAAGAAAATCAAAACAAAACAAAAAGCAATAAACATTGCCAGACACAAGTGCTCTTGCACTTAACCTCTTAGCATAGAAAAATTGATGTCGGGGTTTACATTGTCACTATCCTACTCTCTAAGAAGGCTACCATAGCCGGACCGCTCCACGGGAAGACGGATTTTCGACAATTTCATCCCCAAACGACGTCACAAGAAAATCAAAACAACAAAAATAGTAATAAACATTGCCAGACACAAGTGCTCTTGCACTTAACCTCTTGGCATAGCAAAATTGATGTCGGGGTTTACATTGTCACTATCCTACTCCCTAAGAAGGCTATCATAGCCGGACCGCTCCACGGGAAGATAGGTTTTTGATGATTTCACCCCATTCAGGCATCACCAAAAGGGTTAACACCCACCAAAAACAGGTCCAAATGTTGGAAAAATTGCACACGCTTAACGGTAAACCCTCTAAAGGCACCCCTGCACAAGTCATATTGGGTCAAGCGACTCGTCGCTTCTCTCACGAAGGTCATTCCCTCATCGATTCGTCGCTTGAGGGGGTAGTCACACTTAGTCACCAATCAACAATCACACACCCAATTAAGGAAAACGACATGCATTCAAAGAATCATTGACAAAGACAATCACGCTCCTGCTTGGGGCGATAAACAAGCAACAATCAAATCAATCAAACACTTGGCATTTCGTGAATCATGAACACAAGGTTCCCCCTGAGGATAAAAACGCCCTTTGCCTGTTCATGACTGATCAATGTCTAAGTTCAAGTCACACCTCACCAAAACAGGTTAATACTTGAAATCAAATTCCTTAGCTCGTCAGAAGCAAGGATTCAAGAATGCATGCCCTTTCCATACTTGGGGCATCAAAAGTTGGTTAGGTTACCAAGAAACCCTAATCATTAGTGCTTTGGTTATCTATTTTTTCTCAAGCATCTGCGTCACCCGCAGCGCTTCCCAAAAAGGGGCATCTGTAGACACCAAAACAGCACCAATCCGATTATGTGACTGCAAACATTGATCGCTTTGACAAACATAGCCCCCGGGGCAGCCCTCAGAGGTCAAACAGTGGTCTTAACCACTTTCATAGCAATTTTGTGAGGTCAAGAAGCAATTTGGCACACTTAGACACTTTGCCTAGTAATCGTCTCACCCGGGGACGATTGCTAACTTGAAATCGTCTCACCCAGGGACGATTTCTGAAATCGTCTCCGGTAAGGACGATTTCCAAGTTTAACGGGCAAAAAGACAAATGAGGCCAAGTGGCACCCCGAACGGTCGGTTGATGACTCTCGCCTCGCACGCGTGTGTGAGTGGACAAATAGGCCGTTTGAGGACTCGTCACAAGGGCGATTATGAAAGCCCAAGTCAATGGAGGACTCCCCTCCCTCATGGGAAGACAAGAGTGCCACATGGCGCCTATGACCAACACATGGCATTTGTGCTTCCCTCCCAAAAGAGACCCCTTGGGTCTATAAAGGGTGAGACTTTTCTCACCCAAGATATACAAGTTGAAGGATTTTTCAAGCAACGAAGTGTTGCCGAGTTGAAGACCCACTTGCATCCCTTTTGGTTCACCTTCCCACATCCACCAATCTCTTTTGCAAGGGAGGTTGTTGGGTGGCTTTTGGAAGCTTGAATCGGACCTAAATCCAACACATGGACACCTGAATCAACCAATTCGCCGACCCCCCAATCCTAAGAGGTTTTGGGCCCATCCCTAGTGGATTGGCGCCGGAATCAAGTGCCAACGGTGGGAGGCCCACTTGGGCACCCCCGCACTTTTCTTAAGTTTTATTTCAGAAGCATTCTAGTTTATTTTCTCATGCTTCATATTGTGTTTTCTGTTTGGTGAATTCATAGCTGCAATTTCGTAACCTTTGATCAGATTCTAGTATGTTTTGTGTCGTTTTGTAGTTTCACTAACTTGCAGGAGGCGATATCAAATTCCCGAGGGTAGAGGCCAAATTGGGAGAATCCGACCATCTGGGTCGTCCCAAAATGGCCCCAATTACATAACCCCTCTGTTTGCAGGTGTTTTGGAGACCTCGGGAGTCGACATTGGAGCGTGTCAGTTCGGCTTCCCCAACACAGAAGAAATCGTCCCACCCAGGGACGATTTATAGTCAGAAATCGTCCTACCCAGGGACGATTTCCAATTGAAAGCAGATTAGCCGACTGTCTCAGTGGCAATGGCCTGTTGGTAACATTTTCTGTCTTCTGGCAAGTTTTTAGGCTGTTTAGAATCATTTTGTTTACTATTTTAGATAAATGTTTGCATGCATATTTTGATTATTTTAGAAGAACGAACACTTTTCACTTGCAGCAGGTGCTACTGACATCTTGGTTGTTTCTTTGTTCGCAGGAGAAGCAACGGAGGTGAAGAACTCATCGACATCAGCGGCGACATCATCTTGGCCCGCCCATTGCAATCGTGGGCACGCGAAAAGAGGAACATTGAGTGATTGTAATCGAATTCTTTTAACGCTCCTAGCCCCCGAAAAGGGAGGAGACGTCATTGTAATAGAGATCAAGGGATATTAATGAAAGGGCTGTGTTTTCTCCATTTGCTTGTGTCTCTTCCAATGCGTTTCTTTTCCATTTCATGCACTTTACGTTTCTAGGACTTAAGCGCATTTGATTTTGGTTGCATCGCAATTAGTGTTTCCTTTGCCCAAAATCTCGTGCTTTCACTATCAATCTACACAAACAACCTTTCCCTTTCTCACCACCATTTGTTCCACTTGTTTTTTATACTCACCTCAACCATCAAGTTTTCTCATGAAAACTAGGTTTCCCTCCAAAATTTGAGGGGGCACCCTTGGGGCATATATGCATTAGTGGTGCTACTTTAATAACACTAAAAAATATAAATATTCACAATAGATTTTTGTAATAATTACCTTAAAATAGAGTCTGAGTATCAAAAAATATTTTTTTCATAAAATTGGACTTATAAAATAATTTTTTAATGCATTTATTATATCATAAATGCATAAAAAAGGGAAAAATGTAGACATCCAATTTTGATGCACATGACCAACCATCATTTTAGTCATGACAACTAGCAATTAATATTAATATAAACAAGCTAATCTAAGAAAAATCCTACCAATTTCTTATCCTAGAGCAAAAGCATCACTATTCAATGATAGCGCTACCCTAGGGCTATTGTGCAAACATAGTGCTTTCTAATTTCTACCATGTAGTGAGTTTTACTACATCCAAATATTCTTGTGTTAGGTGGAATTTTGGGAGAAAATGAGAAACAACCAAGGCTAAGAGATGGAAAGAAAAGAATAAGCTAATGTGGGCAAGAATTTTTTTAATAAAAAATAAGTGCAAGAGAGAGAAAAGAACATCAATTAGGCTTAGTAAACTAAGGAGAGTGGGTGACTTATTGAATATAAATGCATGATGCCCATAATAGCAACAATCCAAAATTTGATAGAAGTACATACAAAAGGATTTTTTCTAGGTTTTGTAGCATGTTAGATAGGAGGTGTTGGTAGTGGTTGAGCATCCAACACCTGAGAATCAATGCCTTAGAACAAGTAATCTTGAAGGACTACAAGGACACAATTAGGCAAGTAGCAAAGGGGTATGGTCATGAATACCTACATTTTTGGGAGGGAAAATTCTCCTTTTTGTAATCTATAAATAGTAGAAGTTTTAGCATTTTAAAGGATTAATAAGTTGTATAACTTTCCCTTCATTTTATTCTATATAGAAGTACCCAAACCTTGTATGGTCTTACATGAATTATTTTAAGCCACCACTTTTAGCATAATCTATAAATTTCACATTCATATATACATGCTTGAGGTCATGACTATTTGGTTTTTTATGTCCTATTTCTTGTATATGTGTATACTAGAGGTTATGTGATGTAAATTCACTACAGGAGACCGACAATGGACTCCAAGGGTAAAATTGTAAGACAAGACATCATACAAAATACACCAGTAAAAGAAACCTGCAAATGCTTCCTTTCATTATCTGAATTCACATCCCCCTTACAATAGAGTCTCCCACTTCTTATACTCCCCAAAAGAAAAACCCTAGCCTACGCTACCCCCTTACTACTTTTAGTCACTTTCTATTTTTAGCAACTCACTTGCTATTTTTAGTAACCCTAAAAAAAAACTCGGATGGCATCCAAAATGGAATCATGCACCCATTATTCAATAATAACCACTATCCCAAGATAGCAACCCCACTCTAGTTCTACACTAGTAGTTATGATAAATTTTCAGTTGCAAAAATTGACAATTACATTAAAAGCTACTTTTGGGCCTCCTAGAGGCATTTTATTGCATGAAAATGCAAAGGGGAATTTTTTCTTAAGTTCTCCATGCCATTCAACACATTTTGAAAAAAGAATAGGGTAAAACAGACACTCAGAACATAAGTTATGGCCTTGATTAGGTGCATCAATATGACTATCCAATTTTTGTCACGTTTCTTTCATATACAATTTGTGCTTAACATAATGAGATGAGGAAGTGTTTACTTTTGAGTTGTTAGTGCATTATGCTTATGTATTTTAATGTATTACTATTATGCAGAGAACTCTTATTTTAATCTTGGCACATCACCCCCTATTATCTTAGGATATTTTTTTCATTCTATTATTTTTTCTTATGTGGTTTCTATTTTAACTTTCCCCTTTAGGTTAGTTAGATTAGGATAGAGTAGAAAGAGCATTGAAGATCACATCTTAAAAGGAGTTGGCCTTGTAAAAAATCCCAAAGGTGGTCTAATTAATCAATTTTCCATGCTCTCAAAGCTACCTTGTTGTGTCACTTTGTGTGAGGTGTGATAGTTTAATTATTTTATTTCCACATCTGGAAACCATGACAATTGGAGAGGACAACAATTTAATGGCACACCTAGTTGGAACCAACCGATTCATTTCTATTGGATCCACAATCAAGAGAGATTTAATACAATGAGATCCTAGTGAAGGTCCCTACCTATCTGCTTGCTTGAATCAATTAAAAATTTCACTTGGAAAATCTACTCAAGAATAAATATCCAAAAGTAGTCATTCAAAAAGATACCATATTGATGTTCTGATGAAGATGTCAATCTAATTTATTATAGAGGAAATAAAATATTCACATGGTGACTTTAATCAAAACAAGGAATTCAAAAGTTAGTTAATAAAAGACTTACCACTAGATCTTGTATTGCTTCTAATCTTCAAGCATTTCTCCCACCACTTAACACCATTTGAAGAAGAAGAGGAAGAGACAAAAATATGGATGTTCCACAACCCAAATAATTCCCTTCTTAGAATGAGAAAGGTCCAATGAAACCTCCTACTTTACCTAAAATAAGGGATGAGATACCAACATCTACACTAAAATCTCTCCTATACTTCATTGAGGAAGATATGACAACTCTGATTGAGAATTTGAACCATATGGTGAGATTATGCGTGTTTCATAATATATCAAAGCAAAATGTGGCTCTAAGACTATTGGTGGCATCATTAATAAGAAAGGCTCATGGATGGTACATTGTGTTTCAACCTCACTCAATTGTTGATTTTGACCAATATGCTTCCCTATTCATAGAAATATTTAGAGAGAAGGTAGATGAAGTTTATGTTTTAGAACAACTTTCAACCATAAAGAGAGAACCAATAGAGGTTATGGATGATTTCAACCTCAAATTTCATAAGAAATGGAATAGAGTACATGATGAGATTCATCCTCTCCCATGTATGGCATTTATATACTACCTAAATGCCCTAGACTCTAGAATCTTATTGATGATTAAGGCTAGAGGTGGAAATTCCTTACCAAATACATATGGAATAGATATCCATGTTGAACATGATATTATTCAGATTGAAAGCTAGATTCCAACCCTACTATGCCTTTGTATCGTAGTATGTAATCTCCATACTATCCCTCACTTGTCTTCTAGCTAACAAAATTTCATCTACTCTTATTATTACCTACTATAATTGCTCCCCTACCTACTCCAGTACCATTTGCTTTAGATAACTTTGAAGTTGTATCAATGAAAAATCTTCTTAACTTGATCAATAATGAAATATTGTCTATGAAGAGGCAACAATGCACAGAGGTTCCAATGTCATAATAACCCAAGACCTCCCTTATATAAAGTCAACCAATGTGGTATACCTCCTTATAAAGGCTATCATAGACCCTTGTTTCAAGCCAATAACTAGGACCAAGGCTAAAATTAGCAAATAGTTCTAATACCAAGCATACTATAACAAGAACCTTCCAACCATGGTAGGAAGATAGCTCCCATTATAAAAAATATGTGGAGCTTGCTTATTAGTAATGCCCACCTTAATATACTTATCTCACCCAACTCTATCTTAGAGAAAGTGCCTAGCCATCTATAGCACCATCTAATAAGGTAATTCCTACCTAATATTCCATATCTTATTATGGAGTTTAGGCACAAGCAACAAGCCAAAATTCTCATTCCTCATCTCTTATTGAGCTAAGTAGTGAACCTTTAAGTCAGATCTTGGTAACATGGGATGAGGAAGTATACACAATTATTGATGGAGCAGGCAACCCAATAACTAGCAAGCCACAAGTTTGATAATATTATATAACAAGGGCCAAGAAATAGGTGGTGGAAGAGTAGAAAAATGCAACAAAACATCCTCAAGTAGCCAAATAAGACCAATTGAACTTATAAAGGAAACCCTATCATGGTACCACCAAGGTAAAGTTTATCAAAGCCTCTAGTGATAAGCAAGCCAAGAACTTTAGAAATTCCAAATAAGCACTTACCCTAGTCAACAACTCTCCTATCAAATGAAGACAAGGCCAAAACTCTATAAATGACTTTGAAGATCAACTCCATGGATTCATTAAATATTTTGGATCATGTAAATAAATCCACTATGGCAATACCGCTATAAGATATTCTAGCTATCTCTATATGGAGAAAATATCTAAAGAAAGCATTAGAGGAAGAGAAAAATGGGGATAATAAAAGGTGTATGTGGTTTTGCAAACATCTATCCTAGGAGTAATCAAGTCCAAACCACCCATTTATATCTATCCCTAATTTATAAATATAAATTAATTCAAAACTATATGATAGATTTTGGGGCAAGCACTTCGGTCATGACAAAAGGGATGCCAGATGCATTGGATCTAGACTACCAACATATGGATAAAAGGATGGTGTAATTAGACAAAATGTTAGTCTAGATATTAGGAGTCATTAGGATCCTATCGCTCATTAGGATCCTCTCACTTGCTTTACATGCTTGTTTAGAGCTCATGTTATCTCAAGATATAATAGTAATTGATCTCTCCATATCATTTGGTATTTTTCTATCAAGGGAATTAGCTTTTAAGATTAGAGAATATATCTATATGGACTAGTCACTATTGATATTAAAGTCTCAATATGAGACCAAGACAATAATTCCATAGGAACCCCTTTGCATGCATCATATTGAATACCTACCTACAATAGGCATGGACACTAATTAGGCCTTCATAGCAGAGGAGGAGTAGGTGACTGAAGCCTAGGATCCTAATCTTAGTCATATATTTGAGCTAACATGTATGGGCTAAACTAGGCCCCGATTTATATTTATACATGAAATAAAAATAAAAAATTTTAGCCGCCAAAATCACCAACAATATTGACAGTTGTGAGATTGTTGCATTAGAAAAATTTCATAGCTACTAACTAACCATACCAAAAGAGGTAAATCCTAAGCTATCAGATTAGACAAAAATGAATAGAAAAGAAAATATGGTAAAGTAGCAATAAGCAAATAGTAATTAAAAGATAAATTTGAAATAAATCAATCATAAAACTTTGCACACAAACCAAGTAGTCTTGCCAATCCAAGAAAGATCTCAACTACCCTAAGAATCCAAACAATTTTTAGCGAGCATATCAATGAAAAAAATGAATGATAAGCCTATTAATATGCTTCATTCTTCTCAAAAATACTTTCATGTGCAATCAAAGAAGACCTATAGGGTTTTCAAGAGCAAAGATGAGCAAGTTCCAAATTAAAAAACCTACAATCATCATGGAATAGAAGAAAAAGAGTAGAGTAATCACCACACCATTAAAGCCTATTGTAAAAAGAGGTAACTTATGCCCAAGATACAAGAACTAAATCTCTAATATGCATAGAAGATGTATTTGAAGGGATGAGGGACTCTAAGTTGAAAAAATATGTAAGGATGCTAAGAGAAGAATCCTACATGAGATACCAAAGAGATAAAAGTGAGTATTTTATAGTAAGATTTTGGACCAACTACATAGCATAATATCTCGTCCCATGGGTTCATATCTATTATGAACTAGTATATGCAAGTGCATTATGCTATGTCTCTTGTTTAAAGATGGTTATTGCTACTAGTGATGATGCATTCCAAGTGATCATAATTGAACAAGCTATATGGAAAATATTGTTGTTGAAAAAAGAGTCTAAGATAAACCTAGAGATTTCAAACTTGTATTATGCCAAATATAAAGATAAGCTAAAGTGTTTGAATAAATATCTCAACAAGGTTGAGGAAGATATGCCATAGTTTTTTGGGGATAAAAATTGTTCAAAGAAGCTAGAGATATTTTGAGTATGGTAGTGTTTATCTTAGATATTTATGATGATAAGGAAGTAACAAAAAAGGAATTGATTATCATTCATGTGCTAAGAAGTAACTCAAAGGGAAAGCTTCTAATCCTTGATTTTAGTGATTACATAGCAAAACAAATTCATGAGGCACTTAGAAACTTTAGGGAGAGCCAAAACTTCAAGTACTACTCATTTCTAGCTCATTTGGTGTTACATAAATATGTCTGGTTGTTTGAGTATCTAAATATAAGATAAAGGATGAAAAAGTACAAGTAATTCCAGCCTCCCATTGGATGGAAGTCCCATGCCAAAGCTCCTCATACTGCCTATTCTCAAATGAATTCCTAGTACCACCTATAAGTGTAATAATGGAAGAAAGACCCTATGATGTATACTAGAGGATGCTATCAAAATTCTAATATTATAAATAAAAGGATATTGATATTTCCTAGAATAAGATACTATTTCATGTATTTTGTTTTTCAATAAACCTATTTATTTGTTGCTAAAATATGTAACAAAGAAAGTGGCATGTATTGAGATATTGAGATAAGCAAATCTAGTGGATGTGGTCTATGCAAGTGGCTATAGCAATACAATATTTTACAATATCCCAATTTAGTTGGGGACATAACTCAAGATAAAATAAAGGTAGTTGATAAGCTAGAAGCCAAGATAAAGGACTTAGGGTCAAAATTTTTGGATGATGCCTAGAGTTATAAACTAGATAAGAAATTTGTTGCATGGCTAAAAGTCATAGAATTTCCAAGAAATACGAGCATGATTCTAGATTGATATTAAAAAAATTAGAGTACATAAGAAGAATCTTTCCTCCCATTTCAAAATTATCAATTCTTTCTACAAGAGCCCCAAAAATGGTTATATGAGAGTTTCTATACAAAAGTGAAGGAATTCAATACTGTGCTTCCAATTAGCACAACTATGAAGAAATTCTTATGGAAGCAAAAATGGAGTAGTAACAAAATCAAAGCCTAGTGGAAATTTTATCAATAAATTGATCATACTGAGATATCTTTTGGAATATTAGATCTAGATGAAGATGAAGCCTTAAATCAATGCTATGATGTGGAGCACCCAGAAGAAACATCACTCAAGGTGAAGGACAATAGTAAAGGGACTATGAAAAGGGTATTTTGATTGTAGATGTTATTCCCATATTGCCAAAAGAAGCCACAACAATTGAACTAGTGTTTCGAGTAAAAAAATAAAGTGGAAAATATAAAAAGGAAATGGGACCCCTCCATAGGGTTATGCATAAGGGGTTGGACTCAAAATGTACTTGTAAAAAAATGGTGAATCCTAATCAAAATTAAGGTGAATCATGGAGAATCCTAAGCAAATCAAATCGAGCATCTTCATACCAAAATTTGGGGTATTTGAAGCCATAAATGTAAGGTCAACTTTGGGGCCACTTTTGACCTATTAAATCATCTTATAACTTCATAAAAATACCACCATTAGATCAGGCTTGAAAAGAGCTTTCCAACGAGTACAAATATACCTATGTTTGGATATATATTGTGGCGAATTAACCCTAAGAAAAAATTGGTCCTAAAAATTTTAGGTGAATGGGCCGACGTCGAGGGTCCTCATATTCACCAATTTCCAATTTTTAAAATCCTAATATTCGCCCAATTTGTGAATATTCGCCACTATGCATAACCCTGCCCCTCCAAGAAAGTGAAATTTAATACTTTAGACAAAATTCCTAGTGAGGGAGAAAAGAATGAGGTCTCACCTCAGAGTACTCCTCCTTAATCCCTAAACCAACTAGTTGAATTAATTAGTCAAATGTAGAGGAAGTCATATCGGTCAAGAAAGATGTAGTTGCAATATTAGTTGCCATTTTTGACCAAGAAACTAGTCCAAAAAGAGTAAGAAAAGAAAGAAATGGTACCCCTAAAATTGAACTACTTATTATAGAAGCCTCTCCACCAATATCATCATCCTCTCCTATTAATGAGCCTCTGACTTCTCAAAATGCTCCAACCCTACCAACTCATATACCTAGTGTTATAGACATATTAACCAATGATCCTTTAAATTCCTTGTCCATTCATCTTTGAATGCCCCAAATTCATGAACCTTAGATGCCTTAATTTCTCCTCCATTAATTCCACTCTTCAAACCTTTGGTCACATTTTTAATACCTCTAAAGTAGCATGAAGATCTTTAGGCAACCATGTCAATTTTGAATCGACTATAGGAGCTTCAAAATATTAAACAACAAAAAAAGCAATACAACTAGAAGAAATGGACTTTATTGGAACAATTTCTAGATACAACTAAAATAGTAAGTCACTTTCCCCACAAAATATGACATTGTTATTTTTATGAAAATAGTCACTAGTATCAAAACTTGAGGAAGATATGATAGAAAAAAATTGATGGGTAGTGATAGAGGGGCTTGAACTAAGAAATGTTTGATTCAAAGACAATATCCAAATCATGCAAGAGGCCAAAAAGATAGTTTCATATAATTATGAATTATTGAGTCAAATATTAATGAAAAAGAGCAAGAATTATAATATGTGAATAATACTTTGAGAAGCTCTCAGATAGAAGCTAAAGTGATCTAAAACCAAGTAAATATGCTAGTTGAACGTCTAAGGGAGCAACCCGCAGAGTCTATTATTAAAGCAAAAGAAGTCAAATAAAAATCCTTTTAGACTAACTTACTAGGTAGGAAGCTAAATTTGATTGGAAGATAGAAAGTATCTAAAAGCAATTAGATAAAATAAGGCAAGAAAGTAAAACAAGGCAACGTGAAACAATCAAGAGCTTGGTAAAAGAGCTTAGTGATGCCTATTGGAATAAAATTGCCAACATAGCTTAGCACTCTTCCAAATATTTAAATCTATGGATAAATCCATTGTACAAAATACTTGGGTGGGAAAAGAGATTGAGTCAAGTCTTGTTAAGTTCTCTACAAAAATAGCTAAAGCTAGGACTTATAAAGTAATGCAGACCACTTCATCAAATTTTGAGATAATGTCTATTGGAGCCTACAATAAGGAGGTGAGAACATGAAGATCGATGGATTTCCTCCAAAATGAACTTTTTGCACATCAATGTAAAGCCCAAGTGCCTTCCTTAGTTACCACTAGTACTAAGATCAAGAGCAAAATTGATGTACTATTGTAAAAGGGACTCCCTTCTCCCTAGGTCATATATGGTAGGCTTATCATAATATGAATACATGCAATTACTAAGGAAATATAAAGAAGATGACTCTGCTTTCGAGGCATGGTCAGGTCCTTCTAAAGAAAAATATATTATAAATGTAATCAAACATTTAGTTGCACTAAGGAATCAAATACATGTAACCACCAACATCACAAGGAATTTCTTTCTCGATGGCCAATTTGAGACGGAAATAATATGAGTACTATAGACAAATCTAATGCCTATTGAGGAATGGGTAGAAATTAAACAAGCATTGGACAAGTTACCAACTTTATGATCTTTGTGTTTTCTTTTATTTATGTTTTCTTTTCCAAATTCATTCAAATTTTTACTTCATAATAAAAGTAACTATGTGCACATACATGTTCCCAAATCGTAGTCTATCCATGTTCCATCCAAAGACACAGAACAGAGCAAATGTTGAAAAAAATGCCAAAGGAAGATCGCTCGAACAGTCAAATAGGCCTCCTTGCCATTCTGGTTTTGGTTCCATTCTTTTGTTCTCCCTAACAACAAAAGAATATCTCTTTTCAAGCATATTACTTATAGGTTTGCCTGTCGAAAAGCTATCACCTGACTGAATAACTTCAACATCTGTGATGCCTCCAGCCTCCAAATTAGTATCATACTCCTTTCCAAGAGGACTGAGGATGATATATAAAATAACTACTACATGGACACCAATTCCAACAATAAGATACAGACCAACTCCAATAGCAAGATGTTCCGATCTCTTGTAGCCTCAATTAAGAACACAAATACATATCAAAGTAGACCAACCCACATATTAAAGTAAACCAACCCACATGGTTTAAGTCTTCTTTGGAAAGAGATCCAAGGGTTCAACAATGCATGACCAAGGGTTAACAATGCATGACCTATTGTCTATAAAGGATATCACTAAAGGTATGAACAATTTTAACTAAATAGATACAATATTTAGTCAACAAGGAAGAGATCTAAGTATAACTATAAGAAAAATGACATTAATTTAATAAATTTGGAAAGAAACACGAATTAGAAAACCAATAAAAACTAGAAAATAAGATGGCCAAAAGCAAACTATACAGTCCATACTCGCATGTGCTACCCCTATGTGTGACCTTTAATTTGGAAGCATCGCAGGATAGCCAATTGGAAGCAGATGCAAAAAAGGACCAAAGCACTCAAATTTTATCTATGAAAGATGGCAGCAAAATGCAAACATAGAGAGAGTCTTTGGGTGGCACTTTGACGTAATTAAAGCATGTATTACAATTCATTAAACCAGGAGCTATGATACTCAAGAGTGATATGATAAAATGTAAATTTGAAATCAGAATGGCAGTGCATAGAACATGTATTTCAACAGTATTTTGACAATGTTCAGAACCTCTCCCTCTTGGACTCCCAAGAGTAGGTATTTATAGAGCAATTTGTAGATCTTGTGTCAAATAATATTTCACCATCGATGACACGTTACCAGACATAAGGTTGTGTGGTTCTATTAGTTGTATGGGCAGGCTTGATCAAAGTGCATTGGTTTGTCAATGTGAATTCATTCTTCCACAATGCTGAGTAAATGGTGGTCAAGTTTGGTCGAGGCTGCTAGTAACCATGGCGTCTTGTGGAAGCTATCATAGGAAAATACAATTAGAAGATGCATGATTGATTGTGCACTGCATAGATTCTCTTGTCAATCCAAAAAATAGGGATTCCCTTACTGTAAAGAGGTCCAGACCAGAATTATCATATCGATACGAATTGTCAAATAGGCTAACAGCAATATACTCAAGATTACGAAGCGGCAGAAACACAAAAGGTCGTCCAATGCTATTAGATAGCGCACGGAAAATATCGATTATTTCATTGCATCTCACCAAATAAACTTGACGAGAAAATGAGTTACAGCAACTAAAAGCCATAGGCCATCCTTTTAGATTAAATATGAAGAACTCATACCTATAAAAATAATAGTATTACATGGCATCCTTAATGAAAGTGCTTCACTATCATATCTATATGCAGAAATGAACATTGAAATTGATTCTAGATACTCTCAATTACAGGTCGGGTCATGCAGCATAGGTTGTTCACTCCTCCTGTAAGAAGTGCTCCGCTTCCAATGCCGCCATGCATCCTGTTCCGGCGGCTGTGATGGCCTGCCGCCACATCTTGTCCTGAACGTCACCGGCGGCGAAAACCCCCGGAATGCTCGTCTGCGTCGTCCCGGGCTTCGTCACAATGTAACCGTCGCCGTCAAGCTGCAGCTGCCCCTGCAAAAACTTGGTGGCCGGCTCGTGCCCAATTGCAAAGAAGAGCCCCGAGATTTCCAGCGACTTTTCCTCCCCCGTGACAGTGTCCTTCAAGTTCAACCTGCTGAGCAGCCCCCTCTCGTTCCCCAGTGCCTGCGTGACCATTGCGTTCCATATGACCTCGATCTTAGGATTATCGAGCGCCCGCTTCTGCATAATCTTGCTGGCCCGGAACGAGTCCCGCCGGTGAATAATGTACACCTTGGAGCCGTACTTGGTCAAAAAGTTGGCCTCTTCCATGGCAGAGTCACCGCCCCCGATGACCGCTAGCGGTTTGTTGCGGAAAATTGGGGCCGCCCCGTCGCATACCGCGCAGGCGGATATTCCCCTGTTCCAGTATCCGTCGTCGCCGGCGCCGGGAAAATCCAACCGCTTGGCCACCGCCCCCGTCGCGATGATCACGGTGTCGGCTTCCACCTCCTTGCTGTCCGTGGAAACCCTGAAGGGCCTGACGGAGAAGTCGACGCGCTCGACTGTTTCCGCAAATATCTGTGTCCCGAAACGGAGGGACTGCTGCTTGAACGTCTCCGTCAGCTCCCAACCCTGGATTCCGTCGGGGTAGCCTGGGAAGTTCTCGACTTCCGTCGTGGTAGTGAGCTGCCCGCCGGCGGCGATGCCGTTTGCCATGAAACCCTCGAAGAGGATCGGCTTCAGCTCCGCCCGAGACGTGTAGATCGCCGCAGTGTGCGCCGCTGGACCGCTTCCGATTATGCACGTTGCCGTTCTTAACCTCTCCATTTGCGTCATCGTGAAAGTTCCGTTACTGGAGGGATATGGTGTAGAGGTAAGTAAGAAGGGATTTGGGAAAGCGTGGATGGGACTCTTGTGAATTTGAGAGCGAGTGCTTCAACTCTAAGTCTGATGAGTTGCACAATTGCGTTGCCCTCAAACGAGAATTTAAAGCAAGGGCACCTGCGGCATTTGGTCTTCGTCGCCGACGTGGGGCTACAATTTTGGCGGGCAGCTGGAAGGTTTTGAGATCTTTCAGAGGTGTGCCCTGTCATTATCGGAGGGAAGAGTCTTACAAGGTGGATCTAAATGTGAAGACAGCCGCTCTCGCCCAATTCACATATCAAGTTCATATTCACACCTTTTTGGTTGTTCATTTCTCTTTTCTTTATTTTGTTCGATTTTCTTTTCCACTTGACTTTATCGATCCCATACTGACTTATCCTTCTCAACTAAGTATCTACGTCAAGACAATTTGAAATTGATAAAAAAACACTAAAAGGATTGCTGGATGCGTTTGTTGATTTTTGTTATTTTGTTTTGGCATGTGGGGCTTCTAGAACATAATGTTGGGTCCATAATTCAATTCAAAGTAGACTTCTATGATGTCATGAGGTCTGCGCTTGTAAGATGCCTCTAATATCTTAAAGTCGCATGGCTAGCGTTTGTACAGAGTGAGCTTCTCGAAAGCTTTTTTTTGTTTTGTTAATGCCTCTCTCAAGCTTGTCCACGTCTACTTCGTAATGTCTAATTATAAAATGAGTGGCATTGAATTCCTAGCGTGTGCTAGAATGTCAAAGCCCAATGTGAATACGCACCCGTATGGATGGATTTTAGAAACTTCAATGGATCTTATATTTTAAGTTATTATGTGGGATTGATAATTACTTATCATTTTTTACTACCAATCATATAATTTATTGGTTCTTCTCAGTGTTCCATCGATCGAGAAGATTTTAATCAGACCCGGGGTAAGAGTTAGAGCTAGTGAATCTCGCAGTGCCTGCTATAGCGTCTATTGTTTTGGTATTGATTTGCTCTTTCAATCCATGATAT
This sequence comes from Wollemia nobilis, assembly GCA_028583015.1. Classification (NCBI taxonomy): domain Eukaryota; kingdom Viridiplantae; phylum Streptophyta; class Pinopsida; order Araucariales; family Araucariaceae; genus Wollemia; species Wollemia nobilis. The sequence continues at coordinate 3,010,275 of JAQPPZ010005099.1, forward strand.
GGATCATGGATCATTCGAATAACCTTCAATAATATTTTATTGTTCTAAGATAAATTATCTTTGAATGATTAGGTCCAAGCCCTCTTTGCTGGTTTTTCTTTCGTTTCGAGAGTATGAAAGCCATCAAAGAGAACTTGGAAGGAAAGGGAACACTTTTAAGTTGAGTTGATATCCAAAGGATCTACTTCCGCTCAAGAAAAAAGTTGTTTGATCCTTTATATAAGGGTTTGTTGATCTAATACGTTAGTTGTATCGTCTAGGTTCAGATTAGTGCCTGATCATGGAGCTCACTTTGTAGATCCAGTTAGAATGTTGATCTACCTATCATTTTTTATTACTAGTCTTGGGTTTAAATTGTAGCACTGCCACTATAATCTCTACCTCACATTGTTATTAGACTAGGTTCAAATTTTGGTACTATCATTATAACCTCTACCTCACCTCGTTATTAGCAACCTGACATGAGGGAGACTACCGATGGCTCAAGATTGGTATCCTCCGTCGTCAGGTTAACATGCACTCAACAAATTCATTAGCCTCTATAACCTCTACCTCACCTCATCTCGTTATTAGAAACCTGACATGAGGGAGGCCACCAGTGGCTCGAGATTGGTACCCTCCATCGTCGGGCTAGTGTGCACTCAATGGAGTCAGGTCAAACTACTACCTTTGCCCCAAACAAGTTTATCTCCAAGGTTTGAACTTATATCTTCTTATGGTAAGCGCGAGAACTTACCAATCCACCCAACCCTTGAAATTGAAACAAGATGTATTATTTGGATTATATCAAGTATATATTTGGTAAAAGTTTAATTTTGATTTATTTTTAAAAAATTAATTAACTAAATTTATATAAGGGATGAAATTTAAACTTTGATTTCTTCTAAAAAATTAATTAGCTGAATTCATACCGTTTAATACCTTTATTAGTAAACATTGTTTAAAATGATGAAAATATCTAATTTTTTAGGAGCTATATTTTTGTGAAGAGTTATTCTATTTAGCCAATTCTTTGACCAACTTGTACAAAATTTGAATAGCTTTAAAATGAGTGGTCATATTAAGAAATTTGAGAAATATTAAGGGAGATACGACTCTATGAAATCAACCATCTAAAAAAAGGGTAGTGATGATTTTTCAAGTTACAAAAAACAAAATTGAAAATATTTGTTAGCTAGGGTTCAGATTATGGGAGGAGAAATGAAGGGATAGAACTTCAGTGAGGCAAGACATTCTATTTGGGCATAGAAAGTTTCAACTAAGTTTATTTTTCTCTTATTTATTTTAGAAATTTTGCATGCAAATTATTATAATTTTTTTATCAAACATTATATTTGCTTAGGATATTTTGGTAAATTTCAATAGAATTTGAGTTTTAGTTTCTTTTCTATGGACCAATTTATAGCTAAATTCTTAGAATCATCTCTAGTGGTAGAGGTGAGTGAGCGCACCATATAGGATTGATCCTCGTTGCTCGAATATGGGATGATTTTTGGTCAATTTAATGTGTATTGGCTAGGGGCTTTAGCCTTGAGAAAATGGATTGATAGGAGTTAAAAATCTCCAGGAGTGATTCTATCCTTTCTTCCCAAAGGTTTATTCCTAGCCATTTTTTCTTCTAGCGAAGAAATACATAGAACCCTAAAAGGGGTCCTTGGTTTATGGAAAGAGTAGGACTCTTTCTTACCCCTTGGTATGATTTTTTTCACCTAAAAATTTAAATCTATCTCTAGTACTAGTTTGGATTAGGATGTATGGGTTGTCCTTTGAATTTTGAAAAATAGATACCTTCAAGGCAATAGGGAACACTCTAGGAGAATTCCTTAAGATTTTAAATACTACAAAAGATGGATTCTTGGCTATTTATGCTCGGATATTGGTCATGATTTATATAAGTAAAGCTTTAACATAATCAATAATTCTGAAGTATAGGGATAAGATGCAGATCCAAACAATAGATTATGAAAACATACCTTTTAGATTTTGAAGATATCATGAGGTGGGGCATATTGAAAGATCATGCCATAAGAAGAGCCCAATAGAATCATATGTAGAAAAATGTAAGAGAAACTTATAAATGGATATGGATGAAGATGGTTTTCAACTTCTAAAACTTAGATCTAGAAAAATGAAAGCAAATAAACAATGAATACTACTAAGGAAGAATAATGGAAGAAATAAGAACTATTTTGAGGATTTAGCCTATGAAGAAAAAGTAGATCAAAACTTAGAGGACATAGTACAACAAGTTCGACATACTTTCAAGGAACCATCTATTCAATATGATCCTAATTTAGGAACAAATATTCTTGATGAATCTAAGGAGTGTGTCTCATTAGATTTTGAAGACTCTCTTGAAGTACCATTCACCATTTAGGAGAAAACAATTGGTATAGAAAATATAATTTTGGAAGGTAATACCTCTACCATTAATAAGGAAATACCAACAAATGAGTAGAACAAGTTAAATTTTTTTGTAGTAGATCTAGGAGAGCATAAATCTAATGAAAAAATGTTGTGAAAGAATATTAAGGAATAGAATAATAAGACCTACTCTTGATATAGGAAAAGTAAAAAGAGGAAAACCCTTAAATTATCAAGAAATATCCAAGGAAGCAAGAACAAACATAGATAAAGGAACATACACTAAGTTGGTTGAACTTCTCTTTACCAAACAACAAAATGATATTGGTAATTCATATCCAGGGCCAATAGCCCCTAATGAGACATGATTATCATCTCATGGAATGTAAGGGGTGCTAATGCCCTTCAAAGAAAAGGTGTTTCAAGGACCTTTGTCTACGTGATACGCCTAATATTATTTATAAATAAAAACAAGTTTAAAAAACTATGAAAGTAGTATGGAAAAATTGTGAGTGGGATGCTATGAATTCTGAAGGAGTAGTAGGGGGAACTCTAACTTGTTGGAATCCTACTAGAACATCCTATGTAACCATTTATAAAATGAAGTATTGGATAGCCTCTGGCTCTTTAGTCACATGCTACTTTATATATATTCATTTCATCCTTATCAATGTCTATGGACCTACAACTCAAACAGGTAGATTAGAATTTTAGAGTGGGATTGAAGCCTTTCTGAGAAGTAAAGACCAAGAAACTCAATTCATGATCATAGGAGATTTTAATGCCATAACCAAACTAGATGAAAAATTTGGAGGAATTAGGAAATTAAACCAAAGTATGATATATTTCTCAATTTTTATTCTAAACAATAATCTATGGGATGTTGATTTTGAAGAAGACAACTATATATGGACCAACAATTGGAGAGGAAAAAACCTAATAGTAAAAAAAAATAGATAGATTCATACTCTTAGATCATTGGCTAGATGAAGAAACTTGTGCTAAAATTAATACCTTAACAAGGATTTGTTCATATCATTGGCCAATAAGAGTTAAAATGATGGTAGGTGAATTCGAAAAAATATCATATTTTAAATATGAGAAGATGTCAAAAGACCATCCTCAATTTGTTGATATCATAGCACAAATATATAATTCTTTAAGAAATAGTGGGTATATGCACTTCCAAAATAATTTAAATTGATGACATCTAGATTAAAATAATGGAACAAAAATTTTAGAAATATTTTTGAGAAGAAATAATAACTAAAAGATAAATTTTCAAAATTCCGAAAAGGTGATCATAATATTCCAAGATCAGAGGAAAGGGAGTTGCTTAGTGATTATCATAATATTTTGAGTAAGGAAGATACATTTTAGAGTTTAAAATCAAGATATACTTGGTTAAAAGGATATATAAATACAATTTTTTTTGTAGTATGGCTATAGTACAAAGATCAACATCCATAATTAGAAGAATTGAATCAATAGAAGGGGTTTGGATTGAAGATCAGAGTGAAATTAGAAAAGAGGTAAGGTCTTTTTATCATAATATTCTAGGATCATAGGAGTCTAAAGTTCTTAATGATAAACTTCTTCAAGAAGTACCAGTTATAATGGAGCATATTACTCTAGAAGAAGTTTATTTAGTTCTTTTCTCTTTTAAAAAGGATAAATCCCTAGGTCTAGATGGGATATCTACAACATTTTATCAACATAATTGGGATGTAGTAAAGGATTCTTTATTGGTGAAGTGGAACAATCTAGGGTAAAAAATTACATACATTATAAAATAAATGCAACATATCTTACCCTAATTCCAAAAAATAAGGATGTTGAATTGTTTGATTCATTTACACCCATAAGACTATGTAATATGGCATATAATATTATCTCAAAAGTGATGGCAAATTGATTAAGGCCATTGTTATATAAAATTATTTGAAAAGAGCAAGGAGAATTTGTCAAAGGGAGATAGATTCTAGATGGGATCATAGTAGCTGATGAAGTTATACATTCAACAACTTCAACAAAAGAGAAAACAATGATCTTAAAACTTGATATGAGTAAAAGCCTATGATAGGATTAAAAAGGATTTTCTTTTTGCAATATTAGAAAAGTTTGCATTTGAGACAAAATGGTTTAGATGGATTAAAACTTGTGTCTCTACAATTTCATATTCAATATTGGTTAATGGGTTAGTAACATAATCATTTAAAACCAAGAGAAACCTATGATAAAGTTAAATAAGATTTTATTTTTTTATTTATTTTTATCTTTATGTTGTTATGTTATTTTAATTATAGTTATTAGCATTGCTTATATTCATTCTAGTGACTGTATGAGTCATTCCAAATTTTCCTATAACACCTATCTTATAGAATTTTCCAAAACTATAGATGCAATTCACGATATATGGACGAGAATTGAGAATATATATAGTTATTAGCATTGCTTATATTGTATCATAAAAACATTGTACAGTGTTGTCTATCGCAAAGATATAACCAATCTCTATTTTATTGTAAATAATTTATTGTACAAATTATTTATGGATTATGTTGTATATTTTTACATTTAAATCATGAAAAAAGAGATTCACAAATTCGTTCGAGACATGTTGAAAAGTGGTCTAGTGAATTCATAATTATATAACATTTTTTAATTTTAAAAATAAATAATTAAAAATTGTGATGTGGAAACCATAACAGGCATTGTTAGTCAATGACCCTTGTAGACTACTTAATTTGACGATAAAAATACTTTGATATTGTTTTTATTTAATTATAAAACTTCAGCATTTCTTAAAAGTTTTAATAATAACTTAAACTACTTAAGTCGCTTAGATATCATACCTATCTAGTTTTATTAAATTAAATCTTCTTCCCAAACATCTTCCCAGTCTTCACAAAGCCTCATAATTTAAATCCCTTGCAGTTTTTGACTTCTAAAAGGCTTCCATTATTCAATAAAGATTTTGCTTACTGCAAACAATGGAGCTGCTTACTGTAAAGAGGCCCAGAATGTTACATTTGCAACCGTTGCTCTCAACAGACTTTTGAGAGATCATATCGATACGAATTGTCAAATAGACTACACTAAACAGCAATGTACTCAAGATTTTGAAACAGCAGAAACATAAAAGGTCATCCAAAGCTATTAGATACATTTTTTCAAATATCGATTATTTCATTGCATCTCACCAAATAAACTTGACGTTACAGCAACTAAAATCCAGAGGCCATCCTTTTAGGTTAAATAGGAAGAATTCATACCTATAAAAAAAATAGTATTACATGGCATCCCTAATGAAAGTGCTTCACTATCATATCTATATGCAGAAGTGAACATTGAAATTGATTCTAGATACTCTCAATTACAGGTCGGGTCATGCTGCATAGTTTGATTACTCCTCCTGCAAGAAGTGCTCCGCTTCCAATGCCGCCATGCATCCTGTTCCGGCGGCTGTGATGGCCTGCCGCCATTTCTTGTCCTGAACGTCACCGGCGGCGAAAACCCCCGGAATGCTCGTCTGCGTCGTCCCGGGCTTCGTCACAATGTAACCGTCACCGTCAAGCTGCAGCTGCCCCTGTAAAAACTTGGTGGCCGGCTCGTGCCCAATGGCAAAGAAGAGCCCCGAGACTTCCACCGACTTTTCCTCCCCCGTGACCGTGTCTTTCAAGTTCAACCTGATGAGCAGCCCCCTCTCGTTCCCCAGTGCCTGCGTGACCATTGCGTTCCATATGACCTCGATCTTAGGGTTATCGAACGCCCGCTTCTGCATAATCTTGCTGGCCCGGAACGAGTCCCGCCGGTGAATAATGTACACCTTGGAGCCGTACTTGGTCAAAAAGTTGGCCTCCTCCATGGCAGAGTCACCGCCCCCGATGACCGCTAGCGGTTTGTTGCGGAAAATCGGGGCCGCCCCGTCGCACACCGCGCAAGCTGAGATGCCCTTGTTCCAGTATCCGTCGTCGCCGGCGCCGGGAAAATCCAACCGCTTGGCCACCGCCCCCGTCGCGACGATCACGGTGTCGGCTTCCACCTCCTTGCTGTCCGTGGAAACCCTGAAGGGCCTCACGGAGAAGTCGACCCGCTCAACGGTTTCCGCAAATATCTGTGTCCCGAAACGGAGGGACTGCTGCTTGAACTTCTCCGTGAGCTCCCAGCCCTGGATTCCGTCGGGGAAGCCCGGGAAGTTCTCGACTTCTGTCGTGGTAGTGAGCTGCCCGCCGGCGGCGATGCCGTTTGCCATGAAACCCTCGAAGAGAATCGGCTTCAGCTCCGCCCGAGCCGTGTAGATCGCCGCCGTGTGTGCCGCAGGACCGCTTCCGATTATGCACGTTGCCGTTCTCATCTTCTCCGTTTGCGTCATCGTCGATGTTCCGTTACTCGAGGGAGATGATGCAGCTGTAATTGACAAGGGATTTGGGAAAGCGTGGATGGCTCTTGTGAATTTGAGAGCGAGTGCTTCAACTCTAATTCTGATGAGTTGCACGATTGCGCTGCCCTCAAACGAGAATTTAAAGCGAGGGCACCTGCGGCATTTGGTCTTCGTCGCCGACGTGGGGCTACGATTTTGGCGGGCAGGTGGAACTTTTTGAGATGTTTCAGAGGTGTGTCCTGTCATTATTGGAGGGAAGAGTCCTACAACGCGGATCTACCTGTTAACACAGCGGCTCTCGCCCCAGTCACATATAAAGTTCATATTCACACCTTTGGTTGAGTTATTCAATTTTCTTTTGATATCAAGTTATTCGATTTGGTTCACACCTTTGGTCGTTCATTTTTCTATTCTTTACGTTAACGGGAACGTATCAAGTTATTCGATTTTCTTTTCTATTTGACTTTATCGATCCCTTACTGACTTACCCTTCTCAACTAAGTATCAACTAAAAGGATTGCTTTGGAGGCGTTTGTTAACGTTTTAATTATGTTTGAACTTTTCAAAATTAAAAAAATATTGCTCTTAAAAAGCAAAGTGAGGAAGGAAGAAAATATTACTAATTAGTGAGTTGATTTTTTTAAGTTGTGATTGGGTGTGATATTAAGATATGTTGTGCTTTATGTTTAAGAGAGAGCATCAACCCAAATGAGTATATCATACCTCTTAATTTTGCCTTTTTCTGTCTGTATTTTTGACCACATGTTTTATTTTGTTTTTGTATGTGGGTCTTCTAGAACATAATATTGGGTCCATAATTCAATTCAAAGTAGACTTCTACGACGTCATGAGGTCTGCGCTTGTGAGATGCATTTAATATCTTAGAGTCGCATGGCTCGCGTTTGTACAACGTGAGCTTCTCGAAAGTTTTGGTGTTGATGCCTTTCTCAAGCTTGTCGACGTCTACAATGAGTGGCATTTAATTCCTAGCGTGTGCTGAAACGTCAAAGCCCAATGTGAATACGCACCCGTATGGATTTTAGAAACTTCCATGGATCTTATATTTTAAGTTTTAAGTTACGTGGGATTGAATTAAGAGGTATTTTTGGTTACAGAAGAATATGTAATTATTTATATTTTTATTATTAATCATTTAATTGATTGGTTCCTTCCAGTGTTTCATCGACTAAGAAGATTCTGATCAGACCCGAGGTAAGAGTCGGGTGAACCTGGCAGCGCTCGCCACAACGCCTGCTGTTTTGGTATTGATCTGCTCTTTCCGTCCATGATATGATAATAGATTATTCGAACGACCTTCAATAGGATTTTATCGTTACGAGATAAATTATCTTTGAATGATTAGGGGGTAAGAGAACACTCTTGAGTCGATCTCCAAAGGATCCACCTCCACTCATGGAAGAAGTCATCTGATCCTTTATATAGGGGCTTGATGATTAAAAGGTTAGATTCAAATTAGCGCTCGATAATGGATCTCACTTTATGGATCGGTTTAGAATGTTGATCTCATTTTTTACTACCAGTTTTAGGTTTAAATTTGTGCACTATTATTATAATCTTTACTTTACCTTGTTATTAGCATGAGTTTAAATTACCTCATTTTGTTATTAGCTTGGGTTTAAATTTTGAGGTTGCCACTATAACATCTAAACATTTATTTCACCTTGTTATTAGCCACTATAACCTCTAACTCACCTCGTTATCACTAGTGGCTTGGGATTGGTACCCGGGCTGGCATGCACTCAACCAAGTTAGGTCAAACTACTACCTTTGCCCTAAAAAGGCTTGCCTCCAAGGTTTTAACTTGGGTTTCCTCTTAGTAATTGCTAGATCTTACCAATCCACCCAACCCTTGAAACTTAAACAAGAGGTATTATTTGGATTATATCGAGTATATATTTTTTCAAATTTAAACTTCAATTTATTTTTAAAACATTTAATTAACTATATATATAGGGTTAAATTTAAACTTTGATTTCTTCTAAAAAATTAATTAGCTGAATTCATACTGTTTAATACTTTTACTAATAAACATTATTTAAAATGTTGAAAAATGTTTGATATTTTAGGAGCCATATTTTTGTGAAGGCTTATTTGATTCAACTGATTGTTTGATCAACTTGTACGAAATTTGAATAGCTTTAAAATGAGTAGTCATATTAAAGAACTTGAGCAATATTGAGGGAGATACAACCCTATGAAATTAGCCATCTAGAACAAAGGTAACAAAGATTTTTCAAGTCATGAAAATAAAATTGAAAATATTTGTCAGCTAGGGTTTGTATTATGGGAGAAGCAATGAATGGCTAGGACTTCAGTGAGGTAAGACATTCTATTTAGGCATAGAAGTTTTTAGCTAAGTTTATTTTTCTTTTCTTTATCTTAAAAAATTTGCATGCAAATTATTATAATTTTGTTTATCAAATATTATATTTTCTTAGAATATTTTAGTAAATTTCAATAGACTTTGAGTTTTAGTTTCCTTTCTATGGACCAATTTATAGCTAAATCCTTAAAATCATCTCTAGTGGTAGAGGTTAGTGAGTGCACCATAGAGAATCAATCGTCGTTGCTCCAAGATAAGATAATTGGTCAATTTAATGTGTATTGGCTAGGGGCTTTAACCTTGAGAAAATAGATTGATAGAAGTTGGTCTAGGAGTGATTATATCCTTTCTTCCCAAAGGTTTCTTCCTAGCCATTTTTTTATAAGAAAGAAAGAGATAGAATCCTAAAAGGGGATTGGTCTAGGAGTGATTCAATCCTTTCTTCCCAAAGGTTTCTTCCTAGCCATTCTTTGTTATAGGAAATAAAGAGATAGAATCCTAAAAGGGGGTCCTTGGTTTATGGAAAGAGTAGGACTCTTCCTTATGCCTTGGTATGCAAGTGTTTCACTTGAAAATATAAATCTATCCCTAGTACTAGTCTGGGTTAGGATGTATGGGTTGCCCATTGAATTTTAGAAAATATATACCTTCAAGGTAATAGGAAACACTCTAGGAGAATTATTTGAGATTTTAAATACTATGAAATATGAATTCTTAGCTATTTATACTTGGATATTATTCATGATTGATAAAAGTAAAGCTTTATTATAATCAATCACTTTTAAGTATGGGGATAATATGTGCACCCAAACCATATATTATGAAAAAATATCTTTTAGATGTAGAATATATCATGAGATGGGGTATACTAAAATATTATGCCCTAAGAAAATCCCAATAGAATCATATATAGAAAATTGCAAGAGAAACTTATAAATGGATATGGATGAAGATGGTTTTCAACTTCTAAAAAATAGATCTAGAAAAATGAAAGCAAATAAAAAATAGAGACCAGTAAGGAAGGATATTGGAAGAAATACCAACTCTTTTGAGGCTTTAGCCTATGAAGAAAAAGTAGATCAACAATTAGAGGACAAAGTACAACAAGTTTGATATACTAACAAGGAACGATCTATTCAATATGTACTTAATTTAGGAAAAAATATTCTTGATAAACCTGAGTGTGTCTCATTATATTTTGAAGACTCTTGAAGTACCATGCACCATTTAGAAGAAAAAAATTGGTAAATAAAATGCAATTTTGGAAGTTAATACCGCTATCATTAATAAGGAAATACCAAAAAATGAGTATAACAAGTCAAAAGCTTTTGTAGTAGATCTAAGAGAGGATAAATTTGATGAAAAAAATTTGTGAAAGAATATTAAAGAATAGAATAATAAGACCTACTCTTGATATAGGAAAGGCAAAAAGAGGAAATTCCTCAAAATATCAAGCATGATCCAAGGAAGCAAGAGCAAACATAGAGAAAGGAACACAAACTAAGTTGGTTGAACTTATCTTTATAAAACAATAAAATGATATTGGTAATTTACAACCAGGTCCAAAATATCCTAATGAGACATGATTATCATCTCATGGAATATAAGGAGTGCTAATGCCCCATCAAAGAAAATATTTTTCAAGGACCTTTGTTTAAGTGATAAGCCTAATATTCTTTATATCCAATAAACTAAAATGAAAAAGAAGTTTCAAAAACTATGAAAGTAGTATGTGATGAGTCCCAAAATTGCCTATATTTTTGTATGAGTCTTAGAAGATATTATGCGGTGATATATTAGGAATTGTATGTTTTTATCAATGATTATGTATTTATTTAATGATATTATACATATTATCTGATTTGTGTGTTTTAGTGTGTTTTTGTGGAGATATTGTTGATTTTTTCAGATTTAATCAGTCGAGGTCTTTTTCATGGACCTATCACTTTGTTTACTGTGAAACTGATGCATAATGGACAGGCGCCTTCCTCTTCTAGGAAGGCGCCAGAAGAAGGTAGGTGCCTTCTCCTTCCAAGAAGGCGCCAATTGAAGATAGACGCCTTCCTCTTCTAGGAAGGTGACAATAGAAGGTAGGCGCCTTTCGCAAAAGAAGACACCTTTATTTTTACACATTGACCAGATCAAACACGACGCAGATGATAATAAATGGTGCAGTTACAACTCCATGCCACACAGGATATTTGCGAGAGTTGTGCCGCCCATGCCAAGTGAAGCATGAGCCAATTACGAAACATGCCAATATTAGGAGCAAATCCAGTTTTCGATAGACGATGACCGAAGCTTACCAGATTGCCGTCGTCAATTTTGGAATAGACCAATGGTTGTAACCGAGTTGTAACAAAAGATCTGTACGTGTGCTATATAAACACACACAAACCTCTCTAAAGGGATAGAATATAGAATATAGAACATATAGCAATTGTATAGAAGATATAGAATACACATTGTAATCCTTTGATTGCATAATAAAGTCTACAAGTTCCTAAAGCGTGTTCATGTTGGGAGGGATCTGTTGGAGCTTGGGCCCACTCCAAGATAGTATTCTTCCCCTTATTTTCTATGCTTTGTAGATTTCATGCTTTCATAGTTTCATTTCCTATATTTGTGTTTTATTATTGTAGTAGGTTTGATTATTTATTAGATGCACGTATGAATGCTTTCTTTCTGAAGATTTAATTGTTCATATGCATTTTATTAAGGAGTGCATAAGAGATTGACAACCTTTTGAACACCCCCTAATAGTAGAGTTATAAGGACTCATCTCAAGGTGGTATTGTGAATGATCCTGTAAGAGATCCTTCAAAAGTTTACGAATCCCTGGTTGATAATTAATGATCGAGCAAGTGATAAAATAGATAGAAAGTTAACCTTGTTTGGCCTACAACATTTTGGAACCGTTGTCGGGGAAGTGTCTTTTAGATCCATTCCAATACCCAAAACCTTCTACCTAAATTTGTATGAGTTCTTCAAGAAGAAGAGGACCTGATGGTCGGTTCATAAAACAAAGCTCTTTAGAACTAGAGTCGTTTGACTCGCAACCAGCAATCCACTAGAGCGAGGATCAACACTTTTAACGAAGTGCTTCCTCATCCCATCTACTTGGGGAAGAACAAACAGTTACAAAATCATTGTTTAAAAGAACACCCCTAGAAGAAGCCTTGTTGTGGAAAGCTATGCAAGATCAGAAAATAACTCCAGATAATCTTAGCTCTTTGACTCAAAAAGTTTTAAACGACCATAAGACCATAAGTGTTGCATTTGAGACCACATTTCTTAAAAAAATGGATGACACATAAGAAGTCTCATCTAGATTTAGCTTCCTGATTGATGAAGGAGTAGGATACACCAAGATGAAAACATATACTCTACTCATATCCCTACCTTTAGAGGATACCTGACCGAAGACCCTGACCTGTTCTTATTCAAGTTTGATGTTTTGTGCAGGTCTGTGGATTACAAATCAGATACGCAGAAGCTAAAACTCTTCCCTTATACACTATATGATGCAAATCTATGGTGGTAATCGATCTAGGAGAAAATCACATAGTGACATGGGATCAAATGAAGAAGCTCTTTCAAGAGCAATACCAAGATTTCAGGAGAGCAAGAGATTCTAGATAAGAAGTCCTGAGCATGACGCAGAAAGAGGATGAGTCTCTCGAGGAGTACTAGGAGAGATTTAATTTTAATCTTCAATGATCTCCCCATGCAAAATTTTCCGATAAGTCCCTCAAAAGCATCTTATTGAGGGGACTTAATAATGAATCATTAGAGGCTCTTAATATGATTTATGGAGGCGATGTCTACCAGCATGATATGGGAGATATCTGGCAACTCTATCAATATTACTCAAGAAGAAGAGGCAAGACCACTTCTAGAAACATCAAAGCGACTGCTTCGATGACAAAGAAAAAACTTGGCAATATGCTGGAAGATATGAAAAGTGAGATGCTCTCTTCTCTAGCATTGTAGATGGACACATTGCTATTAGAGAAGAAGAAATAAGAGAATGAGGCAACATTAACCTATTTTTGCCCAAAATTCAGAGGAAAGCATGCAAAGAACGCATGCCCAGAGAACAATATTAGAGTATGTGCAATATGCAAACTGAATCATAGGACTCAATTGTACCCAAAGTTGCATAGCAACCAGGATGAGGCTGAGACATCGAAAGCCTATTTCATAGGTAATCGAAAGAGTTGGCCACAACCCCTTGCGGGGAGTATGCCAGTTGGAATGTCACAACATGGAGGAATGCCATACATTCCATAAGGTCCACCTCAACTGTCCAACATGGGATGGTGGGGGCCATCACCTTGGTCCAACACACTCCCAGGAGTGGTATTCATGAATAAGCAACCCTAGATGTAGTACCAATATCTAGGGCAACAATGGAGAGGCCACACACCATGGAATTCAGCCCCATAGAATGTAGCACCAGCTCAACCCCATAAAAACTTTCCAGCTCTAATAGCAGTGAGAGCTACGCAACTACCAGCACAATCGATGACTAATACAAATAATAGAGTAAATCAGCTGACATACAACGTCGAAGGTGAGATGTATCCTATGTACAATATTCAGCTTAGGTCAGGTAGGTAGTTAGAAGTAGAAACACCTCCACTGGTAGAAGAGGAGGAAGAAGAAGAAGAAACACCTCTTGTGGAAGAGGTGATAGAGGAAATAGCTGAGAGAGAAAAGGCTCCATTCCCTTATCAGTTGCAAGAATAGAAGAAAAAAAAGCAACCAGAGTTTGATATCTTATCGAGTCTGAAGAACCTCACAGTGAAGATACCACTATTTCAAGCCATCTGAGATGTTCCAATATATGGTAAGGCAATAAGAGAAATGTGCTTGAGGAAGCCAGTGTAGAAATCAACCCATACTATCAATGTCGTGGGTAAATTAGTGGACCTGATGATGGGCAAGATATGTCATCTCAATTACGCGAATCCAGGCAGTCCAATACTGACTATAAAAATCAAAGGGCATTCCTTTTTTAATACGTTGGTCAATCTTGGAGCAGCCATCAATGTAATGCCTCAAGAAACCATGTAGAGGCTACAACTCACAAACCTGAGACCCACCACGACAGTGCTGCAATTAGCTGATCGATCAACAGTAGCACCAGAGGGAATGCTAGAGGATGTAATAGTGATAGTTAGTGCATGGGAATACCCAACCGATTTCTTGGTCTTGCAGTCCAAGACTAGGCTAGGTGGCTACCCGCTCATTTTAGGGAGACCATGGCTGGCAATAGCCGATGCCTACATCAGCTACCAGGATGGGATGATGACCATATTCGATGGCCAAAACATCAAGATATTGACCATTTTTCCCCCTGTGCAGTCTATGAACCCATTGGGAGAAGCTACGTTACCAAACATAATTATCAGGAGCTGTCCATAATCCAGCCAGTAATGGTGTTAGATGAGTTAGTAGAGGAAGAAGATGAGAACGAGGCTATTGTAGAATTCCTCCATGGAGAGTCCTCTACCAGCACACCTAGCTCACCATTGGCTGGCGCTCATGATCATCATGTCCAATAGATAGTTGTTGGGCCTAGAAGGACGTTGAATGTTAGCAGTGGGTTGACTCCTGTACAACTAGAAAAAGTAGAACTCTTGGTAAGACACCAACAGACATTTTCATGGGACTACTTGGACATGAAGGGTATTCACCCAAAAATCTGCACTCATAGAATATACTTTGATGAGCAAGCGACTCCTAGCAGGAAACCATAGAGGAGAATGAACCCAAAAATGAAGGAGATTGTCAAAATAGAGTTATAGAAACTCTTGGCTGTCGGATTCATCTATCTAATTTCTGATAGTGAGTGGGTGTCACCACTTGTGGTAGTCCCTAAGAAAAATGGGAAATCGTGAATCTGCATGGACTATAGAGTGTTGAATAAAGCAACTAAGAAATACCACTTCCCGCTCCCATTCATTGATCAAGCCTTGGAAACACTTTCAAGATGAAAGTACTTCTCCTTCCTGGCTGGGTTTAGTGGATACAATTAGATCCAGATAGGAGGAGAGGATTAGGATAAAACAATGTTTACCTACCCATGGGGAATGTTTTCTTACCAGGTATTGTCCTTTGGGTTATGCAACGCATTGACCACCTTTTAGAGGGTGGTGCTTAGAATATTTTTAGAAATGATAGGAGAAGCAGTCGAAGTATACATGGATGACTTCACAATTTATGGAGAGACCTTTGAAGAAGCAATGTTGAACCTGGAGAAAGTGCTCGAAAGAAGTGAGGAGAAAAATTTGTCCCTGACCAATGAAAAATGCTTCATGGTGATGCAAGAAGGCATCATGCTGGGACACCATATCTCTGCAACAAGGCTAAAAGTTGACAGAAGGAATATTGAGGTCATCAAAGACCTACCCCGCCCCAGGATGCAGAAAGAAGTGAGGAGTTTCCTTAGATCTACCAGGTACTACTAGCAATTTATCATCGATTTCAACAAGATTGCAAAACCACTACACAATCTATTGTCTAAGGATGTAGAGTTCAATTGTACGAAAGATTGTGAAGAAGCTTTTCAATTGCTTAAGGAGAAACTGATAACTGCACCAATTTTAAGAGGACCAGATTGGGCCATATACTTCCACATTTATTATGATGCGTCCAATAATACGATTGGATCGGTCCTAGGACAGAAATATGGCAAATATTTCTACGCCATCTATTACGTCAGTAAAAACTTGGTAGGAGCCAAGCTCAATTATACGGTAATAGAAAAGGAGTTTCTTGTAGTGGTGCATGCCATAAAAAAATTCTTGCATTACATCATCAGCTATAAGGTGTTCGTCCATACAGACCATGCAACCATCAGGTACCTGATGAGTAAGCCATATATTGGCGGGAGAGTGGTTAGGTGGCTCCTATTGTTGCAAGAATTTGATATCACCATAGTTGAAAAACCGAGAAAGGACAACGTGGTAGTAGAATTCCTATCCAGGTTGACACCAGCAGACTATACGACAATGGAAGACCAGTTTATGGATGAACACTTATTTACCATCGACGATAAAATCTTGTGGTATGAAGACATAGCCAATTACTTGGCCACTAGTAGAACCTGACCTGCTCTCTCATACCGAGAAAAGTATGGGGTGATAGAGAAGAGCGCACCCTACCTATGGATCGATGGCCTCTTGTTCAAAACAGGACGTGACCAAATCATAAGGAGGTGCATGGCAAAGTAGGAATTCTCAGAGATACTCAAAGCCTATGATGATGAACCTTGTAGAGGAAACTTTGCAGGGAAATAGACTACATATAAAGTTCTACAGGATAGGTATTTCTGGCCTAACCTATTCAAATATGCAACCACGTATGTCAGTAAGTGTGATGAGTGCCAAAGGATGGGTAGACCAACCTATCGTGATTAAATACCCCTCCAGCCTTAAGTACATATGGAACCCTTTGATAAGTGGGGTATGGATTTTGTGGGGAAAATTAACCCATCTTCAATAGGGAAGAGGTTTATCTTAATCTGCACAGACTATGTCACCAAGTGGGTTGAAGTCCAAGCACTAAAAGATTCAAAAGAAAGAACAGTTGCTGATTTTTTGTTTGCTCACATTTTTACACGGTTCGGGGTCCCCAAGGAAATAACAATGGACCAGGGACCTCAGTTCACTTCAAATTTGATTGAGGAGCTAATGGAGCAAT
Organism: Wollemia nobilis; assembly: GCA_028583015.1. Lineage (NCBI taxonomy): Eukaryota > Viridiplantae > Streptophyta > Pinopsida > Araucariales > Araucariaceae > Wollemia > Wollemia nobilis. The sequence goes on from JAQPPZ010005099.1 coordinate 3,027,077, forward strand.
ACAAAATTTGGCACAATAAGACTACACCCTACCATCCGCAGGCAAATGGGCAAGTGGAAGTAACAAACAGGGAAATTGAGAATATCCTAACGAAGACCATGTAACAACACATAAATGATTGGGCTACATGGCTACCAGAGGCAGTATGGGCATACAACACTACATGGAAGTCTACCACAGGTTTCACACCCTTCCTACTGATCTATGGGAAGAATTCAATGATGCCCATTGAGTTTGAGATTAAGACGTTAAGAACAACTTTAGAATTGAATTTGAGCCTGGATGACGCTAAAAAAGAAAGGATTCGACAGCTGGATCAGTTAGACGAAATCCAAATGGATGCTTTGCAGAAGACAAAAATCACATAGAAGCAAAGGAAACAGTGGCATGACCGCCACATCAAACTGAAGCATTTCAAAGAAGGAGAATGGGTACTATTGTATGATTCTCGATTCCAGGAAAGAAAGGGAAAGCTTATGCAAATATGGATGGGACCGTATGAGGTGGTAGAACTCATTAAGAATGGAGCTATGCATGTTAGAACTATCGATGGCAGTACTGTTATGTTGACTGTCAATGGCCACCGATTGCATCCCTATAGGACATCCAAAAATGTACTGGTGGGATCCAGAATAGGCATGGAGGAGACCTCATCCCCATGAATCTGGATCCAAAATCTTAGTAAAATAGAGCAGTGGGCATGAAAATGCTCACAAAAAAAAAAAGTAGATAGGTGTAAATAATTTTCTTATAGCATGTTTTATTTTGTAGGGACGACGTCCGTATGCAAGCTACAGGCATCCTAGCCACAGGGCCTAACAGGCATGAAATGCGTCTAATTGACCACATTTTTCTTTTTTTTTTGTTTGCTTTTTGTAGGTGGAGGAACTGATAGTTCGACGGATAGGCATCTGGGACACCAGGCCTAGTTTGGCTCAGCACCTCGACGCCGACACTAATAGAATAAAAGCAGGCATGAAGTCAACCCGAGGAGGCTTGATCACCTTTCCTGGTCAAATATGACATGGCTACCAATAAAATAAGGTGCCTTCCTCTTCCAAGAAGGTTCCCTATGTAAATAAGGCGCATTCCCTTGCCAAAAGGCACCCCTCAATAAGGCACCTTCAGCCACCAAGAAGGCGCCCACCAAAAGAAGGTGCCTTCCTATCCTAGGAAGGCCCCCCATGTGAATAAGGCACCTTCCATTGTAGAAATACGCCCCGCTAAAATAAGAATATGCTGAAAAAAAAAGAGAGTAGGGGAGTGCATTCCTCATCAGGAAGACGCATCCTAAAAAAAAAAAAAATCAAATCGGAGCACCCTCATTTTTGTGTGCATGAGCCTTAAGGGCACCTTCCTTACCCATGAAGGCACATGCATTTCAAAGCGTCTTCCATACCAGGAAGGTGCATCCGTCCATCAGGCGCCTTCCACACAAGGAAGGCACATTTATATAGAAGGATGCCTTCCTCTCCTAGGAAGGTGCACGTGTCCTTAAGGGCAGCTTTCGCTTCTAGGAAGACGCATTCATTAAAGGTGCCTTCCCTCATCGGAAGGTGCATCCATGACTATATTGGGAAGGTAGCCCATCAGGCACCTTTCGCATCGGGAAGGCACCACAGCAAGTGCCTTTCGCATCGGGAAGGTACCAAAGCAGGTGCCTTTCGTATGCAACCAACAATCAAGTTATACACATGCCTCAATCATCACATGACACATGGTACAAATTTATCTCCAGGAGAACATAAGTAGAATCCACCCCAATCAAAGCAAATCTTGGAGAATTACAGGGCAAAATCAGTGCATGTTCCAACAACAATCAATTTTTTCGGTTTGTCTTCAATGCCCGTCATCAAAGCAACTCAACAACATAATCCACACCAACAAGGTACACATCCCTCATAAAGAATTGACAAATCAATGATCCCCACGACACATGAGGCATCCAATCAAGTACGTGCATACTATACTTAGATTTATATGTAATCATTGTTAAAATATGTGAGTACCAAAATATCACCGCCATAAAACAAAAAAAATCATACACCCCCCCTGGCCGATCGTGCCAACGTGTACCTTGAAATGCATGCCTATAAAGGATTGGGAGTTAGCTATTTGACACACTCCTTATAAGGAAGGAGCCTCCCTAAAAAATCAAAGAAGAGAAATAGTAGCTTGCAAGAAGGCGCTATGGGAGGTCGATCAAAGAATCATTCGATAAAAAAGAACGAGCTGAGTAGTATAGATGGGATCAAGGGGGTGGTAAGAGCCCAATTTCAGGCAGTGGGATGGCTCAGATACTATGCCCTGGTTAGCCAAAACCAGGATGCAGAGGCAACAAGGGAGTTTTCTACCTTCGTAAGGGGAGATTTTACTTAGGTGAGGGGGATGACAATTCTAGTCACCCTAGAATACATCTCAGAGGTGATTGACTTACCCCTGATAGGTGAATGTGTGTACAAGAGCGGGACGTTGAAATCCTACGCCGAAAAACTACTGCCTGGAGAGAATATGTAGATAGATAGAGATGGGCTAATCAAAAGCACCCTCCCTATAAATTTATAGGAGATATTCGAGCAAGTTGGTCGATTCTTCACTTACACTGGGAAATACACCCACCTGCATGTCCACCATGTGCAGTTTTTGAACCACCTGGTGCATGGGTGAAGAATTAGCGTGCCCTTATACCTGGCGTAAACCCTTAAGGAAGAAGTGACAGAATATCAAAAGGAAGCACCTACAACTTTGGCCCACCATGGGCTCATATCAGCATTGGCTCGCTACGTAGAGGCATAGAGGCAGGACCCTGGTGCAGGAGAATATGGAGGCCAGGTAATGGAAGTTACTGAGGTAGGGAAAGCAGTAGAAAGCCCTACAATTCAAGTGGTAGGGAGCCCCACAATGCAAGCATAAGAAATCCCTACAAGGGAAGTAGGGGATATCGGGCCGCTAGCACTGCTCGAATGCATAGAAGAGAGAGGACACTCCCTTGTTCTCGAACATGAAGATACAGGGACATATCTCACCAGTAGCACAACCAAGTCACAATAGCCATAATTGGACCCTAGGATAAATTGCCTATGGTGACTCCTCTCCTCACATGAAGAGGAAGAAGACTCAAAGGTTGGGGCTACAGCACAGGCCCTGTGGGAATTGATGAGCCAGGACCCACGAGAAAGAGAAACCCCTAGGGGAAACAATGAGATTGATGTGGCCCTGAAGGAAGCATTAGACTGGCAAAGCAACTACTCGATGGCCCAACAGATGTTGGAGGATTTCCAAAGCAGTAAGAAAGGTGAGTTGGAAGAGGAGGAAAATAAAATTTCCCACCTCGAGTAGCTGATTCAACAGTTGCAAAAATAAAATCAAGAATTGAAGGCAGGGCGAGTAGAAAGGAAGGACGCAACAACCCAAACTGACTGGGCGATGGAGGTTTCAACAAACTCTCCCACTTCTAGAGAGTGAGTAATCTTTGTGGGAGAGTTCCAATCAAATGTGCGATAGAACAACCCGGACATAGGGGAACAATCCTCTATTTTTAGGAGCCAAGAGCGCAAGAGCCACGCAGAGCCCCCTATTATTGACCTAACCGACTTAGATTAGCCCTCGCATATAGATATGGAACTTAGGGAAGAACCTACTGAACCTACAAGAGAAGAAGCTAAAACATCAGTAGTAGCAGGGATAGTATAGTAGGTCCCCAAAAATGAAAGAATGGCTGCCAGAGAGCCCTCTGATCAAGCTATCATAGTTCCTGCACAGGCCACATCCAAAATGCCTAGGACTACTCAAAATAAGGCCAAGGAAGATGTCACAGAGCCAAAAGATGATGACTAGGATATGCATCCATTTGTCGATAGGAAGAAATTATTTGAACGACTGTGCAGAGAAGTGAGGGTAGCTAATCAGGGGAGAAAATCATCTTCGAGGGTCCGAGGAACCTCTCGCATCATTATTGATCTAGCACATAAGAGTAAATTTTGGAAAATTTATGGCTCAACCCCAGGGTGACCCTCAAAAATAAGGAAATGGTTAGAGAGATGAGGGATATTCGGCCCAAAGTTGGAGGCTGTAGCTAAGGCCGAGGAAGATCCAAGGCCTAGCCTAAGGATGCCATAACATATAAGGCCCAGGTGGTTCATCAAAGGGGAAGTGATTTAGATATCCCCCTTGCAGTTCCCAGGATCGAAGAAATCAACATGTGGCAGGCTGCAGAAGCAGCATTTCAGGCAAGGACACCCATAGTAGTCATGTTGGCCCCAATAGTAGCCAGAACAAGGAAAGCAGATCGACAAAGATCAACAACAGTAGGAACGTCCAGCTACAGGTGATGACCAGAGTGCCTACGATTTTGATGCCATGAGGGCGTGACATATGTTAGGCATGGGGGGATGATGAGTCCCATAATTGCCTATATTTTTGTATGAGTCTTAGTAGATATTATGCGGTGATATATTATGAATTGTATGTTTTTATTAATGATTATGTATTTATTTACTGAGATTATGCATATTATCTCATTTGTGTGTTTTAGTATGTTTCTATGGAGATATTGTTGATTTTGTCAGATTTAATTAGTCGAGGTATTTTTCATGGACCTGGCACTTTGTTTACTGTGAAACTGATGCATAATGGACATGCGCCTTCCTCTTCTAGGAAGGTGCTAGAAGAAGGTAGGTGGCTTCCCCTTCTAGGAAGGTGCCAATTGAAGATAGGCACCTTCCTCTTCTAGGAATGCACCAATAGAATGTAGGCAACTTCCGCAAAGGAAGGCGCCTCTATTTTTTCACATTGACTAGATCAAACACAACGCGGGAGATAATAAATGGTGTAGTTACAACTCCATACCACACAAGATATTTGTGGGAGTTGTGCCACCCATGCCAAGTGAAGCATGAGCCAATTACAGAACATGCCAATATTAGGAACAAAGCTAGTTTTAGGTAGATGACGGCCAAAGCTTACCAGATTGTCATTGTCGAGTCTGGAATAGATCGATGGTTGTAACTGAGTTGTAACATAATACCTATGTGTGTGCTATATAAACACACACAAACCTATCTGAAGGGATAGACTATATAATATAGAACATATAGCAATTGTATAGAAGATATAGAATACGCATTGTAATCCTTTGATTGCAAAATAAAGTCTACAAGTTCCTAAAGCATGTTCACATTGAGAGGGATCTGCTCGAGCTTGGGACCATTCCAAGACAATATTCTTCCCATTATTTTCTATTCTTTGTAGATTTCATGGTTTCATAGTTTCATTTCATGTATTTGTGTTTTATTATTGCAGTAGGTTTGATTATTTCTTAGATGCACGTATGAATGCTTTCTTTCTGAAGATTTAATTGTTCATACACATTTTATTGAGGAGTGCATGAGAGATTGAAAACCTTTTGAACACCCCCTAATAGTAGAGTTAGAAGGACTCATCTCAATGTGGTATTGTGAATGATCCTGTAAGAGATCCTTCAAAAGTTTACGAATCCCTGGTTGATAATTAATGATCGGGCAAGTGACAAAATAGATAGAAAGTTAACCTTGTTTGGCCCGCAATAGTATGGAAAAGATGTGAATGGGATGCTATGAATTTTTAATGAGCATTTGGAGGATTTCTAACTTGATGGAATCCTTTTAGAAACTCCTATGGAACCATTCATAAAACTAGGCATTGGATAATCTCTTTAGTCACATGCTACTTTACAAATATTCATTTCATCCTTATCAATGTCTATGGACCTACAACTCAATCATGTAGATTAGAAGATTAAAGTGGGATTGAGGCCTTTATGAGAAGTAAATACCAAGAAACTCGATTCATGATCATAGGATATTTTAATGCCATAACCAAGCTAGATGAAATATTTAGAGGAATTAGGAAATTAACCCAAAGTATGAGATATTTATCAACTTTTATTCAAAACAATAATCTATGGGAGGTTGAGTTTAAAGAAGACAACTATATATGGACCAACAATATGAGAAGCCAGAACCTAATAAAAAAATATATAGACAAATACATACTCTCATATCATTGGCTAGATGAAGAAACTTGTGCTAAAATTGATACCTTAACAAGGTTTTGTTCATATCACTGGTCAATAAGAGTTAAAATGATGGTAAGAGAATTAAAAAAAATATCATAAATTAAATATGAGAATATGTGGGAAGACCATATTCAATTTTTTGATATGATAGCACAAATATGGAATTATTCAAGAAATAGTGGGCTATATGCACTTCCAAAACAAATTAAATCGATGACATCTAGATTAAAATAATGAAACAAGAAAACTTTTGGAAATATTTTTTAGAAGAATGAATAACTAAAAGATAAATTTTCAAAATTCCAAAAAGGTGATCATAATAATCCAAGCTCGGAGGAAAGGGATTTTCTTAGTGAATATCATAATATTTTGAGTAAGGAAGATAAATTTTGGAGATTAAAATAAAGACATACTTGGTTAAAAGGAGATAAAAATACAAATTTTTTTTGTAGGATGGCTATAGTACAAAGATCAACATCCATAATTAGAATAATTAAATCAATAGAAGGGATTTGGATTGAAGACCAGAGTGAAATTAGAAAAGAGGTAAGATATTTTTATCATAATATTCTAGGATCAGAGGAGTCTGAAGTTCTTAATGATAAACTTCTTCAAGAAGTACTAGTTATAATGAATGAAGAAAATAAGAAACTGATGGAGCCTATTAGTCTAGAAGAAGTTTATTTAGTTCTTTTATCTTTTAATAAGGATAATTCCCTAGGTTTAGATGGGATCCCTACAATATTTTACCAACATAATTGGGATCTAGTGAAGGATTCTTTATTGGTGAAGTGGAATAGTCTAGGCTAAAAAAATACATACCTTATAAAATAAATGCAACATATCTTACCCTAATTCCAAAAAATAAGGATGTTGAATTTCTTGATTCATTTACACCCATAAGCCTATGTAATATGACATAAATATTATATCAAAAGTGATGTAAAATTGATTAAGAACATTTTTAACCAAAATTATTTCAAAACAACAAGGAGGATTTGTGAAAGGGAGATAGATTCTAGATGGAATCATAGTAGCTCATGAAGTTATACATTCAACAACTTCAAGAAAAGAGAAAGCAATGATATTAAAACTTGATATGAGTAAAGCCTATGTTAGGTTTAAATGGGATTTTCTTTTTGCAATATTAGAAAATTTGGTTTTGGGAAGAAATTGTTAGATGAATTAAAACTTATGTCTCTACAATTTCATATTCAGTGTTGGTAAATGGGTTAGTAACAAAATAATTTAAAGCTAAGATAGGTCTTAGACAAGGAGATCCTCTATCACCATATCAATTTATTACTATGATAGAGGTTTTGAGTAGGAACTTGAAGAAGGTTAACAAATATGGACTTATAAATGGACTTAAGGCTAGCAATAACATCGACAACATAACCCATATATAGTTTCTCGATGATACAATCCTTTTTGGAAGGGTAAGGATAAAATTGGCTAGAACTTTGAATAACTTATTAAAGTAATACAAAAGAGCATCAGGGAAAATAGTTAATAAGACAAATCCAAAATTTACTTCCTAAACACACCAGCTAAAATCAAAGCAAGAATTTATAGGTTATTTCAAATGGAGGATGTAAATTTGAGCAACTTATGTAGGGTTTCCCTTATTTGAGAGGAGAATGAGGATAGATTATGTTATCCAATTATAAGTAAAGTTTAAAATAATATACCGACATGAAAAGGTAACATTGACACTAAAACGAAGTTGAGTAGAAATATAACAACTATGATTATTCTAAGGGGAGACAAGGATAAATTGATTTAGGAGTTGAATAGCTTAGGAGAATAAACAACAAGAAGTGTGTATAATATAAAACGCCAACAAAATAGGAATATTGCAAGAATATGGAGAGATATATGGGATAACCCAAGTATTTCTAAAGTCATTTTTTTTTTATCTAGTAGGTGATAAAAGAATTTTATCCTAGGATAACCTTATGAAAATGGTTTTTTATGGCCCCTCTTAATGTGTTCTTTGTAAAAAGGAGAAGGAGACGATAGAGCATTTCTTGGGATATTGCTCAATAGTCTTGAAACTATGGCATTGTATTATTATTATGTTTGGTAAATGCATGGTGATGAATAGAAAAATTAAAGAATGGTTAAAAAAATGGTAGATAACTTTTAAAAGTGAGGCTTTACAAACAATCTAGGATATATCAAAAGATACAATACTTTAAAAGATACAATACTTTGTATTGTATAGCTAGAAATAAATAGAAGAATATTTAAAGGAAAGGAAAGCATTTTAGAAGTAATAAAAAGGAATATATGTTTAGCCATAGAGGATTTTAATCCAACCCTATAAAATCACCCAATTACTCATCTAGAAACAGAAAGCCTTGATAGATGGAGTCAAGTCATAAAATGGAATTATGATGTTGGGTATGGGAGAAACAAAAAGAAGGAAAATAATATAAAGTGAAAACCACTAGATGTTGAGTTGGTCAAATTGAATTTTGATAGAACATTTAAAAGAAATCTAGGACCAACAAGAGGAGGAGGAATAATTTGAAATAATAGAGGAGATATTTTATCTCATTGCACTTTCAATAATTGATGGGGAGCCAAACTGGCTCAAAACCCAATTCTCAATTCTCATTCAAAACTTTGGAAAAATTTACAATAATGGCAGCAGTCTACCAAATAAACTCCTTTATTTCGAAAGATAGTTTATTTTTATTTTTTTATTATTTTATAGCATTTCCAACCCTGGAATAAAAACAACCCAAACAGGTTCAAAATGGCCCTCTCCTTTTGCCTTCACATCTGCAACTCTGTCTCCGCATTTTTTTGACATTTTGTGCATGCCTTCGCTTCCCCTTTTAAAATATCTGGCGTGACTCTCCATTTCCCTTTTTTGACCCTTCGTTTCATTTCCTATACCTCTTCGTTATCTTGGCTTTTGAAATGTCTTTCTTTCCAAATCTTGATCTTCGTCTACTTTCATTGCACCTTGGTGCCACATGCTATTCAGTGCTACCATTGTAGACTCTGTCCGCCTGTCAACCAATGATGATGTTCAGTATACCCACCACTCGATAATTTCCTCTATAATGGCCCTTGTAACCACCTACTTTTTTTTTTCTTTGGTTTGGTCATGAAAATGCGACATTTCGTGATATCGCAACACTTTTTATTCTTTGCCAACATGTCATGATATTGTGAAACTTTTTCCTTCTTCCTCTTTCTATTCTCTTGTAGTCGTGATAATGCGACATGTCACGATATCATGACACTTTTTCTCTCTTGTGCCTTCTCTCGTCTTTTGGTCGCAAAAATGCGACATGTCACGATATCGCGACACTTTTCCTCCCTTGCGCCTTCTCTCGTCCTTTGGTCATGAAAATGTGACATGTCGCGATATCATGAAACTTTTTCTCCCTTGCACCTTCTCTTGTCCTTTGGTCATGAAAATGCGACATGTTGCGATATCACGACACTTTTTCTCCCTTGCACCTTCTCTCGTCCTTTGGTCGTGAAAATGCAACATGTCGCAATATCGTGACACTTTTTCTCCCTGTGCCTTCTCTCGTCCTTTGGTCATGAAAATGCGACATGTCGCGATATCGCGACACTTTTTCTCCCTACGCCTTCTCTCGCCTTTTGGTTGCGAAAATGCGACATGTTGCAATATCACGACACTTTTCCTCCCTTGCGCCTTCTCTCATCCTTTGGTCATGAAAATGCGACATGTCGCGATATCGTGACACTTTTTCTCCTTTGTGGCTTCTCTCGTCTTCTGGTCACAAAAATGCGACATGTCGCGATATCGCAACATTTTTCTCTCTTGTTCCTTCTCTCGTTTTCTGGCACGAAAATGCGACATGTCGCGATATCGTGACATTTTTCTCTCTTGTGCCTTCTCTCGTTTTTTGGTCATGAAAATGTGACATGTCACGATATCGCGACATTTTTCTCTCTTGTGCCTTCTCTCATTTTCTGGTCGCGAAAGTGCTACATGTTGTGATATCGCGACACTTTTCTCTCTCTCACCTTGTCTCATATTTACGTCGCAAAAATGCGACATGTCATGATATCGTGACACTTTTTCTTCTTTGTCGACATGTCATGATATCGTGACACTTTTTCTACTTTGCGGTATTTTGCCTTTCGTTGGATGCTCCTGCATCAGACAACTAGGGTGGATTGAGAAGTGACCTTCACTTATGTACTATTCTATCACCTTATTTTTAACTGGGGTTGTACAAGCTCTCCAAGCTTCAACAAAATCTGGGTCTTCAAGGTACAAACCCTTAAGTTCTTCAAACTCCACAACTTCCACTCTCATTGTTATCAGCAAACTCTTTTCATCCATCTCCTTCAATGGCTTCAACTTGTGGCGCACTCCACATTTTGTCAGAGAGTAAGTATTCGCATGCCCATCATACACCACATGTTTTTCAAATTGCCATGGCCTCCCCAACAACACATGGCAAGCATCCATAGGCAAAACATCACACAGGACCTCATCCTGGTATCTCCCAATATTGAACTTGACTAAGGACTATTCACTGACCAATGCCCTATGGTCCTTCTACAACCATGCAATCTGGTATGGATGCGGGTGTCTCCTCCTCTCTAGCTGTAACTTAGTAACCATTTCTTTAGAGACCAAGTTATTAGTACTACCATTATCTATAATAACATTACAGACCTTACTTGAACATTTACACCTTATGCGAAATAGGCTCCTCCTCTGGTCTGGTCCTTTCTCCTCATTCAATAAGGTTCTCCTTGTGACCATAACTTCTCCTCTCTTTACCTCCTCAGAATGTTCTGATTCAGCACCTTCATCTACTATAGTAGCTCTGGCATGATCCTCAGGTCTCCTATTCATCCTCTCTTGGTGTTGGGGACACTCATATTCTCGATGTCTCTCTTCCCCACAATGGAAACAGGTTCCACGAAATCCTCCTCTTCCATATCTACCTCTTCCTCTTTGGTAACCATTGTTCTAATTACAGGATATGTAATCATTATCTCCCTTCTGATATTGACTGCTGTTGGCTTTTTATTTCTTCTCATCTCATCCTCCATCTATTCTTCCACCAGTTCTTTCTCTATGACTTCTTCCTTTATGTTTGATTTCAAATATTTTGTTCAGCTTCTCTTCAACATTCAAGGCAAACTGATATGTATCTTCAATGGTGGTTATTCTGACCAAACTAAGTTCTTCTTGGATATTCATTCTTAACCCATTTATGTAACAAGATACTTTCTCCTTACTATCCTCTGAATGTCCAGTTCTTATTAAAATATAGTAAAAATCCTCTGTATATTCTTTGACAGATTTGCTTGACTGTCTTAAGCTCTGTAATTTCCTCAACAGATCCAATTCGTAATCTGTAGGAATAAACTACCTCTTCAACTTCTCTACCATTCGATCCCATCTGGTTATCTTTTCCTTTCCTCTCCTATTTATTTCTAGCTGCACTTCTTTCCACCATATGCTAGCATGGCCTTTCAACTTCGTTTTTGCCAATTTGATCCGATCTGGATCTACGACCTCCTCATACTCAAAATATTCCTCCAAATAATTGATCCAATCAATCAAATCCTCTGGATTGAGATTCCTAGAATACGTGGAGACATCAAACTTTGGCTTCTTCCCAATCCAAGATGTGGCCGTAACTAATCTAGCTTCTGTAGAATCCATTGCTTATTCTTCATCTGATGGATTATCAACCTCCCAAGCTTCATCTTCACTATGGTCTTCTCTCCTTGGCTCAACCCCTCTTCGCAACTTCTCTTGCAGGGCTTGCACTTGCCTTTGCAAAGCTCTAAAATCTTCTTCAGGTACCACATTTATCCCACCACCACGGTTTCTTCATGGAGGCATTCTTCCTTGCTCTCTTCTCACAACCTTTCCATAGATCCTGGTGCAAACTGCCTCACTTTTGGCGATCTGCTCACACACTCAAGAACCCTACGCTCTTCCATAGATCCTTGTGCAAATTGCCCCACTTTCGACAATCTGATCACACACTCAGGAACTCTCGCTCTTCCATAGATCCTGGTGCAAACAACCTCACTTTCGACGATATGCTCACACACTCAAGAACTCCCACTCTGATACCACTTGATGGGGAGCCAAACTGGCTCAAAAACCAATTCTCAATTCTCATTCAAAACTTTGGAAAATTTTACAATAATGGCAGCAGTATGCCAAATAAACTCCTTTTTTCTGAAAGATAGTTTATTTTTTATTTTTACAACATTTCCAACCCTAGAAGAAAAATAGCCCAAACAGGTCCAGAATGGCCCTCTCCTTTTGCCTTCACGTCTGCAACTTTGTCTCTACAATTTTTTGACCTTTTGTGCATGCCTTCACTTCCCCTTTTAAAATATTTGGCGTGAATCTCCGTTTCCATTTTCTGACCCTTCATTTCATTTCCCGTGCCTCTTCGTTGTCTTGGCTTTCGAAACGTCTTTATTTTTGACTCTTGATCTTCGTTTGCTTTCATTGCACCTTGGTGCCACGTGCTATTTAGTGCTGCCACTATAGACTTTATCTGCCTGTCAACCAATGATGATGTTCGGTATACCCATTGCTCGATAATTTCCTCTGTAATGGCCCCTATAACTTCCTACTTTTTTTTTTCTTTTGTTTGGTTGCGAAAATGCGACATGTCGTGATATCATGACACTTTTTCTTCTTTGCCAACATGTCGCGATATCGCGACACTTTTTCCTTCTTCCTCTTTCTCTTCTCTTGTAGTCGTGATAATGCGACATGTCACGATATCGCGACACTTTTTCTCTCCTGTGCCTTCTCTCATCTTTTGGTCGCAAAAATGCGACATGTCACGATATTGCGACACTTTTCCTCCCTTGCGTCTTCTCTTGTCCTTTGGTCGTGAAAATGTGACATGTCATGATATCGTGACACTTTTTCTCCCTTGTGCCTTCTCTCGTCCTTTGATCATGAAAATGCGACATATCATGATATCGTGACACTTTTTCTCCCTGCGCCTTCTCTCGTCCTTTGGTCGCGAAAATGCGACATGTCACGATATCACGACACTTTTTCTCCCTACGCCTTCTCTCACCTTTTGGTATTGAAAATGTGACATGTCGCGATATCATGACACTTTTCCTCCCTTGCGCCTTCTCTCATCCTTTGGTCACAAAAATGCGACATGTCACGATATCGCGACACTTTTTCTCCTTGGTGGCTTCTCTCGTCTTCTGGTTGCAAAAATGCGACATGACATTTTTCTCTCTTGTGCCTTCTCTCATTGTCTGGTCACGAAAATGTGACATGTCATGATATCGTGACATTTTTCTCTCTTGTGCCTTCTCTCATTTTCTAGTCACAAAAATGCAATATGTCGCGATATCGCGACATTTTTCTCTCTTGTGCCTTCTCTCATTTTTTGGTCACGAAAATGTGACATGTCGCGATATCGCGACACTTTTCTCTCTCTCGCCTTCTCTCGTCTTTATGTCATGAAAATGTGACATGTCATGATATCGCGACACTTTTTCTTCTTTGCCGACATGTCGCGATATCACGACACTTTTTCTACTTTGCGGTATTTTGCCTTTCGTTGGATGCTCCTGCATCAATAATGGATTTAAGACAAATAATGAAGTTGAAGGTTGTGCAGCTTTAGAAGGGTTAAAAATATCAAATAAATGGAATGGAATAGAGTATGGGTGGAAGGTGATTCACTCATAGTAAAAAATATAATTTTTATGACAACAAAGGCTCCACGAAACATACAGGAGATAATTGTGAAAATTCAAGATCTTCTTAAAGAGCTTGAAGAAATTAGGTTTACACATACATTAAGAAAAGAAAACAAATATGCAGATAGTCTAGCCAATAGAGGGATTTTAATTGAGGATCGTGAAGTTAAATTCTATTTTCCATGGTTAATTTAATGTTAGATTCCTAGGACTATTTTATCTCATATGAATCTTATCTTGTATAAATAATAAATCACATAAATGCCTCACATAAAATAACAATGAATTATAAAAATATAATATATCTTAAATATATTTATAATATATTCTACATTACATGATTATAAGAATGTTTCTGATTAATTATGCTACATGGAGTTTTATCTCAAGTTCACTACTTTGATGTTCCTTGTGTTGATAGACCTTTGCTTTGAGTGTTTTACCAAGGAATATTCCTGTGAACTATTCTTAACAGGTTTTAATGAGTGCTACATGCAATTAAGATGATTCACTTTTAGGTGTTTCAATTTCAAGTGTGCATAGTTAAATAATACACTTTCAAATGACTTATAAATATTTTATTTTATAATGGTTTGTAGGAAATTAACTTCCACATGGATTGTGACCATTTCAATAGATGAGCATTATGCATTACTCTTTTGAAGCACAATAGGTGAATACATTAGCAATTGATTGTACCAAAATTACATTAACTTCCTCCTTGCAACTCTAAATGGTGTTGTCTTCAACATATCTTCTTCATAGCTTAATTTTTTATCTTATAATTGATCTACTTTTGAACACTTGGTCTTCTATGAGTTCTAGTCATCTCAAAAAAACAAGTTTGAGGTGATGCTGCACTACTTAATTTGATTATCTTCAGATCGATTCTTGGTGATGGATTAATCTTAGGGTGCTTCTCAACTAAGGATTGTATGCTTTGATTGATATTGCATGCTCTTGATTCTTTAGATTAATGTTACACATTGTTGCTTCTCTTTGTTGACGTTGCACTGGTATTATTAGGATGTCATTAGGGCATTGCTTAGGGCACTATTCAAACTATCATTAGGGTGTTTCTCAAAACACGTTCTCAAGGTGTTGTTTCCTTTAGATATCTAACCTCTGGTTTTATATATGATTTCCCTTAGCTATAAATATACCTTGAATGATTTTACTTTGCCTTGAGTTGAATGACAATGTTCTTATAATGTTATTTTGATCCAAATAGTTATGTTCTTCTAGTGTAGCCTTGAGTTGAAAGGCTCCTTCATTCTTCTACTCTAGAGTTGAACCTAATGCTTCTTCCTTTGTCTATTTTTTCTTCATACCATTTATAAATAATTTTTTATTTTACATACTGACCTTAGGTCTCTACTATAGATTTCTAAGTTCTAAGCATGAATCTAGAACTTCTTTCTTTTGTCTTCTATTGATTTATACTCAACACTATAAACTTAGCAACAAATATCTCTCTCAACAAATAAATTATTTTTTTAGAAACAACCAAATTATTTTATTTGTAGTGGCACAATTCACCACTGATGTTACTCCTCTTTAACTTCCATTGTTTTATTTGCTTCACTATCCTAGACTTATGTACATCAAATTTTAGCAACATGACATCTTCCAGTTGTGATCTATAATCTGCAATATTCTCTTTTAGCTACTCCTATAGCCTTATTAAACCTTATAATCCTTTATCAACCAATCAATAATAGTTCTCCAAATTACCTTCCTCTTCATAACTATTTTTCTTAACATGGTGCAATCCTAGCTCACTCACAATGGCTCTAATACCACTATTAGATTCCCAAGACTATTTTATCTCATATGAATCTTATCTTGTATCAAGAATAAATCACATAAATATCTCACATAAAATAACAATGGATTCCAAAAATGGAATATATCACAAATATATTTCTAATATATTCTCTATTATAGGATTACAAGAGTGATTCTAATTGATTACATTGTATGGAGCTTTGTCTCCAATATATAATTTTACAATATTTTATTACTCTAACTATTGTTCTCCTAAAAAATTAGGGAGATGCATCCTTTCATATTCCTCTCATAAAGAAAAAACTCTCATCTTGCCACATATCAATGTGAATCTTCATTATCTATCTTGACACCTTGCACTTTCTCTCATATTGACACATACATTATACAAAATATAAATCAACTACCAAACTAGTATTTACAAGGGGGCCAAATAATGTAATACTTCCAAAAATTATTTTCCATTGGTAATATTTGTTTTATTTTATAACATTAATGTGTTTTCATATAAACTATTTATTATAATTTTTGTGGTTGCACTCGTGAATTAGGAAGGAAACTAGTAATCTAGATTTGGTAAAGTGGACTACAATAGTGTGATGTTTTGGAATTATTACTCTACTAAGATGCGATGCATAGATAGAAGAGGTGAAGTTTTAGTATTGTGAAGTAGAAAAAATCTAGAAGGATGGTGAATTCTAAAATATTTATATTCATACACAAAATTGAAAAGATCTATAAAATGAAATCAAGAATTTAGACATTCTATGTAAATGATGTAGGTTTCTAGTTGTAAAATCTCAATTAAGATAATAAGTGAATCTATTTGTAGATTCTCAAGATCTAAATAAGAGAGTTGTCTTTTGTCAAGGGTGAGGTACCTGAGTATAACCCCTTGTTATCCAACAAAAAATTTAAATATTTAACATTTTTTTGTAGAATATATAATATCACTATGATGGAATAGCGCATTGGTATTACTTTGGGTTATTATTGCAAATACCCAAGTTAAAATAAGGGGAAGGGTGGCCTCCATTACTCCCGCAACTATATGTTGTGGTTGCTAAAAGTATGTTTAAAAAAAATCTCATTATGAATTCAAAGTCCTCTCATACACAATCTTAAGCCTTGCATTTGGTATTATATATATTTTTAATTGTAACTTGAGCTCTAATAATTTAGAGAGATTGGGTTTGTAAATATATATTTGGCTTTTTAAAAAATAAAAAATATGTTTTTTTTTATAGGGTTTATGTCATTAATATAGTTATTATTGGCTATTTAAAAATAATTATTTTATTAATTATTTAGTATGGAAACTAACATTGTAAATATAATAAATTAGGTTATGATAGTGCACAACTTAGAGATATTACTCTACTAAAATGCAATGCATAGATAGTCAAGGTGGCATTTTATTATTTTGAAGGTTACTATAGGAAAATGTAAACGGTATTGAATTTTGATTTTTTTTGTATTTGCAAAAACAAATTGAAAAAGATCCATTAAATGAAAACTAAGAATTTAGACTGATTATCAAAATAAATGCAGGTAGCTAGCTTTAGCAACTCAATTGAGATGAAAATTGAATTTATTTGTAAACTTTCAAGCTCTAGAGAGATTTGCGATTTATCAAGGGTGGTAGAATTAAGTACAACTCATTTTTCTCCAAAAAAGAAAAAATCATTAGTTATAAAATAAAATATCATTTTTCCCTAAAAAATATACATATTTTTTTATAGTTTAAAAATTGAAAGACATGTAAAATTAGGATAAAAGTCTTTGAGATTGTTATCTTAAATTATTTTATTCATAGTAAAATAACAAAAATAATTGGACTAATAAGAATACCCATAAGACATAAGCTAGAGTTATATTATAACTATTATAGCATGCACCAACTACAATCAAAATAAAATACTCATTTTTTAATATAAATAGAGAATAATTTGCTAAAATTTATAAATGATCTCATGATAATATAAGTCATATTCTCTATAATCGACTCAATTATTATGAATTCATAGAAAATTGTTGAGAGGCAATTGATCTGGTTAAATCCTTACACACTCACTTTATTCAACTCATGCTTCTGGTGATGAAATATTTCATGAAAAAACTCACTTATCTACTACAAAAACACATATGTTAGAAGTATTGCTAACATGTTGATGGATGTGAGCTACCTTTAAAACAAGA
This sequence comes from Wollemia nobilis, assembly GCA_028583015.1. Taxonomy (NCBI): domain Eukaryota; kingdom Viridiplantae; phylum Streptophyta; class Pinopsida; order Araucariales; family Araucariaceae; genus Wollemia; species Wollemia nobilis. The sequence goes on from JAQPPZ010005099.1 coordinate 3,044,835, forward strand.
TATGAAAATAAGTTTGAAATCATGACCCTAGAGGAAGGTTTTAACTTGTAAACATGTGTAAATATCTTAGATTATAGATAAATATGAGAACAACCAATTTTTAAGGTTCTCAAAAAGGTCCAAATTCATTAGGGTGAGATATACCAAGGACAACTATTCGAGGAGATTTATACAATAGGAAAAATATATTTAATGAAAGACTAGACCTTTTGAACAAATAAACAATATTCACAAGAATGAGAGATAGGTGATTCTAATAAAAGGTACAAAAATGGAGACATATAGTCATTGGATCAAGTTTTGGAGAATATTACATTATTTGGTAATGTGACAAAGTAGCCCGAGGGTATAACATATTGTAAACATTAGATTATATGAGTCATGCCAAATTTTTCCAAAACACCTATATTATAGAAATTTTCAAAACTATGGATGCAATTCACAATATATGGTTGAGAATATATGCTTAAGAGGATGCCAACTAGATTGAAAAAAGTAATCAATTCCCATTCCATGGAGAAATTACTACAAAATGGGTCTCATGGAGTCATGGTTCAACTATATGTAACATAATTGTTCAAAGCTATCAAATTAGATAAGTTCCTCGAATTGCATACACTCCTTACTATGTATTCTCATGTTTTTGAATAAATCCATGCAATTTACCCATAGTACACACATGACCACACCAAACATTTAATTTCAAAAAAAAAATATTATAACTAGATACACATATACAATAGGTCACTCAACAATTATCCACACACTTTGTAACCAAGATACGGTATTCATGGGATGGCCAATATTTATGCGACAAACGGAATATTGTATGTGTTATAAATTTTGGTATTAAAGATAAAATATTATAGGATCTAAATTTTTGAAAAGAAGAAAACAAGATATTTTAAAGTTTTTTCAAGAATGCTATATTTTTAATAGTAAAAAGAGGAAAAGGTTTCAGATCCATGTACACCAACCATTACCTATTCCTTTTATGATATGGATTAATACTTCCATTTTATTTGGGTATTATCAGATTTAGTAGGTAAGTCGGTTATTTTGGTTGTTGTGGATTGTCTCTTGAACTATGCGCATTTTTGTCCACTACCCCATCCTTTTGCAACCTCCACCATTGCCAAAATATTCATTGATCATGTTTTCTAACTACATGGCATGCTCACTCTTTTTGTCTCTAAGTATGAGCTGAATTTCACTAGTAATTTCTATAAGAAACTCTTCAATCTATATGGAAACCACCTATTAATGAGCTTAGCATACCATTTACAAAAAAAATGAGAGATGTCAATTATCAACAAATGCTTGGAGGCTTACCTATATTGGCTAAGTGGTGGTACAATATCACTTATCATGCAAGAACATAGATGAACCCATATAAATCTATGTATGGCCGACCACAACTATATCTCACATCATGTCTTGTAGGTAGTTCTAAAATTTAAAGCATTGATTATACCATCCATAATTGGGTAACTAATCCCTCATGGACAACTTATAAATGAATAAAAATCGCAGGAAGTAGTTACATATTAGCATAGGTTAGGGATGGGAATTTTTAAAGGGAACTTATTTTTATTAGATTATAGACTTAAAAACAATCATTCTTGAAGATACATGGTATTTAGTAGTTAGCACCAAGGCCCTATAGGCCCTATCAAGTTTTACAATGGATTATCATTGTCACCTACAAGTTGAACCTATTGTTGTATTCTAAAATACATTCCCTTATCCATGTATATTTTTTTATGAAGGCCCTAGGTTAGCACATTTGAGTTTATTCAATACTTCCTGAGGTAGATTATGAAGGATCAATCATTTTTGAATTAAAAACTATATTGGATTGAAAATCATTTAGTTCCACACTCATACTAACATAAATACTTTGGTACAATGATGCATATTACACCTTGAAGGTTTGTTCTATATATTTCAACAATATTTTTCTCATATTCAACTTAGAGAGCAAAGCTTTTTTGGAGTAGGAGGCAATGTTAAGGCCATATACCCTAAGCTATTTTATTAATTGATTGTAATAGTTAGTTAATAATTTATGGGTACCTCTTTTAAATGTAAATTTGACCCTTGATCAATAGAATTAGTGTTAGATAACTCATATAGTTATTTTTAGCTAATCTTAAAGCACTATGGGTAGAGTTGAGTTATCATAATATATTACATTCTATTCAAGAAAGAATAATACTAAAGAATTAAATTATATAGATATTTTATCTTAAAGGAGGTTGACCTCTCAAAGTGGCTTGTGATATAGCATACTATTTTAGAGTTATGAATACAATTTCTTCAATTATTGTGTTCATAAAACATATTATGTTCTTCATGTTTTAAGCTTTTGTGTTCTATTTTCCAATTAATTATTATAGGTTGAATCCTCACATGAGTAGAGAGAAGTGAATAAGAGAAATGTGGTTAGTTGCTTTTCCTCTCAAGTCAATTTTAAAGTTGTAATTGAAAACCAAAGCTATGCATAAATTATGATGAGAATAATTATAACTCAATTGGTCAAGTATCAAAGTAATGAAACAACTTTTAAAAAGAGTAACAACAACAACAAATATTAGAAATGCAATAGCAGAAAGCATTCATTGGAATAGAATATAGGTTTTAGAAAAGTAAATCATAATAGCAAATAACAAATCTAGATTTCAAGTCTCATTTTTAATAGTAGCCACTCAAAGAGGGAAAAATGTCTTATCCAATTATAAAGGAAAAGTCTCATAGACACACTAGAGGTGATAGAAGATTATAAGTATGAATGATGAATTAAAAATAACAAAAATCATCAATTTATAGTCTAAATAATTAACAAGACCTAACTATAATGCTTAAGAGCCCACTAACATAACTTAAGACCCAAGATAATAATATTAAATATAGTTGACATGGTTATATTGGAGTCATTATATTATTCCCCCCAGAAAGTTTTTTTCTTAAAATTGTAAAATATTAAAGAATGTTTATGGGCTTCTACATTGCATCTTCCTTTGGAAGATCCTACTAGTTGGTGAGGAACTCTAACACTTGGAGAGGTCACAAATTATTGATCCTATACTACAATAACTTTCTGATGTAGGTCAATGCTTCCTTATTCATCAAGTACAAGAAGATCCATTTGGGACTACACCTTATAACCAATCATTTTCTTAAGACAAAAACATGAAAAATAGGATAAATTTTAGAAGTAGGAGAAAACTCTAACTTGTGTACCTCATCAATATGACATAACCTATAGTAAAATGGATACTTAGAGGCTATTTAATATAGTTGAGAATTTATTCAAAAGAGAAAATAGACCTCAACTATCTTGTAATGGTAGCTCAAATGGTTGTGATTTTTATCCTAATTATAATAGGATCATGATTCAAGCCCTAAAAACACTAGCATACTTGAAATGTTAAAACAAAAAATATACCCTCTTTAAATTTTAAAAAACTTGACGAGTTTAATCTCAAAAATAATTATTATTGGAAAGAGGGCGACTCTATAGGTGACTTCCTATGGAAGTCCTATTCCACTTCCCTACATCCCTTCCCTGGTCCCATCCTAGGTCCCTGATTCCATCCTAGTGTCCCTGACACTTCCTTAACCCTTCCTTATTGGTAGGATGGTGTTGCAGATGATCTCCTTAGGGAGGGAGATCATTGATCCAATGTTCAACCCATTTACATACCCTATGGTAGGGGTTTCCTTTGATGTCTAGGTCCTAGGATGGTTTTGGGTTCTTGGGATTTTCTCTAGATTTTTTGTGTTGTTTAGGGTTTTTCCTTAGATTTCCTAGTTTTTTCTAGGTTTTTTTAGGTGTCGTCTTGACATTTGCTCTTAGAGGATATTTAGTTACAGAATGCTAGGGCTATGGAAAAGAGGCTTCATGAATAGTTTTGAAAAACATACTTTTGGTCTTGGGGAGGACCATGTGCTTTCTTCTATGACTCTACTCTTTGGCATCAACGTTGTGGATCCAACGAGATTTTGATTTCTTTCATGGCCTACCTGGGAGGGCCTCTGGTTTCCTTTCTACTATGTCCTTGTAGGAATTCCTCATATGTTTCCCTAAAGTTGTTTATTTGTGGTGCTAAAGGCTATCTAGTATTTTTGGTTGCATCCTTTCTATCTAGGCTCTATCGTCAATAGTTGGGCTTCCTCGTGACTCCTTCCTCTTGGGTTCCTTTGGAAATTTATCATCCATTTCCTATAGTGTGTTGTTTTACTTCTGCTATTTCCTCTACTGGGTTGGCATCTTTGAAATATTTCTTCTTCACTACATGAGGACTTCATGGTCTATGGAGTTCCTCAGAATTTTGACCCACTTTCCAAGCTTGTGATCCATTGCATGAGGATTTCATGGCAAAAGGAAATCCTTAGATTACTGTTCTATCTTTAAGGCTTGTAAGGGATTCAATTTTTCTTATTTTAAATTATCCTATGGCATCCCTGGTTGCTTCCCATCCTTGTTTAGGCAAAATTTACTATAATATCAGTTTCTCTACTCCACCCTTTGGTGTAGGGTGGTTTTTCTGCATTTGACTACTTTTCCCCTGCGTGGGAAGTTGTTTCTCTCATGGTCTCTAGTTTCCCATGGGTGGTTTGACGCCTATTTACTTTTCCCACCCTTGTGATATTTTAATTTTAAATTTAGGTGTCTGTTTCCTTTTCTTGCCTTTGGGAAGTTTTAAATTTGTTTTTAGGCAGGTTTTTTCATTTTTTCTACCGCCTTCTCCTTTCCCACCTGGCAGGATTTTCAAATTTTGTTCCACATTTTTTTCCTCACTACCTTCCTGAATGCTTTCCTGAAGGTGTTCCTCAAGGCTTTCCTCAAGCCTTTCCTGATGTCCATCCTTGGACTATTCCTCTTGAAGTTTGATGTAATCAATTTTTGGTATCCTTGATAAAAACCCACTTTTAATTCAATTTAACTTACCAAAAAAATCATTCTTATTATCATAATTATATAAATAAATAATTTATAGAAAGTAACTTTTTTTTTATCAAGGAAATAATATTTTAAGAGTGGGGTTTTTAACAAGGTCCCCATAACCTATTTACATAAATAATAGTTTAACCATCATTACAAAACCTCAACAATACTGAAGTAGACTAATATATTAAAAATATATTTGAGTATTACAAATTATTAACTACTTTTTAGAAAATTTTGATCAATATTCCATTAATATTCAACCATGTTGCTTCCACAATTAGAGGAAGAGAAAAGTTAAATACCACTCTCCCAATATTAACCCAACCCCCTTCCAAGTGATTGTAACCTTCCTAGCTAAGTCCTCATCAAAACTGCAACATGCTTCCAAAAAGGAGTTCAAACCTTCTTCATAAATAATTTTCTAAACTTTTGCCTTACCATTGACTCTTACACAGTTCTATGGATCTATCTTCATAAGATATCCATCCATATTATTAAAATTTCCCCTAGAAAATACTAGATCTGCTTTGATATACTGCTTCCCAAACTAAGAGTAAATAAACCAGAATGAGCTTATTGCAGTATAGAATTCAAACCATATTTTATAAATCCCATCATACTTAACAAAAAATAATTCCAAACTGGGCTATTTGAGCTTGTATGCATGTGAACATATCTCAAGTACTCTTAACAACCAAACAACCATAAAATTGACTTTCCCACAAAGCATGATAGTACATTTGATGTAGTATTATAAATTTGTTTTGATTTAGAATTAAACCACCATTTATAGCATGCGTACCAACACTTATGACATCCTCTCAATTTACACAAACTTGTTTTATCAAAATCCCTTTATTTAAACCCATAATAACACTTTTCAATGAACTTTAATGCTTCATTATTATTACTTTTGAACTTGTGGGAAATGACAAACCATATATTGTCAACCCACTTCTACATTTTATTCATTGTCCACATCATCAAGATTTAATAAATTCAATATATTGATTATTTCCTTCTCTTTCCCATTCTTTTAGGGTCCACAAATCTAACAATTTTCACTAATACTAAATTTTATTATTTGCTAAACTTCTACTTTATTTTTGCTTCAATTTTAGAAAATCCTATGATTCCTTTATTTCTACACTATCCAACAAAAGTGTAGGGGAATGAAATTCCTAAATTCATTGGAAATATTCTTACTAAAATTCCTATCCCATTTGATCAACATCATTATAAATGATTCAAATTGAACCCATTGAATTCTCAGATCATTCCAGATTCCACCCCAAATATTCCTAGCAAAATCACAATGTAGAAATAGATGGTCAATTGATTCTTCCATTTTATAGCATAAAACACATCTATTGGGAAGTTGAAACCCTATTTTATTTAAAATTTCAATAGTAAGGATCTTATTATGAGTTATTTTCCATATGAAAAACTATATTTTTTGTATCAATCCTTTCAACCAAACCTTCTTCCACAATTGACAATCTGCATTAACTGAATCAAAGTTTACAAAATTAAAGGTTTATTTCACCCTATACACCCCATATTTTTCTCTATTCCAAGCTGGATAATATTTTCCATCAGGGTAATCGATTTTCTTTTTCGTCAATTATTTTCTTACCACTTCCAATTGACTATAGATATTTTCATCATCAATTTTTATCATATACCATTGTTTCCCATTATCATTTTTTCTAATATATTCACACACCTTCATCCCTTGCTAATTTATTATCGATAAAGCCCCATATTTCAACTCTTCATAGGAAATTAAAGGTTTTCCCCTTAACCACATTTATTCTCAAAAGAAAACATCATTTCCACTTTTGATTTCCTAAGAGAGGTGATCCAAAATAATCTTCCTAGTTTCACGTAAACCATTTAAAGTCACGTGGAGAATTTTCAACTCTTAAGAAAGAATCATTGTTTTCAAGATATCTAGCTTTGAATATTGAAGACCACTCATATTCAAAATTATTGCTTAATTTTCATCCCAATTTCCCTCTCAGGGCTTTACACAATGTCTTCATCTTCCTTAAACCAAGGCCACTCAATTCTTTACTCTTACAAATTGTATCCCCAAGCTACTAAAGTTATCCTTTTATTATCCTCTAGACCAGACCAAAAAGATCTATTCTAAATCTAATCAATTTTCTTAGCAATGTTTTATGGTATTTTAAACACAAATGATCTATAAATGGATTGGCTCTGAATTGTAGTTTTCATATGTAAGAACACAATAAAAAAATTTAACTAAAGGCTATATATGTGCATTATTTAAATGGATATTAATAAATGATCAAAGGTGGTATAGTGAGTTGATAATTACATAATATTTTTGAGATTTAAAAAAAATAATAATTAAAAATTATGGAGCAAAAATAAAAGCTTTTAGTTTAGCTCTAGAAGAAGAGGTATTAAAGTGGAATGAAATTCCAACATAGGAATATGCCACTAGAAAGTTATTGATTTTTGCTAGCTTTATAAAGGATTCTTGTAGACTAGTAAGTTCGAATATATGTAACTTAACTTAAAGAGTCCAAAATTTTATATTTGCATCCGTTGCTCTCAACAAAATTTTGAGAGATTCGATAAAAATTGTCAAATAGGCCAACAATAATGTACTCAATATTTTAAAACAAAGAAACATGATAGGTCATCCTATGCAATTACATAGCACATAGGAATATTGATTATTCCATTGCATCCCAAAAAATAAACTTGACAAAAAAATGAATTACAACTACTAAAAACCAAAGGCCATATTTTTAGATTAAATATTAAGAACTTGTACCTATAAAAATAATAATATTACATGGCATCCCTAATGAAAGTGCTTCACCATAATATATGTATGCAGAAGTCAACATTAAAGCTGATTCTAGATACTCTTAATTATAGGTCTAGTCATACCGCTTAGTTTGGTCACTCCTCCTACAAGAAGTATTAGACTTACATTGTAAGTATTATATCATGTATCAACTACAATAAAAACAAATTATTCATTTTTTGTTAAAAAAAAGAATCATTTGCCAAGATTGCCAAGAGTATCATGATTTTAGAAGTATTATTTTCTCTAATCTCATTAACTATATTAAATACATAGAAAACCATTTAGAGGTAATTTATCTTGTTAAATACTTGTGCATTAACTTTATTTTATTCATGTTTCTAGTGATGAAATTATTCATGACACTCTAAATTTTTTTACTGTAGCAACACATATGTTAGAAGTATTGCAAACATGTGCATGGATATTAGCTACTTACAAAAAGAGATATGAAAATAAGTTTGACATCATCACCCCTAGAGGAGGGGTTTAATTTGTAAACACTATCAAGCATCTATGTTTCTAGAAAATATGATAACAATCAACTTGCAAGGTTCTCAAAGAGGACTAACTTTATTAGGGTGAGATGCACCAATGAGGACTATTCCAAAATATTTGCACAATGGGAAAGATAGATTTAATAAAACAATAGAGCTTTTGAGCAAATGGGCACTATTCAAAAAGATGGAGGATAGAAACTTTTTGACAAAATGCATAGAAAGAGGGACATCTAATCATTAGAGCAAGATTTTTTTAATTTGAAAATTTAAAGCAAATTAACCTTCAACTAAATACTTGAAATTTAGATTCTACTTTTACCTTGCATATTTGGGAAGCCAAATATGACAATTAATTTTTAGAAAATATTAATTGCCATTTTTTATTAAGTTAGAAATAAATAGGGAAAGGGATGAGAAGAATATGATAGCATAACTTGGATTTGTAGTTTTTAATGTATGCATTAGTTGGCATTTTTTCAAACTAAAATAAAATTTAAAATATTCTATCTAAGTATGCAATAAGTTTTGCTCAGCGAAATCCAATTTTGGATAACGTTTTGAGCGATATATAATTTTTGGGCAGGAGAGTTAAAATTTAGTATGGGCAGGAGAGTTAAAATTCAGATTTTACCTTGGTAAAAGGTCTTTTTTACCCATTTCACCCATTTTCCAGTAAAATCATCCTTTTCACTTGTGCCTTGACAAGTTCCACAAAATCATGTTTCAAGGTGACTGTTCAGTTTTGGTGGTAATATTCCAGTTTGTGCATTGCCTTGGCGAATTTGTTTTTGCATGAAGGCTGAGAAAAATTCATCTCCAGGCAAAATTGTAGAGAAAATTATCTTCAAGTAAAGTCACAGTGAAATTCCATTTTTCCCCAAGTTGGAGCAAGATTCATTTTCACCTCCTTTCACAATGATGTTCCATTTTTTTCTCAACTCCCCAATGAAATCCCTTTCACTCCATTCCTTGGAAAAAGAACTTTCTGGATGAAATGCCTTGGAAAAAACCATTTTGGGCCCACGCTGTGGCAAACGTCCTTTCATAGTGAAATTACAGTGAATGCCCACTTTGGTATTAGCTCAAGAGAAATCTCATGTCGATATTAGCTCAAGCGAAAGCCCATTTTGGACGTAACTTGAGTGAAAGCTCAGGTTGGGCTTAACTCAAGTGATAGCTCATTTCGAATGTAATATTGAGTGAAATCCCATTTAGAAAGCAAAATTCATTTCCTCCAGCACTTTCAATGACTATCATATTTGGAGGGAAAATTTCAAGGCTGGTAAATTTGATTCTTGAGGCAAAGAAGTTAATATTTCCAAAATTATTGTGGAAAGATTGCCAAAATTAAATGTTGCACTCTTGATGCTGGTGTGATCCTATTGATTTAAAGCACCATCCACTGTGGTGAATGCTTGATTTCAAGGTACTATCATGAAGATGAAAATTTAGCTGATGATTCCAGTTAAGTCCCAATTTGCCATCTACTGATATTACTCATTGCTTCCCAAGGTACCACCATATTGGTTCATTTTTGCTACTGAGGAGAGAATTGTGACCAACCAATCTATCATTTTCCATAATTTTATTTAATGAGCATTTAATTTTGGATGTGAGATCCTCTATAAATACTAGAAAACTTGCTATAAGAAACGGAGGGACATTCTAAAAAAAATAATGGAGTTTAAATTTCAGTCTTATTTGAAAGATTTTTTACTATGGTTCCTGGATTATTGGTGTATGTGATTGATTTCTATATTTCATTTTTGTTGTATTCATGCCTTTGTTAGATAGATTTAATTCTACATTTGAATTTAATTTTTGATGAATAAGTGAATGTTGAAATGTTAATTGGTAGTCATATTTGTGATCTTTGATTGGTTCCTATGTTTTTCTTTCTGTTAAATGCTGGTTAGAACTAGACTTGGTTATTTAGTTGTTAGTTCATCCCCACTCTATTTTTCTGGTTGACAACGATATTTCCCATCTCTTTATATTAATTTCTCTCCCTAAAATTTATACTAATTTTTAGATTAGTAAGGGAACCATCCCTCTCTAGAGATTGACCCGAAGGACATTTCTTTCCTTCGGCCTTTCAATGTTGGCTGGGTCTAGGATGCGTATTTTTATACTTAGGTAGATTCATGACCAACAACATCATTAGGTCATCTTCAATCATAAATAATATAAAATATAGATGCATATATATTGATAAGGACTCTATCAAATATTAGTAAACAAATGGATCAAAAGCAAAACATAAGTATATCAAAAAATTGAAAATAGTTTTTGTAAAGCTTCTATGTAATTAGTGCATAGAATGAATGGTCCTAAAATTTAGATAATATATTCCATTCTTCAAAAGAGTGATGCCTTTCAAGTTTGGCTATAATGTAAGAGGCTTATGATTACATATAATAGTATAGGTCCACTACATGCCTAAATTTCCTATCCTTAAGCCATGCCTAAGAGAGTCAACATTACATGAAAGGGTAGGCACAATTTCACTCCAAATTGATAAATTTCTAATAAGAGGTAAGGATCCCTTGATGGAAAAAAAATTGGTATTTAATACCTTATCTTTCCATAGTGTATTTTTTCATTTTTATTTAAATGATGTTTGAGAAATTTTATAAAAAATATAACATTCCAAGGTTTTACTATGTAAATTCCTTGCCACCCATTTAATTGTCATTGACTTGCTCTAAGTTAGAGGATCTAGGATACCCATACCTCTTTTGGATTTAGAAATAGTGTAGATTATCTACAAAATAAAAACCATTCCATTAAATCCTTCCCACTTAGATCACAAGTATCTATAGATGACTTGTGTTAATTTGAGGTAAGCACTATGACATGCTAACCATGTTGAGAAGTATTACACATGATATGTTACTACAAATTTCTAAAAAATTGAATATACCAACAAAATATAGGAAATTGTTTGGACATTACATCATTTTTTTCTAAATTTAAGCAAATACTCATTTTCACATATCCCAAGGTGAGACATTGATACCAAAGGATATCCTAAGGTATTTGATAATTTGACTATGGAGGATATTTTTCAAAGAATTAAGCACACTACCATGCACAAGAGTAGAAGGATAAAATAAACCTTTATAGCCTTCATGTAATTTTTTAGGGTGTTGCAAAACATCATTTTTGTGCCTAGTCCATTACAATCATCTTTTCAAGCTGATCATTTTGATATATAGCACCCAAACACTTTTTCTAACTCCTTACTAAAAATAGTTTCTCCTGGAACAACACCTCTATTTTTAGTATGTTAGTGAAAGTGGTTTAAGTCATACCAAAATGGCTAGTAGAACTAGAAAAAACTAAAAGGAGATAAAACAAAACACTTTTTGATAGGACATGAATACCACTGTCACTACCCTTCTTAGTGATGGTAAAATGATAAAAGAAGAATTAACACTTTTGAGAGGTGAACACATGATATCAAAAGCTAATATGGAAGAAAATTTGAGAGGTTGAGGAGAAACTTATGGATAGTCCAAAGGTATTTGAAAATAATTACAATGACAAACTAGGTGGTAGTACCATAAATAGAGAGAGAGGTATTCAAAAGGATATGGAAGCCCATCATTCTATTTTTGACATTAATGCTCCATTTAAGATACCTAAATTAGATTTTCCTAAGTTCAATAGAAAGGATGCTTATGGGTGGTTATGTCAAGTAGATCAGTTCTTCAAAATTCACAATGTCTCTAAATATTTGTGGGTCACTATGGCATATTCTAACTTTGAATCTGAATCCTTATAGTGGTATCAATGGTTATAAAATACAACTCTTGATCCTTCTTGGGAATATTTTGATTTAAAATTACTCACTTATTTTAGTCCTAATGAGTATGAGTACTTTATAGGAGCATTAACCAAATTGAAATAAACCTCTACGATTTAAGACTATCAGACCCATTTTGAGAAATTGGCTAATAGAAGCAAGGGGTTAAATGTAGGATTTTTTCTTGAATGATGATATTAAGGCTACAGACAAGATGTTAAAACCATAATCTATGATGTAGGCCATAGGATTGGCATGATTGGTCGAAGAATTTTTTTTGGCTCAAAGGAGGTCACCTAAATTTCCACAAGATAAACCTTCATTTTCTTCTAAGTTCACACCCAATATTTCCAATAAATCTACCCCCTGCAAGCACTTGACTATGGAAGAGATGGATGGTCGACATGCACAAGGCTTGTGTTATAATTATGATGAGAAATATTCATTAGGGCATAAATGCATTCAAAATAAACTATTTTTGTTGGATGTAGAGATGTCAGTAAGTAGTGAACAAATTGATGATGAAGTAGAACCATAAAAGAAACTACTTCAGTATGAAGGTGCAACACAAGAAGAATCATAACCAAAAAAATTTGTCCATGCACTTACAAGAATTACTACCCCTCAAATAATGAAAGTAGTAGGATATTTCAAAGGTTAAAAACTTATAATTCTATTTGATTTAGAAAGTACACACAATTTTATTATTCCTTGAGTCATCGAGCAAGCCAATTGTCACATATATACATGTAACCCCTTTGAGGTTATGGTGGCAAATGGTAGAAATTTACCTTGTAAAGGAAAATGTTGCAATGTTAAGTTGAAGATAGGGGATTATGAACTCAAAATAAATACGTTTTCTATTCAACTAATACGATGCGATATTGTGCTAGGAGCTAAATGGTTAGGTACTTTGGGAACCATAGCCTAGAACTTTGTAGAGTTATGGATGCAATTTTCACAAAATGATAGGTCCTACACTATTTGTGGTTTGTAAGAAGGATCTCCCTAGATTATCAGTTCAAACCATATGAAGTTGTTAAAAAATCTTCTTGTGGGGTAATTGCTCAGATATTTGTAATTCAATATCCAAATTTAGTAGAGAATAAACTCCTAAAATATTTGCAACTCATTCTAACTAAGTATGATGTAATTTTTATAGAACCAACATAATTACCACCTTGATTTTCCCATGATTATGCAATTCCATTGTCACATGGTAGTGTTCCACCTAAAATTATACCTTACAAGTACTCCTATGCACTTAAGTCAAAAATTAAGAAATAAGTACAAGAATTGTTACAACCAGAAGTTATTTGATCAAGTAATAGTCCTTATTCTTCTCCAAACCTATTGGTTTGAAAGAAATATGGGTCCTGACAGTTGTGTATAATTTTTTGTGGGCTCAATAAGCTCATCATTAAGGATAAATTTTCTATTCCACTAGTAGATAAATTGTTGGATGAGTTGCATGGTGCTATGATTTTCTCAAAGTTATATCTTCATTTGGATTACCATCAGATCCGACTCATATTGGAGGATATTCCTAAAATAATATTCTATACTCATGAGGGTCATTATGAATTCTAAGTTATGCTATTTAGCATAACAAATGCATCCTCAATATTTTAGAGCCTCATGAACAACATATTTTGCCCTAGAGATCTTCACATGGGTTGGAAGATGACCATATAGATCTAGATGATCATAATATAAGATCATGTAGGATCAAATGATCGTAGACTATGGTGTCCTGTGGCTATTGAAAGCAGGATCTAGACCTATGGAATGTTGTAATCAGTGTTTGGCATGGGATTGGGATGGTGGCGTGTGATAACTTGGGTGATTTATGCAAATTAATATTAGAGTTTCATCAGTGTGTGTTTATATGTTCCATCCTCATGCTTAATGAGGACAAAGGGGGTGCACTTATAGAAATTCCAGGGAGGAATGGATGAGATGATGGCTCAACAAGTTAAGTGGTGTAATCAAAAGTCTTACCTTTACCTTGATGTTATCACAGAGAGTGCATGCTTGCACAAGAAGATATACTTACCTCATGTTTAACATTAGATGTGCACACCTCATGGTTATCACCAAAATGTGCATACAATTAAAAATAAACATGCTCCTTGGAATCTTCACTAGAATTATATACGAAGTTAACTAAATGTGCATAGTGAACTAAGTGTGCAAACTGAACTAGAAGTGCAATCTATATTATATGTGCATAGTGAACTAAGTGTGCAAATGAAACTAAAAGTGTAATATGGACTAGATGTGAAAAATAAAATTGAATGTGCAAACTAAAATTGGATGTAAAATTTCTAGTAACATAAAATATTTAAAAGGATTGTGGCATGGTGGTTATAGAGGTAGACTACACAAAGAAATATGTGGTGGCTTCTGATGCAGAAAACATAGAATACTATGGTGGCCATAAAATTTGGACAACTTACCCAGATTTGTGGCAGCTACCGATTCCACCATGTAAATTTAAAAATAAAAGGATGTAAACTAGAACTGGGTGTGAACTCTTGGAAGAGGGACAATCATTTTCACATGCATAACTGGAATGAGGGATGTGAGGTTGAACTAGAGTGAGGTGGAGGTGATATGGAAACAAAGCCAATGTAATAATTAACCAACTATTTAATTAATTAATTTAATACTTAGGCACATGAGTATTTAATTTAATATTAATTAATTTAATTAATATTAAATAAACTAATTAATTATGATTAATTAATTAGCTTTCAAGATGCTTAATTTTTGTGTCTACAGATACCTCTTTTTGTATCATTTTATGTGAAAACATAATGCGATGTAAAATTAAATGACACCTATAGTTGTGCGGTTGGATGATGAATTATATACTAGAGTGGATGACATTTGATTATCCCAGATCAATAGCAATATGAGATGCCCAAGTGATGGAGATGATGAGTATCTTTGAATCTTGTCATTGATAAATTGATGAGTGCTTTGGTTTTGGTGAACGGACTAATCATGTGGTAAGTGTTCTCACAATGCTACAATCACTTATCTTATGGTTAATTAGTATCACTACCATGATCGTCATAAGGTATGTAAAACCTTATACACATTGGCCTAGCACATAGCCATTTATATTTTATTAGAATTTTTGCATTTAGACCCAACAAAGTAGGGTGTATGATTAGTCATAGACAAGATTATTGGACAAACATTGAATCCAAAAATGGGTGTTTGTGTATTGATATTGTTTGAGGTAAAATTTTATTGGTATTTTCTACCTCCTCAAGTAGTGAGTGGGTAGAAGACAACGTTGATGATGATGATGATGAGGTGATTGATCTTATCAAGCCTAGAAAAATGGCCATATGAATGAGGTTTGGTAGGTGGTGTCTCTCTCTTTTATTTTTGTGAAAAATATCATTGTCATCTAGGATGGTTGATAACCTTGATTGTCTGGGATGATTGCACATCGAAAGATATAAAATATAGTTTTTGGTATACGAGTAGTTATTTTCATTGTTCTAGACAAGGACCAAGAGGAGAGTGAGGTGGGTGAGTGAAAACGTGATATAGAGGTCTTATCAATTTGTGATTGGAGGTGATTAGATGGTGATGGGAAGTGAAGCATCTGGAATTGAAAGGAGTGCAAGGATGATAAGTAAATTTAGTTACCCTTTCACATGTTCATTTTTAATAAAATGAACCTAGTTGTTGTCTACTTGTAGTTGTTTGTTGTCATGTTGTTGCTTGTGTTTTTGCAATTTGTTTTTGTTTTTGTTTTTGTGTGCATGTGGTGGGTTTTGTGATTGTCCTCCTTTTGGATGGTAGTGTTCAAGGTCGTATGAATTTTGGATAGTCAATTTAATGTGTGTAACTATTGCATTTTTGTTATTTTATGACAGGCCAATTATCAAATGACAAATGTCGATGACTATTTGGTGGTCAAATGACTGCACGTTGGAGTCATCCATGCTTGATTTTTATTTTGGTTTTCTTAGAAAATATAGTGTTGTTGAGTGGTATTTTCACCCGGTTGTGAAAACACACTCTCCGATAGGATTTTGGTTCTAAATCCTCTACTTGCAAAGAAATTAAACAAATAACTTCTCCAAGGTTCCTGTTATGTTAGCATTTTGCATCTGTGTATTAATAATCTCAAATAAAGATATTCAATTAAAATGCTTGGAGCACCTTAGTGGTTGCAAGTAACTGAAAACAAGGGGCACTGTGGTTTATTTTACCGTGAAAATTTAATGATTGTTCATTGAACCTTGATAAAGCAAATGTGATTTGGTCTCTATATGACCATGCTGTAACTTCAAAATAAAATTTAATGAAATGCCGTAACATGAAGGAATTATTTATGGATTTTGAAGTTTTTTAATTTTTTAATTTTATTTTAATACTTGAAAAATTAAAATTGGAACTTTTGAAAATAAAGTGCAGCAAAAAGAAAATAAAATGCAAAAGAAAAAAGAAAATTAAAATTGCATTCAGTTTGATGCTATCCCGTCCTGGAAAAACTGAGGATGTGAGGTTTCCATGCATGCAACCTAACTTATTGAACCTACAAACATGCACAATCCAGGTAAGTTAAGTGCTGGTCTCTGGGGTTTCGACTGTAATTTCAGATTTAGACATTCGCATGAAGCAACCAAGAGAACTTGCATTAAACTTCACCTATAAGCCTAGAAATCTGAAAATGGAAAAATAAAACAATTAAATCTTGCATGCAGAAAATGACTCCTTTCTTGCCAACAAGATGCAAATTTTTGAACACTCCTGCATTAAAAATAAATCATGTTACAATAGCAGACTCTCTGGTTTTCTCAAAAACCAGAAAAAGGGAAGAAAAACACTCCAAAGCAGGCCCAGAATGGCTTCTTGCCTTAGGCACTACAACCCTGCCCGTAGCGGTTTCCCCCCTCGTATCAATATATGCTTCCACTTTTAAATATCTGGTAAATTGCTTCTCCTTCCATGACGGTTCGTTTCGTCTTCCAGATTGCTTCGTTTCATATTATCGCCTTTAGAATTGCTTTTGACTTTATGCTTAACATTGAGATGCTTGATCTTCTCTGTGAACTGTAATGCCCCTGCAGCCTTTACACATGTACGCCATGTGTTCTGCACTTTTCTGCACGTTCTGTAATGGCCCCCTGTAAATTGTGACCAAAAATAGCATGTCATGATATTGTGACATTTTTATGCATGCAGCTTCGCTTCTTTACTTTTGCCGTGAAAACGTGACATGTCGCGATATCGCAACATTTTCTTGCCAACAGCCTTGTCCGCCTTCATGCATCGCAAAAACATGACATGTCACAAAATTGTGATACTTTTATGCTATCGGGCCCTGTGGGTGCAACCTATCACGAAATCGTGACACTTTTTCGTTTCTTTCACTCTGGAAGCTTTCTGTCGTGAAATCGCGACACCTTTTCGTTCGGAGCTGTCTTGCAGCTTTCTGTCGTGAAATCGCAACATTTTTCTCTTTCGTGCTGCTTCACTGTTTTATGTCATGAAATCGTGACACTTTTCTATTCCGTACACCTTGGCTGGTTTCTGTCACGAAATTGCGATAGTTTTTTGTTCTGTACCATTTGGCTGCTCTTAACCACGAAAACGCGACATGTCACGAAATCGTGACATTTTTTTTGCTTCGTACCCCTTTGCTGCTTCCTATCGTGATATCACGACGTTTTTCTACTTAGCACCCCTTTGCTGCTTCTTGTCGTGAAATCGCGATGCTTTTCTACTTTGCCTTGTTTGACTGGTTTGACCCGTAATTTTGTGACATGTCGCGATTTTGTGACATGTCACGATTTCACGACAATTTTCCATTCTACCTTTCTCTCTCCTCTCTAGGCCACGACGGAGCAACATGTCGCGATATCATGACACTTTTTCATTTTTGGTCGTGACGGGGCAACACATCGCGAAATCGTGACACTTTTCCTTTTCTGGCAGCGACAGCGGGACATGTCGCGATATCGCGACACCTTTTCATTTTGTGCAACTTTGCCTTTTTTCTTGATTTTTAGCATCTGGGTCACTGAGATATTCTTTGAAAGCATGCAAGAAAGGTGGGTCCCCAAGTTTGGGGTGTGTTGTGGATCAGTCACAAAAAATGGCGACTCTTCTGTCAAATGCTCTTGAGCATTTTAGTGAGAACCCAACCTGGAAGTATACAAACTCGAAAACATGCATTAGCACATAAGAAACATAAACAAATGCCCAAATATCAGAAATACATGAATCATCAGAATTATCAAGTATTAGCTCGGTGTGTGCAATGTATTTAATTCCCTATCGTTTGAAATTGATCAACATTTCATTGTCAGTTTTACATAAATGCATATGTGAGATTGTGAATGATTTGTGTGACCTAATAACTATGCTTAAATATTTTGCTCTTGTAAAGGCCTAAAATTTCTAGTATCATGCACAAGCATTCAAGATTACCAAACCCTCTTAGGATCCACTAATGAATTGCTTTATTATATCCCAAAGTTGGTTATGAGTCCCTACTACCTTAAACCCATGTGCAAGTGAACGTGAAATCAAAAATTTGGGGAATCAGACTCCCAACCTAACCGAGATGGGAGTTTAACCCTATCCTTACTATTCTGATTTGGAATTCATTACCTCACTTTGAGCAAAATAATTTAACCAATTATGGAAAAAATGGTCATGCTAGTCTAACCCTTTGAACAATCAGTGGTCTTGTTTTTTAGACAAGACATGTTGCCATGCATGGGCATACCTAACCCCATAATCCAAGACTTACCTTCATTTCTTTGGACCTTGGGGATGACTACCCATCCTTGCTAGGGACATGTAGTACGATCCTTCCAATCCAATATAAATATGAGATGGGAAAAATTAATTTTTTACTCCTTGGGCCTTGGGGATGACTACCCATCCTTGCTAGGGACAAGTAGTACGATCCTTACAATCCAA